>JAUTXW010004069.1:0-689243 GCA_030620095.1 Kuschelorhynchus macadamiae
TATTTTAAAATTTGAAAGCATAGAAAAGCAAATGCGAGTTCCATTTGTCGTATATGTCGACTTCGAATCGGTTCTAAAACCATTACCAATAGCCGAGCCAAGTCCTCAAAATTCTTACACAATGCAGAGTGTTAAACACGAACCATATTCCTTTGCATACGTCATAAAATGTTCTTTTGATGATACTGTTTCTAAATTTGAATTGTACCGCGGAAATGATGCAGCCCAAGTATTTGTTTCTCGTATAGAAAGCGATTTAAGGCACCTTTATAATACATATCTAAAAGATATTAAACCAATGAACCGTTTCAAACACCTCAGGAAGAGAATGAATTCGCGAATGCTAAGACATGTTGTATATGTGAGCAGCCTTTTATCGACAATGAAAAAAAAGTAAGAGATCATTGTCACATAACGGGGAAGAAACGATTTGGTGCTGCTCATTCCGTCTGTAATTTAAATTATAAACTACCTAATTTCGTCCCTATTATTTTCCATAATTTAAGCGGTTATGACGGCCACCTATTTATTAAAGAATTATGTCGTCATGGGGATAATATTAACGTCATAGCCCAGAGTAAAGAAAAATATTTTTCATTTACAAAGAGCATTTACGTTCACGATTATGTCGACAAACAAACCCTATCGATCAAGAAAAAATATTTAAAGTTGCGATTCATTGATAGTTTTAAATTTTTATCCGCTTCGTTGGAAGACTTGGGTAGTGGTTTAGATATTGATAGTTTCAGGAAAACGGGAAAACACTTTCCTGATCGGTATCAATTCGATCTAATGCGGAAAAAAGGTGTTTTCCCATACAGTTTCATTGATTCTTAGAAAAAATGAATATCCCAAATCTTCCATGAGGAAAATGTTCGAAATGTTATGAGTGTGGTCGAAACGTTTTTATCCGAAGACGAAAAATTAGATCAACTTCTTAGTGTGATGGAAACGTTTCTGACTAATGATAATGTTTAATATAACGTGCTGGAAAATCCATACTTTATTGTATTTAGTTTTTTTCATAGAATATATATTTAACCTTGTATATTTCGACGCAAAGATTTTGAAGGACACATCGCAAGGCCGTCCGTGGGTGGAGCTGCATATTCAAGGTTATGGGTGGTGAGGTGGCTGCGCAGTAAAAATTAAGGGGTTGTGTTAGTGGGGGTGGTTGCATAAAACCAGATGTAGACATTGTGTAACTTCAGTCTTAGACATTTGTTCAGTTTCAAAGTTCAGTTAAAATTACTACGCAACATATAAAAATGAGTTCATTCAGTGAATTTGGTGGTTCAATCAATAGTTTTGTTCTTGCGAGTGTATTGACTCGCTCGCCGATAATAGTTTCGACATCGAAAACTTTAATTTTCTAACACCTGGCGCATTCGAAGCAGAGTGTGGTGATGCCGGCAACAACAAATTAGACGCTGCCAGCAACAACAAATTAGATGATGCCAACAACACCAAATTGGACGATGCCATCGGTGGCTACATAAAGAAAAGCAGTCAGCCACAACCGTCAACATCTGGGTTGGGGGAGCGTGAGCCACAGCCGTCAACATCCGGGTTGGGTGGGCCGGTGTCACCTATAATCCGACAAAAAAGAAGGATTACAAATAAAGCAAAATTGATGACACCAAAAAAATTGTTACCGACCAACCCGAAGATGGAGTTCCAAATAATCTGGGGCCATTTTCACAGGATGAAGACGGTGAGGTGATGGCACGATTGACCAATATGAAGACGGTTTGGGGTGATAAATTAGATCAGTGTAGGAGAGAGGCTGTGCGGTGTAGGTGAGAGGCTGAGCGGTATATGAGAGAGGCGAGCGACTGGGAGGCTCGGATGGAAAAGTATGAGCGACGTCTCTCATTCATACGTAAGTAAAAGAAATAAAAAAAATAGACTTGAATGTGTAGTTGTAAAATCGGCGTCTTGTGTTTACCATTCTATATTTAATAGGATAGGATAGTTTTTAAATAAAATGTATTAAATGTTGCGAAAATGCGTACATAAACAATTATAAAATTTTTAATAATTTTTAGAATATATAATTAAAAATGTTTTCTTTAGACCCCAAAAGATATAAACACATCGAAAACTCCCTTTAAGCTCAATTAAAATAGCACCTAAAAATTAGATAGGAAGTCGAAATGGTTTTTTGCCCGTTTTGCCGACCACCTTTGGACGTTATAATATCGAAAACGGTGATAGATAGAGAAAAAAGTTTTAGATAAAAAAATTCCTAAAATCGAGTTCTACAAAAACGTCCACAGGACCTACCTCGTGGGAGTTACCGTTCGAGAGTTACGGACCTCTGAAGTCGGCGATTTACGCGTTTCTTGAAAAATCGCGATTTACGTGTAACTTTGAACCGCTATATCTCGAGAACGGTAGCTCGGACGGGAGCGCGCTTGGTGTTGCCGGACGTAGGTCGTCTAGTTCTACAAAAAGTTAAATGGTGACGATATTGTCCGACGCATTCCTGACTTTGTCAACGCGCTGGTGCACATTTTTGTTTTGAGCGATTCCCGAGCCTCGGGGGTGCGAGATAGCGACTTGGGTTAAATGTAAAAGTTGTTCGCCTAAAAAAAAGTCATCGTTTGGTAAAGTTATCGTTCGTCTATCTTTCGCCGTTACCGAGATACGCTTTTGCGAAGTTGACAAAAAAATTGCGTTTTTTGCTCAGCTACGTCCCCCGCACCTCCTGACAAATTTTAAAAAAAAAAAAAAAAAAAAAAAAAAAAAAAAAATTTGGTTTGATCTGCGATTAGTGTCAATCCAATAACCTAACCTAACATAACCTAACCTAACCTAACCTAACCTAACCTAACCTAACCTAACCTAACCTAACCTAACCTAATCTACACTAATCTACACTAAGCCGGACCTGAACGATCGGGCACACCCAAAATTGAAAATTTTCAAGAGACGAAAAAAGTTTCAAATAAAAAAAAGTTGACTTTCGAGAAAATCGAAAAAAAAAATCAATATTTAATTTTTTCTTTAAAATACTCTATACTTATATTGATAATTTTAAAAACTAGACAAATAACACAAACACATTAATAAAATCAGTATTTATTTATAAAATTATATATATATATATATATATATATATATATATATATATAATATATATATATGGTACAATTAAATGTTGACATTCTATACATCGCCACCATCCATTTTGCACCATTCCGTAGTAGCATCTTCACGTAGTGGAGTCGGCATTCCCTTCCTGCGTATCTTCTGAAACATCAGGCACTACCCACCAACTACTGTCGGCTGGACCATCAAACTCACCACGTGGTGATGGTGGACTCCACCAACTTGATGAGTCAGGCAGACTGGCTTCAGCCGACTCCTCTTCCTGACCCTCCTCATCAGACGAAGATTCATTTTGCACAACAAATCTCTGACCCATTTCAACTGTTTCGTCGTCGTCGTCGGAATCAGACGAATCTGACCGGTTATTTAACCGCACTGTTTCAACATCAAATACCCAAGAGTTAGAAGAGCTGGAAGACATGTTCGTTTTGCAAACTGATTTGGAATATAACAGAAATCTTAAACGTCAACCTTATATATATACTCTTTGTATCTTATTATGTAGTCCGTTGCGCACCCAAGGTCCTATGACGTCGCATACCCTCAAGGTCGGGGAATATAGCAACGCTCTCAGGGAGGGTCGAATCTTAATTCAAGGACGAATAGAAAAGTCCTATGACGTCACCCACCATCAAGGTCGGGGAATTAGCAATGCTCTCGGGGTCGGATCTTAATTCAAGGACGAGTGGAAACCAAATTTTTATATTAATTTACCTTTTAGAACTTAGACTAAAATAAAATTCAAAATAACTGGTGCAATATGTTTTATTATTTAATTGTTGACATTAGTTGCTAAACTATCTATTACACATATATTAAGTTTTATATCAAAACACTAAACTATATAACAATATATGGATATACTAAGATATACTTTAACATATATGCCAAATATAAAGTATAATAATTATAAATAACTAAACGACTAAACAAGCTTATTTGATGCAGAACCATTTAACATATTATAACTAAAAATAGAATCGTGAATTATTAATGCGAAAACTTTAGTGTCTTTAGGAAACCGACTGTTACGTGTTTCAAATTCAATCTTGACATCCACAGTTGACGAGTTTACAGCTTCCACCTGATGCGAGCAGTCAATAACAAACAGCGGATTTTTCATGTATTCGCCAAAATCCATCATTGGATCGTTAAATTCTCGACCATAATAACTGCTTTGGAAGTTTTCATAGTTATAATAGGCCGCTGCATACAATTTCTTTGAAAAATCCAAATTCCATCTTTCATAGGGGAATACTGTTGAATTAAGATAAACTCGAATGTCACTTATATTTGCATTTGTAAATTCAGTCGCATCTTCTTTATAGCTATCCGCTTTTCCAATATTCTGAAATCCGATAATTAAATAACGAGGTTTCTCTAGACTTGTACTCGTTCTTATAGCCCAAACATCGGATGAAGTTTGTCGGAGAGCGGGAAGCTCGTAAAGATCCCACATACGGTAAGCCATTCGGATATTTGCATTATTACCACCTTTATTAATACGTGATAATAGTTTTAGCTTTTGTCTATCCTCGGGAACAATGTGACGTATTTTCCACTCCAGTTTGTCAATTTTAATGTCGGCTTCAACTTCTCCAATATAACAGTTGTTAAAAGTGCGGGCAATTATTATAATCAATTCCTGTTTAATGTTAAAAATCCCCTTCGTATAATCCTCAGCAAAACCCATCAGATATTTTAGGGGTACTTTGCCAGAAAATACATTACTAGCGGTATCCACAATGTGTTGGTTTTCTTCATTTAGACCCCATCCGCATGTAAGAAGCGGTTTCAGCTGTGTACTACCAATGGAAACCATTGTTTTAAGAGCTGTAGTTACACCTGGTTTTCTGACAACTGCAACTTTCTCACCGCCTATCTCATATCGAATTTCCTCAAATAGAAAAGCTAATGAATTATTAGATAAAAAACACTTTTTTGTAGCGTCTTTTGGTTTAAATGTTCCTTCGACATATATGTAGCTTTCCGATATATCCAAAATTATGTCTTGAAAGTGAACTGGGATACGAATTTCATCGGAATTTTGGAATTTAGGTGATCCGTAGGGTTTATATGTATGTTCTTGCAGGCTTATGATAGAATTATTGAAAATAGGTTCAGTAAAAACCTCAATTTTTTCACTACTTGTCATCATGTTCGTTGGCTTCGTACTTTCAAGCCGATGGATTGAAGAAATCTACGATCTTTGGCAGAGAGACGTTGATATCCTTTTGGTCCGACGTCGTGATCGTGAATGAGCTCTGTTTTAGCGACATGTTTCTTTTTATTAGGTTTCGTTATTGTTTGACATATCGGAGAAAACATGTACGGTCGGCGGTTGTAACAAAAACCCATCGTTAGACTAGTTTTTTTAGCTCCAGTTTAATAATAATCTTCTCGTCGTTGAAATCGATAAGATCACCGTTGTCGTCCAAGATGCGTAGAGTAATGTTGTCAATGAACTGACGTCCTTCAGGCTTCAACGGCAAATAAATAAGGTTTGTGGGTTCTTTCGTTATCTTATAACCAGGTTCAACATCAATATCAAATTCAAATAAAATATGACATTCTTGTGAGTTCAGGTATGCTCCAGAGATAATATTACAATCAACACGTATTATGCGTACTTTCATAATGTCTACTTGAGAGGTTGATTCATGTTTTTTGTTGTCCGTTGTTAACAATATACGATCAAATCCCAACATCCGACCAATGCAGTTTTCTCCTGTAAAATCCATAATGTATTTTGTTTTTATTTCACATTTCAATGTGTTATTATTGGGTGTTAATGAAAATATTTTATCATCATTATCTCTCGTGGATAGTTGTAGGGCAGTTTTCATTGCTTTTTCAATCTCGTGCACTTCATATACTCCGGGGGGAATTGTTAACTTTATAGATGGTGAAGTTTTGTCATTTTTTTTCTTATATGCAAATGAATTATTGCTTTCATCAATATTAAAAATAGAATTATATGTGTAAAATCCAACAAGTGCAAGCCCATATTTATTGACTGTACTGAGTTCTAATGGTGGGTAAAAATCTGTACTTAACACGCTCGAGCGTCCTGTTAATGTGAATGTGTACGACATGACTGATAAAAAATCTACTGTTTTTAGCTTTTATTGTTGTCGACAGCAGTTTATATTGCTATAGGTTGTACACCGTTTACTTGGTTTTGAAATTTTAAACCAATTTTTTTCTGTTATTTTTACATCACTTATTTTACAGGAACAGCAAAACAATCTCCTAGGCGCTGGTCCATCACATTCATCTCCATTCAGATTCTGGTAATTATGATGGTCCGTACAATACTGATACTTTAACATGTCTATGTCACATTTCATGTGTTCTGGTAATTTATCCCAAACAAGTGCGATTTCATTTGGGGAACAAGCAATCATTACCTCCTTGGGTATGTTTTCTAACTCTTTAGAAGTCATTTTTAATAAACTACCGGAACGATAATAGGCTTTTAACGAAGACGCCATCTTTTTATAACTATCCGATCCATTTGGGGGGTATAAGACATATTGACTTTTACGATTGAGAGAGAAACTTTAAGCATAAATGACCGCACCAGACTGTCCCAAATTTTTGTTGTCGATCGTATGTATAGTAAATTTCCTTTGCTGCTTCCCCACCCATTCGCAGATATCGAACCAGTTCAGTTGGTGGTGGTAAATCACCAAAGCTGTCGTAATATGTAACTTCTGAATCATTCTTTCGATACGCCACCCAATGTGTTCCAAATCCCATTATACTGTCCAAATTAAGAATACCAGATTCATAACGTCGAGGACCTCGTCGAGGAAGTGAATCTCGCATAAATACACCTCTAAAGTATGGTACTTGTAGCTGTAATGCATACCTTTCTAGATCAATATTCGATAATGGCCTTCGAGGAAGGCATTTTACTAGTTTTTTGAATGGTTCATAAAAAGCCCTAAACCTGTCCTATATGGTTTCAAATACATTCCACCTCCATTCGATTTTAGCTGTAACTCACCACCAGTTTTTTGGGTAGTGGCATTTTTTGCTGTTTTTACTGCACGCACTACCCCTGCAACACCACCTGCTAAGGATCCTAATGCTGAGAGCCCAGCAAATATTGGTATCAAAGGTAATAAGCCACCAACCTTTGGAACAGGTATAATTCTAGGTATGCGTATCTTCCGCTTACCACCACGGGCTTTTAATAATTTCCTTGCCGCAGCCACTGCTATTCTAGATGCGTTAAATATGTCTTTTTCAGCAAATTTCTTACCACCAGCCTTAGCTAATTCAGCTCGAATGGGTTGTCGCAATGTCGATCCAAAAGTAAACTTGGACACTCTTTTGTTTTTACATGTACGTTTCCCTTTCACAAATCGTCGTCGTCGTCGCTTTCCTTTGGAGCTCTTTATTTTAGCTGAATGCGTTGAAACACCCATACCGAAACGTTGTTTCGCCTTCATAATATTTGTTACCAACCAAGCAGATATTTTTTCACCTGCACTAGCGTCTGTTGATTTTACTCTCTCCCAAGCACGTTGTTCAAGATCGTAATCAGCTTGATGGCGTGAACTTAGGTTATTTTCGGTTTTTGAATATGCTATATCGTGTTTCTTACACGCTGCATCTAATGGGTTAATTCCCAAATCACCTCTCGCTAATCGCTTTGTAAGTTTGGTGCCTGGCCCACAATATTGATAACCGGGAAGGTGTAACTCAAACGGTAGTTTATTAATTATAGAATTCACTATACCACACCCAGTCTTACTCGAATATCGAGAGCGTCCACTTCGTTTGATGGTCTGCATCTGAATGAGTAGTTAAAGCCGTGTGTACGATATAAAATATTTTTTTTTCACTATAATGCGTATTGTTAAGCTGAAACAGAAGCTAGAAATAGATAATCTCGATGAGAAGGTTGGATCTGGACATGTAGGGAAAAATGTGAGACGTCGGCATGGTCCTTTGTTGCCATTATCAATTCGTGGATTGCTAATAGGACCTTCTAATTGTGGAAAAACCAATGTTATGATTACCTTGCTTACACACCCTTTAGGATTGCGCTTTGAAAATGTCTACGTATATTCAAAGTCGCTGTATCAACCCAAATACGAATATCTCAGGAAAATTTTCACGCCGATTAAGGGTCTTGGTTATTATACTTTTAGCGATACAACAAATATCGTGGAGCCATCCGATGCCAAACCAAATTCAATTTTCATATTTGACGACGTAATGTGTGAAAAACAGGATGTTATACGATCATATTTTAGTATGGGACGACATAAAAATGTAGATAGTTTCTACCTAGCACAAACCTATTCCCGAGTTCCCAAGCAATTAGTACGTGACAACGCCAATTTAATTATAATGTTTAAACAAGACGAAATGAATTTACGACATATTTTTTCGGATCATGTATCGCCAGATCTGACTTTTACACAATTTCAAGAGATGTGTGCTAAATGTTGGAATGACAAGTATGGGTTCCTCGTTATTGATAAGGATAGCGATTTAAATTCGGGAAGATATCGCAAGGGGTTCGATAACTATATATACACAGAGTAAGATCAGTGAATTCGCATTACATAGTTGTGTGATACTCTGGCAACATCACCTTCATGATGAATAATGATATAGATCTGAAACGTCAATTGATTGGGGTTACAGATGCCGTTCGAAAAAAGTTTAAACAAATTAGAGCTGCTAATGTACAAGATAAATTTGAATTGGACAAATTTTATGAGCCGATTGCTAAGCCTTTGACTTCTATATCCGATGCAGTAACACAAAAGTCTCGTAAACATATACAATCACAACCGAAAAGTTTAAGCACATACATAGAGGAGCCACTAAATAAAACAACCATGTTCATGTCAGAGGAGTTTCCCGTAGAAACATCAACACCGATCACAGAAAGGTCCAAGTACACTGCTGAAACATCGATAGATACCCCAAAAAACGAGACGTTAGATGGAATTTATGCAACACCTTCTCCATCAAACAAATCTACTCAGCTGTCACATGTCACATTAAAAGATCGCTCATCTCCGGATATTATCATTAATACATATATGAACGGTTTAAAGACAAAACCATCACAATTCGATACAGTTTATGGAGTACATCATAAATCAAAAGTAAAAAACAAAAAGTTTATGGGTAATTTGGAAATACGTTTTCCTCCTGGTAAAGTGACACTATGGCACAACTCTAAGAATATTGCAACCTTTGAAGGGAATGCGGAACTTTACGATTTGATATTCTTAAAAAATCCGCGGGTATTAGAGCATATCGAAAAGATGACTCCCGAAGTGGCAGAAGACTATAAAAAGATGCTGCGATTGACAAATGCAGCATACAAGGGCTATGACGAGAAGCGGGGACTACAGGAAACCAGGCGGAAAAAATATTTAGAGATTATAAAACCATTAATGACAGGGAATCGAATGGGGAGTGGGATCGCAGGTAAAAAAACATATGCTCAAGTAGTGTTACCATTAAAAAAACGTGTTTTATCGGAAACTCCTAGCTACGTATATTGGAATAACCCGAAGGAGTTGGTAGAACGATTACGATTGCTATGGAGTTCAAAGATGGCTGGTCATACCGGACACGATAATGAAATAATGTCAATTATAGAAGAACTTCGTGAGGAAGGTATAATTTATTGAGTAATCACATAATTTGATCAGTATCTCAAGAGACGTGAGTTGGAACTATGACTACTAGCACAGAAAAAATAAAAATTGTCAATGAACTTCATAGGTCAGCAAGAAAAAATTTTCCCAGAAGACACACCATCATTAAAGGATATGAAGACTTGTGGCAAACAGATTTGGCGGAAATGCAACAGTATGCAAATGAAAACGATGGATACCGCTATATCTTGGTGTGCATAAATTGCTACTCCAAATTTGTCTATACTAGGGCGATTAGAAACAAGACAGGGGCTGAAGTCACTAAAGCAATGAAAGACATTTTTAAAGAAGCAAGATATACACCAATAAATCTACAAACCGATCAGGGAAAAGAATTTTTTAATAACATATTCCAAAATCTTGTTAAGGAATATAACATTAATCATTATTCGACGTACAGCACCAAAAAAGCTGCGATAGTTGAACGAGTCATACGTACACTCAAAAATTATCTCTATAAGGAGTTTTCAGCTAGAGGTTCCTACAAATGGATACAACTTTTACCAGTCATAACGAAAACCTATAATAACACAGAGCATCGTACTATTGGTATGAAACCTATAAACGTTAAATCAACCACACGCATTAACGCATACAATTGGATAAAAATAGTACCCAAAAAGTTTAAATTTCGTTTGGGCGATATAGTTCGTATAAGCAAACACAAAAGTGTCTTTGATAAAGGATATACGCCCTCATGGTCCACGGAACAGTTTAAAATCGCAAAAGTTAACATTACCAATCCACCAACATACCTATTGGAATCAATAGAAGGTCAACCTATAAAAGGATGTTTTTATGAAGCTGAGCTGCAAAAAACAAGTAGTCCGAATGTATATTTAGTGGAAAAAGTACTTCGTCGCCGCAAGAAAAATAATATTAATCAATTATTTGTAAAATGGTTAGGATTTTCAGATCAATTTAATTCTTGGATTGATGAGACAGATATTGTTTAAAATATTATATGTTGTAATACATTCAAACCTATCTAAATATGTATATTGGTTAAGGTTACTATTAAAATAAATACCCAATGAACTTCAACTTTGTTTTATTTAAATATGTGTTTATTACAATTATAAACTAGGTTTATTCACAACAATCATCATTCTTGATTATATTTATACCAATCAGCAATCTTGATATTATCTTCATATATGAGTAATCCTCATCAAGCTGGGGCTATATTAATTATTTCTCATACATTATTCCATTATATGCTTGACCACTTTTTTCTCCAAATCGCTCATTCTGATTTCATGTTTTTCAATTCTCCCGAGTACATCCATTTTTATTGTTTCAATATTAACAATTTTCGCTTCAAGCTGCTTTATATCGACACGAACCTTATTAAGTAGATCTGTATTCAGTATATCTGCTATTTGTACGCGTAATCGATGAATTTCTTTAAGCGCATAATCCTGGGTAACAGCATCACTACCCTTAGTCGGTGGGGCGACATTGGTTAAAGATTTTCCCCGCATGTCATATTGACCGTCCGGCGTAAGCTTAAATCCAATTCCTGGTGATCCCCTCAATAAATGCACTTTTTCACCAGGCTTTTGACGTCCAAATTTATCAATTGTGTTGTTACCACGACCCATGTTTATCTAAAACTATTTTTTTTCACCAAAGTGCAGCATTATAAGGTATAAAATAAAACTTGTAGTCTCTGCGACGTTGCTTACATATTTTCATTAAGGTTCGATAATATGACATCACTTGTTTCTAGTATCATGTTAAATAGTTTTCTATTATCATAGTTAGATATTTTCCTTGAATGTATCCCAGATCTATGAGTTTCTCTAATTAAACGATCAACATTTTGCTCAAGGTTGGATAATATTACTTCTCTTTTTTCTATTATCGAGTACACATATGCAAATTCTATTTCCGATTTAATAACACTAAGTATTTCACTAATTTTAAAATAAGTTTGATTTAATAATTCAACCAGTAATATCCGAAGTTTTTGAATTTCTTTAAGGAAATATTCTCGGGTTACAGTATCACTACCTTGTGAAGGATCTGCTATGTTAGTTAAAGATTTTCCTTGAATGTCGTATTGATGATCAACATTCAACTTAAAACCTATTCCTGGAGGATTGTATACTACTATTTTTTTATTAGCTTTTTGACGACCAAATTTATCAATTGTAATGTTAATTCTACCCATGCTTACATAGAACTGATGTAAAATTTAAAAATGTTTGAATTTATATCTGAAAACTGTTAAAAATAATAGAAATAAAAGAAAGGTAATAATAATAATAATAATTTATTTTTTACCTAATACTAAATATTTACAAATTCCTAAAACTATTTATTTACAAATTCCTAAAACTATTTATTTACAAATTCCTAAAACTATTTATTTAAAAAAACTTATGGTTCAAACCCAAACACCCTCATTTCCTCTTTTGTTAGACATATATGTCTAACAATGTCTTCCAAATCTTCATCTTCTTCCCCAAAGTCCCCAAAAAAGTCCTCTTCGTCAGACGTGTCTAGGGGGGCCTCTAGGTTGGATGCTGTGGAAGAAGAAGAAGATGGAGAAGCCGCAACCGCCCATTGCTGCCCTTCTTGACTAAACTGCGGCGATGGAGACCGCAAAATGTCAGAAGGGCCAGCTTGATCGGGGACCTGCAAAATCCCCGATGGTCCTGCTGTCTGCGAAATGTGCGGAGATGGATCAGCTGGGGTGGTTGCTGTTGTATCCTCTTGCGGTGGCGTATTAAGCCTTCTCCTAGCACTGGGTGGTGACGAAGTTGGCGATGTTATTTGCTCATACATCACAAAATTATTGCACCAATTACAAAGACCCCTCGTTCCAACTAGCACATCATAGTGCTCACACATAGCACACCTCTGCATCCCATTTATCGAAAATGGCTGGACAATCGCTATCGGCTTTTCTGGTACTGCATTCTTTGTGGAACTAGATTGAGATTGACACTGAGACATTTTAAACTTCTTTTTTATTACACGTAGCTAAATAACGATGAAGACGAACTAATAATTTGCTTGTTTAAGTGCGTGTATATATACAGATTGTTCAAGGTTGTGTTTGCAACGTCACACAGTTATGAGGCGTGTACATTCGTTTGGGGGCGTGTACATATAGATATTTCAAGGTTGCGTTTGTGGGCGTGTACATATAGATTTTTCAAGGTTGCGTTTACAAGGACACACAGAATGCATGTGAATAGGATTTGGGTGTTATTTTCTCGGAGAATTTAAAGAATAAACAAATAAACAAATAACACAAATACATTAATAAAATGATTATTTATTTACAAAATTATTTTTGCATGATACATATAATTGTTTACATTCCTATTTGTTTTTCACAGTTTTCATTCTCTATATCGTCAACATCCATTTTCTACCATTCTTCAGTATCATCTGCGGTATTGTCTACACGGTCCAAAATATCTGCACCATTTTTCACGACTTCATTGATGTTTTCCGCTGAGACCAAACCATACTTTGATAACAATTCCTTGGGTAAATTTGGTATTTCGACAACATAGCTTTGGAGACCTTCGTCGATCATTTCCACGCAAAACTCGTCTAAGTTGATGGAACCATACAGGTATCTTTCACACAAATGAGCGCCTGACATGAAATTAATTACATCTTTCATGTACTTTCTATATTGACTGACTGTTGATTCAACCGCCGACCCATCATAGGTTGCAAAATGTAATATCTCTTGTGCCGCATTTCTTAACTTATGCGACAAACACATAATGTGAGAATCAAGGTCTTCACTTGGTGTGATGGTACTATTGCTGTCACACATCTTTCAAACACTAATTATTAAAATGTCTGTGTATTCTGATTTGTAAAATAATTACCAAATTGTTAATTAACCCAAACACCCAATTAAGAACCCAAATTAAAAGACGAAAATAATACCAAATTAAGTAAATATTTCTAAATTTTGTTTATTCTATTAAGCACCAAAATTAAAAGATGAAAATAATACCAAATAAGTAAATATCTCTAAATTTTGCTTATTCTAAACACCCAAATTTAAATATTGATCTACTAGTATTAGTGCCTGAGATTACTCGCAAGCTCTGCCCCAAATAAGTTAAAGTATACATCCCACCCGACTTATTTATAATTTCGATAACGTCTTCAGAAATGGTTTCGACAACACGCTTTGGTAAAAAAGTTTGAAATGTTTTATCATGCGTTTTGTCGTACAATGTTGCATGAAAAGCTTTGCCAAACCGTGTCATCTTTAAAGCAATATTTTGAACTATAAAAACTTTCCCAATTGTTAATGATGAAAATTTTCTTTGTTCAACAAAATCTATATCCTTATTAAGCATTTCGTTAATTTCACCCAAGTTTAATTTTGCACTCATTGTTGAAAAAATGTAAAAGATTTAATATAAAAACACAGTATTACCGTAAATTTAAAAAATTGAATCAGAATACACCACACAATAACTTTTTAATGATGAAATCACTTGTGACCGCACAAACAGTGTACCTCTTTTTAGCTTTGAATGGCGTCAGCCTTGGTTTTAATAGCTAACACTCAAGGTCGCATGACGTCACATCCTCTCAAGGCCAAACTACCCAGCACACCTGGCCTCTCAACGTCATGGACAAGTATCGAAAAAGCGTGATGCGCGCTCAAGGTCATATGACGTCACATCGCCTCAAGGCCAAACTACACAGCTTTATATGATGGTTTGCATGGTCATATGATGATGTCACATCGCTTCAAGGACAAATATTGAAAACGTGGTATGCGCAATTCCCCAAGGTCGTGGGGCGGGGTTTAATCTCATGGTCATTGGGGCGGGGTTTAATCTCATGGTCATGGGGCGGAGCTTAATCTCAAGTTCAGGTGTGCGCTCAAGAAAAAGCGTGATGCGCGCTCAAGGTCATATGACGTCACATCGCCTCAAGGCCAAACTACACAGCACACCTGGGCTCTCAAGGTCAGGAGTAGTGGTGGGGGTGAATTAGTTCCCGTATTTAATATCTACTTGCGCTATTCAAATTACATCATATTGCGGAACCCGTTATAAATTTACACTAGAACCAATTTTAACAGTTTTAATATCAGATTTTAAAAAAATCAAAATATCTTATCTATTACCGAAAAAACCAAATCGATACTTTATATATTTCAAATGTTCCAGTAGAGAAAAAATTTTTAAAAATTTACAGCTGGGAAAACGAAAGTTCGCCTATTTATTATCCAAAATTTTAAAATTGATGTCTTAAACCGATAAATCTTTCTCTAGAAAAAAAATACCTTTACGCCCCATTTGTTAAATATATTGCGAAAGTCTTAATTAGATTATCTATCTGCACAAGCAAATTTTCAAACAATTCCAGCCTGTATACTGAAGTTTACCAAATTTTCAAACAATATCGGCCTATATACTGAAACATGCGTCGTAACTTTTTTAATTTTTATCCGATAGGGTCGATGTTTTGGCAGCACCTCAAGGCGTTGCTGTACTTTTAGAAAAAAAAAACCCAGAGTTTTAAAGTGTATGGCTGAATTATAATAAAATTTAATGTTGGCCAATTCCGGGAAAATTTTTCAAACGGAAAGAAACACTCTTTGTACATAAGTGAAATATTTAGCACCAAACTTTAAACGCAGTTTTGTACTTTTTTGCCTCGTCATTATTTTTGTCTCATAGTATTTTTCAATAAAACTAATTTAAAGAACGACAGCAAAAAAATATCAGACCAATAAATTTAAAATTGAATTTTTGTAAAAGACGGCGATAATCGTAACGACGACGACAATCATGACTACGACAATGACGAATACAGATATTTGTTTTCTGGTACCCACATACAAATTCGTGTCGTGTGTTTATAACAAAGATCTATTTTTTTTTTTTTTTTTTATTTGTTTAGCGCATCAACCACACAGGGTTATTAGCGCGTAACACAGTTGGGGTTAATTACTACAATTATAAATTATATGTGGCAGTATAGATTACAATCTTTGAGAAAATTTAACACATTGTTTAGATTTTTGTTAAGGATGTCTTTTACGTTATCCTGGATTTGGTATTTAAGTCTTTCTGTGGCAAACTTTGGGCAGTCTACTAATATATGTTGCACTGATAAAGTTACCGAACATATCTCGCAAACAGGTATATCTTCTTTGGAGATCAGATAACCGTGAGTTAGTCTTGTATGACCGATTCTAAGTCTATTGATAATCGTTTGGTCTTTTCGATTACTTAAATTACATTCCCATTTTCGGACACTGGGTTTACACGTACGAAGTTTGGATGACGATCTATCCCATTCCTGCTGCCATGAGGATATTGTCTGGTTTTTGATGTACCACTTAAAATCACTGCTTAGTGTGTTTGAAACTGCAATTGCGTTGGGGTCTTCTGTGGCGGCCCTAGCCGCTGTGTCGGCTAGTTCGTTACCAATTATTCCTATGTGTGATAGAACCCATATAAATGCCACCTTTCTTCCTTCTGCTTGGATATTGTAAAGGATTCTATAGACTCTTTGGACTAAGGGGTCTTTGGAAAAGGGGTGTTGAATTGCTTTTATAGAGATAAGCGAGTCTGAGATGATTAATGAAAATTTACGGTTACCTTGTTGTATATACATTAAAGCCTGAACTATTGCGTAAAGTTCTGCCGTGTACGTACTTGTATGTTGTGTGAGTTTGATTTTAAGAGTCATGTTGGGGGTAACAACTGCGGCACCCGTTCCCTTGGTGGACTTTGATGCATCAGTATATATTTTGTCTCCATCAGGTAGATTATTTAGTATCAATTGAAGTTCCAATTTAATTAAACTATGAGGTGTTTCTTCTTTGTTGTACTGGCAGAGCTTCATAATGATGATGGGTTTTTGAATGGTCCATGGAGGGGGTAAAAAGCGGTCATCTTGGAAAAACTTTGGAAACGAGATTTGAAGATTAGATTGGTACCGATTTATTCGTTCATAGAATGCTGGTCTGGATCTGATTTTACTGGCGTAAAGATCATTATAGCGATTTGCAAACACATTGTGGTGGGTCGGATTATTGGGGTTGATTGCTACTGTGGTGGCGTATGACAAAGCAAGGTAGGCCCTTCGAAATTTCAGAGGGGGTTCTGCAGCTTGGCAAAGTAGACTTTCTACAGGGCTTGTGCGGAAGGCGCCTAATGCTATGCGAATAGCTGAGTTATGAATTGTATCCAGAGGTTTTAGAGTAGAGTTTGATGCGGAATCATATGCTATGGAGCCGTAGTCAATTCGTGTTCTGATTAAGGTTCTGAATATTATCAAGAGAATATTGGTGTCGGCTCCCCACGATCGGCTGGACAGGATTTTTAGCATGTTTAGTCCTTTATGGCATGATGATATAAGGTTTTGAATATGTGGTTTCCATGTGAGCTTATTATCAAATATCATTCCTAGAAACTTTGTATTTTCATAAAATTTTAACGTCTTCCCGTTGAGTCTCAATAATGGCGAGACATTTTCGGCACGTTTCGAGAAGAGAATACATTTAGTTTTAGCTAATGAGAACTGAAATCCTGTGGTTTTGGACCATCGCTCCAGGTTTATAAGATTGTTTTGTAGGATTCTGCACATTGAGTTCAAGTTCATCCCTTTTGTTAATAAAACAAGATCGTCTGCGTATAGTCTGCATTTTACTGGAGTCGATATGTATTTTGTTATGTTATTTATTGCGGCAAGAAAGAGAGTTGTACTAAGTACTGAGCCTTGGGGAATTCCGTTTTCTAGGGTAGTTTCTTCTGAAACTGTGTTATTTATTCTTACTTGAAAACTTCTTTGTTGCAAAAAGTTGTTGATAAATTTAGCCATATTGCCCTTAATGCCCCAAGAAGTTAGTTGTTGTAAAATTCGATATCTCCAGGCAGTGTCGTAGGCACGTTGGATGTCAAAAAATATGACGACACATTTTTGCTGGTTCACAAATGCTTCATGGACTTCGGATTCCACGTCAATGATGTTGTCTTGTGTTGACCCAGATCTTCGGAAACCACTTTGCTCTGGAATAATTAAATTTTTTCGTTGAAGATACCAAGATAATCTATTATTTACAATTTTCTCCAAGACCCCGCATATAACACAGGTTAGTGAAATCGGTCTGAATGAGTCTGTATTATTTAAGTTGTTATTTTCTTTCGGTATTGGGATAATAATTGCTTTTGACCAGGCTATTGGAAAATCTTGCTCTGTCCAAATTTTGTTGTATATGTCTAATAGAAATTCTTTACTTTTATCGGAGAGTTTTTTTAGAAATATGGCAGGGATATTGTCTGGACCTGGGCTTCCGTTCTTAATATTGTTGAGACTATCGTTTAACTCATCTATTGTTATCAGAGTGTTAAGAGGTGAATCTTTATCGCAACTAAAATCTATTGGGTTTCTTTCTGAGGTTTTTCGGTACATATCAAAGTCTTCAGAGAACTGCCGGCTACTTGAGAATGATTCATATGTTTTTGCAAATAAGTTAGCTATATCATAGGTGTTTGTGATAGTACCTCCGTCTTTAGATATCGAGCGAATAGGGAAGTAAGTGTTTTTACCAGATATTCTTTTAATCTTATTCCATACTTCTGAAGAAGGAGTAGATGGTGTAAGTGAAGATACATATTGGGTCCAAGAGTCTTTTTTACTTTTCTTAATTATAAATCTAGCTTTAGCTCTTAATCTTTTGAAATTCACCATGTTTTCTGTAGTCTTTTCTTTTTTGTATTTGTAAAGTGCTTGTTTATATGATCTGATGGCCGTTTTGCACTGCTCATTCCACCAAGGAACGCTCTTATGTCTTAGGTTACTTGAGGTTTTCCCTACGGATTGTTCTCCAGCATTTCTCAAGATATTTGTGAAGGTTTTTACTAAGGAATCGACATTGGAATTACTGATGGATAATGACTTGATTTCGTGTTCAACTAAATTTCGATATTTAGCCCAGTCAGCCTTTTTTAGGTTCCATTTTTGTGGAATAGAATTATCGTATACTTCTGAAGGATCAGTAATAGTTATTGGGAAGTGATCACTACCGTATAGCATTGGAAGCACCTTCCATTGGAGGGAAGCAACAAGGGATGTATCACATAAACTAAGATCAAGGACTGAGGATTCGCCTGTGGAAACGTTAAAGCGGGTGGGTTCTCCAGTATTAAGTAGGATTAAGTTGGCTAAGTCTATGGCCTTATATAGGTTTCTTCCTCTATCGTCGGTGTTTAGGCTACCCCATATGGCATTACGACAGTTAAAATCTCCCAGTATTAGTCGAGGGGCAGGGACTTGAGATATTATGTTGCTGATATCGAGAATTGTGAACTCTTTAGAAGGGGGAATGTATATGTTGCATATTGATAGTCTTTTGGAGAGATTAATTTGTACTGCTACTACTTCTAAGGTCGAGTTGATTAATATCTCATATGCGTTTATGTCTTTCCGTACAAAAATTGACACTCCACCACTTGCCTTGTCTCGATTATCTCTGTTTTTATGGAATCCATTAAAGTTTTTGGGGCAGTGTGTTTTTCCTTGTTTAAAATGTGTTTCTTGTAAGCCAATGATGGATGGGTTTTCTTGTTTGATGAGAATTTGAAGCATTTCTAGGTGCGTAAAATAGCCATTAAGGTTCCATTGTAAAACAGAGTGGAATGATGTATCCATTTTAAATATATTTAAGTTATTATTAATTTTTAAGTTGGTTAATACGTGTCTTGTGAGGCGTCGCTTTCTGTCTCGGATGTTAATCCATCAATATAATTTCTTATCTTCCTCCTAAATTTTGTGCATCTAGTTTTGACAGCTCGGTCGGTAAGGAGTGGGTAAATTTTTTCTAACATATAATTTAATCCTGGAAGGTCTCTTGTGTATTCTAATGCAACATTTATAGGTTCGGAAGAGTTATGAATATTGGTAAATAAATCGGTTAGTTGATCAAATGTCAGTATAAATGGTGGTGAATGTGTTTCTATTGTCTGCTTAGCTGCTTCAAAAGGTTTTTCGGGATATGAGGCTTTTTGTAATATGTTTTTTCCATGTTTAGGTTTTTTTGGAGTTGGATTTGGTTTTGGAAATATGTGTTGCTCTTCGGGTCGGTTTTTGATTGCGTCGGCAGGCGGTGTGAGTATTTCTGTAATATTGCGCTTATTGGTTAGTTGGTTGGAGTTAGAATTCTGTAATTTTACGTTTAATGCTACGTCTTCTGAGCCAGGTGTATTTTTATTTATTCCAGGTATCACTGGAGAAGGGTGAATTTGAGGGGTTTTATTTGGAGATGTACTTTGTTTATCCGTAATATCTTGTTGATTTTCGGAAAACCGTGGACATTTGGACGCAATATGTCCTTGTTGTTTGCACTTAAAGCAGTTCTTATCTGTGGATAAGAAGATTCTGTAAAGAGAGTCTTCATGATTAATAGTCAAAGAATCTGGAATCTGGGAATCTTCTGTTGGCAATATAAAGACTTGGCGGCGGAAGCTTAAAATATGTGAATATTCTGGATCCGGAATATTTATTCGTATATATGAGATAGGAGAAATTAATTTTAGTCCGAGTTGATGAAGTTCATTTTGCAATATATTGTTAGGAATTGTTGGACAAACATTTGATATTACTAATCGTTCAGATGGAGTAACTAGTCGCCTTCCATGAAGTAATTCATTGTTTATTTTGATAGGTTTATTTTCGGTTATAAATTTATCTACTGCGCTTTTACTAGAAAGATAGATGCAAACGCGGTTGTTGGATATTCTGGATGAGAAGATAATATTTTTGGGGCCAACTAGTGGTCCTACAGCAAGTATGTAGTCAGGAAGTTTGGAATCCTCTACAGAGTTGAAAACAATAGCTTGATCTTTTTTTGGGGTTTGTTGTTGGTAAAGTGCTGAGGCATATGATATTGGCGTGTTGAGATTAGTTATGTTGTGGGTTTCAGGTGGCCTCGCATTTCCAGGATCATCACTTGGATCTGTATTCATTGTTTAGGTTTAGATTTCTTCTTCGACGTCATTAATATGTTACTAAGTGCGGCCCTGTCGTTGCCAGGAGATTCCCGGTAGCGCCGGTGGCAAATACTTTAAACTTTGCCGCTAGTCGTACTGCCGGTTGTAGAAACTAGAATGGTTGCGCGCGCTTCTGCAGTCTTCACGTGTTGATTATCCGTGTATTTGCAGGCTTATTCGTTAATTTAAGGCGTACTTACAGTTTTCTAGTTGATACTGGGTTGTTATAAGGTATATAGAACACTACTTTAACTAATTAAAATCTCTGCAACTTCGACGAAATCGACTTTTGTACGGGCTAACAATAACAATGCTATAGCTGTCACAGTCAGAACCGGACTCCAAGATCTATTATACAAGGAATTTACTGATTGCAACAAAGCATGGGATTCAATCAAAACATTAACAATAATAAAAAACACAGATTTGAGTTGGACAGTTTAATTGTATGCATTTGTACACTGGTTAATACTCAGATTATATCAACTCTTAATACTGCTTCTTTCAAAACCTCATGTTTTCATTGTTAAAAAATCGATTTTTAAACATCTTTTTGGAGCTCTGTATCGAGTATTACGTTATAATTAAACTTTGCTCTTTCATCATAATTTAATATTACTGTGAAAAAAAAAACAGAGGATGGAGTTATCGGGTATTTAATATAGGGTATGCAGATAATGTTATAAAATTAAATCAAATATAAAAAAGTGAAACTTGAAAATTGTTTTGAAGGTTTGAAATAGATGTACGGTTTTCAAAGGTCGAAATTACAATAGCATATTTATTTGTGGAAGTGAAATTGATGTACTTAGAACAACCAAAAGTTGCAAAAGGGGTTATACAAAACTTACACTGACCACGTTGCCAATTCTTTATTAATAAATTATTATAGTTCTGCTGCCCAATATTACAGTTAATATACCTGTGTTTCCACAGCTAAGTTAGTAATGAATAGTATTTCTTTTTGCGAAAGATTTAGCCTTATTAACTAATTCCATTAATACGCCTCTTTTTTCACGACTGTTTATGCAAAGGAGGGTAATGCGATTAACAGTCATGCATGTTATATCAGAATTCAACCCTCATTCTTATTTAAAAAACATAAGTCTTTATCTTATTACGCAGTTGTAAAGGATGCAGGTGTTTATCAAAACTTCTAATAAACAAGAACCATTATTTTAAGCAACTCTTTAAAATATTTCATCATACAATGTAATAAAAACAAGATATTTCATCAATTGTTTACAACTTTAGAACTCTTTTTGCTTACATCTTTTGCGTTTCAAATAAACAACTTTAATAAAAACTAAACGACACAAAACGTTCGGGAATGTGTTTTGCACACCCAAAAATATATAAATACTTGCAATCTAAACGCATGCCTTTAGTTCAGGTAGTTCAGGCAGTACAGTTCAGAAATAGTCTTAATCCAATTTAAACATTTTAAAAGGCATAAGCTGTAATTATTTTTGAAAGAATAAAAGTTTTTTTTAAAAAGTGTTTTCCGCTTACCACGATCTAACAATTGGCGCAATCGTGCAGATTTCAAAAGTGAAAAAAATCACTTACAAGAAAATAAAGAACCAGAAAAGCAACAAATCCCAATTTTAAGAAGATTTTTATTTTTTCAAAAGGGTCAACAGAACCCTCGGGACAATAGGAGCCCATCATTTTAATTTACATAGGGACGAAACGAGCCCACAAAACTAAGAAGTTAGAAGATAAGAAATCCCCAAGTCCGAGCAGCTTCGTGTGGATTAGGAAGACCTAGTGAAGCCCCTGACACGAAAAGTTACTCACGCCAATCCCATTCCCGAGAAGCGTCGTGTGGATTAGGAACACGTAGTGAAGCCCCTGACATGACAAGAAGCCTATCATCCCTGTGCAGAACGTGTGGATTAGGAACACCTGGTGAGGCCCCTGACACGTGACTACACACTCCAAAGAAGCCCTTTTCCCACCGTAGGTTAAGACAAATGCTGCATTTTTGTATATAAGTTAACAAATATTATTATAATTTGAATAATCATTTACGTATATTTAAACATATTCTAATATTATTTATTGCGTGTTATTACACTCCTAAACTCACTATCTCAAACTAAACTAATTATATTCCTGAACTCACTAACTAAAATATTTAAAATTTCTGAACTCACTCACTAATTAAAATAATTAAATTTCTCTAATTTAAACTCACTAGTTCTATTAATCTTTATCAAATACAATCATTATTATTAAAAATTAAAAATGGAAGATTATCAAAATAATGTTGACGCAGTCGAAGAGTACAGACTTTCAGACATATTCTCTTATTCCCGAATATGACGGTGATCAAATTGCTTTGAATACTTTTATAAATGCTTGCAACAGAGCGAACCAAATGTGCACACAAGACCAAAACATTTTGTTGTTAATTAACATTAAAAATCAATTAAAAGGTAAAGCTGCACGATTGATCAATTCTAGAGATTTAAATACGTGGCGAGACGTATCAAATTTATTAATTGTACATTTTGGCGATCCTCGAGATCTAACTTCGCTTATACAAGATTTGCAAAGAATACATCAATTACCGAATGAGACTCCCTTAAATTTTGCGGCGAGATTACAAACGCATAATGCAAAAATGTGTTCTGCGGTAGCTAAACAGGCTCTTACTCAAGAACAAAAAAATATACAAAGTATTTTAATTGATAATATGTGTTTAAATACTTTATTAAAAGGACTTGGTCCAAAAATAGGTCAAAATGTTAGAGCAGGGAACCCCTTAACTATACTTGAATACTATAAATCGTAGTAAAAGAGAATTACAACTTAGTTATTTTGAAAACCAAAGGTTTCAAAGAGTAGTAAAACCTAATAATAATCAATCACATAATATAAGAACAAATAAAAATATTAAAACATGTACTTACTGTAAAAAGAATGGTCATTCTATAAATGAATGTCGAATAAGACAAAATCAATCTCAAAATTTTTCTCGATTTTCAAATTTGCAAAATCAAAATTCTCAAAATTTTCAAAATATGATGCCTAAGAATGGTCAACAAAATTTTCAGCAAAGACCACATAATTTTAATTCTAGTCAAACAAGACCATTGTCTAATAATCAGCCGGTTCAAAGAACACAAAATTTTTCTCAGCAAAGGCCTACAATAATTCAAAATAATCCAAATTTTAACAGGTTTAATCAACAAAAAACACATCACTTGAACGTAGATAATTTTGATAATTATTATTATCAAGAAAATGATGTTCAAAACGAAAATTTTGAAATATATGAAAACCCAAATTTTGAAAATAATCAATGAATCTTATCAAGATTTAAAAATCAAAATTCGAATTCCAATTTTAATGAAATACATGAAAATACATATTACCAAAATTTCAATGAAAATTATTCAAAAGATAATCAAAATTTTTCTCAGTGTAATGAAAATTTTCCTATACAAGCCTCGTATGTAGAAGAAATACAGGATTTATCGACACAAATTCAAGCTATGAATATAACAGAAAATATTATACCCGATCTAAATCTCCAACAAATATTTCTTTAAATTTAGTTAGTTCTGAAAATGTATATTATGTTTATGACCAAAGTAATACTTTTAAAATTCTGATAGACCCTGACGCAGGTATTTCTATATTTAAACCCAAAACTTGTAAAAATTATTGAATAAGATTTCTTGAAAATTTTACAGTAAAAGGCATTACAAATGAAAACATTTTAATTACAGAGTCCGTATTAATTCCATTTACGAATAATAACCCACATAAGATTTTTATCTGCGACATTGACATTGAATTTGATGGTTTATTAGGTTCAGATTTCCTTGAACATTATAATTGCATTGTTGATTTAAAAAATAAAAAATTTATCACAAATTTTAAAGTCATACAACTGCATAAAGTCGAGTCAGCATGTAATAAAACCAACTAGGTCGGATATAACGAGAACGCTAATTTTAAAAATATAATTAATATTAACCCCAGACAGAAAAAATTTGTAAATTTAAAACAAATAAATTAAAAAATATCGAAGCAGTTTTGTTAGCTCAAGAAATAGATAAAGTCAGAATTCCAAATGCTATAACAAAAATAAACGAAAATGGCGAATTTTTTGCAACTGTTTTAAATGTAAATATGGTACCAAAAATGATAGAATTTTCGAATTAAATTTTGAACTCTTTATAAAAAAATGATTTACCTATCCAAACTTTTAATAAAAATGACACCGGTATATATTTTATTTAGGAGACAAATTGACGTTTACAAGTGAAATTAAACACTCTATTCACACTAAAGATGCTAAGCCTATCTACACAAAGTCCTATAGATATCCATATGTCCACAAAGAAGAGGTGAAAACACAAATTAACAAGATGTTAGAGCAAGGAATCATACAGCCATCGATTTCTCCATGGTCGTCTCCAGTGTGGGTCGTTCCAAAGAAACAAGACGCCTCTGGAAACAAAAATATCGTGTTGTAATAGATTATCGTCGCCTCAACGACACATGTACGTAAGACCGTTATATTTTGCCCAATATAGCCGATATCCTCGACCAACTAGGACATTTCCAATATTTTACAACGCTAGATCTAGCTTCAGGATTTCATCAGATTGAAACTGACCCAAAAGACGTTGAGAAAACAGCATTCTCCGTAGAAAATGGACACTATGAGTTCCTCAGGATGCCATTTGGACTGAAAAATGCTTTAAAGAGTAATGGACAACATACTTATGGGCATACAAAATGAGATCCATGAATATATTTCTAGACTAAAGGAGGTTTTTTCCAGATTAAGGAAGGCAAATCTAAAAATACAGCCTGATAAGTGTGAATTTCTACGAAAAGAAGTAGCCTATCTGGGACATTTAATCACAAAGGACGGAATAAAACCCAATCCAGCAAAAATTCAAGCAATTCAATATTTTCCAATTCCCAAAAACGTAAAACAAGTAAAATCTTTTTTAGGTCTGAGTGGTTATTATCGAAGATTTATTTCAAACTATGCCAAAATTTCTAAACCTCTGACAAATCTATTAAAAAAAGAAACAACGTTTGATTTTGATACAAATTGCCAAAGATCATTCGACAACCTAAAAAATTGCTTAATTACCGAACCAATTTTAATTTATCCAAATTTCGAAAAACTTTTTGTTCTCACAACGGATGCTTCCTTATACGCAGTTGGAGCCATTTTATCACAAGGACCTATAGGCAAGGATCTTCCTATAGCCTACGCATCACGAACCCTTTGTCCTGCAGAAAGCAGAGACAGTGTGATTGAACGAGAACTACTCGTCTGGGCAGTGAAACACTTCCGCCCATACCTATATGGAAAGAAATTTAAATTGGTAACAGATCACAGACCACTGACATGGCTATTCTCTATAAAGGATCCTGGGAGTCGATTAGCCAGATGGAGGCTAAAACTCGAAGAATATGATTACGAAATTATCTATAAACCAGGAAAGATTAACAAAAATGCAGACGCACTAAGCAGAATAAAAATTAACCATTTTCAACAAGTTGCTGCATTTAATTCAAAATTAGAGGAACCAAGCACAAGCAAGGCAACCAAAGAAGTCAATAATAACGAAGACAACGAAGACACCGAAGAACCCGAAATTGAACTTGAAAACGAATTCAATAGGTTCGTAAGACTTTACCAAACGGAATCATCAATAGATTATTTAAAAATACAATATTCTAATAGCCAACTTTTAGACAAAGACCACAAAAATATTATAACCTTTTTCCAACAAAATAAAATACAAGAACTGCATTATAAAATCATAGAAGACATGCTAGAAGAAAACATTGCATTTCATTATGATCGCATTAATTTTCTAAATTCAAAATCTGTCAAAAAAAGAAATTACCTTATTATCCCCTTGCCTGCTTCAAACGAAGAACCTATTCTTGAATTATTCAAAATTATATGGAACTCGAAAAACGATATAGACTTAACAAAACTTATTACATAGAAAACAATGTTGATATACCAATTCTAGAAATATTTTGCTTTATATTTGCAGACAAAGATATTAATCTTGTAATATGCCAAAATATCGTAACTACACCCGACAAAGATCAAATTCCAATAATCCTAGATCAATATCATTCTGGTAAAAGAAATTTCCATCGAGGTATTAACGAGACAATAAGACGAATTAAAACAAAATATAATTGGACAGGTTTGAGTAAAGACGTTGATAATTACAAAAAGATGCGAAATATATCAAAAAACTAAAATATGGCGTAAAAATTTAGACAACCCTTTAGTAATTACAGAAACACCTAAAACGCCATTTGAGCGAATTAATATTGATATTTTAGAAATTCCAGATAAAAATTACATTCTTACTATAAGAGACGAATTAACTAAATTCATACAAGCTTATCCATTAATGGATAAATCTGCAAAAGAGATTGTTAACACATTATTACTCTACTTTCAACATTACGGTACCCCACTAAGCATACATTGTGATCATGGTAGAGAATTTACCAATCAACTAATGAAAGTTTTAGGTAACCTCTACAGTATCAAGCTAACATTCTCAAGTGTAAACCATCCAAAATCAAACGGCAGTTTAGAGCGTTTTCACGCCACCCTCTTGGAAATGATAAGAGCTTTAACGACAGAAGACCCTAGAGTACACCCCTGTCAACTTGTACCGTACGCGTGTATTTGTTACAATAACTCTGTTAACAAAACTCATGGTTTCACTCTATACGAATTAATTTTCGGACACACCTCTAGTAGACCTCCTGAAATACTCTATAATGAAAAACAATTAATTTCTAAATATATGCGAGACCTTAACGCAAGAATAAAATACTACTATGAAATAGCTAGACAACGGACAGAGCTTCAAAAACAAAAAGCTAAAGAAAGATTTGACAACCGTATTCCCGAAAAACGAGAACCAGATTATAAAATAGGAGATAAGGTCTGTGTCAAAGAATTACAAATAAAGGGCAAACTCGAAAATAAATTTAATGGCTCATTTGAAATACAAGAAGTCCAAAAAAATTCAGCAATACTTAAAAATCTAGAGACCGAACGTACTACCAAGGTTAATTTTGGCGGAATGAAACCATATTACGACGATATAATAATTAAACCAGATGATAAAAATGCTATAGACAATGACGACCACTCTGAAATAAAAACTGACTAATGTTTTCCTTGTTTCAGATTATTGGCCTCAGCGTTTTCCCTAACGCATCAAAATGAAATTCGACCTTTCCTATATAACTTGAAAACAGTAGAAAATAATGTAGGAGTTTATTATCAACGGGAAAGTAGATTAAAAATATCAAATGATAAATGGAACCTTTTAGTATATAAAGATATAAATAAACTAAGAGAACCTTATAATGTAAATAATAATATATTAAGCAATTTATTAGACACTGTAAAACAAGAGACACTTGCAATGCGAACATTTTATGCAGACATAAATACACATATAACATTACTAAGACAAACTTCCCACGATATTAAAAACAAGTTTGAAGAAATAGAGTTAGATGTATCTACAAAACCATTACATCGTCGCAAGAGAGGTTTAATTAATGGTACTGGCAGTATCTGGAAATGTATAACAGGTAATTTTGACGCAACAGACGGTGAATACTATAACAACTGTATCAACAAAATAGAAAATAACGAGCACGAAGTTGAAAACCTAATGAAGAAACAAATTATGGTCACAACATCAGTAATTAAGAATTTCAATGAAACAATCAAAATATTTCAACTTGACGAAAAAACTTTCAACAGCAACATAGAAGCAATTGAATCTCTTATTCATGACGTATATGACAAAGATTAAGTTATACAAGCTCGATTTAAAGCAATCGAAATTTGTGAACAATTAACTGAATCATTTCTTTTCATAAATAATCAATTAACTGATATATTAAATGCAATCACTTTCGCTAGACTAAAAATAAGGCATACCTCAATAATTAATCCTAAAGACTTAGTAAAAGCCTTAGGAACAATCGCACAAAATCTTCAAAAAGACAACTTACCGCTTTTTCCTCGAGAAGAAAAAGTTGCCAGATATCATTGAATTGTCAGCATTTCAAACATTTTCAAAATTAACTTTTGTATTAGAAATTCCTCTAGTCGAACCAGAACTTTATACAGTATACAGGTTGTATCCTATTCCAATTAAAGACAATAGAACTAGGTTACATTACATGTTACCTACAACTCAAAAATATATCGCGAAAGGTGATGATTCAGATCAATACGTTACATTACAGAACATTGATAAATGCAAGGAAATAATGCTTAATATCAAACTATGTAAACATTTATATTCTTATCCCATTGCTAATAATGCAATTTGTGAAGCACAATTTTTAAAAACTCAGAATTTCAAAGATTTACCTAAAAACTGTCAATTATCCTTAATTTATGCATAAGATTACAAAATTCAACTTTTAAGCAATAATATGTGGTTATTAGCTGTAACTGATCAAACGCCAATTACAATTAAATATGAAAATTTCGATCCACTAACAAAACTTATTGAAACTAACAGAATTATAACTTTACAACCGAGATGTTCTCCTTTTATTGGCACTACTCGAATACAAGCTTCAATGATTAAAGTTTCTGAATGGTATTATAATTATTCGCAATCCAAATTCCAAACACTTGTTGTCAAAGTTACCCTAATAATATAAAAACTAATTTTAATACAAAACCAATAAAACTTAGCCAATTAAAGCTAGATGATTTAGAAATAGCTAAACATAAACTGGATCAATATTCAGAGGACTTAGACAATTTAGTCAACGAACCAGTTATAAATAAATACACCCCTTGGTTCAAGTATGTTTCTATTACTCTCATAATAACAATAATTGTCATACACATTCTAAATAAATGCAGAAAACGTCTAAGATCCACAAGAATTGGCATTGACACTTCGTCAAACCCTCCACAACCACCACCTTCTCCTCAACCGCGAATTTCCGCATTAGGAAAAAGATTTTCAAAAATGTTACCTAGGCGACGCCCTAGTTTTCAAATAAACGAACCAATAGAGGAAGGTGAAAGTTTTGAATTTACACATAGTTTAAATTTGAATAAGATTTGTGCTTGACTTCAATTTTTATGATAAAAGTTACTGCATTGTGTAGCACTAACTTTTTTTATGAGAGGGAGGTCTTATCTTATTACGCAGTTGTAAAGGATGCAGGTGTTTATCAAAACTTCTAATAAACAAGAACCATTATTTTAAGCAACTCTTTAAAATCTTTCATCATACAATGTAATAAGTAGTTATAATAGGGGAGCGCCTCCTCCTCCTCCTCTTCCTCTCTCTCATGTCCCTCATTCTTAACTTCCTCCCCTTTTATTCTCATTCGCATCATATTTTTTAATTTTTTCTCTTTGTTCTCCCACATTTGATTTTGCATTCTTAAGTCTTATAAATAGGTGCATCAAGATCATTTTAGTATGTTAAGGTACGAGTGACTGTTAAAAGAAAAAAATCTGTTGAATAAATCTATTAATAATAATATTAAAATAAAATGAGTGAATCAGTTGGAGAAAGAAATCGATCCATTCCGCTTCAGACAATTAGCCTCGAAGAAATTATACCAGGAGTTCAAGAAGAAAATATACCATTAGTTCGAGAAGAAAATAATGGGATTGTTTTAAAAAATTTGAATAAAACTGAGAGTGAAGAGAAAAAAGTGTTTTGTGCTATTTGTTTTGAAATAATCGAATATTATGATTCATGTAGACCAAATACATGTTCCCACATTTTTTGTTTAAAATGTATTTTAAGATGGAATGATGAAAATGGTTGTTCTATAATGGTAAACAATAGGTAAGGTTGTTGATCGGCTTGGGAAAGTGGTTTTTAGAGATTGTCGTTCAACTTTAAGTAGGACACATGTGATTAACTTTTGCATATAAAATCGCCTCAGCGAAGAGACGAATGCAATTGATTTCTGCATTCACACTGTGCAGAGCTCGCGAGTTTTCTGGTGTTTACATTGTGTCTATTTGGTAAATTTTTATTTTTATTTCTAACATTTTTATTTGGCAAGATTTAATTCTTATATATATTGGTGACATTTTTATGTACATTTGTGGCATTTTTATTTGTTATTACGATTTTTTTCATAATGGACAATTTTTTGGCATCGAGTAGCAAAATAATTGACAATGACTTTGACTTATACACATGTACTCAAATGCAGAATTTTGCAAACCAACAAAACAATGAAACAGACGTATTTACAACTAGTCAACAACAAACTATTCAGGACTTGAATGAAATTATTTACAATAGCCAAGTTCAGAATAATGTCAACAAACACAACAACGAAAAATATTTATTTACAGCTACTCAACAACAAACTCTTGACGATCTTAATGACATTATTGACAACAAAACGGACTTAATTACAACAAAAACTAAACAAACTCTTGAAGAACTGAATGACATTGACGAAACTCAAAATTCTAGCTATGAGGATATTGTTTGTTTTCAAAAATCTAATCCAAATTATTTAACATTAAAATCGCCAATTAATTCTCCGAGACCAATTTGCTCTCCCTTTTTGTTTAGTGAAAATTCTGATTCGGAAGAAGAACAAATTGATCAAAATTTAAGTTTGGCTATTTGTCCTACTAATTCACCATATGATATTGTAAATTCTGATGCGCAAGAAAAACAAATTGAACAAAATTTAAGTTCGGCTATATCTTCTATTAATTCACCATATGCTATTGTAAATTCTGATCCGCAAGAAAAACAAATTGATGCAAATTTGACTTCGGATATTTCTCCTAATAATTCACCAGTTGAACAAAATTCAATTTCGAAACCATCATTTATCATTAAAAAAAAAATTTAAAATTAATAAAAAAAATAAAAAACAAATAGCAAACCTTAAGTGTCTGGGTTTCGCTATTCAAAATTTAACTAATTTGATCACAATTAAAAAGGGAGACGAAAGTACGGTGAATTATGTTAAACAGGCCTTTGAAAAATTAGTTGACTCATTTGAAGAAATGGATTCATAAAGTCAATTAATTTCTATTGCTTTTTTCAAAATTTGACTATAACTAAATAAAAATGCACAATATTAATTTTATTATTATACAAAGAACTTCAAAAATGCAATTGCTTTTTTCAAAATTTGACTATAACTAAATAGAATTGCACAATATTAATTTTATTATTATTATTATTATGCAGAAAACTTCAGAAATGCATAAGTGTGTAACATGTAATAAAGTCTTTACTAGAAAGGATAATTTACTGACATATTAAAAAACATGTTAACGGTCAACAGTTGTGAAAAAACCAAAGCTTGTTAAAGGTAAGAACATTTTATTTTTCATGTCATATTTTGTAAAATATTTTTTTCTTAATTTATATAGATTCTACAAATATTGTAAAATATTGTAAAGAATGCAAGAAAAATCTAAACCAAAGTCTATGGGGTGGACATAGTGTGCACAAGAACAATTCCAAAATAGGCTTGGAGGAATGTTGAAATTATCAAGTCAGCATTCAGGGAACGAATAATATCTTATAGGATTTCCTCACACCAAAACTTCATAAATGTGAAAGAATATTTTCAACATTTGGAATACAAAATTGCACATCTAATAGATCAAGAACTGCAGAAACATAAATGTATCAAGCTAAATATGGAACTGTTCGGTTTCTATTTTAACCCCAGCAGCGACAGCTATGATGTCAAATCTTTTAATGCGCCGTTCCAAGTCATTTGCCAGGGATATCAGAAAAAAGAACTGTTAGAGCAAATCTGCACCATTATTGACCAGAAAGCTGACGAATTTGCAGAAAGAGATTCAGGTAAAGAATTTATTTTCGATTTTACAACAGCAACAAAAAAAGTAATTTTTTAATTTTTACGTTGCAGGATGGGCTTTGATGAATTTACTTCATTTGGAAATTAATGTTAACAAGCACAATCCGCTGAGAGCCTCATCTTTTATCGAACTTCCTCAAGAGATCAAGAGACGTCAAGCTGTGATCAACATTAGGAATGATGACAACTTTTGCTTCGCCTGGGCAGTTGTGTCTGCTCTTCACCAACCACGCGGATTAGATTTTGAAACTTCATCCTACCCACACTACTCTTCTGTTTTGGATATGTCAGGTATAGAATTTCCAATGTTGCTAAAGAACATTAAGATTTTTGAAGAAAAAAATAACATTTCTATTAATGTATATGGATTAGAAATTATAAATCCTAAAAAGGGGTATGAAGTAATTGGTCCACTTTATTATTCATCGAATAAAAAAAATCAACATGTCAATTTATTGTTAATAAGTGATGATGATGAAAAAACTTTTCATTATTGCTATATTAAAGATTTATCAAAACTAGTTTCTGCACAAATTTCTAAACATCACGGAAAAAAATATATTTGCGATGGTTGTTTACAATATTTCCCTACAGAAGAAAATTTATTACAACACAATAGCTATGATTGTGATCATTTACGAATTAACCTACCTTCTAAAGAATTAATAAAAGATAAGTTTGGAAACTATTCATATGATAATATTTTGAAATTTGTAAATTATCATAAACAAATGAAAGTTTTGAATGCATTTTAAAGCCTTTAAATAATGACAATGTTGATAAAAATCCTAATACTTCATACACCTTAAAACAATATGAACATATTCCACATTCATTTGCCTATTACATTAAATGTTCCTTCGACGATAATTATTCTAAATTTGAAAAATATAGAGGTCAAAATTGTGATACATTATTTATAAATTCTTTAGAAAGAGATGTGTATAACATATACAATAAATATTTAAAGGCTCCTAAAAAAATGATCCCTTTGAACGAACTGGACAAAATTTATCATAACTATGAAAAAGTTTGTCATATTTGTAATAAACCTCTTTTAAATGACAGGGTTGCAGATCATTGTCATATAACCGGTCTTTATAGAGGTCCAGCTCATTCACTCTGCAACATAAATTACAGAATACCTAACTTTATTCCAGTTATATTGCATAATTTGCGTAATTATGATTCTCATCTATTTCTTAAAAAATTATGCTTAAACAAAGAACAACTAACAGTTATCGCACAAAACAAGGAAAAATATATTTCATTTGAAAAGCTTATTCATGTGGATAACTATTTTGATAAAAAGACACAAAAGGCTAAGAAAAAAAATATATCATTAAGGTTTATTGATTCTTTTCAATTTCTATCCCATTCTTTATCAAAACTCTCTGAAAGCTTAAAAGATGAACAATGTAAGGAAATAAAAAAAATTTTCAATGATGAAGAAAGATTTAAACTTATTCGGCAAAAAGGTGTATTTCCTTACAGTTATATTGATGATTATTTAAAATTAGAAGAAACAACTTTACCTCAGAAAGACCAATTTTATAATACTTTAACGGATGAGCACATCAGTGATGCAGAATACCAAAGAGCTGTAAAGGTTTGGCAATTGTTTAAATGTGAATCTCTTGGTCAATACTCCGACGTTTACTTACTCTCTGATACTTTACTTTTGGCAGATATTTTTGAAAATTTTAGAAGCACTTGTTTATCCACATATAAGCTCGATCCAGCTCATTTTTACACTTTTCCAGGTTTATCCTGGGAGGCGTGTTTACGTTATACTGGAATAGAGTTAGAATTGTTAACTGATCCAGATATGATACACTTTTTCAAAAAAAGCGTTCGCGGTGGTGTGAGCTCTTGCATTTGTAGAAAATCTGAAGCTAATAACCCATTTCTTTTAAATTTTGATCCTTTAAAGCCAACTAAATACATAATTTATTATGATGCAACAAATTTGTATGGTTATGCAATGTCACAGCACATTCCAACGGGAGATTTTGTTTGGTTAACAGATAAAGAAATCAATGATTTAAATATTATGAATATTTCTAAAAAATCTAATAAGGGATATGTTTTAGAAGTTGATTTAGAATATCTTACAAGTCGACATTCCTATCATAACGATTTTCCGTTTTGTCCAGAAAACTTTAAACCGCCAAATTCTAAATGCATAAAATTAATACCCAATTTAAATGATAAATCAAAATATGTTATTCACTATCAATTATTAAAACAATGTTTGGAACATGGACTCAAGTTAACTAAAGTTCATAGAGTTTTACAGTTTTCTCAATCTGATTGGTTGAAAAAATATATAGACTTGAATTCAAGATTAAGAAATGATTCAAAGAATGAATTTGATCGTAATACTTACAAGTTGGCAAATAATAGTATTTATGGCAAGACTATGGAAAATGTTGATAGGAGAATTGACGTAAGACTTGTTACAGAGTGGGAAAAAAATAGAAGAAAAGATGGTGCTGAGAATTTAATTGCAAAACCATATTTCAAGGACTTAACAATATTTTCTGAAAACTTGGTAGCTATTCAAATGCAAAAGATTCAAGTTACTTACAATAAACCAATATATGTAGGCTTCTCAATATTAGATATATCTAAAACTGTCATGTATGATTTCTTTTATAATTTTTTAAAACCTCTTTATCAGGAAAATATTTCACTTTTATACACCGATACCGATTCGTTCATTTTAGAAGTCACAACGCCAAATATTTATTCTGACATGATAAAAAATATTCACAAATTTGACACATCTAATTATGAATTTAATAATATTCATGAAATGCCTATTACAAAGTCAGTTATAGGAAAATTCAAAGATGAATATGCTGGTGAACCCATTACTGCTTTCTTTGGTACTGGAGCAAAAGCATATTGTATTAAAACGGAAAACAGTTTAACAAAAAAAGCAAAAGGTGTTAAAAAAAGTGCAATTAAAAAGCAGTTGGATTTTATTCATTATAAAGATGTTGTTGAAAATCATTCTAAAAGCTTTTGTTCAATGTATGTTTTTCGATCTAGACAACATACAATTTTTACAGAGTTAATTAATAAATTGGCTTTGAGTTCCGAAGATGATAAGCGGTATAAAATTCCCTATAGTTTTAATACATTAGCTTGGGGACACCAAGATATTGCTTTGTATCAATGGAATGCAGAACATGAAGATTTAGATATATTTATGTAGATATTATAAGGTATTTAAATTTGTTGTTTTTGAAACCAAAGTTAGTCTTCATAAGTCTTTCACAAAATGTGCATAGAAACTTTTGACAAAGAAATTGATAACAGTTATTTTAAAACATATGAAAAACGACTTTCCACTTTTAAAAAATGGAAAGGAAAATTGAGACCAGAAGTGTTAGCTGGAGCTGGCTTTTACTATACTTCAATCAATGATATTTGTAAATGTTTTTATTGTGGTATTGAAATTTTTGATTGGTTAAGTTATGATGATCCTATTGTGGAGCATAAGAAATTTGCTAGGAATTGTGATTTAAATAACTGTTTATGGAAAAATAGGAATCGAATAATTGTAACCATTCAAAATAAGTCTTCAAGTTACACATTTTATATAGTATTATTAATATCCTTATTTATGAACTTTTACATATATTTAAATTAAGTATTTTATTGTTATTTTTTTACAACTGCTTTTGCTTTCGTGGTGAAAGTATCTGCTTAATGTTAATAAATTTGGAATATAATTATTAATTTGTTTTAATGACTATCAGTAGATCTCAATTTATTCTTCTTTATTTTATTTTCCAAAATGTTTTTTATGTTCATCATCCCCCTGGCGTAACACAGTGTGAAATATGTTTTTCTAATAAAACAGACGTCACTCTAAGTAAATATTGTAAATTTATGAAAATTGGATTAATTAACAATAGTACAATTAGTTGGATGGAACGAATAAATGGAAATGAAAATGCAAGTAAATTTTTTAAAAGTTTGTATCATTATCCAAATCGATCTATTTTTGATACAAATTGGATAGAAAGGTTAGAGTTTAAAAATAATCAGTTACAAATTTTAACCCCCAACTGTACCAATTATTATGACGGATTCAAAAATTATTACTTTTCCATCATTAGTGTTACATTAAACTTTGCATTATTTTTATACATTACCATTTTAATTATTTATCTTTATTACAAATTTCAAACTGGAAATCTATTTTTTCATTAATCCATTTTAATCGAAACTTTAAAAAAAGTGGGGATGAGAATATTTAAGTACAAGAATAACACAATATGTTTCAGTCTCGTTTAGTCATTATGAACAACGCCGTGGTTCATAAACCTTTGGAAACGCTTCTTAATTCAAAAATTTATTTTTTAAATAATTCTTTGTCAAAATTTGTTCTTGTTGGCATTAGTTTAAATGATTTTTCTCCAAAAATTGTAATTGGTGGAAAAACTGGATTTTCAATCGCACTAACCGAAGAAAATTGGAAAGACATTTGTGTTCATCAAGGAATTATTGTAAACAATTTCTACTTTCCTCAAGTTGATCAAACCAGTGTGAATATAAACAACATTCATCTGCAGGTTCAGAAAATAAATGATACCCCTGTTCTACAAATTACAAAAGGCCCACACTTCATATACTTAGGACAAGAGTCTTTGGACAATTTGTGGCGATTAAAGGAAATTATTGATTATAGATTATCTATACTTAAAAGGCAAGAATTCAATACATATTTCAAAATATTTCAAAATAATATTTCATCTGATTGTGGCGACTTGTGTACGCATGTTTATAATATAATAAGTCCAACAGAAAATCCTAACAGTGAAAATGTTTCAACTATGATGGAATTACTTGCTTTATATCCTGAACAAATGGAAAACAAATTGAAGCAAAATGGAACAAAACGAAAATATTACGAAGAAAACAATGAAAATGGATCAAAAAGAAAATATTACGAAGAAAACAATATCTTTTCTGGAAGAGAACAATAAGGTGCATGTGTTAGTGAAGTGGAGCTTTGCTTACAGACAAGCCCGTAGGAGTAACTTTCAGATGTGGTACTTAGATAGACTCCGTTTTGAAAAAAGAATAAATGATTGTAAACTTATTCTAGATTCGATATTATCTGAGGAACATAGAAATAAAATATATTTGACACGTTTTAATAAAAATTGTATTTGATGTTTTACTTAATAAAATTTTAGTTTAGTAAATGTGAATTTTATTTGAAATTAATTAGCACATTAAGACTTTGTAATTTGTATCAGCTAAAGCATAAAGTGAGGAACAGAAATAAAACAAATTTAACTAAAATTTAATTTCAATTTAATTAAACAATATTTTTTTTATCAATCCATGTATTATATTTTTTATCAAGTCCTAACCATTTCACATAAACTTTGTTTCCTTTCCTTCTCAAAATCTTCTCAATAAGATACACATCGATATGCTTTACTTTTAGTAATTCTTGCTCATAAAAACCACCCAGAATGTCCTGATTATCTTCGTCTTGAATTAAATATGTCCAAGGGTTTGTCATCTTAACTTCTTTAATGTGGAATATCTCATTTGACCAATTTGGTGTGTAACCTTTTGAAAATGCCTCTCGATGCTTGCTTATTCGTACGTGATCACCCACTTTAAACTTTGGAGATTTTATATCTAACGTTTTAGCATGAGTAAATGCAGATTTCAAGATTCTATTTTCATTTGTTTTATTTACTTGTTTTGGCTTCATTCCTATTGAAGAATGTTTTGTATTGTTATAATCTTTTACAATATCCGCTAATATATTAAACCATTTGTAATTTCCTTGAATGCTAAATATTTTCCACATATTATTCTTTAAAGTCCTGTTCACTCTTTCTACTATACTCGCTTTCAAATTGGAAAACGTGCTATAATGGTTAATTCGAAATTGTTGCATCAAATTTTGAAAATTTACATTGAAAAACTCTCTCCCTCTATCCGTTTGCAAGTTTTTTGGTGGAGTTTTTGCACTGATTAATATTTTTTTCATTGCCGCTGTTACGTCTTTTCCAGATTTAGATTTTAACGGTTCGGCCCAAACATACTTAGAAAATACATTTATGGTAATCAAGATATATTTAAATCCCTTATTAAATTTGGCATAGGGTAACATTTCAATCAAATCAGCTTGAAAAAGATCATTTAACCCTTTCACTACCACCCTTCTGCGTTTGTAGTTTTTTCTAGCAGGTTTATGTAATTCATTAACGACTTGTTGTTTAACGGTTGTCATGACAACAAACTTGTTTATTCAATTTTAAGGAAGTTCACTTTCTATGTTTTGTAATAATTCGAAATATAACTTTTATATGTTTTTTCCCATTCATTCAATTTATCAATTTGTATTGTATAACTTTTTTCATTTAAAATTTTACTAATTTTAGTAATCTCCTTTTCTAACGCATTAAAGGATTTTTTTATCTCTCCAGTTAAGAAAGTAGTTGATCTACTATCACTATTTTTTAATTCCTCCTCTGTTTTATTTAATTCTTGTTCTAATTTCTTAATTACACTGGACATTATATTTTCCAAGGAAATATATTGTTGATTTTCTTCCAAAGTGAGTTGGTCAATTGTTCTACTGTTAAGAATGCTATTTTGATTTCTTTTTTTTTCATCATCTAACCTTTTTATAAAAGTTCTTAATTGTTTAATTTTTTCCTTGTGTTTTTCAATTATTACTTCTCTTATATTTGTTTCCATTATTTTATTAATTTTGTTGATATCATCACTTAATTTTTTGTCTTCCTTTTTAACATGTTCATTTAAAAATTGCAAATCTTTGCTTATTTGATTTAGCGTTAGCAACTGTTTATTAACGTTTTCAATTGAGGTATAGCATCCTTTAATCTGGTTTTCATACTTTAAAAAATTTTCATCAAAAACCTTAAGCTTTTTAGCAAAGATTTCATTATTTGTTTCATTTTCACCTAATCTCCTTTTTAAATTATTAATGTCACTTATTCTCTCTTGATTTTGTTTTGAAATATGGCGTCCAAATTTATCAACTGTCATGTTGAGCTTTCATTAAACAATAAATATGATTATATTTGATAGCTGTTATTTATAGTATTACTTTATCTTCTCTTAATTCTTCAATAATAGAGATAATCTCGTTACTATGAGCATTATTTCCCGCATCACTTGATGAAATTAATAAACGTAGCCTATCAACAATTTCGTTAACATTATTCCAGTATACATAGTCTGTATTTGATCTGTTTGTTTTCAAAATTAATCCCTTTCCTGTAGATTTGGCTCTAGTTGTTCTAAACGGAGGTTTTGGTTTGTTAAATGCTGTAACTAATCTTGGCAAGGTTTTTGTCTTTGTAATCCCCTTTCTTTGTAAATATGGTCCTATTATTGTAACATATTTGTGTGATGTATTTCCTTGAACTTGTTCATTTGAATCAAAATTCCTACGATATACATTTGTTTTAGCTAGAATGTTCATGTAATTATCTAAATCTTCCTTCTTATAACCTTTCGGTTCTTTTTTGAAAAGCAATTCGTATAAACCTGGCGTGCCTGTGTACGTTATTCCTCCCACTTTAATGTCTTTTCCAATAATTTCTACCGGTATCTGTGTTAAACCAAAAGAAAATTTATCCGTTTCGAGGTCATGAACTATTCCATAATAATGGTCAAATTTATGTTGTGTATCTTTCACACCCTCATCAATATATGATCTGGGTAATTCATGAAAATCTGCTAAGTAATCTTTATATGATGGTGTACCAACATAGGTTTGAATTGTTTTTCTAGTTTGTTCCAATATGTCTGACAAGTTTAAATTTGTTGTTGTGTCACTAGAAGGATCTGAAGTTTCTGCTATAACAGTTGATGACAATGGTTGTACTACAGGAGAGGAAGAAGTGATACTACTGTCATTTAAAAATGTTGGTAGTTCTGTAGGGAGTGACGGAGTTTTTCCTGTTTTCTGAATATTTTTCGTCGGAGTTGATGTTTTATAAAGCTTTGTAGGTGTTTTGAAATCTTCATACTTTGAAACTCTTTCTTCTTTTAAATCGAATGGTTCGGATTTACCAATACTTGAAATTAGCTGTTTAAGTGGTTGTGTTATTGGTCTATAAGATTGTTCTAATTCGGACTGATCAGTAGAAGTAGCTAATTTCAAGCTTTGATATTTCTGCTTCACGGCTTGTCTCGATCTTATTAATTCTCGAGCTAAACGTTTATCCATGCTGTACAAGTTTTAAATGAAATAAAACTGCAAATTTTTTACTTTTATAAATATATAAAGGAATCGAATTTACTCCTATATCTGCCGTGATTTACTTCACAATCTTTGTCAATTACAAGAAAGCCATATGGATCCATCCAACAGTTAGCACAAATATTTTTAAACTGATCAAATGTCATATCCAATATACAGTGGTCATTATATATATGTTTTAAACTCAAACAGTCCTGTTTAAATAAAATTAATAAGTTTGCATTTTCTCGAATTAGACGTTTAAGGATTGAGGAATATCCTTGAAAAATAAAAAAACAATCGGTGTTTCTATGCCTTCCATGCGTGAAATAGTCCCTAATAATAGATTGATTATGACAAGGAATATCATCAAAAATGATAACGGAATTTGGCTTTATCTCATGAGGTGAAATAATGTTCTCATCGCTATCATATTCAAAGTATCCAATTTCTTTCATAGGTTTTAACAACTTTCTTGAATATTCATATTTTGGTTGATCTAATGACTTTGAATAAACATAGACATTTTCAAACCTAATTCCATTTGGATGCTCGAGCAGTGTAAGCATAACGTTGGTTTTACCGCTACCACTGCAACCAACTATAAGCCCTCTTTTTGAACCACCGCAAAATAAGTCACCATGCTTTCTCAACTGTTTACTTAAAATTTTTTCATCATGATTATTTACTGGTAATGAGAATTTTTGTTTTTCAATCCTCATTCTTAATCACACTAGTAAATATTTTTAGCTGTAAAAGTATTTATACCAGAAAAATGTCAATGTGCTTTTAGTATAAAAAGAACTTCAATGACTGTGGGTCGCCATAAGTTGAAAAAAACTATTAAAACACGTAATAGAAAAGGCTCTGGTTTAGTAAATAAATTAATTAGCAAACTACCTTTCGAAGTTCATATACCAGGATATAATTATTGTGGTCCCGGCACCAACTTGGAAAAAAGATTAACTAGAGGTGACGTTGGTATAAATCCATTGAATTCCGCTTGCAAAGAACATGATATATCTTACTCTCAGACTGAAGATTTATCAAAAAGACACATATCTGACCAAATATTAGAAAAAAAAGCCTGGGATAGGGTAAAAGCTAAAGATTCTTCTATTGGTGAAAAAATTGCAGCTTTAAGTGTTGCAGGAATAATGAAGGGTAAAAGAAAGTTCGGTTTGGGATTAAAAAATACAAAAGGGGGTAAACTTAAATTGAGAAAAAAACGTATCATTCGAACACCCAAAAAAATTGGAGGATTTCTACCTCTTTTGTTTCCCATTCTTGGCGCCCTGGGTGCACTAGGTGGAGGCGCGGCAGGAATTGCTAAGGCAGTAAATGATGCTAAAGCAGCTAAACAGCAACTAGAAGAAATACATAGACATAATATTGCAATGGAAAATGCTTCTAAAGAAGGGAAAGGATTATATATTAGACCATATAAAGGAAAGGGACTATTTATTAGACCTTATAAAGGAGGATCCGTCAAAATGAAAGCAATCAGACAAAAAAAAAACTCAAAATAAGTTTTCCAAAAAGAGCACTTACGAACAATGATATTATTAAATATGTAAAGCTGTTAAAAATAACTGGCTTTAGAGGTGTTGTTATGCTCGATGAACTTCCAAAAAAAATTAATCTGAAAGAATGTGGTATTGTAAATTTGGATAAAAAACAAAATAAAGGATCTCATTGGACTGCTTATATTAAAAATAACAAAAATGTAATATATTTTGATAGTTATGGAAATTTAAAACCACCTTTTGAACTTCTCAAATATTTTAATTCGAATGGCAAAGTGGATGTATTTTATACTTATGAAAATAAACAAAAATTTAATTCATATAACTGTGGTCAACTATCCCTAAAATTTTTGCAAAAAAATATATAAACTCATTATTTATTGTAATATCTCATTCATAAATAAACTGCAATGTCTACCACAATTGCCATATCAGGAAACAGTTCTGTTTTGTCTGCTGATTTTAATCCGCCCATATATTTAGAGGATGAAAAACAATATTACCTGGGTTTAGCTGATTTTGAAACGTTTATGACTATCCCCAATATAAAAGAAGGATATAATAAATTTTATATAGATAAAAAAGTAATTGTTATTCCCGACGGAACTTATGACATTACAGATATAGAAACATACATAAGAGAAAGTATAGAAGATTTATTTCCGAATGAAAAAATTTTTTTTCTTTTAAAAGCAAATGTTAATACTCTAAAAACTTTTTTAATGTGTAGTAGAATAATTGATTTTACCAAGGAAGATTCGATAGGAAAAATGTTGGGTTTTAATAGCAGGAAACGAGAAGCTATGAAAGAGGAAGAATCAGATAATGTTGCAAAAATAACTAAGGTGAATGCTATTTGTATTGACTGTAATATTTGTGTCGGTTCTTACAATAATGGTAAACCTGTTCATATTATTCACCAGTTTTATCCAACTGTAGCTCCAGGGTATAAAATAGTTGAATCTCCTTTGCCCATTTTGTATTTTCCAGTTAGCGTCAAAGCAATTAACAATATAACAGTTAAAATAGTTGATCAAGACGGAGAACTTATCAGTTTTAGAGGAGAAACTATAACAGTAAGGTTACATTTACAAACAAGTGAAATATAAAATGGTTGTTAGATATAATAGAGCCCTTGGGATGAGACTTGCCCCTACCACTATCAACAAAGTAAAAACTTATAAAAAGAAAAAGCCTAAACAACAGTTCAGTATCAAATCCAACACCAACAAGTTAAGACGAGATAATCGTAAATTTCTCACATCCTTGGGTTTCACTGTTTTAAAATAATGAACATATTAAACGTAAACGAAAAGCTTTATGTAGACAATTCCATCGTCAGTTCTGAGCTTCACACATATCAACCATATATTTCTTCAAAATTCGATTACAATGATGAAATAAGGATCCCAATTCAAGAACTCGATGCTTACACTCTACCATCAGATAGTTTACTTTATATCGAAGGAAAATTAACTAATACAGAAGGTAAATATAAGAAAGAATTGCTATTTATTAACAATGGTATAGCCTTTTTGTTCAGAGAAATCCGCTATGAACTAAACGGAATTAATATAGATTCAATAAGAAATGTTGGATTAGCATCAACCTTAAAAAGCTACCTTTCTCACAATACCAACGAAAGTTTAAAACTGGAAAATGCAGGTTGGTTTCCACATCGGAAAGAAGGTGATACAATTTTAGTTGATAATGATGGAAAATTCTCCGTATCCATACCACTAAAAATGCTTTTAGGATTTTTTGAAGATTACAGAAAAATTATTATGAATATGAAACAGGAATTGGTTCTTATTAGATCAACTGATGATTTAGATGGTGTTATTTTCAAAGAAGATCCGGCACACCTTGTTACTGCTCCTGACACTCCATTGGTTACTTTCGATAAAATTTATTGGAAAGTTCCTCACATTCTAGTTGATATGCCACAACAACTTGCTCTATCAAAAATATTAGAATCAAATAAAGATATATTGATAGGATTCAGGAGTTGGGAACTTGTTGAATATTCTTCTCTAACCGAAACAACCCGTCACACATGGCCGGTAAAAACAACTAGTAAACTAGAAGCTCCTCGTCATGTTGTGATTGGCTTTCAAGAAAACAGAAAAAGGAAAATTGTTAAAGATATGAGTAAATTTGACAATATTACCTTGTCAAATATTAGAGTATATTTAAATTCTGAAAGATATCCTTATCACGATTTGTACTTAAATTTCGAAGAAAACAAATTTTCTGCTTTATACGAAATGTTTGCCAACTTTAGACAGTCTTACTATGGTGTTCCAAATGAACCCATTTTTAATCCTGAACAATTCAAAAACATTAGTCCTATTACACATATTGATTGCTCCCATCAAAAAGAAACAATTCAAACGGGATCCGTAGTAATGAGAATTGAATTTGAGACACACAATGCAATTAAAAAAGATACTTCTGCTTATTGTCTTATTTTACATGACAAATTATTTAGCTACAACCCTCTTACTAAAATTGTGAAACAATTATAAACTTTATCCCCACTATTTTCATATTTCGATTTAATTTAAAGAAATTTTCAAAAGCTTTTAGTTTTAATCATGACATCAAAACTACAACTACAAATTGAAAAATTTATTTTTAAAATTAATCAACTGAAAGAAGAAATTGCAAATTATTCAAGTAAAAAAAGTCTCATTAAAAAATTTGCTGCTTTGAAAATATGAGATTGGTTATAGATATTCAAGGATTCAAAGATGAAAAAAATAAATTTATACCGAAAGAGCTTGCAGCTTTTGATGGTTATGAAATGACTCATTACATTTTTAAAAAGCCTTTTCCAATGGAGTTTCTTTCACCTGATTGTCACAAGCAGGCGGTATGGTTAACGAAAAATTATCATTGTATACATTGGAATAATGGATTTACTCCATTACATCATTTCCCAAAAATAATTGAAACACTTACGAAGAAAGCAGATTTTGTTTTTGTAAAAGGAAGCGAAAAAAAGGATTTTATACAGAAATATTCTAAAAAGCATGTGATTGAAATAGATGAACAACCAGCGCTAAAGCTAATGGAACCAAAATGCTTCTATCATTCAAAATCACCTTGTATGTGTGCTTTGACAAATGTGTTATTTTTATATGACAATTGTTTTATGAATGAATAAAAATATAAAAAAAAAACTTAATTACCTTTTTATTTTGCATTAACCAACCATGATTGAATACAATTAATATGATACCTTAAATCTAATTTTCTAAATTCATTTAAAAGTTCATACTCATTTTTATATTTTAAATAATCATTACAAAATTTAGCGGCTAATTTACATTGTTTCATTCGATCTATATTATTAACATATGCTGACAAATCTTGTGCTTCTGCGTCTTCTTCGCCTACAATTGATAAATATTGGAAGTATGCAGCAGATATAATAAACTCTTCATACATTTCAGTAACCATTTGCTCCATTGTAAATATTATTAAATTTATTCTTCCTTTTCAATTTCTTGAAGAATAGTATCCTCGTCAATAAATTGCTTCAAGTCTTTTAAATAGTAACCAAAGCCAATATCTTTTAGATCTTGAATAAGTTGAAAAAAATTTAATGTTTCAATGTATTTGTTGCAACAGAGGGCAGCCTTTACGAATTCCTCAGATTGATTACAATAAAAGTCTATCCACTCCGGACCACTTGCCATACAATATGAGAAATAGGTTTTTGAAAGATTACTAAATTTCTCCTCTAATAATTTAACTGCAATCAGCAACTCAGCCATTTCATTTATTTAACATAATATTTTAAATATGTAGGGGGACGTCTCTTGCGAATAGGATTAACTTTCTTTGATAATACCTGTTTTTTATCTTCGTATAATTGAAACCTTTTTTGGGTTGCAATAATAGCAGGTATAAATTGGCAATCTTCTCCTATAAATTCTATTAGGTGGCTTAATTCTCCTACAAAGTATGATTTCCCAAATGTATTGAAAAACGTAGTAAGGCTTATAATTCCTTCTAAATAATCATCACAACAGTCAATTGCTTCCAAATAATCTCGTTTCAGTGGATAAAACAGCTTGGTGTATTCATCTTTCGAAATCACTTCAAAGAAATTGAGATATTTAACTTTTAACTGTCTGATAGTTGTAGTTAATTTTTCGCGATTACACATAATTCACTTATTACTTGACACATTTTTTCTTTTTGTTTTATACAAAATTGGTGGAAAAATTCAAAAATAACTTTTTACGCAACTCGAGCACAGCTTAGTAAATGTGTCTCGGCATACTAAAATGATCATGATGCACCTATTTATAAGACTTAAGAATGCAAAATCAAATGTGGGAGAACAAAGAGAAAAAATTAAAAAATTTGATGCGAATGAGAATAAAAGGGGAGGAAGTTAAGAACGAGAGACATGAGAGAGAGGAAGAGGAGGAGGAGGAGGCGCTCCCCTATTATAACTACTGTAATAAAAACAAGATATTTCATCACTTGTTTACAACTTTAGAACTCTTTTTGCTTACATCTTTTGCGTTTCAAATAAACAACTTTAATAAAAACTAAACGACACAAAACGTTCGGGAATGTGTTTTGCACACCCAAAAACATATAAATACCTGCAATCTAAACGCATGCCTTTAGTTCAGGCAGTACAGTCCAGAAATAGTCTTAATCCAATTTAAACATTTTAAAAGGCATAAGCTGTAATTATTTTTGAAAGAATAAAAGTTTTTTTTTAAAAGTGTCTTCCGCTTACCACGATCTAACATGTATGTATGTGTGTGTAGTCATTGTTTGTTACCACCTACAGGCTAAATGCCTGGATCAATTTTTATCAGGGAGACATCAACAAAGCACCTATGAGTATTCTTAAGGTATCAATTAAAGGGCTCACTAAGACTATTGACGATGGGTAAAATCCAGTTTGGAAAAAAATGCAAAAGTATTGGTTTGTAAGAAAACTAACACTCTTTCAAGGTGGGGCTTGCCGACGATCCGACGTCAGGATAAGCATTTTAAAAATACGGACTTATTAACCTGCTCAGAAATATGCAAATATCTCCTTCTCAAATTCTTTGAGGAGCAGTTAAAATGGATACATATCGAAAAGTAGAATAAATGATAAATTTTCCAAAATTTTTTGATCGGGATTTCAGACGAGGAAATTAAAATTGAAAAAGTTTAGTTCGACGGCTACAATCAGAGTATTAAAGGTGAAAGAAATTTATTCATTATGATTTATGTCTCTATCATCTGAAATGCCGATTAAATAAGTTTGGAAAAGGACCAGGCCCTAAGTACGTTGATAAATCTTCAAAACTTTCTAAATTTTTTATGTGATATACTATGGCTCTCTTAACTTATCTTTGAAAAAAAACGGGGAGGTTGATGGGACAGTTTTTGTGCTATGGTGGAACAAAGAGGCAATTGTGAGGTAATAACAAATATAAATTGCGTTATTGTAAACACACTATATAAAATACTGATTTCTAGAGAGTAAAATTCGATCAGTAAATGTTTAGGTAAAATAATTATGCAGGGTGTTGATTTGTTGGGTACCTGATATTTTTCCTTATGTTAAAAATTATTGTACATTTTTTGATTTCCTCACATTTCATTTTTAAACCAAAACAATGGCCATAAATGCCCTCAATATCTTTTTTGTTAAGTATGCATAAATATAAATAATTACTAATATGTATATAGTGTTTTGAATTTAATAGTCACTTGATTGAATTTAAAATATTCATATTTAATTAGCCAAAACAAGAAAAGATATTAATACAGGGAGTTACAAAGTGAAGCCACCCACCACTGGGAAAGATTCCTTTTATAAAATAAAATTAAAAAAATAAGTTAATAGAGAACCTCAAGTCATTAGTTTTGGAGAACAGGGAGTTGGTTGAAAATGTATTTTTTGTTTACTAAAGGGTTCAAAAATATACAAACATATTGTTACATGTGTTAGTTAAATATAAGGAGGTATGTTTTCATACCATTAATATTTTTTAAATGTAAACAGAAGCGGAAGTATCGGCATAACCTTTATTTCATTTCTAAAACGCGTTCGACGCCAGTGAAATTATAATATATATTGGAAAAATTACATTCAACACCCTGTGTTTACAAAACCAAGCATTTGTGAGCCTTTGTTAACTAATATAACATTTTTTTGTTATATTCATGAGAAGACTCTTCTTCAGCAGTGGACGGCATCACTTGATTAACACCTTGTATTAAACTATTTTCTTAGTTTGGCTATTTAACTGCGAATTAATTGTACTGACTATAAAATACAAAACACTTAGTACAAAACGGTATTTAACTTACACTGTACTTAAAATATAACCTACTCAGTCAGTGACGTGTTTAGAATGCCTTCCGGCGGGGGGCAAACAAGTACATAATTTGACGACTAAAAAAGGTGCTTTTTTAGTTTACGTAACACCCACCAAAAACGAAAAAGAAAAAGGTTTCCACTTATAAAATCATGGTAAGGTACTATAATAAGTTTTTAGTTTCAATTGCTTCGGTTAGTAGCTCTGAGGAGGGGGGTAGCATTTGCACCCCCCTAAAAAAAGCAAATCAAAAATGAACCAGAAAAAAAAATCAACATTCTATATAGGCACTTAAAATGTGCGTACTAATTTTGCCTAAATACTCTACGGATTGAATTTTAGTATTCAGAAAATAGTAACAAATTTTCTAACTACTAACAAATATTTCATGCCCAATTTGGATATTAACTGAATGTAATTAAAATAATAAATAAAAAATGAGTCGTGTGATATATATATATATATATATATATATATATATATATATATATATATATATATATATATATATATATTTACAGGATGTCCTAAAAGGTCTTACCGATAATTTAAGAATACACAGATGATTTTATTAAAATATCGCGATTTAGCCATACTTGCCTTAGTCCAAAAGTTAATATTAAGAAGCATACAGGGTGATTAAGTGAAAATCTTATTTTCGACTTTTTAAAATAATATCCCTGGTTTTTAAGATATTAAAGTGAAAATTGGTGATAATGGATGTTTTATAGCCAGTAATAATAATACGCCTTCAATTTTATATAACTTTTTGTCCTTAAAAATGTTTTATCTTTTTTTGAATACAAAATATATATATATATATATATATATATATATATATCTTCACAAAAAGCTATATTATATATATATATATATATATATATATATATATATATATATATATATATATATATATATATATATATATATATATATATATATATATATATATATATATATATATATATATATATATATATATATATATATATATATATATATATATATATATATATATATATATATATATATATATATATATATATATAAATATATATATATATATATATATATATATATATATATATATATATATATTTTTTGTATACAAACTTCCATAATTGTATATAAAAAAGGTACAACATTTTTAAGAGCGAAAATTAGCGCTCGTAGCGCCCTCTACAAGTTACATGAAAAATGAATTTATTTAAAAAACCGTTATCACAAAATAAGATATATAAATTACACCAAGGATATTATTTAAAAAATCGAAAATAAAATTTTAACTTAATCACCATGTCTCGTTTAATATTACTTTTATCAAGTAACATGCGATATTTTAATCAAATCTATGTATTCCTAAATTATTTATAAATAATTATTATATTATATTTATATATATATATATATATATATATATATATATATATATATATATATATATATATATATATATATATATATATATATATATATATATATATATATATATATATATATATATATATATAGTTATTGTCTACTAAAAATGATGGGTAAATAAATCTAACATTGTTTAAGTAATCAAAATGGTAAACTTTGATTTAGTAGTTTCCCCGATACAAACATTATGTAGCTCGGAGGAAAAATCGAAATATTGTTGTAATTTAACGACAAAAGGATAACTTGTGGCACATTATTGGAAACGTAATTTAACAAATTACACACACAATAAAATACACAAGGTGCAATTTAAATGACAAAAATTTACATTAAAAGTAGTCATTTTAATTTTTTTTTTCGAAAAGGCCTAATATTTTGAAAAAAAAACATAATTTCATGTTTTCATGCTTTCTCTAACCTAAAAAGTTTCATTTTAATTAGGTCACTTCAGAAATTTGACACTGTCTTTTGTTTTTTATGTTATATGGTGAATATAACGTTTTTGAGAAAACCGGTTTTATGCCGTCATTTTGTAAGAAAAATATAACCTGTAAAACATAATTGCAAAGAGCATTTTGCACAGAATATGACTATGAAAAAAAATATACAGGGCTCCCTTTAATATATTAAGGTGAGTACACGTGGCTCTTTCAAGTAATAAAGCAGGCAATTTATATATATATATATGAAGCTTATATGTATATATATAATATAATATATATATATATATATATACCTATATATATATATTATATATATATATATATATATATATAAATAATATATATATATATATCCAATATATATATATATATATATATATATATATATATATATATTATATATATATATATATATATATATATATATATATATATATATATATATATATATATATATATATATATATATATATATATATATATATATATATATATATATATATATATATATATATATATATATATATATATATATATATATATATATATATATATATATATATATATATATATATATATATATATATATATATATATATATATATATATATATATATATATATATATATATATATATATATATATATATATATATATATATATATATATATATATATATATATATATATATATATATATATATATATATATATATATATATATATATATATATATATATATATATATATATATATATATATATATATATATATATATATATATATATATATATATATATATATATATATATATATATATATATATATATATATATATATATATATATATATATATATATATATATATATATATATATATATATATATATATATATATATATATATATATATATATATATATATATATATATATATATATATATATATATATATATATATAGTATATATATAGGGTAAGTTGAAGAGAGATGGCTCAGCTTTTTTGAAATTCATTTATTTAAAAAACCGTTACAAAATAAGATATATAAATTACACTCTTGATATATTTAGTGTGATATACTTTCACGAATATTGTTTATTAGTTTATCTAACATGCTATAAACTTTGGTAAAAAATTAAAAAATATTTTTTGAAAAAAGCCGTCTATCCCACATCATAAAGGTGAGTTGGCTCAGTGCTAAAGGAGAGATGGCTCAATCATAAAAAAAAATCTAAAAACTAAACTTAAACCTATTTGAAGAAAATGGTCTGCAAAAAAACTAATCATGGTATCAAAAATTCATTTAAAAAAATATAAAAACAAAATTTAATTTTTTCAAGAAAACAGCTTAAAAAACTAATCACATTTTGATCTTGCAAATAAGCTTCCCACAAGGATCACAAAAGTTTACGTATTTCGAACAGCATTCGTGAAGCCATTTTTCACAATGAACACATTTAATCCAGTCATCCGATTTAGAAGTTTCTGAATATACCTCTAAAGAGCCGACGCAGCATTCAGAATCAGAGTCATCCATATCTGAATCGTCATTAAGGATCATTGTTTCTGAATCTCCATCAGAAGATGATTCTCTTACCAACATATGTTTGCTTTTTTTAACTTGGGTACTATTTTTTTGTTGGGATTTTACTTTCTTAGAGGTTTTTGAACATTTCTCTTTTTTTTGAGAATATTGTCCTTAGATGTTAGTACCATCGCCAATTGCCTGCCTCATTTTTTTTACCGAGGCTACTTTAGATTTCCCTGGTAAGGGAGAAATTGCGTCCAATAGTTTTCCTGGGGTAATTTCAGATGTAATCGGTGGAGAAGAATTTTACCTAAAAGGTCAACGTCTTCATCCTCTAAAAGATCAACCTCTCCATCGTCTTGCAATTGACTGTCACTCCAGTTACTACAACCTGCCTTGATTTGTGATTTTGGTTGAATTCTGCTGGCACAGCGACAAGTATGCATAGTCTGGAATTACAGATTTATTGAATGGCACGATTCCGGTTGCTTTGAAAGCAGAAACCGCGTTACTAACTGAAGCAGATTTGTTCCAGGCGAATGCAAGCAGCTCACCAAGCTGAAGCCTCGCAATTTTTCTTTCTGGATTGTTTTTCATGTGATGTAATTATAATGTAGAATTAGACTTCAAAGATTTAAAAAATGCCCTATCCAGCGGCTGCAAAAACTGCGTTGTATGACTTGGGAGGCAAAATAAAGTAATTTCGTTTCCTTCAGCGTACTCCAGCATTCCCGGACCATTACAATAAAAAGAATGGCCATCTAGGATGAGCAGAACTTTGCCTGGAGGTTTCCGTGGAACAAATTGCTCTTTTAACCAGCTTAAAAAGATAGTGACTTTTTCAACATATACACAACTGAACCTGGAGGCATGTTATCTTCAAACTCCTTTTTTTTGTTCTCGCGTTTGAAAATGCAGGCGGGTGTAATGAAGGTTCCTTCCGCATTGCAGCAGGATATGAGAGTAATGGTTTCACCTCGATCACCAGACGTGATTGCTGCAACATTTTTAGACCCCTTTGTTGCGATTACATATCCAGGTTTATTATTAAGTTGCAGCCCGGTCTCGTCCATATTAAAAATATGACCGGGCTTAGTTAAAAGATCGAGTTCTTTTAGGGTAGCTTCCAGAAGATTAAGATAATTATCTACATCTTTACGACACATTCCTTGAGAACGAGATAGCGACACTCCCTCAGATTTTCTAACTGATAAATCAGGATTTTGCATGAGAAATAGCTTAAGCCAAGGATAACCAGCTTTTTCAAGATTCTTGTTAAATTTGTGTGTAATGCCAAGACGTTCAGCAAATTTATAAGTCATTGTGTGAACATCGTCCCTAGTACGAGCAAACCCACGTTGCTGTAACTTCTTAATATGTTTAACAATTTTACGTTCTGCTTCCATTCCCAATATTGATGATGGTCCTGGAGTACGTTTTTTCAGGTCATTCTTACTTTTTCTTCTTCGCAAAGTGGTAGATGGGATATTAAAATGACGCGCTGCTTCATTTACTCCCATTTCTTTAGAATTAATTGCGTTCACCGCTTCAGCCAACTGGTCTTCCGTCCAATTACCTCGGTCGCAGTTGACTTTCCGTACATATTTTGTAGGCATTACTGAAACAAATGAAATGTGTTATGATAAACAAAAAAAACTCTTCTGAAAATGATCTCTGTTTTTTACATAAAACCTAATTAAATTTACAACGATTTGGAGCTTATTATCGAAAATTAAAATAAAATTTGAAAACTATAGGTATCTTAATTTTTTGATAAAACTATTTTTATGTAAACTTGCTGTTCCGAAGCTGTAGTAATAATTGAGCCAACTTCTCTAAGTTTACCCGAGCCATCTCACCTCTTTATATAAGGGGACATGGCCCACTACATTACCAGAGAATGGTTGCAATCACAGAATTTTTAGGTTAGAATTATTATAAAACGTTTGCCGGACAACCTAGAAAAAAATAACCCTTAAATAATGAAATGTCTTACCTTATAAGCTTCTTTGAAGTTTTTTCAATAAAACTTTATGGTAGATTTAAAACTGTAGACACCAATTACTGGGAAATTATTCGATAAACTTCCGCGATTTTGCCGCCAATCATACACCTGACGTATATCGACTGCCGACTAAATGCAGAATAAGTTACAGGCAAGCGCTAATTCCAAATAATTCAACTGCGCCATCTCACCTACTGAGCCATCTGTCCTCGAGTTACTCTATATATATATATATATATATATATATATATATATATATATATATATATATATATATATATATATATATATATATATATATATATATATATATATATATATATATATATATATATATATATATATATATATATATATATATATATATATATATATATATATATATATATATATATATATATATATATATATATATATATATTATTATTATATATATATATATATATATATATATATATATATATATATATATATATATATATATATATATATATATATATATATATATTATATATATATATATATATTATATATATATATATATATATATATATATATATTTTATTTTTTACAAAAGAGTTTTTTTTATTTTGAAAACTTAAAGTTATCTTGAAAACTTGGTGGGTCACTCTGTATACAGCATTAAAACTTAGAAGTATTTCATTAATTTGCTCTTCCAATTCCAATCCATTAAGATACATAACTGGTCTAACCCCCTTTTTTAAATGTGTTCAAATTATTTGTTGCGGTTATATTTCTAAACAAATTTCTTTTTTTCTTAAATATTTCAATTTAAGAAATATTCAATTCAATTTAAAGTCGGGTATTGCATTGGAGTCACGAAAAACCAAAAAGAAGAAAATTGTTCATGTTAAGAAGATATCGGAGTAATTATAAAACGCGTAAACTTTTTCACATCTTATTAACCTGCGAAAAAAAAATATCCCGAGCAGAAAAATATTTTTTCCATAGATTGCTACTTTTTTCGACTGCTAAGGGGCTTCTATTAAGAAATCTTATACAAATATTTGATTAACAAAATTTAATATTTTACGTTACAACATTGTTGCGCCTGTACTTCCAAACACGGGTACCAAATTTACATAGCAATTTTCATATAGTCATAAAAAGAAAATATATGGCAGACAAACAGGATTCGGTAGCACGTCGGCAATTTCTATTAATTATAAAAAATGCCTCGTAAAACATATTTTTATATGCGAGATTTACGAAACTGTGTTTTATAGACCCATATCAGATAGAGAACATTCCTACAAACAGGTTTTGATTAGTCATTTATTATAATGAGTTTTAGAGCTTGACTGCTTCACATAACATATTACAGAAGAAGAGCTACAATATGTCGAAATCACGAAATGACTTTCATCGGATTTTACTGCTTACCTATATTAAATCTGATATAGGAAAAATAACAAAGTTGTTATGTTGCAAATCGACCCAATGAAATTTGCACTAGATATGGTCTCAAATGTGCAAAGAATCTCTTTTCCTGAACAGGTATTTTCAACAGAAGTTTTAGAGATAATTTTGAAATAAACCCTTAGTTAGTTGGTACATATATATTTGTGTATTCTCGTTTCGTCTGATTTTTCAGTCATTTCGGTTTTTCGTTTCGCCAGCTAACAGTTTAAAAAAAAACAGAATGGTACTGTTTTGCATAGTCTTGTGATGAAGGTCCAAGTAGAAAAAGTTAACAATAATAATGGATGGTGATTCTTGTCAATTACTTTTTTACATAGGTAGAAGCAGCAGTAAGTACTAATTTTGCCATAAGTTATTCTCTCTAATTTCAGTGCGAGAAATATCGTACTTGGACCTCAGTTCAGTGGCTCAACCCATCATGAGACTTGACGGACTGCAGTTTAACAACCGATTAAACTACCTTGAATAAAAAAAATTACCTGCTTATATCAGTTCATGTTGTCCTCAGTTTTGAGTAAATTAGTCAGACAAAAATTGCTGACCAACAAATCGGGAATTTTTAAGTCGTCGGGTAAAACGAAACGAGCACAAATTGGTTAAAATATTATATTGGTTTTAAGTTTTTTTTTAGTTTCACTACATTAGTATATAGTAGATCTTAGACTTCGCCGAAATTTAAATGTTAAACTCTTACCGAATTGTGCTGCCTAAAAATCTGCAATATATGGTTTTTGTGTTGTCACTACCCTCAGTACTTTCCAATGTTTGGGCTTGACATATTGTTTTTGGGGGTGTAGCAAGGACTAAGACTGGATGTCAACAATATTTAGGGCAAATGACATTATTAGCTGGGATACAAAACATCACCAAACTACCGCAACGGAACAAATAAGGCTGTTATGTCGCTTGCGTCAAAAAGAATTAATCTATATAATATAAACAAGCATTAAGAACAACAGATCTCAACACTTTGTCTTTACTTTTGCAGGCAGGCGAAGAAATCCGCACATATAGCAGTTTATAAAACAGACAAGTCCATACCTCTGCGGTTGAGGGAGCAAAATGTGTACAGGGTGCCCTGTACTGCTCTATCCCCTTATCTCGCAAGATATTCGATTTACGAAAAAATGTTTAATACAAGGTGTTATTGTTTTTAAGGGAACTTATATATTATATAACTTGCACATATGCAGGGCGCTCGGTTTTCCATAGTCAGGGATCAACTTTTAAAAATTAAATGGAACATCCTGTATATTATTTTGGATATGGATTTCTCATGAAAAATAAGAGCGACTTTCTGTAAGACATCCTATAGCTATCTCTCGTGGTTTAGGATATAAAAGCCGTTTTTTTTTTTGCTAAAAACGTGTTAATTGGGGTATTAGTGAAAAATATAAGCATTTAATATTTTGGAATACTGCCATTTTTTTAAAGATGATACCATAATATATTATATAATAGTTGTTTAGTTTGGCTACAAATACATTTTATATATCCGATCGGAATATATAAAATCAACTAAAAGCCGAAAATTTTAAATGAAACACCCTGTATATTATTACCAACTTTGATTCTTTCACAAAGTATAAAGGTAACTTTCTATAAAATAGTCTATACCCATCCCTCACCGTTTAGAAAGTATTCGCTATTAAACCAGATAAAAGGTCCTCTATTTATGAATAATGATTTAAATCGTGCGAGACACCTGGATCTGACCAACGATATAAGACCATTTCTAGAATTATAGAATAACTTACATAACACAAATAATATTATTTACCATATGGATGGAAAACCTTGCCATAATACCCAGCTATTACGAAATTATTTAAATGAAAATTATGGATCAAGTGGAATTGTTCATATGCCTTCGTGGAGTCCTGATTTGACCCTACTTGGACTATTTCCTGTGTGTGACATTAAAGAATAAAGTCTATAAAAATAAACCTCAAGATATTAATGACCATAGTAATCGAATAAGGAAAGAAATTCAAATTATCAACGAAAGTGGTGCAATAAGAGAGGTCTTAAGAAAATTAGAAGTCATTTACACAACTTTTATTGCCAAGAATGGAGGGTATGTAGCCAGGCCCGAAGAGAGACGGGTGAAGGCGGTACAAATTACTGGGGCCCGGGCCACTTCTGGTTTGCTTTTACAAAAAAATATTTAATTTATAATTTTTTTAAATTACGTTTTAAAGAAATTTAAAACAATATTAAAGTAGTTGTTTCAACAGACTGGCTAACTTGGAGCTCCAAGAAACAGTCATTATTTTGTTTTCCATGCCGCTTATTTTCCGGTAAATTAGCTAATGTGCATTTAATTTCCCGGTTATTTTCTGAAAATGTTCGTTCCCTTCTGATGGCTACAAAAATTTGTACAATAGAATACCTGAATATGAAAATAGTTCCTTTCATCGCTCGTCATACTTGGAATGGAGAAGTCTAGAACAAAGTATTTTGAGTAAAAATTCTATTGACAGTTTGCTCTTCAAATCTTTAGAAAATGGAAAAGAAAAGTGGAAATTACTTTTACAAAGATTTCTTCACGTTGTTTTATTTTTATCGGAAAGAAGACTAGCTTAATTGGAAATCCAAACAATGGTAACTTTCTTGGCATATTGGAATTGCTAGCACATTATGATGCTTTATTGGCAGAGCATTTAGAAGCTGTTACAGGTTCTCAAGAACTTAAAACACACATGCAAGTTCATTACCTTTCGCCAGACATTCAAAATGAATTCATTTTACTTTGTGCAGAATACGTTATGGAAAAAATTTTAAATGAGAGAAATCTCGCAAAGTATTCTTCCATAATCGTCGACGCTACTCCAGATTCTTCACATGACGAACAAACAACATTTATTTTATGTTATGTGTGGTTGAATGACAAAAACGAATACGAGGTTTTTGAGAGATTTAAAATTTGTCAATTGCAATAAAAAATCTGGGAAGGCAATAACTAACATGATTTTGGACACTTTAAAAAAAGAAATATTAATATATCAGATTGTCGTGGACAAGGCTATGACAATGGTAGTAACATGAGCGGACAATATAAGAACGTGCAGGTAAGGGTTCTGGCTCTCAATCCCTTTACTCTGTATGGTCTCCTTGCACTGTCATAGCCTAAACCTGTGTGGAGTCCATGCAGTTGAATGTTGTTCTGAGGCTGTCTCTTTTTTTGGAACGATTCAGAAACTTTTTAACATATTTAGTGCTAGCCTGTCCAGGTGGGAAATTTAAAAAAATAAAATGTATCTAATCTAATGTATCCCTACATTCTCTTTCTACAACTCGCTGGTCAGCTAGGACAGAAAATGTTAAGTCAGTCTGCAAGAAGTTACCTCGAATAAAAGACGCCATTGACGAGTTATTGGAGCGTAATTTAACACCAGAAGTAAGAGTTGAGTTAACTGGCATTCTGTCTTATTTAGACACTTTTGAATGCCTTCTAATGGCGTCAACTTGGCTAAAAGTTCTTACAGCAATCAATTATAAGAGTATTATTCTTCAAACAGTTTCCGTGACTCTAGAAATTGAGGTTAAAAATGTGCATTCACTGCTTAAAGATTTAAATATTATTAGGAATAACTGGGGAAACATTTTAAGTGAATGTAAGTTGGCAGCCCTTAATTTAAATATGTCAACCGACCTATCTATATCCGGGAAAAGGAAACGCAAGAAAAATTTCGCTTTTTATGACGAAACCTCATTAAAGGATGCATTTGAAGAGCTAAGCTCGGAGGAACATTTCAAAGCAAATGTATTTTATAGAATACTAGATTCTGTTATTCTTAATATATCTACAAGAATTGAAGCAGCTAAACAAATTGCAAAGAAGTTTAGTGTGTTATGGCAGTTTTTAAGTTTAGGAGATAAAGAAATTTGAGAGCAGACCAAATGTCTTCAAAATGAATACAACGGTGATGTACATTGCGACATTCAGGAAAAAATAAAACATTTAAATAGCACATTTTCTGCAAATTTCCGGGATACTGATATAGCTCCATTAAAACGTCTAAACAAAATTCATAAATTAAAATTAGATTCTCTGTCCCCTTAAGATTTTTTTGTACACTACCTGTTACCGTGGCCCAACCAGAACGATCCTTTAGCCAACTTTCCAGAATTAAAAATGTTTTGAGGTCTACCATGATACAAGAACGTTTAAGTAAGTGCTCTTGGGATTTTAGCAATTGAGTCTAAAATGGCTAGGACCTGTGACTTTTCAAAAATCATTGACAATTTTGCATCTGTAAAATGCCGTGAAGCTCCGTTATACTAATTTTTATCTTATTTTGAATATTTTATTATTTTTGTCGCTGTAAATAGTAGCTTGTCTTGTAGTTGTCAAAATGATGTTTTGTTTTATATAAACGTTTTTACCTTGTTTAGTTTATTTTAATATAACTGAGCATTACTTTAATATGTAGGTATGATTGTTTTCTAATTTAATTTATTACAACCCGGTTTTAAGCAGTTAGGTATATGATTATTTACCCTGTCCTAAAAACTAATTTTTTATTAATTATTTTAATAGTATACATATAATACATAACTAATTCTTATATACTTTATATTTATATTAAGTCAAATTATTGTCGTTTTAAAAGTTTTAATTGTATTGTCTTTACTCTAATACTCAGTCGTTCTTCATTTTTATACACTGTGGCAATGCTTAAATCTTTTGACCTTGAAATTAAAAAAAAATCCCAGAGAAATATTTTTTTTTATCTTTAGGGGGGGAAGGGCCGTAAAATTTTTTTGTACCGGGGCCCGACGCAGCTATCTGCGGCTCTTCATGTAGCACATTTAGTTTAATTTTTTCGTTTTCTATTAGGTATAGTTTATTGGTACTTTCGTTATATGTATTTGTTTTGTTTTTTTTACCATTAATTAATTCGTAATTAATTTTCACCGTTTACTTAACTAATTACTTATTAGTTTACAAAAACGATTCTTCTATTTTGTTAAAACAGTTAATCGCTTACTGGTTTGAAATGAAAGACTAAATATTATTTTTATATCGAACATAGGTATTTTATTTTACAAATCATTGGAGTGAATTATTTTTTCAGAAAATTAAACATATTAAGTAATTAAAATTATATACATTATATATTATAGTACATCTTAAAATATTTATAACGGTTTTCCTCATCAAATTTACTCGAAAGGTAATTTTTATTGCATAAAAATGTTTAATAGTGAATATTTTCTAAACGACGAGGGTCGGGTTATAGAATATTTTATGCAGAGTTACCTTTATATTTTGTGAAAAAGCAAAATCGGTAATACGATACAGGGTGTTCCATTTACAATTTTTGATTTTTAGGTAATTTTATATATCCCGATCGGATTAATTTCTGGCGTCGTTCTGTATAATTTGTAGCTTAAACAAAGTTTTTAGTAAAAAAATAAAACCGCCATTATAGCCTAAACCACGAGAGATAGCTATAGGATATCTTACTGAAAGTCGCTCTTATTTTTTATTAGGAATCTATATCCAAAATAATATACAGAGGTTCTATTTAATTTTTAAAAGTTGATCCCTGACAATGGAAAATTGAGCACCTTGTAAACGTGCAAGTTATAAAATATAAAGGTATCCTTCCTTAAAAACTATAGCACTTTGTATTACACTTTTTTTTCGTAAATCGTATATCTTTCGAGATAAGGGGATAGAGTATCTTATGTGGGACACCCTGTACAGCCAAAACAATAGCGCCCAAAAATTCTACAATCTTGTATGTACAACCCTTTCCATGGAAGCTATTGACCTTGAGATAAATGTTTCCGAAGATTGACGGCCTTCTGAGGTCATTACATGATACCAGCAAGTAACTACTGAAGTACATTGTCGGAGATTCCTCATTTCAGAACCATATGTGTAGATACGTATATCAAATCACGGAAATGATCCAACATGCTCCTAGTAGGTGCAGAAAGTAAGTTTGCTCAAGTGTCAACTTTTTTGTCGTGGAGTTACAACTAGACTATATTCGTCTAAAAAACTAATATATTTAATTACATTTTTTAAGTCAGGCACCTGATATATTTTTAACTTGACGAATAATGATTTAGAACACTGTACACCGAGTAGAGAGATCTTTTTTCAAATAAAAAGTTATAAAAAATTTTGTAAAACTAAAGGTAAACAATATTCTGGTATATACAGAGTGAGCAAAAATTTAAATTATCTAAAATTATTTTTTTAAATAATTATGTAGAATTAGGCCTAGTTGGTTAAAAATATCTTCGCTATCTTAAATAAGGGATTAAAAAATATAATAATGCGTTGTTATAGAAGTTGAATAATTTAATTTATCAAGAAACATTTTGTTAAAAAATAAAATTTGTCACAATGCTAGCGGCTATAGTCTAGGGTGGTTACGAAACACTTACTAGCGCCCTCTCTAGCGTATTTGCCATCCCGGACAAAAAGGAAAATTGTTGCCCCTTAAATTTATAATTCCTATTATTTAAAATAAAACTCAATAACTTTTAAATTTAAACAAAAACGTATATTTAGAAATGTCATTAAACTTGAAATTAACAGTTATGTAGTATAAAATAAAAATATTTTTAATTATATCAGAAAAATGTATTGCACAAACAAAAAAACTTAGCATGCTATAAAAACTAAACAAAAGTAATATATACTACTTCTACTAAAATTACATCAACGTTTCTTTTGTCACTTTTAGTTCTGCAAATTTCTTTATTACCTCTTTTAATACTATTTGATCGCAAGCTTCATGTTCAATCTCCAAAATGGCCAAACCATTAAGATGATTTTGCGTCGAATTTAGAGAAATTTCTTTCTCCATTTACTACAGTTATAGGTACAGTTAGCAATATTCTTATCACAACACTAAAGTTAAGGGCAAAACTAAACATAGTTATTAACTTTAGTTCATTGCTTGGGCTTTGTTTTTTTATCAAAATCGCAGATGCTAAAGAAATTTCTTCTGTTAATTCTACCCCATTTATGTCAACAGAATCATCATCAGTTAAAATACTTTCCAAATTCTTGCAGTGTTTTAATAGTGTTCCTTTAGACATGGTTTTTAAATCGAGTATGTTATATAGGAATTGAAAAAATGTGGTGACCAAGTTGATTAAATCGTGTATCAAATGCTTAGTGCTTGATCAATACTAAATAAAAAAAATTGATGTTATATTTTTCTTCTATCTTCTCGTGCTTCGTATCAGACATGATTTTTTCCTTCTTATAGAGTGTCGTGGAAGTGTTGATTCCCAATTAGCCCCAACGTCAATTTCGTCAGACAGTTCTATAGCATCAACAATAACTTCATTGAAAAATCGATTCGATCGAAGATCGGTAAAGAATTTTTTGTAGCTTCCCAGAATATCAAGGGCAGACGCTAAATCAAAATATTTCATCAGCTTACCATTTGGATTAATGCTTTATAGCCCCTCATATTGAACCCGTTGTCATATTCCTACCCCTTAAAATCTTGCAAATTTAAACCCATATCATTAGGTTTTTTAATTATAATTACAAACATTTGTTTTCCTGTGGTGCTTTAAACTGGAAAAAAACCCAAAAAGCTTTCATTAATTTTTATTTCAACCTCATTAGAATTAGTCATGTTCTACATCACTAATCTCAGGAGTGCAACCTACAATTTTGGAACAATATTTAACTTTTTTTATTTCATTATTAATATGGATTTTTACACTTGGATACTGGACATCTATTATTTCTTTTGCATATTTTTCCTGAGATAGTGAGCTTTAGCTTCCGCTTTTTAAGCACTCTATGCACGAATTCTTCAACTATTGAATCAAATTCAAATAACAGTTCAACTGTTTTTAAAAATTGCCGTTATTATTCTCAAACAACTTATTGTTTGTGGCTTGAAAACTTTTACCAAGCATTTTAATGCTTGCTACAATTCTTAAAAAGCACATGATACCAATGGTTTATTTCAGCATTAATAAGTTTTTTAGTAGCCGCATCTATAGTTTTACAACAGTCTTTGACTTAGTTCCAACCACGATTTTTGTGCTTAAATATAATTTTTGGAAATTTCATGGGGAAAACCCTCATTTGAAAGGCAACTAATAACACAGCCGAAAATATTGCAGCAAAAGGAGTATACACTGTTTTTTGAAACCGAGTGCACTAGCCAGTCTCTAACAACTTGCTCTCCATTGCGTCTCCATATTTTCCACTAGTAATTTGCGTTAAATTTTCGGCCAGTGTCATGCGAAGGAAATTTATAATTGTATAATGGTTTAGTTCGACCTTGTTTTATTAAAAAACATGTTTCATTGTTGGCCATAATATGGTATCTGTGTTTGTCGAGCGCCTCCGTCGGTTTCCATAAGTTGGTGCTTTCGTCTGGTGGCGGAGTGATGCCAATATCCGTTGGTTTAGGAATATCGTCCATTTGTTGATCATCATCACTCTCTGACGATTCTATATTCTTGTTTGTAACAGAAGTTGATGGCGGATCAGCGGACTTTTTTTATGCCAGTAGTAGCAGGCGTACCCTGTAAATATTTTTTCAAAGCACCAACTTGTTTGTGCCTTTGGGGCCCCCTTTTCTTGCCTTCGCCTTTTGTACTGGTAACCAGGCAGTTTTCTTTGTTTTCAAGTGTGTAAAGAATGGTTTTTTAATTTGAGTTCGATCCGAACGAATGTCAAAACACCGATTTTTTACTCGCAAATTCCATACAATTTTTTTTCTACGACCGCAATTTAATTTAAGAAAGCGTGCTGGCTTCCTTTTTTAATTTTGTATCACAACATAAGTAGAAATTCTAATTTGTTCTGTTTGTTATAAACTTAAGACATAAATCTAGTTTCTCTGATAGAAGGGACAAAAGATTAAAAGAGCGAACTGGCTAAATGCGATTTTTTTGTTGTTGCATTTCGTCGATGCGTAAAAATGTATTAAGTCTTCCATACGGAACCGGCACGGCGGTAACGAAGGCACACTTTAGAAATTTTTACAAGGTGTTCAAATTATACTTTTGCGAGGTAACTTTGTTAATAATAAAGACAAAGGAATGAAGTTTGCACAATATTTGTACTTTTTTGTAAAACGAAAGATGGCACAAACAAAATTTTTGCAGCTCTCTTAGTTTTTAATATACACGGAATTTATAACTTTAAAATGTATAATGTCATAAGAAAAGTATAATACAAAAATGTATTTGTTTTTTCTTTGCTACATGATGACAAACTCAGATTATGAATACAAAATTTTGTGTCCGGGGCACCATCATCCAATATGACGGAACTAGATGACAGCGTGGTGAAATTATTATTAGGAAACTACTTATCCAATTTTATTGAAATTTTGCACAACAACGCCACAAAACAAAATTTTGGTGCGAATCCAAGATGGCGAAAAAAATGTCATCTTAAGAAAATATTTAAAAAACCAGGCTGAATAAACTTATTTCATTGATTTCAAATTTTGTGCAAGAATTAAGCGTGATATAGATATGAACTGGTAAAATTGCGGTACGAATTCAAGATGGAAGAACAAAATAGCGTCTTCTGTGACCGAATTCCATCTTTTTTATCGGATTGTTTTGAAAGAGTATTTTCCCACGGCAAATTTTCTGATCAGGTGCAGATATTATCAGAGGTACTTTACTGGGACCTTTACTTTTTTATTCTACACAGCTGATATGCTTCTATCTGTAAAAAACTATATAGATCAAGCATATGCAGACGTCACCCAATTTTATGTTTGCTCTAATTCGGACGAACATCTAGAATCTGAATAACTTATTAATCAAGACTGGAGTGTGTTAAACCAACTTTGCCAAGATCATAGTCTTAAATTAAACCCTACTAAGTCTCATCTGCTACTTTTTGGTAATAAAAATAAAATTAGTACGTTAAAAGTAGTTTAAATATTAGTATTGAATGAATATCAGTAGCATGCGACCTTGGTATTGTTTTGGATACTGATTTGAGATTTGAAGAACATTTAAAGAAAATATTTTAAAGAACTTATTCGGCTTTGAAGGTTTATTACAGTAACAGACATATTATGAATTCAAAAATAGGAAACATTTTGTGCGAAACCTTAGTCTTATCTGATTTTAATTATTGTGACTTTGTGTATGGTTGGTGTCTGATTGGCGAGAGTCGTTTGCCTATGCACATGGTTCAAAACACTTTTGTCCTCTTTATATACATATCATCATAAATCCCAAAATTTTCGTGATTTAAATTGGCTAAGAATGAATTTTTATATTTCTGTACATTTTTTGGTAAATATAATTAATGGTGCAATTTTACCCACGGTAATAAAAGAACGTCCCATTTTTCGTAGGGATGTGCATTCCCTTAATATTCGTACCCAGAAAGGATTAACAATGCCACATCATCAAAATGCCATGATCAAGGGGTTCTTTAATTTTAACGCTGAGCAATGTTACAGTGCTCCTCCTAATAATCTTTTATCTCTAAATTTTAATGCATTTAAACATAAATATAAAAAATATCTTTTAAGTGAAAAACATTTATTATTAAATTAAATGTGGTTATTATTGCAGTTCACATGCCTAGTTTTTCTTGTATCCTCTTTTTAATTCTGCGGCCAACAGACAGGCAGACAGAACGAACAGGGACACTAACAGACAGACCGACAGATAAACCGACAGGCAGACTGACAGACCGACGAAATTATAACACACCTGTGAAAGTGATCATTTTCAACACGTTGAACGCGTCTGTTCCATTAAACTGAAGTCTGACTGTTTTTTTTCCAATTATGTATTATAATTTAGCAGTAAACAAATTTTTAGCCATTTGAAAACTCTTGTACTGACATCATTATCGCGACAACTTACGCGATGTGCTGACTCGCCACGTTCTACAATTATGCGGTCGGACCACTTTCTCACGTCTTTTTGAACTATAAATAAGTTTAGCGTCAATTTTAAACTATTTACGAAACAAATGTAGTGATGCATGTGATGTAATAATTTAACATACTTCAAAGCGCCTCGCGGTCAGGTTCCCACTACATTGACCTTACGAGTCATCATATTAAAATGTGAGCCATTACAAAACTCTTGCAGTTTTTTGTCACGAGCCCTTGGGCTGTAATGTTGAAAAGTGAATTAGTTATACAGATTATTCAAAAATAATACGATAAAATGTCCAATTTCGCCCACCATCGGCTATTTTTACGAGATTTGATAAATATGTAAAATTTGGGGCAGAGATCGTGAATCTGACGTTATTTTTCTCGGACTACTATAATTCACATTTCAACATTAGTTTTAGAGGTTTCAAGGCAAGCAAAACTTTTCATGAAGAATTAACTTTTATTTTAAAATGCAAAATAATAACGTTTACAGGTCCATAGTTACGTCCATCCAGGGACATACTGTATGATATACTACATCACAGACTCTTTAATCTGGACAATTAAATGTAAGGAGTTTATCAGATTAGTGATTTCTGTGAATTACGGGATATTAGAAAAAAATGTTAAATATCTATTGTTGTGCTGTTCTCCTTATTCTAAACTTTATATGCTGACTGTTCATACAATTTTTTTATTAACAAACTATGTACATGGCTTTCATGTATATTTTGTTAGAGCTTTAGCTATAGGAGAAACAAAAATCTTTAAATATAAAAGTAGGATTTTTCTTGCATTATCAAAAAGTATCAAAAATATTTAAAATTTATTAGAAAATGTTTAATTATTAGAAAATATTATTTGGGTGTCAAACATGTCAAATAAATTCTTCTTTTATTAGCTTGCATATAAATTAAAAAAAAACGCCAGCCATATTTTGTAACAGTAGAGATAATTTTAATAATTGGCAGTTGTGGATGGGACAAGTAAAATCAATACAAGTTTTATTAGCATTAAAAACAACCAACACGGCTGTTCTTAAATAAAAAAAATGCTTTTAGGTATCTAAGATGATACCAGCATCGCAATAACTTCATTAGAAATAAAACTTTGTTAAGATGCGTGCCAGATAATTACATTTTTAGGTTGTGGAGGGGAGAAAAAACTCTGTCAATTTCTGATAATTTTCAAATAGTTTATTTGTATTTAAATAACGATATAAACTGAACTAAAGAGAATAACAACAATGTTTACAGTTTTACAAAATACTTTCTAATTAATATTTAATTATTATTATACTTTTTCCATCGACTGGCCAACATGTCTTTATTGTCTTGAATCTGCTGGCTGGATACGTATATAACATTTATATTAGTCTGGAAAATCTGGAAGTCTCTGGAATCATTTGCCAAGACTTTTCAGGCCTCATACAATTCCTCAAGCTACTCTTTTTAGCTTTCCTCCTACTCCGTCGAGAGCTACTTTGCCATGCGATGTGGCAAAAAAGTTCCAATAGCCCATTCTCAATCATTCTTTTCTGCTTTATTCTATATTATCTTTTCCTTTTCGCGTTTTTCTCTTTGTTAAAGTCAAGTTTTAGTTTCCTTCTAAAATTTATAGATTTTCCCTTACTTGTTTTAGGTGCCATATTTTCTGTAAACCAAAATATGGAATCAAATGTATTGCATACATTAGTGTCTAGAAAAAATTAGATAAACTATAAAATTATTAATTTTATATCATACCGGGCGTTAGGTTAAAATCGCGTTTTACAAATTTCGAATATCAAAGTGCTATTTTATGATCAAAAAATTTATCATGTGGTAATTTCATTACCAATTCTTTGCATTATTTACGAAAAAATCCTCTTTCTAATTCTTGGTTGAATTAAATCTTGGTTATTAAATTTTTTCTAGTGATGGGTTACGGATGGGAGAAAAAATAAGTATCTTTTCATATTTAGATATGACGCAAAGAAAATATTATTAAACTAATAGCAAGTGAGGAAAAAATCTAATTAAAAGTCTACAGAAATTAATCTTTAATGGAGTAGACTAGATTTACTATGTTTTTGGTTTTGCACGGGACAAAAAAACGTCATTAAATAAGTTAGATCAGAAAATATCTTCACTTACCTTCATTTTAACAACAATATCCACTTTAGAAAACTTGAAAGGACTGACAAGTACTGTGACATGACATCGTCATAATATATCTCTTGTTTTATCCATAGCCTACTACGCTAAATAAAGTTAGTTTAAGAAGTTAGTCTTACACTATTAACCAAAGAATAACAACAATGCTTAATCTTGTATGTGGATTGACATGTGATGGAATTTTCCTGATAATTAGATGATATTGAATAAATTATTACACAAATACACAACGGCCTAAAGTTGAAAATAACCATAACCTATGTTTAAATGAGACACCCTGTATATTATTATTCCATTAAATGAACATCTTCTGATCGATTACCAATATACTAGGTTTGAAACCTTTATCTTGAAAGATCAACGAGAAAATTGACAAAAAACTTTCTCTTCTAACAATCCATAAGATCAATAGTAAATTTGAACTTATTCAAATTTATTCTTTAATTGTGTATTCTTTTTGAAAACATTCTTCAACAGATAGAGATTATTATATATAACAGTCTATTTATCTATTATTTGTCGTATCTAAATTCTATTTAAATATTAAAATTCTATTTAAATATTAAAATCTAAAAAAATTCTATTTAAATATTAAAATCAATTTTTCAATAAAAAAACCGTACGGGATGGAAAGTAAAGTTCCGTGAATATGTTTTTCAGATTTTCTACAGATATGTCGTTTGCAGTGATGCAAAACATTCGGCAGAATATTTTTTAAAATTGATGACTTCAGGATTACCAAGATTCTTCATAAAAAATATGGAGTAAACCAAAATAAATATAATATCCAGGTAACGTGATTTATTTAAATAGCTATTTTTTTAAACCTTTACAAAAAAATCTTAATAAAATAATGTGGAGTCAGACAATGTGCTTTTGAGCGTGTTCGCTCAGGGCCTACGTCCGGATTAACAAGGTGCGTTAGGATAATGAGTCGCGAAACTCTTGGTCCGGATTACTGGATGTCCGTACTGAAGTGTTTCCGGATTAAAGAGGCTGTACTATAATTAGTACTATAGTATAATGTCCTTCTGAAATTCACGATGCTCACTTAGTGCCATCCTATATAATATAAGGATGATTTAATACAAATTAAGGGAGAACCCCTCGAAAGACTTTCTTTAATTAGATCTGTCAAGTTAATCGTTTTCTCAGAACATTTTCTAGGAATTATTACAACTGCATTAAAAGTATTTGAACTAATATTCTTCGAATACTTATTAATAATGTAAAAGGTAAAGATTCCTTTAGGTTCATTAGGAAATACCAAGCTATGGAACTAGTTATTAAGTTTTAATATGAAAAATGTGTAAGAATTACCTTTTTTATATTTTGTTGCCAGTGGGAATTTTGTATGATGTATACAATCATATCAATTTTCATTTTGTTGTTTATTAAATATTGATTTTTTAGAAACCAGTAATGTACATTCATCTGCAGATAGTTTTCTAAATAAAAATAGACTGGAAACGAATCATATCACACATAATGAGTAATGAAAAATTATTAATATATGTAAAATATATAAAAACTTAAATGGGAAGGAGACGGTAATTAAGGCCTAGATTTGTTTGTCTGCGTAATTCTTACTTTCAAATTAAAGATAATTTCTACGCTCAAGATGAAGCTCTTCTTCATATGGTATTATCCTTCTCTTCGGTTTGGATGAGATATGTCGATGACACTTTCATTATATGAAATAAGGGTAATAACATCTGGAAGAATTTTTAGACCATTTAAGTAATATCCGCTGTTAAATCAAGTTATATATCCCGAAAATAATTTCATAAAGACTTCCGTTTACAGAAAACCTACTCACACCACGATAGTATCTCAACCAGAACTCTAACCATTCTGCGGCAACAAAACAAGGTGTTAATATATCTCTATATCAATGAACCACAATGGACAAGAAATCTTTAAATAAGGTGATTGGCAATATTAAAAATGAACTTAAACAGAATATTTATAATGAAAAGTTAATAACCGACATAATTATCAAATGTCAAAATAAAATGAACTTAATTCAAACGACGGAACAACCAACTCGCTCGCTCATGACTAACTCTTCTGTAGTAGTAGTAAGATGTGGGGACAAGTCCAGCAACTAGTCCTGAAAGGCCCTTTTCGCTAACCTCGGTTCCACCCACTTCACTCCAATCCTCTACGAAAGCGGCCCGTCCTTCTAGTGAAGGAACTCTCCTTCACTAGAATCGAGATGTAATTCTTCCTTGGAGAGGTACTCAACACCAAAGCTATTCCAGTGTAGTCTTGCCCATCTTTCACACGTGCCAACAAGATGATAGGGATCATCCTCATCTGCCCATATGTAAAAGGCATATAAAAAACCACATAGATAGCAAGAAACTACAATATTCAAACAGGTTAAGTAGGGATACGCTTTAAGAAGCCTATTAACTAATACCAATAACAATGTCATACCTAATTGTATCTATCAAGTGCCCTGTGAGTGTGGCCGATTTTATATTGGAGAAACGATATAAGAATTAAAGAACATCGAAAGCACAAGGAGAAGGGGGAAACATCGACCTCGAGTATCGCTGAACATTCCTGGAACAACGACCATAAAATGGAAAATGGAAACCTTTACTAATGTTCATGAACAATTCATGCTTTGGCGCCTACCTTTCACGCACACGACCTTGCTGTATAAGCCCGTAGTTTTAAATGTAGCTCTTAGTTAATGATCTGAGAAACATCGCTGATCAAAAAGTTGTGAATTATCAAAAGTTCTTTACCAATAACACAGATTTCAAGAAATCATCAAAATCTCGTTTATTTTATACTATATACATTATATTTTTATATAATATTCACCTGTTGTATTTAAATTGTACAACGTTAAAGAAGTCAGTAGAAATAAAAATGAATCACAGAAACAACTACTTCGCGAGCTAATACTACGACCGGCTTTGAATTACACTGTTGACTTTGACTGTTGAGGCTTTCGTTGTCAGAAATAACGTAAATTATTAAATCAGTAGAATTAGAATGCTAATTTATTAATAGATTTACTCAAGAAACTACGCCTTTTACTGTTTTGAATAAAACTGATAAAATTCAAACTATCGTCGATTTAGATTTATTTACAGTGTATATGATGTAAATTGTAATTCAATTAAGATTCCAGTAATTTTAAACATCGTGTGTTTTATCGTTTTTTTGTGCCGACCAACGTTAGAGAGTAGTTGGTTTGTTATTTATTTGTTGTTAAGGTTATCAATGTCTCCACCATACATTAGCAGTTTAAATGGCATATTCTGCAGACTTGCTGTAGGTAAGTTTCATTTTATAATAATGTCGTCCTTTCAATTTGTTGCCTTTACAACACACCCAAACATAATGAAAAAATGCCTTTCTAAATTGTTTGAAACAATGTAGTTTTCGATGTCCAGATCAAAAGTTTTTATGGATACAATATAATCCTATGAGCAGTTTTTAAAATGCAATGTGTTAAACTTTGCCCAAATTCCTTATAAAATACATAAGGAAAACAGGATGAAACAAAATATACGTTTTCATTATATTTAAATCATAGTACTTCACAAAATAAGAAGAAAGTTTTACATGAAAATAGGTCCGCAAAAACTTTATTCTCGATATACGGGGTATTATATTGAAAACCTTACTCTGCCTATACCTCGGAAACAAAGAGTTTTCAAACCTATGTTCAAATAAAACGCTTTTCTTATTTTGGGAAATACTATATGGTAAATATGTTGAAAAAACTTAACTTAAAATTTAGTTTCATCCTGTTTTCCCTATTATTTTGTATGTGATTGGGATTAAATTTAACAACCTGTATCTTAAAAACTAATCACAGGAATATCTTATGCGTATGAGAATTTTTGATGAAGACATCAAGAACTTCATTAATCAATAAATTTGAAAAACTGACCGAAAGTCATTTTTCCATATGTCAGGAGCGCTTCTGCTTTACCCCATAACATCTTTGACTCTAACCAAATAAGACCTAGTCGTTTGATTGATGATGCAAATGTCACAAGGAACTTCAATCACTTAAGCGTCTTTTGACTGTGGAACATTTGTCACATATTTTCAGATATCATGGAATGTCATTGGTTATTCCAAATGTCATAGGACATTTAGAATAACCTGGATAGGGGCCAATTTAGAAAAGCACTTTTTTGGGTTATGGCCGCAATACCATTAAGGCCAGAGGACTATTTGGTATTAAATGTTTTGAGATATGTCGTATCTTTTTAACCTTGAGGGCAATTTCGTGCATATTGTATTGCAAAGCTGGTAATGATAGAATGGCGAAGTGAAAAGGAGAGATTAAAATAGAATTTGCGGCAAATTGTTTCGTGAAAAGCTCAGCTTTCAAAAAGTCATATTAACCTATTACGGTTGGAGAAAATCAATTACTGCTAAAGTCGACTTAAATTCAAGATGCAGTACATGTAAAGAAAAATAGTTGTGCGAGCAATGCGCATTTAAATAAAAATGGCCAATTATTAGCAGACTTTTAGAGACATATTTCACTTACAATCACGTGTGTTTACGGACACTTCATTTTGAAATTGAAGACTATTAGTTTTGAAATGTATAAAAAAACTATTACAATTATTTTGGTTTGCATAAGTTTTAAATGTGTTCAGTTTCTTTGCTCAGTTGTCAGTAACAGATCGAATTCACCCATTATTAGACAATACAAACAAAATGATATATTAAATTAGAATTTTATTAAAATATTGCCAGACTCAAAAAAATATTTCAGTACTCTGTTACAGTCTATTAAATGGAAATCTATAGAAAAATATGATATATGTAGCCTGCGTATTCGTAAATAATCATAAATCTTTTGACGCATCGAAAGCAAAATAGCGAATGATTTGATATTTTGCTATCTTTAGAGTATAGATGTCTTTATGACATGATATATTTATGCCGATTTTACGTACAAAATGTACCTCTGTATCTCTCTAATCCTGGAGAAGCCCGTTAAAAGCCGTTTCCGACTATTTATATACATATTAATGAGGTGTTTTAGACAATAAATGTCTGAATCGTTTAAGATGACACATAAAACCGGCATTTTATTGTCAAAATTTTTAAAATTTGGAATATTTGCCGCATTCTGCATATTTGCTACTTTCGAATATTTACATAGAAATTTGGTTGTTTTGCACAATACTTGTAAATGTAAAGATATTTTGAATTCTTATCTTTTCGCTATCTGTTTATTTCCGTGATCATTTAGATTTATAGTAATATTTTTTTATTTTAAGCCACTTATTTTTTAAGTCCTTACTACTAGTAGCACTAGAAAGTTGATCCGTTGGAATATACATAGAAACTATAAATTAAATTACTATTAACTAATGGCAGTACTTACCAGAAACAAAATATACAACAAAACTAGCTTCCTAAAGGACTGATGGGAAGAATAAACGGCACAAAATTTTATAAAAAAACAAATATGTAATACAAAAATAAATCCTTGACGTTTAAGGCTTTGACGTGAAAAGCCTGCTTATGTTGATGTCTTTGTCTAGCAAGTTCGTTTTGGTAATTTAATATTTTAACATATTTCTTGAAATAATTCATGTTCCATCCTTTTCTTTTTATTATTGATTTATGCAATACTAGGCGATAACAGAAATACCATGTTTAAAAAGCACGTCTTTGATATTTTAATCGATTGATGACGCATGGATATACATCCAGCGGCCCAATGTATTGTGTTTTCGGGCCCCCAAAAAACATTTTTCCCCAGTTACAACCCTGTTGTAACTAGATATTAGGGAAGGAAACACACGTTCACCTTGGCGAACAAATTCCACTATTCATAGTTACTGATATTCCCCTCTGGCTCCGTCGCGGTCGGTATAGGTTTCATTTATGCCTTTAACGTTAGGTGCATTTCTTCAATCTTGGGACTCGTGTTTTATTTTCTATAATTCTATGGCGACTAGAGACTAGAGACCAGAGAAAGAAAGATAGGTGGGGACACTCAGTTTCTTACATCTCTCAACTTGGTTATTCCGCTCTGCTGATGAGGTCTAATAAGACAGAAACACGCGTAGTGCTGTTACCATACTTCACTATTTTTTTGCGAAGATGCCCCTAACTCATTTTCTTTTTCGTTTTACGGATTCATCAGCACAATCCCTCTCATTTTTAGATTGATGATTTCCTTGGGCTTGTATGTCATGGTAGGTGACTAAGGTCACCCCTAGAGATGTTAACCCTAAATTTTGGGCTTTTCTGGCTGAATTTTGCAAATATGTGGCTGGCCCTTGACACTGAATCCATCCGCTTTCTGTGATTTTCTATGAAGTTTCTTAGATCTTTCAACTTGGTTATATCGATCTGCTGCTGAGATCTAATAAGACATTAACACGTGTAGCGCGATTACCATACTTCACGTTTTTTTGCAGACATGTCCACGATCCTTTTTTATTTTCTTTTGAAGAATTCATCCGCATTATATATATATATATATATATATATATATATATATATATATATGTGTTGATTTTTACTCCTTCACGGATGGAAAAATACAATGTGTTTTCATTCCGGGTGTACATCCGTTCACTACTGTCGTTCTGAAAAGAACAGTTTTGCAGACGTTTCGCCAAAATCACATTTGGCATTTAGAGACCTAAATACCACTGAACAAAGGGCCCTAATAAACCTTCGAAAAAATAAAGATGTCACAATCCTTCCAGCAGATAAAGGAAACGCAACTGTGGTTATAAATACTCAAGATTACGTACAAAAAATGCAGGAGATCCTAAAAGACAGTTGTTATAGGCCTGTTCCAAGAAACCCGACAACGTACCTAGAAAAAACAACTAAAAATAAAATAAAAAGTTCACCAATAAACCCCGAAATTCAACAAAAAATCATACCACGGGAAAAGTCGAGCAGATGTCCTAAACTCTATGGTTTTCCAAAAATACACAAACCGGGGGCGCGCGCCTATCAGACCAATTGTTAGTGCTGTTAATTCGCCGCTACAAAAACTGGAGAAATACCTTTCTGAAATTATGCAACCAACTGTAGAAAAAGCTGATTCATTTATAAAAAACTCGGAGCATTTCACTCGAATTATACGAGATATCGTTCTTGAAAAAAACGATATCATAGCAAGCCTAGATGTCAAATCGTTATATCCCAGTATTCCCATCGACGAAGCATTGAACAAGATTGCTATGAACGAGGATTTCCAGGCACATATAATAGAACTCTCGAAGCATTGCCTCAAAAATACTTATTTTTCTTTCAACGGGCAAATGTGTAAACAAATGGATGGTGCTCCAATGGGGTCCTCGCTATCACCAGTAGTCGCGAATTTATTGATGATATACTTCGAGAAAGAAGCTCTTGAGAAAGCAAGTTTAAAACCCAAATTATGGATTCGTTATGTGGATGACATATTTATTATATGGCAACATGGTCATGCAGAGCTCGAAAAATTTCTGACTCACGTAAATTCAATCCACCCCAGAATACAATTTACTCTAGAGTTGGAGGAAAACCACAAACTACCATTTTTAGATGTTTTGGTCACAAAACTACATAACGGACATTTCGAATACACCTGTATAGAAAACCAACACATACAGACAGATATTTAAATGCAAAATCACATCATCACCCAGCACAAATTCAAGCTGTTGCAAATACTCTAATATCTAGATCCGTGCGACTAACTGAAACACAGACGAGACAAAACGAACTTAAGGTAATATCTAGTGCTTTAAAGAAAAATGGCTACACAAATCTTACCATAGAGAAAGCTATTAATGCACATAGGTTTCCCGAACAACGAACAACAAAAAATATGAACCGGGAAAGCAACGAGTAGTCTTACCATATGTAAAAGGCACAATAGACAGAATCGGAAGAATTCTGAGGAAACACAACATACAAACAATACACAAGCCACAAACAACTATAGGTAAACTACTCGGAAACCCAAAAGATAAAATCAAATTGGAAAACCACGGAGTGTACAGTATTCCGTGCCAGGACTGTGAAAAGTTATACGTAGGGCAAACTAACAGGCGAATATCAGCAAGAGTGGAAGAGCATAAACTCAGCATCAAAAATAAACAAACAACCTCAGCTTTATTCCTACATCATCGGGAAACCGGCCATAAAATAAATTTCGATGGGTGTAGGGAGATTGCCAATATAGAACATTATAAGACCAGAATAATACGAGAAGCCATAGAAATTGAAAAACAAGGTGATTTGAATAAAAGGGACGAATCATTAAAACTACCAACAGTATGGAAGACAATAATCGACAAATCTAAAATCGCAAAAACTCAAGCGCAATTAGCGCAACAACAACAGCACCATCCGGAAAACATAAATAACGACCAACGCCTGCGCAGATATAACCTTCGGCCCCGAGTGGGGGTATAAAAGGAAGCGTCGCAGTTACCAACACTTCAGTCTCTATTCGGATGCGAGAAAGAAAGCTTCGAATATGCCAAATGTGATTTTGGCGAAACGTCAGCAAAACTGTTCTTTTCAGAACGACAGTAGTGAACGGATGTACACCCGGAATGAAAACACATATATATATATATATATATATATATATATATATATATATATATATATATATATATTAATAGATTTTTTAAAACAAAATCAGCAAAGTGCAACTGTGGTTGCGACCTTACCTTGAGTGGTACTAAAGGTAAGGTCGCACTTTTCAACTATCAAAAACGAAAATGCATTTTGATATATATTAAATTATACAAGAAAATATGTAAATTGTTAGTAGATTTTAAAAATAAAATTACATATATCATAATTATAAGAAACTTGGAGAAAATCATAATAACATAGCTGGTGCCCGGCTCGGAAAAACCAATCACTCTGTAGATATAAAAATACAAAAAAATAAAAATCTCTTTTCTATCACGTAACTTTTCTATTTAATATTTTTTTCTATCTTTTATGGTTTCTGAGGTAATGGCCCAAGGTAAAGATGAAACCCCAAATTTGTTCTTTACTTTTTAGATTATTTAATAAATGTAATATTTTAATGTCTTATTACTACCTCTGTTATTTGTTTGGGCAATAAAGCAAACCTTTTCAATCGTGAGAAAAAGTACCTCATAATTCATTTATTACATAAAACTTCTATTATAGGGCTATTTAATCTTTTTTAATATATTTAAAATCATTTTTGTCTAAATTTTAATTAGAAACAAAGAAAAAGATTTGTAAAGCGACTATTACTTTCTGATTCAAGAGAGGAAAATTATAAAGAAATAATTGTAGCATTTATGAAGGAAACTTTAGAATATTAAATGTATAGAGGGGATATCAAAAAGGGGATTTGAAAAGATATTAATATTATGGTAGATTAATATCTGTCTTTTAAATTTCCCCAATTCGAAATGTTCATGGAAATTTAAAGATAATTCCAAAATCAATGACATTCAGGCAGTTCCAATATTTATCATTGTTTTTCATGAACTTTTGAGAACATATACAGGCAGATAAATTAACAAGCTAAAAATTACATGATAATGTATAAGGTTTCTGTATGTATTTAAAATATAGATTTTATCTGAGACGCCAAGGCTTGTAAAGATGCTAGGACATGTAAAGAAAATAAAGAAATGGTAATTGGAAAGTAAAAAAATGGAATGTTATTTGAAATGGAACACCCTGTATGATATGGTTTCATTAAATGGATCTCTTCTTGCTTATTATAAATATATTTTATTTTTAAAAACAACCAACAAAATAAACAAAAGACCCTATGATAAGGGGAAATGTATAGAAGCAGAAAAATAAATTGTAAGTTCTATCACACAAATGTGAACCCAATGGGAACACATTGCCTCTTATGGCAGGATTTTTGTTAAACTTTTTGCTTGCCTTTGAAGATAAAGCTATCAAACCTAGCAAATTTATAATCAGCAGGAAAATACCCAGCTAGTGAAACAATAGCATACGGGGTTTTCTCTTAAAAACATTCTTTGGTCATTGCTTAATTTCCAATAGTTATTTGTTAATATTTTTTAGCAATTCCCCTGGCGGTTTCGATAAAACTAAAAATATCTATAGTTAACGTTTCTTTCTGTCTTTAAAAATAAAGCTTGTAGACCTCGTTGAAAATATAAATAAAAATTTTGTAGTTAAAAAAATTGGTATTATGTTTATTATTAAAATTAAAAATCATTTAAAGGTTCAAAACCAGTATTTAAATTTGACATTATAAAAAATATCAGAAAGACATACCATTTTCTTAAAAACAGAAACATTCCTCGATTCAATGTTTGCAATGTAATGTTTCAATAAAGCAAATTCGAAGAAATTTGTTGATACAATAGTAGGTATCCTGTGACAGAAATGTAAAAAGGTATATAAATATATCTATAACTTGAAAGTTTCTTTTACTAAGATTCGAGACAAGACGAGAATCTCGCCTTCCTCTCGAATCGACAAATTTATTTTCGTCTCGTCTCGAAGGTCGAGGTTGAATGGTGCCGAAACAACACGAGATTAGGTCGAGACGAGGCGAGAGTAGAAATTTGTCTCCTCTTGCGGCATCACTAATATTCTTCTTAAATTTTCATATATTTATTTTATGGAAACTATGGTATGTTTAAATATGTTGCACTTTTACCGTTGCTAAACATGATTTTGTCTGATCGGCAAAATTGTCCATAAATTAACAATCACAGACAGAAAACCTAATGAATAATTTTTCTAATAATCACATTTACCTACCAAAACCTTTTTTAATTTCGTGTAATTATTTTTTCTTTCTTTTCTAGATCGTATACATAATAATGGGATAATGGAAAACCTGTTTTTTAAAGCGACAAAAAGATACTTATTCAAATTTGTGGATGTACCGCAGTTATAAATATATGTCACTTGACTTATGAGCGTGAAAACTGGCGGCCAGACATATAGAGAATTAATTCATCCTTAAATACTTTTTATTTGAATTCTGGTAGCGGCATATTCACGATTGGTCACGTTTGTATCTCCGAATAACCCATTCTTACAGATCGGTCATACCTGAGAATTTTGAACGTCGCAGCGTTATATAACAGCGTCGTAACTAGGTTTTTAATAAAAATGAACACACTTGTTTTAAAAAAATAATGTTTTAAGATATGGTACTTTATTACATAAAAAAACAGTAACTATACCGGCTCTTAAAACTAGTTGTAGTTGTGAAAAAAATCCTGGGAATTTTATTTAAGAGTATATCTGGGATAATGTAGTACCTTTTACTCCTTTATAAATTAAAAATTGAAAACATTTGTTTCAAGGAGTGGCGATCTTACTTTTGATTATGACTAGCCCCACGATCTTCTTTTTTCAAAGAAATGGTACCCAAGCTTTAGCTTGGCCTAAAAACTTTTTGTGAAATAACAAAAGAAATGACCGAATACCAATTCTCAAAGGCAACTAGCGTTTCAGGACATTCCAAATTGTGAAACATTTATTTGTCTATTTCAAGAAGAAAATTCTACAGGGTGTCCCGAAATCAAGGGATACCGATTTTACAGGGTAATCTATATCTTAAATGAAGATAAACTAAAATGTCAAGTAAATATGTATCGAAAATTGCGTCATTAGGGGGCTACAGACCTTAGAATGAGTCTCTCTGAAGATGGTTTTTCCTAAATATTTCCGAAACGTTTAAAGACTAGATTATGAAATTTGAATATTTAGGTAACTTTTATATGTTGTATCGAATCCGAAAGAGAAAAGTCGCTATAACTGTTTTCTGCGTAGATTTTTTCAATTTTCAATTCCATATTATAAAAATTTAGGATCTTACACCGTTTTCGAGAAAAATATATTTGAAAATTGTCTTGTATGGCGTTAAACACATAATGTTCTGTTAAAAATAGGGATTAAATGATTTAATTATTTCTTGAACCCAAAATACGTTTAAATTGTGCTACGCTATTTAATGTGACACATTTTTCAAAACAAGTTGTCTCGAAAATGATGTAAACTTAACGAATTAAACCAAGAGTACCTTTATTTTCCAGAAATCCCTAAGTTTTTAGAATTTGAGATTGGAAATTGAAAAAATCTACACCAAAAAAGGTTAAGGCGACTTTTTCTTCTCTCCCTCCCATTACCAAAATACCCAAATTTAACAATATAGTCTTTAACGTTTCGAAAATATTTCAGAGGAGCTTATTCTCGCCTTAAATCAAATTTAGTAGAGTACGGGTTATTTATCCAGCCCCATCGTAAAGCACACACCAGATAAAACAAAAATTATAGAAGAAACTCGTCCGCATAAAACCACCATTTAATTTTTGAGAGGGCACAACAAGGACGTTTTGGGTTTGGGGCCTCTCTTGTAAGACGCATAGTCTATAAATGATTTGAAGGAGATTTCACAGCGCGTCTGTACCGAGAAATCTTGGAGGAAGTTATTCCACATGTTATAGAAAATGTTCTGTCTATACTAATGCCGTTTATCTTCAACAAGACGGTGCCCCAAGCCACAACTCTGCCCTTTTAGGGGCATTTTTAGACGATACCTTTTCTCAAAGATTGATTGGTACCCACGGACCTGTAAGATGGCCCCCTCGATCTTCCGATTTTAGATTTTTTCTTATGGGGTTTTATGAAAAATAAAATATATAAAACACGATATCAGTTTTTAGCGGAGCTTCGTGCGGCAATTGATTTAAGTTTTTGCAAAGAAGGCCTATAGTTCTTTTGAACGCTATTAGAAGAATAACGAAAATGCAAATTTTGCATATGGGAAAATGGCCGTCATTTTGCAAACCACCTTTCAAAACTCTTTGCTTTTTCAAAATTTTATTACTCTTTTGTTTTATTTAATTAAACTTAAGTTTTAAGTAAAATAGGTAATTATTGTTTTGTTTTGCGTAAAATTCAATAATTTTATCATAATTAAGTTAAAATGGTGTAATAAATAGTTAAGAGTTTTAGCCTTATCCTACTAACTACACAAAAAAATTTTAGAAAATCTACAAAAAAAAATAAATATACGACGTGATTTAATTAGTTATAAAAAACATAGATAATAATTGGGAATTTTATTAAATTAACATTATAGACAAGAGAAAAAAATTCAGGAAGGCATTTTTATTCTTTTCCTTTACCGATTGTTTCAAATTGTATATAAAGAAGTTTGCAACTACCAAAAAGAAGCTCCATTCATGGTCAAAAAAAATACAGGATAATCTATTAAAAATATAAATTCTTTGTGTGCTTTTTTGTAACACCTGTTATACCCTAGAACAATAAGAAAGGGTCCGTTTTTAGTGAAGCACCCAATACCAAATTGAACATCTCGGAGTTCAACTTCTATTTATGTCAAAAAATATTTTTTTATTTTAAAATTTAATCTATAATGGACTTTTATTTTGTTGGAAGTTAAGGAAAATGTCCTCATGCCAAAGTTTTGCTAGAATAGACAGTTTTATTACGTATTTAGTAGAAACGCAAAAAAAGTACTAAAGGTGTAATTCCTTGAATTATTTTATTAAAAAAAAAATTAATAAATGTATGTCCCAAAATGTATTTGAGATACGGGGTGTTAAAGTTTAAAAACATATTTTTTGAAAGTCCAACTAGAACTAAACCAAAGTTTTGTTTTTTTTCTCTCGAAAACGACATGTCATATCACAAAACATTAAGAAAAATTTTTTTGTTTATTTTTACCTGCCTTAAACGATGAAGATAGTAATTTTTTAAAACATCAGTGGCGTAATATTTTTTTTATTATGAAATTCGGGATGGTTATCAATACCTACGCCCATGGTTTAAATAAAAACTGTTAAATAGTGTCAAAATATTTCCTTTGAATGCCTTTGGGGTTGTGTCAAATCTCAATGAAATAGATTGGGATTTGGAATTACTAAAAAACGAATAAATATAAATATAAGATATGTTGAGGTATGGTGCACACCGAGCACCATATTCCAACGTATCTCCAATACAGCAAACAAGAGACACTACCGAAAAACCAAATAGTAAAAAACATATTTTCTCGAAAACGAAGTTATACTACCACTAATTAATAAAGCATACGAATATACCATTTCGGAAATAGTAAAGAGCAACCTACTGGGGTTGCAAGCCACATAAGACTTTGTATCTTTAACGTTACGTGCCTTCGAAATAAAACGGATGATTTGAAAATTCTAGTTACTAGACTTTCCAAAGAGTTTGCGCCAAATCTTTAGTTTGTCCATAATAATATCTCTTTGCAAATAAAATTTTATTTCAAGGACAGTATGTCTTTCACAAATTCTTCATTCTTTTATAAATTGTGACCTTTTAAAACAAAAACTAGTGAAATATAGCATTTGAGCTTTAACTTATCAACGCTCCTCACACCTGTCAAATAGGTTGCAATAAAGTTTTGCAAGCAAATACTACGACCTTGTCTAATGAGTGGGACCAGAGTATCCCAAACAAGTCTCCGAGATCCCTTGTTATTTTTATTAACAGTATCAACCAAACGCAAAATGTATTTCCCATAAAGTGACCATATTTTCTGATGATTTCCAATTGTTTTACAAGCTAAATATGTGGCGGAATTAAACCTTAATACTAATGAGTGTAAAAGTTGATACAAACGAAAATTCAACTCAAATAAAACGGGATAGGTACTATTCTTAGAGTATTAGTAAGAGCAGAAAAGATTCAACAACAAATTCTACTAAATACTTAGACAGTGTTGTGGATGAGAACTGTAGTGATGTAAACATTTTACTAGAATATTAAACAAAAAATTTCTTCTTATGCATTTGTCATATGAAAATGAAGATCGTGTGTCAACAGAAATGGTATATCGTATAACTATACACATGTTCATGTCATTATTTCTAATGTTAAAGTGAGCTGGGGGCGTAGCAGGAGAGTGAATGGGATTCTGCCATGTCTTCATGCAAAGCACCTTTTAAAAAACTAGGAGTTCTTCCTGTTTACATCCAACATAACATTCACAACTATGTTATTCCTGAGGACATGCCTCACGAACATTTGCGTAGGGAAACAAGCACTCTCAGATTGTTTTGATAAAGCTTGGGTTGTATAGCAAATAGTATGGGCACTATGCCCATCAAAATTAATAATCATTTACCGGCAAGTTTGGAGGAGATTGCGGGGAGCAGATCATTTTAAAGGAATTTTAACAGTACCCTACTAAAATAAAGTACATATAAAGAATGCGCCATAATGAAGTGACACACCCTCCGCGACGTTTTCAGATCTTCACGTTTCAGAGTTTCTAGATGCGGAAAAACATGTTTTCTCAATTTCGTCGGTCTGTCTGTCTGTGGGTCTGTCTCTTCGCGGCATAGTTAAAAAACTACTTACGCGATTAAGTTGGACAAAAATTAAGGGTCATATGGGGGTAATATTTTGGTAAAAATCTATTATGGCTAAACAAAATGGCGGACTAGTGAAATGTCAAAAACATTATTACTAAATAACTACTTGTACAATTTATCTCAAATTCTGTACAAAAATCAAGTATTATGTAGGGTCAACTTATCATTTTGGTACGAATCCAAGGTGGCCGAACAAAATGGAGGCTTAATAAAATATTTAAAAATTCAACCTGAAAAAATATTTAATGATTTCAAATTGTGTGCCATAACTAATTGTAGTATAGCGATGAACTAGTAAACTTGTGATACTAATTCAAGACGGAGGAACAAAATGGCGGCCAAATAAAATGTTTATAATCGTGAAAAAATTACCCTCTCAAGTTTTATATATCTTTACGTTTTAGCGTCCCTAGACGCCAAAAAATATGTTTTATCAATTCCGTCAGTCTGTCTGTCGGTTTGTCTGTCTGACTATCAGTTCGAGGCATAGCTTAAAAACTACATATCAAATTGACTTCAAATTTTAGTCAAAAATTAAGGGTCGTATGGGGATGTACCGGGTAACATTTTGATAAAAATCCAATATGCCGGAACAAAGTAGAAAACTAGTTATCCCATTTACCTCAAGGTTTACACAAAAATCAAGTATTATATAGGAACTGATAACATTTTGTATGAATATAAGTAAGATAGGAAAACAAAATGGCGGCTTAATAAAATATTTAAAAAATCAGCCTGAAAAAACTACCTATTAGATTATTTTCAAATTTTGTGCAAGCGTTAAGTGTAATATATATAAAATGCTGGTCAAATAAAATTTTTAGAAAATTAACATAAAAAAATTATTCAACTGACTTTTGCAGAAAAATTAAATGTGATATAGGGATAAACTGGGTTCTGTCAATATAAAATCTACTTACTGAATTTGGACACATTATGCCCAAGAATCAGGTGTGGCATAGGTAGAAACTGGTAAAATTTTGGTAGGAATCTACCATGATGTAACAAAATGGCGGACAATAAAAATGTTTGAAAAGGCAGTAATGACTATGTACTGAACTAAATTGGGTCACACTTCACTATTCATAATAAATGGAAAGATTCATTACGAGGGAAGTTCCGGGTAAGAGATATTTACCCGATTTTTAAAAAAATTTAAAAACTTTAATTGTAAATATGCATTTTGAATCCATGACAATCGGAAAAGCGTCAAAAAAATAAGTTTTCTCCAAAAATGAATAATCTCGCTAAACATCGTGCATTTTGTGTTATGTTTTTTTTAAAAATGAATATGCTCGTCGTACACAGCGACAATTTTGCACCTATTTCAATTATAATTCTTCCTGTTTAAATTCAGTTTTAAAATGAGTCGCACAATTTAGAGGTACCGCATCAGCTCAAAAGCGGAAACCTACAGGTAGGCCAAAAAAAACTATTGAAAACATCGAAAGGGTATGTATAGCGGCGTTGAGAAGTCGTCCTTACAGATTTGCAATAAAACATTGCATAACGATTTAGGCTTACACCCATACAAAATTCACATGTCAGATGAAGCTAACCAATACCTAGTAAACAACGAGGCCTACCAGCTGAATTTAAAATAGGCCTGACGTCACGACATCTAGGCCTGCAGTCGCCTCCGTAAGAAAAGCATTAAAGCATAGACCAAAGCAGATTTGCTTATGTCGTATCGTCATAACTGGCCATTAGACGTACTGGCCGACAACCGGCACTTGCTAACCGAAAACAAAACAGTGTGAAACATGATGTCGTTGTTCGTGAATTAGAGTAAATAGAGTAGTTTTGACTCCATTTTTGATGAAAATTTAATTATATTTATTAGTTTTTGTACTTTTAAATTCACGTAAATATGCCGTGCGTGTTGTGCGCCTAACTGCCGGGGTATTTACAAAACGGGACCAAAAGTTCACGTGTTTAGTTTCCCGAAAAGCAGTGAATTGCAAAAAAAATGGCTACGAGCAATACCACGGGATGATTTAGTGCCCAATAAAAACACTAAAGTGTGTGAGCTACATTTTTCTAAAGGTAGTATAATTTGGGATATTTCAGAACAGGATCCGAGAACAGGTAAAATTATTTCAGTACATTTAAAAAAACCCCGGTTAAAAGAAAAATCTGTACCAACGGTTTTCCCAAATTGCCCCAATTATTTGTCAAAAAACGTTCTTGACCGCAAAAGTAAAGACGAAAAAAATAAGAATCTTGATGAACTACATCTTTTGCAAGCCATAGTGCAAAGTAAAGAAGAGTTTCATTTACATAGAGAGGCTACATGCTTTCAGTTTTGAAGAGTTTTTAAAAGTATTTCTAAATTTTAATTCAAGGAAAGGATACAGATAAAATAACTTTATTTTTAAACTTGAATATACTCCTGGTCCACTAATAACTTGGGCAATTGTTGGGCGATTTAAAATTAGAAACAATTTTATATAGTCAATATGTTTGTGTTTCAATAACAAATTTAAAATCAGTATCTAGCAGTTTGGATGAAATAGAAAGTTTAATTGACATAATTGACAATATGATGATGTCAATACCTATAAATCTCGATAGCGACATTCCTGATCCTAGTGGAACTCGTGATTGTGTAAATCATACTGAATACTGTTTAACTGAGTTTGATATGAATTATGTATTACTGGGCAAATTTCAAGCAGACCCATTGGAAGGACGTTTTATGAAATATAGGCAATTAGCTGGTGGTCATTATCATATCTCAGTTGGACAGCTATATGAATCATAAAAAATACTTCAGTCAGTCTATGTTATCTCTAAAATCTATACATTATGGGGACATTAATATAAATCAGTTCTTCGAACCTCCTGAATGTGAAACACAGTCATTAGACACCAATTTAAATTCTGAGCATGTTAATAATTTATTATCTAAAATCATAGTTACACAGTCTGATACCGAAGCTATACAAACAGAACTCCCAGTAATAACCTATTTAAGCGGATATTGCTGCAATATTGTTTTTAAAAAAATTAGTTGTACTTTTTGCAAAGAAAACTTAACTCTCAATAAACCTTGTGTTGTAGAGGATTCTTATAATTTAATTAATTCCTTAAGTAAAGGTGATCTTTTATATCCTCGAGAATAGGTAGTAGATGTAGTTTCAACCGCATATATTACATTTAAAAAACTAATTGATGAATTTGAAGATACATTTTGGATATTTACAACAAAAAATCTTTTCTTTGTGAGTTGTTTTTAAGTTATTTTAATAAAAATACACTTTTAACTCCTTTTGAAAGTTAAAGCCACCTACAAATTAATGTTTCAAAAATCTTTTTTAGTAGCATTTCAAATAGATTTCTTAATAATTATTGCTCTAAACATAATCATAATTTATTAAATAAAAAGAAAAAAAGAAAAATAAAGATTTTTAATAAATAGGTAGTTATGAAATTAAAAGCTAGCACAAGTTTCGCATTTTTGTATTGCTAGGAAGTATCATCAATACAATCTTTTTCAGAATTTAGCAAATAACAACCTATTATATTCTTGATCATATAGACTCACCACAGCACAGGCATATACCACTTACCCAAGCTTGAAACCATACCCGATTTTGACAAGTTAAAATAATAAGCTATTATATTTTTGATCATAAGGACTCGCCACAGGCATATATTACTTACCCAAACTTGAAACCGTACCCGATTTTGACAATATAAAATAATCACAAATAGGACAATTAGTAAGCAAAAAATCATACCGACATCTGTTTGAAATGTTGCGGTAAATTCGGGCAAACGTTGTCGGGTAAGAACACGGAGGGATTTAGGGGCTTTACCGAGTCCCACACTGTTCTGGAGTGCCTTGTATAAGTTCGTGCGTACATGCATTCCTCGTCGTGTAACAAAAAAAAACGAGTAATCGCTTAAGAGTCGCCTTTGGCATTTTAATTCTATAGCGAAACTGACTAAATTTGACAGATTCAAAAACTCATAAAATAAACCATATAAATTGATGTTTATTTGCTGAAATAAAAAAAAAATACTCATTTAAATATGTCCCTGTAAATAAGCCGTACCTTCTAATGAAGGTATTGAAATAACATAGGCCTAAATTTGATGACGTCACGCATAAGCACGTAGGCCTTATTGTTTAGTAGGTATTGAGCTGACCCCATCTTCCTGAAGAAAAAGTTACTGTATGGAGTGAAGTTTCAGCCCACAGGACTGTATTTTTTGAGAATAAAGTACTCTGCTTAATCGGGTCTCCTTAGACAATTTCTTTTAGATAAAATGAAAATTTTTAATATCGCTTGGTTGTGGAGCTCTTGGGACATTTATTCCACTGTTGTTATTGCTGTTGTTTTAGATATATGAAGGTTGTTGAGAATAAAACAGTTGAATTGCAAATATGTTTCAAAGAGGATGTGGGGCTTCTAGATATCACCGTGTAGATAGTGTTATTCTTATAATGTGCTACGGAGGTTTTTAACAAGTGTTACTGGTAGATGTGAAAACGTCGCACATATCAGAATTTTTTTATTAAATTCCTGCATTACGTTTTGCATAAAATTGTTTTGTGACAATTTATTATGTCGTCAATGATCGCCACTAGCTAAATGTACTGCATAGCTTTGTAAAACATAATTGCTGCATCAAAAAATAAATATTTATTAACACGTTTACGTCTCATCAGACCACTCAGACCAGGTAAAATATCGTTCCTCTTGTTAAACTCGACAGGTGCATCCGCTACTGGACTTGACATTTTGATTTATTATTAGCAGTAATTATTATAAACGTATCAAAATTCTTCTGTTTAAGGGAACATGATTTGCATGTTTAACTGTTACTTATTATATAATATATCATAAGAGTCAAGTTTGTAGATAACAAATTGTTTTTGTTTTTCGAAAGCAATTTTGAATCATATTGAAAATTATGTGGCCTGTTTTTTAAATACTATTGGATTTAAACAAAATTGTGTAAAAATCAGTATGCATTTAGAATATTAATTTACTCACATAGGCCTTTGTTATTTAATAATATTTGATAACATTATACACTAGATATTTGCTTTATCACACACCCCTTAATTTTATTTAAATATTTAATCTTTTATACACTGCGTAATATATTTGTTACTAGATTAAGCCAGGCAACTTTTTCTCTGATGATTTACCCCAGAACTTCTAAATATACAACACAAAATTTCTTTTTAAATTATTTGATTAACAGAAAAAGTACAATTTTGTCCTTTCTTAGTTTTTAAAGCGGAAATACCCAAATATATATCGGCTATTGATTAGAAATTTTCTAGTCTTTTATTAAGTCTATAATATGCTTGATCTTAAAACAGATGTTAATATATTATAGAATCGTGAAAAGATATATAGCTATTGTGGATTTTATGTTGGAACTGGTATGTCGATACAGGTTAAACTCCTCTTTTGGAGGAACTTTGTATGGCTAATTCTTTTGCTAGTATTTTTTCCGATTTATTTAGGATTCATGAAAATTTCATATGAAAGGTGGTCTTGAATGTATAATCTTTAATAATCAAAAAGTAATTAAACAGTGAAACTCATCCTGCAACAATTAAACTTATTTTAGAGTTTTTCATTAAACTTGTCATGTCCTCGACAAAATATTTATGTCTGCTCTCTGTTAAGAAATAAACAAAATGGTAAGGTAAAAACTATTTACATAATAATACATTTTTAAAAAATAGATAGATACATTTTTAAAAAATAGATAGATGCTATTAAAATCAGAAGTGTCTAAGTTAATAACCAGCGCTCTTTGTCTTTTCTTTACTTAGGTACTTATATTTTATAAATTTCTAAAAGTTGTTTTGCTAAATTTATTAATAGTTCTGCAAAGTTCTATAATGTATTTAAGAAAATTGATGTTTTTCTTCAGTTGTTAATGCACTGGATATTGTTATATTATTCCCATATGCCGTACTTGTGGTAAAATCCTATTCCTCTTGTGTTGTAGAGGATTCTTATAATGTAATTCTTGGTTATCTGAAATTTTTAGTGAAGTATTGAGTAATATTTATTTTAAAATTGGAATATGTACAATATTTCGTAATACTTAACACATAAGATATTGCCGCTTTACGACATTACTGCAAGTAATTTTCGATTAGATTATTTTTTTTAAAATATCTTTTAAAGTATAAGTGCTGTTGTGAAAACGTCAATAATAATAATAGTAATTGTATATATGTATATATAAATGAGAAGGAAATTAACACAAGAAGCTAGCAGGTCCCCAGTGATATCGATTACGAGTTTCGAAACCTTTATTTGAGGTATGATTTCATGGCTGTAATGATGGTTTTATCGGCAAACGTGGGCTAATCTAACGCTAACGGACAGATCAACCTAAAAGTATAGGTTTTGTTGAAAAAATATTTTGGCTTTAATATAGACTTGGAATTTTGTTTAATTGGAACTTCTTTACAGCAAAGCCACCGAGCAAGGAAGCCCATGCTGAACATTCAGAAAAATTTGTCGTCAGTTATCGTTGCACAACAAGCATGCGCAAAACGCCGCAATCGATACCACTGGTATTCGGTTAGACTCTTATGAAATTAAGGGCCATTTGGACAAAATATTTTGTCTATCGTGAGCTTATTCACGTATAGAGTCCAAAAATCGTCGTCTAGGGATGAGAGATATTTTAACACCGGTAACAAGTCACGTATTTGTATTCATTTGTAGAATAGCAAAAATATATAATTCTGTAGGCCTACTACAAGAAGAATTGCTTTTGATTATATCACCGGGTACCCTCCTACGATCATGATTTCTGGGCCTTTACCATCATCAGGGAGGCTTGTATCCAGGGAGATCTAATTACTTGAGCAACAACACCATTTTGAGTTGATCAAGATAATAGAAGAAGTAGCTGATAGCGTAAATGGTGTGAAAAAAACAGGATGTGCTGTTAGGCAAAAATGCGCCGCTGAGAAAATGCCAGAAGCCACCAATAAAAAACTTAGACCTTTAAATGTTGGCCAGAATATTGCCATAGAAAATGGAGCGTATTAAATTGGAACTAAACATATTGTATTTAATTGCTGATTTTCACGAATGAAATAAATAAGAAAACAGCGTTGTCTCACAAAAACTATTTAATTGGGTAAAGTTCAGAACCGACCAAATCAATGCTTTTGTTTTAGAGCACACATGAAATAAACGTACCAGCAAGTGCCTTTTAAGTGGACCATGTGAGAGAGAGAGAGCCGCCTTATAAAAATTGCCATAGGGTGAAATTAAAAACCTATTTTTCGTATAGTCAAGCTTTTACTTTTTCTCAGGACAAACCATAAGGAATACTAAAAGTATGTTAATTCAGCTAATAACAAAATATTGTATGGTAAAAAGACTCACTAAAGTTGGATTGGACATTGGTCACTAAGAATGGAGGAATAGCTTGCGTTTACGCGAGCATACCCGATAAGGAACTAAAGGGCAATGTTATGTAGCTAAGTGCATGTAAGAGAAAGAGGCAAAATATATGAATTGATGGTGCGTGACGTGCCTTCTTATTAGATAAACTTTGCCGGAACGTAGTTTCGTCCAACACGTGTTAGTACGAATAAATACTCGAAAGCTTGACTATACAAAAAAAGGGGTTTTCAATTCACCCTAGGCCAATTTGTATAAGGCTGCAACTCCACTACCGGTTTAAGATGTATATATATATATATATATATATATATATATATATATATATATATATATATAAATATATATATTGCTAACCACTTGTATGTACTATATCTCTGTATTATAGCAATGTGAAATTTTTCAAGATAAAAAATATTACGCATGACATAATTTTCTTCCGTGGGATGGATCTCTCTAAACATATTAACAAATTGCATGTAAATTAAGTTACCTGTGCTCCAGCATTGGCCTTTACAACCTGTTTTAGAAAAGAAACATGCAACTTTTTGAACTAGGTATAATACGTAATTACAAATTGCCTAGTTGGGTTAATTATTTCATCAAACACATTATATTAATAACTAAAATAGATAATAACTAGATATAAAGATGGACGATACATATAATTAGAAAAAAAACAAGTTGGACAAGTGCAAAAAATAATATTAATTATATTCGAGTACAGTTTTAGAATGGTTCATGTATAGGGTATTTTACTATGAATGAACCTTCTTTAACTTTTTAAATAATGGTAAATATAAATATTCTGGGGTTTGCTATGTAGTTTTTAAAAACATTATTTTTATGCACAGTATAATTTAAAAAAGTTCGAACAATTTTTATTTCTCTAACAAAACAAACTTGTTGCTGGTTACGAGTATCCTAAGTTCGAAACATTAAGGGCAACCGAGAAAACTGTTAAAAAGGTAATCGAGAAAAAGCCGTGTCATAAGAGGCATTATATTGACTCTGCCAACGTTCTCTCACTGCGACTTTTTATGAAAAAGTTTTTGTTTTTAAAGATAAAGGTATCAAACTAAGGATATTTATAATTAGCAAGAGGAGGCTCATTTATTTTTGGTAAGTCACGGTAAAAGGTATGTGAAAAACCCTACGCTACGCAGAAATCTCCAGGATCACTACTGTAGGGAATACAATGCAAAGGCGGTGTTTCATTTATCATCGGATGGATTGTCTATATGGAGTATTATCTGTTTTTACTAACATACACCGTGGTCCAAAATAAATTGGAACCTTTTTAGCACTTCTTAATTTTTCACCGATTGTGGTGATTTTTGAATATATTGTAGGTGCATCACTTTTAGAATACACTAGTTTGGCATGTTTTAATATTTCAAAAACCTGTAACAAACCAGCAAAAAAAGAGGAATTGCAAAATTAATACATTTATTATTAGACTCGAGAAAACTGAACATAAATTATTTGCATCAACCATCAACGAAGATTTATAATAACTGATGATGAATATGACCCTGACTTTCTACAACAGCCTGCAGCTTTCTGTGCTATAATCCAATAGAGTTGATTAATATTTCTTGGTTAAGATTTTTCTAGTACATTATTATTCTTTCTTTAATTTCTGAACAGTGTTAATGACTTCCTCTTCGTAAATTATTTTTTCGAAAATACTCCCGGTCAGTATAATTTACTGGATAAGGTCCATACTGTTGGGGCCGAGACTTAGGTTCTGGGCAGTTTTGTCGTAAATGTCTAATGGTACTGTAAGAGGTATGTGCAGGCTCACCGTTTTGTTGAAATATTTAGTTATCACAAAGATATTCGATTTCCGGTAACATTTGAGATAAAAAAATTCTTGTTCCAAATAACTTTCCATTTTTTTCGTGGACACATAGCCACTCACTTTTTTAGCTCTATAATTAAATAATTTCTCTAAGAGACTTTACCAACACTTTATTTTATAAAATAAGAACGGGCGTTATTACAGCTTACTGGCGGATCTAGAAATAAATTTGGGGGGGGGGGCAGACGATCATCAATTAAATAAATTTATTTAGATATCCAACGAACTAGGTCAACATTTATAAAGGTACATAATATTGTGAGACGCACAAAATCAGCATAAGAAAAATTAACTAACCAAAACAATCTACAAAACAGTTGACATTTTGGGGGGCTCATACTTTTTGATGACTGAAAAAAAAGATCCTTACTTCCATATATAAATGACAAAATAATACCTAAATAGATATTTATGTATCTAGGTCATAAAGGAAGCGTTTAGCACCCGGGGCGTAGAAATAGATGTATACAATATTGTATGTCCGACGCGAAACTTAAAACATATTGCGAGAAAAAACGCATCCACCTATCAGTAGCGTTAATTGCTCCAACTGCATCTCTAATTTTAAGTTTGAATAATGTTTACATTACTTGTATATGTTAGTTTTCATAATAAAAATTGTAAAAAATAAAATCTGCTTTTTTTGTTATCAGTTCTATGAAAAGAAATACAAAAAAACCTACAGCTATACAAAACTGCATTGTTTTAAAGTCCGCGAGCGTTAAAGTAGCCCTTGGACATTAAAGTGCTACTTTTTGTTTTCCTCAAGCACGGACCTTAAACTGCACTTTAACGCTCTGGAAAGACCGTGCTCCATGTAATGCTTACAACAGGTAGTAGTGGTTGTAGCGGTACTATACGACCGTGGCAGTACAACATCGTTCTCTATAAAGATACCATGATTTGCAAATGCATGTCTAGGTACTTGGAGACCGTTGACAGACTATCAGGCTCCTGTAGTTCGAGTCTAAAAAAAGGCAACCACAGTTTAATGCAACGGTGTATTATTCTTATATCGAAACATAAAAAAGAATTAATCTCATTCGTGTTTGAACAAGTGAGACATGTTTTAACATAGTACGAAAACTTTCACGGCTGGACTCTGGCGTCAATTAGAACATCATGGTTCTTGGGTTTAGACCATGCCAAATTGGAATTACCTTCCTACGTTTCTCCTACCATTGCACAAGGCGTCCCTGCCTCGGTATAAACCCAAGAAACATGACTTCTTAATTGACTCCAGCCGTGAAAGCTTTCGTACTATATAAGGAAAACCTCTATGGGAAGGACATAAAAAAAGATGCCTAAATATTTAGCGATCTTCGTACCAGCCAGAAGAAGATGCTCTGCCACTTGGCCCCCTCCTAAGTTGTCGTGAGAAAGATATAGTTCTCAAATCTCTTTAAGTCAATCACCATGTTTCAACAAGGTCAGCCAAATACTCGTAAAGTTCTACAGGTACACCTAAAATTATCTTCGACGCTTGAAATCAATTCATTTTCAACATTTGCCAAAATCACCTTCCAATAAACATAAAGGATTTACCAGTAACTGACAGCAAAACAACACAAGAAGTTCGAAACTCTGCCCTGCAAACACCAGCCAGGACAGAATACGGCAATCAATTTATCATCCATTTCATTAACAAAAAACAGAGGAATCGGTTCTCTATAAAGGACATGGCTTCGCAATTGTTCCATGAACCATTCCAATAGAGGGCATAATAGCAAGTGTAGAGGACAGCATCCGAAAACTGCCACAATAATAGGCAGATTCAGTTTGATATGAAATAGTGATAATAGTTTGCCACTCTAAATAACCGAAATCCAACTTGTCAGCCGCAGATAAAGATGATAAAGAAGAAGTTATAATTCAACTCGCAGATAAAGAAAATAGAACGGTGATCATTGACAAGAACAACTACGTAAAGAAAATATAGACAGATATAGGACAATCCGAACTGATCCAACTAACAAAATTGAAAGGAAAGGTTGGCAGCTTTATTATTTTCATTTGCCAGACCTAAAGAAGAAGACATTGAAGCTAATCGGTTTGAAGGTACCTCGATTTTTCGGACTTCCAAAAATAAATAAAGCTAATGTACCGTTATGTCCCATCGTCAGTGCAATAGGTTCGCCATCTTACGAAATAGGTAAATATTTAGCCAATATAGTATGCCCATTCACTCACTGGACGATCTAATTCTCTAACTCTAAACATTTCATAGAAAAACTTAAAGATTTTACTTTAGATCACGGTGATATCTTGGTCAGTTTTGATGTTGAATCGCTGTATACAAATGTGCCTATTGACAATTAAATTTCTATAATTTCTGACATATTTCAACATAAAAAATTTAACCCAATCTTATTTTGAATTGAGAAGTGAATGCTTAAGGTTCACATATTTCATTCTTCAAGGGATCTCCTGTGATAGCGAACAACTTTGTGAGGGCTTTCGAGGAAATTGCTTTAAGATCTGCTTCTTTGCAACCTAAACGTTGGCCTAGATATGTATAGATGATACTTTCGTAATACAGCCTCATGGAGAAAAAAATTTAACTATATCTAGATCATCCAAACCAACAACATTCTAATACAAAAAGAGTAGGCAATGCTTAAGGACACCAAAATATATAATTCCTTTGTAATCAGAAGGAGTATATAAAATTCTTTGTTCCTGCGGTAAAGTATCTACAGGGGAAATTGCACGGTTTATCTCTACTAGACTTAAGGAACATGAAAGATTTATAAGAAATAAATTGTTTAATCCGCTGTCGCTGAACAGCAGCACCCAACACATGATTAATGGAAAAAATACCAAGGTTCTTGCATCAGTCTCGGGTTATTATGAACGAAAAATTAGAGTATCTATTGAAATTATCAAGTTCCCTGAAAATTTCAATAGAGACGCGGGCTATGTCCTACACATCATGCGTGAAAACCACTCATCACAGTGAATCACGCGTCGGTAGACACAAGTCGGGTGTAAATACCTGAACTCTGCTCATCGGAGCTCATTCAGTATTTTGCTCTTGTGCTTGCTTTTGACTGGTGTGTCAAATGGAAGGTTAAGATCAACCCCCAGAAGTCCCAAGCGATCCTATTCTAGCGTAGGAGACTGACTCCAAGAGCCAGAATCCAAGTTGGAGATGTAGAAATCCCTTGGTCTAACGAGATCAAGTACCCAGGGTTGACCATAGATAAAAGCTTGACATGGAACAACCATATCAATGCAGCGAGGACAAAGCACAAGCAATGAATAAACTTTATCCATTGCTCTGTCGGAAAAGTGAAATAAGACTGAGGACCAAACTGTTACTGATCCAAACGGTAGCAAGGAGCCAACTCACTTATGGCTCCACAGCCTTCGGATACGCTTCTAAATCCCATCTTATGAAGCTGAAGAGGACTGAAAGTAAACTTATTAGGATGGCAGCTGATGCCCCATGGTTTATCAGGAATAAAGACCTGCAGCGTGACCTTCAATGGACACTTATTGACGATTTCATGCGGCAAAAAGCCACCCGAGCCTTCAGAACAGCCGAAAATCACCCCAACGAAAACCTACGTGACCTGGTAGATCCACTAGCTCCGATTCGCAACAATTGGACAAGGTACAGGAGACCTAGACACAGGCTCCTGCACTAATATACTCAAGGATGGATGTGAGCAAATCGAAATTTCTGAGTCTCCGTACTCCTCAGAAACTACATCTTGCTCCTAGAAACCCTTAGAGTATTAATAAGTGGCCAACATAAGCACCAAGAAGAGGACTCCCAGGTACCTCAGCTGGCTGCGGAGTGAGTTGCAGCTGAACCTGAGGTAAAAGAAAAGGAACCCAGATACCCCAACTGGCTCCGGCGTAAGCTGCAGTTGAACCTGAGATAAAAGAACACCCCGCCTCAGCCTCAACACTGCAGGATCACGGAACAGCAGTGTCGCTGAGGGCCCAGAAGAGGACCCAGAAACGAAGACCGCCAGGCGTATTGGACCTTGGAACCGGACAGACGAGAGGAGGAGAAATATCTCAACCTGGTAAGACGATACTCTTACTAATAATCTCTTTTATTTCAGATGTCAACAAGTATCGAGAGGTGACAAAAACATCCTGCCAAGCGAGGAGTTTCTCCCGGAAGGACGGCATCAACCCCATCGAAGGATCATTGGCTAGTCCAATGATGGTCCATTTGAAGGGGGCGCGTTGGGGTTTAGTGGGTATTGTTGACTCTGAGAGGTGAAAACCTGATAGAGCAACGAGTCCCACACTATTTTCCCTTCCACCGAAAGGGAATTCGTGGGTAAAAGCATTCCCCATCTTCAAAAAAGAAAAAAAATTGGAGCTCATACAGTATTTTGCTCTTGTGTAGCACAGATCACTAGGGATACTTCGTGCAATCGCATGCAAAACATCAGATATTAATTCAAATTTGGCATGGTCTAAACCCAAGGACCATGATTTCTTAATATAGGTTTTGTTGCGTCGGCATATTAAAGAAGATGATCAAACAAGGTTTTTTTTGTGATGTAGCAAACAAATTTTATATACAATGTTTTTCTCATTTGCCCATTGTTGCCGAGAAAAAAAAATTGAATTTCTTTAGGTTAGTTTGTTTGTTTAATATCGATTTATTATGTTCAGAGAAGCGGATTTTTGTCATACTTATTTATTAAGCATTTAAAAGTGATTTAGGAAGGAACGGTGCGGTTCCCACAAAATTTTGGGTTGCGGTACAAAAATAAGCGCGACCTACACGCCTAATATAACAATCGGTAAGTAGTAATTGACAGACCAACAGGCAGACCGACGTAATTGAGAAAACATGTTTTAGGGCGTCTAGGGACATTGAAACGTGAAAGTCTTCAAAAAGAATAAGGCGGAAGGGTTTTTTATTTATGATTACAATACTTCCCTCTTACGAAGGAAGTAAAAAGCACAAGCCGCAAATAAAAGACATTATAAAACAATAATTTTCATAACGCCATTGGGGGATTGCTTATCAATAGCCTCTTTCTTCTTGAAATACACCTATTGAAAATACATTGATACCGTAAAGATTTCGTAAAAAGCCGAGGCATTTGGTCTACATTAAATAATATACTTGTATCTAAAATAAATCAGAACATATTTCTTCATCTGAAAAACTTATTGGTTTTAATATTTAAATATATAATTTATATTACGGATTCTAGTTGGGCTTACACAGTGATTATATATTTACTTAATTGTCTTACCAATTATTTTAAAATGTTTTACACATTAATACACTTGTTAATATGCTAATAAATTATTTATAAGAACTAGTGGACCTATACTGTTAATTTGTTTCATAATTATTCCTTCAAGCAGATATACAGTCATACGTTCTTGAAAATGCGCTAGGAACGTCATGAAGCAGAAAATATTTATAATATTTTCTTCGATCGTTATAATAAAGTACTATATTCTTGAACACACAATCTTCTTTTTACGAAAAGTGTAAAATAAAACCCAAATAAGCTATAAGGTATATAAGCTATTTTTTTCTATTTTATGCACTATATTTTAAACAAACATCATCTTTAAAAAAAACATTTACTATTGAACATTGGTAGCAATGCATGTCCAAAGTTGCAACTGCATGCGCACCATTTTTAGTTTTTTAATTTTAAGACGTGACCGGTTTCAAATTCAAATTTGGGAAGGATAATCAAGTAGGCTTTGACCTCGGCGAAGTATTAGTCCGAAAGGAAACTTTTGTTTTTTTTTGTGTATTATGGTCAAATATTGGAATGCATGAAATCTATGCGGATAAATTAAATAAAAATTGATAAATAGTGTGCATGAAATATTCGTACATTCGTTGATTCGCCCATTCGTTCATTCGTGTGAATAGACAAATCGAATTAACGAGTCGAATCAACGAATCGAACCGAATAGTGTAGCGGGCTTAAAAATAAAGCCCGCTACTCACTATGTGGTTCGATTCATCCGTTCATCCATTCACATAAATGACGAATTGGCAAATCAATGAATTGACGAATATTTCATCCACACTATTCATGAATTTTTATTTGATGCCTTTCAATATTTGCAAATACACAAAAAACAAAAGATTGGTTTCAGATGAATGGTTCATCGAGATCAAAGTCAACTTGATTATTCGCTCAAAAGATGGAATTGCCACACAACGTATCAAAGGGATGAACCGGACCCTCCACACTATGCGGACGAATAAAAGAATAGACGAATCAACGAATAATGAGTAGCGGGTTTTAATAAACCGTCAAATCCACAGCTTTCAAACTGTTCTTGTAGTATACAGACCACTCTATACATATAGAAAAGCGAATGTAGAAAAATATTGCATTTATCTCGTGTATTCATTAAGAGACTTTTTTTTTTACCCATCGGAACACGAGCGCGTAGTTTTTCGGCTCGTAAAAAAGTATAACTTAATGCCCTTGTTCCATAATAGTATATTACACTAGTTTCATAAGTCATAATTTTATAATACGAGCCCAAGGTTATAAAACGAGCGACAGGCAAGTTTTCTAAATGGCAAATAAGATAAAAAGTCTTATGAAACGAGTCTTTTATACTATTTTTCCTATTTTGTGCACTATCGAAAAAAGCATTACCTGCACTCAAAAAGTTACATTTACACGCGAGTCATTTTTGTTTTTCAATTTTCAGACGTATCCTGTGTCAAATTTGAGGCCTCCCTGACCTTGACTAGGCATTTTCCAACTTTAGAGTTCTTATCGAAAAGACGTCTTTATGACTACAAAATAGAGAAATACTGTTATGCACCTTTAAATGAATCGAAATTGATAAAATATACATGTTCAAGATTTAGATTATTAAATTGAAATGAATCGAAATTGATAAAATATACATGTTTAAGATTTAGATTATTGAAATTAATTTATTTTAATTCCTGTAAATTGTGCTTTCAAAAATGTGACTTGCCTTAAACCTTAAAATTAACGTTTAACTATCAGTTCTCTACTCACGTACCAATAAATGTTGTTTAAATAAAAATTATTGTTAAATGGAAATACTCACAGTTGATAACAAATACTTTTTCATTTAAGCTTATATTATGTTAATGGTTTTTAAAACGAGTAACAGCGAATTTAGCATATACAATATCCAATTAAGGTGATATCGTAGTGAACTTAAATTCTCGATTCTGCTGATGCACATAAATCACCATCACATGATATCTACAGTTTGAAAAATTCAAGAAAATAAAGAAAAACCTCGGTTTTGGTTTTCTACATAAATGGACATTTTGACCGTAAGTATTACAGACAAAAAATTCAGTAAATATTCTTTACATGGAACTTGCCTCGTTATGAATCATTCCTTTTATTAGGCATATGAAGTGTGATCCAATCTAGTTCAGTACTTTTTCATTTAGATTATATTGGATTCCTACCAATATTTTACCAGTTTCTCCCTATGCCAAATTTATTTGACCGGCGTTTTATTCCGCTATCTTGAATTCGTACCACAACTTTACCAGTTTATTTCTATATCTCACTTAATGCTTGCACATAATTTGAAATTAATCTAATAAGTTATTTTTTAAGGCTGATTATTTAAATATTTTAACAGGCCGCCATTTTGCTTTGCGATCTTATATTCATACCAAAATGTTACCAGCTCATTTCTACATGACGCTTGATTTTTATGCAAAATTTGAGGTAAACTGAATAATTAGTTTTTTCAGAAATATTTTTTTTAACGTTTCACTAGGCCGCCATCTTATTCAGGCATATTGGATTTTTACCAAAATATTACCAGGTCATTCCCATACGACTTAATTTTTTACCTACATTTGAAGTCACTCTGATAAGTAGTTTTTAAGCTTTGCCGCGAACTGACATACAGACAGACAAACTGACAGATGAACCGACAGATTTGATAAATCATAATAATCAAAATGGAAAATTATTTATGACTACACTTAAATCTAGAAAAATAATTATATTTAGGCATTTTATAGATACAGATTTACAGGGATATAGAGAGTTAGAGATTGATACCATTATGAAACTAGTTACGGGTAGTATTATATATGAATCTTTAAACATATTTCCAAAAGTTAAGGTATGAAAGTGGAAATATTTATTTTTCAGTTCCAACTGTTTTTTTTGGTAGCTATGTACTCTCCAAACGTCAATTTTTAGTTTTTAGACGATAAAATTATAAGTATAGGATCAACTGTGCAGTAATTTTCATCTGGTAATTCTCAGTATCTTTGAAATATATAGAGAGTGACAAAATATGTATTTTTATTAAATGAATACCATGTCTATTTTTTACACCTATGAAAAGCTAAAAAATATCTTTCCAAAAAACTTCGTGCCAAATTTTTTGATATTCCTACCTATGATATTTAAAAAACTAAAATTAGTACCTGCCTACAAATGGCCATATTTTATTATATTTATATATTAGAGCATTCCATGTAAAAAATTACACTGTATGTAATATTTTTTAGTACGAGAAATAATAAAAATATTAGAGAGGGATCACTTTAAATGGCAATCAATTTCCCTCGTACAAATTGTCATACAAGATTCGAACTAAAATTTTACCAGTCTGTCTCTGTTTCTCACTTGAGTTTTATACAATTTTATTTCATTAGGCCGCCATTTTGTTTCGCCATATTCGATTTTTACCAAAATGTTTCCATTCTGTTGAAAACTTAAATTCAACCGGATAAGTAGTTTTTAAGCTATGATGCGTACAGACAGAAGTGGGAAAACATGGCGCCCAAGCACCCTAAAATGCAAAGTTCTACAAAAATGTCAAAGGGTTAATTTTTCATTTTTTTTCTCTTGTAAGCTGGTCTAAATGCTGCTGGTTGCCCTTCTTCAATAAGGGCGTGTATTTATTTTAAACTTTATAATTAATTGCTAAAAGTATTAAATTGTACTTGTTTATTTTTCTAATGATTTAATAAATCCTATTAGGCATTTTAATAATTTTAACACAGAATAAGTGTGTAACTTATTTTATTTAGACCATATTACCATTTTATTAAAAATCGTCTTAAACAATACATATTGGAAAGTTATTATAAAAACATATTTTTATTACCAATTCATTAATAAATATAGAAAACAAATGTATTAGAAATTAAAGTAGGAAGTTTCATTTTGAAAAAATATTTAATTCAGAATAAATATAACAAAATTTTGACTAGTAGGTACATCTAAAACTAGTCCACTCTAATAAAGATATTTATGCATTTATCACTACAGTACATTGAATTTGTAGACATTGAAGAAAAAAAACTTAAACTCTATCTCAAAATATGGCTTACTAAGGTATTCAACAATTGTCTGTTAAATTTATTAGATTTTAATTTAATGTTGATTCTTTAACAAGGGTTTGCTTAATGTCCTATTTATTTAAAGAGGTGTTATGTATCTTATAATAGTTATTTCCTAACTAGAAATACCTGACAGTGCCTTTAAGAATATCATTCTCTAATGTCTCTAAAATATTCGGAAATACCTCCTACAACTACAAGTGCAAAAATATTATATTACGCCTTTATGATAAGGTATAATAACATTAAAATCTGTTCTGGAAAAGCAAAATAGCAACAATATAATATCCACTAAAATGTTCACCTTTTTTCTCTGCACTCACATATAGAGATTAATTAAAGTTAAATTTAGGTCTCTTGAAATCACCATTTATTTGTTAACTTCTGTTTTATTAGAATATTAGTAGGTATTTGGTGCAATAATTATTCGATCACCAATTGATGCCAGCAATGCTGCTGCATCTTCCCTTTTAGAAGTATAACAAACAAAGTATTAAGGATCTCCAGGCAGACCTTAGAAGCTTCAGATTTTTAATTCTTCATTACCTTTTAATTACTTCCAAAATAATAAAGTATACTTAATTAGGCCAAACAAACTTGTCGTGTTCTGCTCAACGTCAACAAAATAATTTTAAGGTTAACAGTAACTGTCAAATTGTAATGAAAAACTGGCCTACTTGACGTCAAAAAATACATGCAATTTTCCATTTAAGAAAGGGATGCTACTTCCAACCTTTGTCAGTTGTTTCGCTAAATCACGTGATTTAGCGATTCGTTAACTAACGACAGTTATAGGTTTAAGATGACATTTTTAACAATTGAACAAATAATTTTTCTAATTGTCACAATTATAAAATGACAGTGACATAAGCGAAACATAAGTGGCGAACTAAGTGTTTTAAGTACCATGGCAACTAGACCTGGTCTAACTCTTAAACCTTTTAGTGAATATTTTAATACTTTTTCATTGAAACTTTAATATTTTTACGGAGTTTAACGAATAGTAGTGAAGTTATCATATTCAATAAAGCGGGTGGATTTCATTCTCGATTCTGCTGCTGCAGAAAATTTATATGATATCTCAGTATTATAGGTGGGTGTGAGGCATCGACAGAAAGCTCGTTTTTCTCATTCATCTGTTTCATCTCTCGAATCACCCGGATATTTAACCAAATCAAAATATGTTAGTTGACCTTGGAAAATGCTTCGTCGTTTAATAAAAAACCGTTGTGTTTTTGGAAGAAAAGTTTTAATAAAAAGTATCTAAAATTAATACAGAATTTCGGAAAGGCCACAGTTTTTCAATAAACAATAAGATAAACATTTTTAAAATAGAAAAAGTCTGAAACTTTCCGATAATCTTTTTTTGTAATCGTAAAAAAATCACTCTCTAAGGTTTTTTCAGATTCACGTCTCGGGGTTCCGATGTCGAAAAACATGTTTTCTTAATACCGTCGGTTTGTCGGTCGATCGGCCTGTCTGTCGGACTGCTCGCTAAAAACTACTTATCCTATTGACGTCAAAGTTTGAATCTAAATTAAGAGTCATTTGGGGATGAAATGGTAAAACTTTGGTAAAAGTCCAATATGGCGGACCAAAATGGCGGCCTAGTGGAATGTAAAAAAATCATAACTAAAAAATTATTTACCCATTTTACCTCAAATTTTGCACCAAAATCGAATACTACGTAGAAATGAACTGGTAAAAGTTTGTTACGAATTCAAGATAGCGGAAAAAATGGCGGATAAATAAAATGTGTGTATTCGTGAAAAATCACGCCTACGGGATTTTATAGGAGGCAGCAGAGGAGACCCAAAGCTAGCAAAATATTTGAAAGTGAAAATTATTCTATAGTGCCTTACCTTATAAGTGGAAATCCTTTTTTTTACTCGTTGCTAATTCTGATGGGCGTCATGATGCTAACAAAAACCAAATACCTTTGTTTTTTAGTTGCCAAATTATGTAGTGTTTGCCTCCCTAGAAAGGTTTTCTAAATATGCCACTGTATGTGTTACTAAATGACTATGTGCGGAACGAAATTGGGTCACATTTCACTATTCCTAATATTAGGAAAGATTCATTACAAGGTCCGGGTAATTTACTTTGTCGGTTAATAAACAGTTGAAAAGTCGACGCGTTTTCGAGTTACTCCGATTCGAGTCTTAAGTAAATAAAAACATAAGAAAACATTTAAAGGATCAATGAAACTGTGACCAAACCTTTTAAATTTAAACGCTTAAAATGTTCAACAAATCTTATTTATCCTAGTGAATTTTCTTAAGAACACTTAACCCGAAGTTGTTACAAAGTGTCATCCCATTGAATAGTTGAGTTATTGTTAAACATAAATTAACGACGTACCAAGCAGCCAGGTGCTTTTGAAAGTTTCATAAATCGCAGGAGAAACATTTTCATATATTTGTGTGTATTCGAATTCCGTGCATATTTGATTACTGATGCTTTTAATTTTCTTTATCAGTCTTGAAAGTCCCAAAGCCATAAATATACTTTCTCTGTCGTTTAAATGTCGAAATTAAAAAACATTAATGTTAAGTGGTCACAAAATATTTTTTCGATTTTTATGTAAAACAAATTGATGTTTCATAGAAATACATTAAAAAGGCGATTGGTAATTTAATTGACTTCTTTCAATGTTTTAATTTCTGTACAGATTACTTCTATTAAAGTAGGATATACTTCGAGAATAAATGATATTTTTTCCGATATTTTCAATACTAGGGGATGCTGTAGGAACCAAGAGGCAGAGAGGACAGTCCTCCATGTTTTTAATGAGGAGACATTTACACAGGCTAGACAGTTTCAGTGAATCTAATACTGCTTTTTTATTCTTTATTGAGAGAATAATTTGTAGCATTTTAGTCACGCTTTTATGTATTTATATTTTTACATACACTATAAATACTATTTGAATACATTTTTTATGAATTACATTGCCACACATGGCAGGAGTTTCGTCAATTTTTTCGGTTGCCAATATAGCCATACCGTTATCTAACCTAGTATATACATAATCAGCATGAAGATACTCATGTACTTGATACAAACTATACAGGGTGTTCAATTTGATAAAATAACGTTTGCCAATAAATCCGATAATTGGCATTTTATAGTATTTTTGAAAACACATAAATTTTTTTAATAAAAATGCTACAATTTTATTTTTATTTTAAGGTTTTTAGCTCAACAAATAAAAAAAAATCGGTAACTTTCCTTTACACGGAACTTTCCTCGTAATGAATCTTTCCTTTTATTAGGAATAGTGAAGTCTGGCCAAATTTAGTTCGCCACATAGTCATTTGGTAACGCATATATACTGTCTTCAAACATTTTTATTGGGCGCCAATTTGTTTCACCGTATTAGATTCATACCAATATTTTATCAGTTTCTACCTTTGCCATACTTTATTATTGGGAATAATTTAAAATATATTGAATAGGTAGTATTTAAAAAAAAATTATTATATTGCCATTTAGTTCCATCACGTTGAATTTATACCAACATTTTACAAATGTGTCTCTGTATCACATTACTCTACTGCAAAATTTAAAGTCACTTTTATAACAAGGTTTTTACGTTTGTTTTTTAAACATTTTATTTAATCGCCATTTTGCTCCGAATTTTTTGAATTCTTACCACAATTTTACCAGTTTATTTCTATATTACACTTAATTCCTGCTTAATTTGAAATCAGTCTAATAAGTAGTATTTTTTTACATAATTTTCTTAAATATTTTTTAAGACGCCACTTTTTTTTCGTAGTACTTGATTTTGATGCAAAATTTGAGCTAAATTGGCCAAATAGTTTTTTAGTAATAATTTTTTTAACATTTCAGTAAGACGCCATTTTGTTCCGTTACATTGGATTTTTATCAAAATGTTACCATTTCATCCCCAAATGACCCTTAGTTATTGACCTAATTTTGAATTTAATCGGAGTAGCAGTTTGACAGACTGGAATATCTTACGTTTTGCTCGAGGCTGCTCCATGTTGTCTACAGTCTGACAATGTGTCACTGATAGAAACTATATTTCTCTATGAGAGAGTTACTTTTCAAGACAAATAAGAAATATGGCATATGAGAAACAAAATTTTCAATTTACTATGTTGGTCTATGAGAGAGTTAGTTTTAAGACAAATAAGAAATATGGCATATGAAAAACAAAATTTTCAATTTAATAAAAAACAAGTTTTTATTTTAATAAAAAATAACGTTAAACTTTCGAAGAAAAAGTGGTCATAGTGTATCTAATTTGGTATCATATTATAATTTTAACAGTTTTCAATATACAAAGATATGAACTGTTTCGAACTGAAATAAAATCTAAAAGTCAAACGATTGTAGATATAACTGTAGTTACGGTGAGCATACCTAACGCACTTCTAAATAGAGATTAATCCCTTTGAAACCATGTTGAAATTCGCGGAAACTGATCACCTAACAACTATGACAAAATAGACCATAACGTGTCGAGTCCCCTAAAGCAAAGTTTACAGAATTAGATATAAGTTAGGTCACTCCGGTCGGCCGTCAAAATACACCTCTCCTCTCCCCGTCTTCCCGCTAGACTGATGCCAGTCTAAATTCTTTGCTCTACGTGTACTCGGTGTCCCTGATCCTAGTTTAAATTCGATTACAGTCCAACGTATAGGGTGGGTTATGAAAAATTGTGATTTGCGTTTTGTGTAAATTAATAAAATGTCTAGTCAACATATTTGTTCAGTGAATGATTGTGATAGTTTAATAACAGACAATATATCGTTTTTTAGATTTCCAATGTATATATTCAGTTATTTCAAATTTTAATTCAATTTAGAGAATACCTGTTATAAAAATTTGCAATGTAATATTTATATGATATGATATTAATAATAATTTATAGTAAGTAAAACAGAGCCTGTAACAAAAAAAAATGTAGGTGTCAAGCTTGGAAAAGGGTATAAGGATTTATAGGATCCCATAAATATCCATATAAATTATATGTATATATATATATATATATATATATATATATATATATATATATATATAGTAGAAAATGAATTTTTTGGGGACGACCGCTAACTATAGACACGTATTTTTTACTTAGTGTCTTCATCAGTACAGTTAACTAGTTGAAAGACTAGCGCCAAAATGAATTCGCAAACAACACCAGAATCACCAACAGGAACAAAACCGGCATTTATGATTACCAAGAGAACATCTGAAATCTTTGCCGGGCTTGATACTCTATTTACCATGAAGCAGCATAAGTAGTAAATCAAAAGTAGGAAAATATTAGTTTGGTAACAGGTGGCTATATGCTGCTTCGTGGTAAAAAGAGTATCAAGTCCGGCGAAGATTTCGGATGTTCTCTTGGTAATCACAAATGCCGGTTTTGCTCCTGTTGGTGACTGTGGTGTTGCTTTGTGTATTCGTTTTGGCGCTAATTGTACTCGTCTTTCAACCAGTTGACTGTACTGATGAAGACCCTAAGTCAGAAACACGTGCATATAGTTAGCCAAATTCCATTGCCCTAGCGGTCGTCCCAAAAAAATTAATTTTTTACTATATACTAGTTCTTGCCGCGCTAATATTTTCCTACTTTTGGTATATATATATATATATATATATATATATATATATATATATATATATATATATATGCATATATATGTGTATATATATGTATATATATGTATATATACATATATATGTATATATATATGTATATATATACGTATATATACATATATATATATATATATATATATATATATATATATATATAATATTCCATAAATTGGATCTTTAGTTCATTTAGCAAAAATCTTTTTAACGACTCACTAGGCCATTTTGACTCGGCATATTGGATTGGATTTTTACCAAAATATTACCCGATCATCCCTATATAACCTTTAATTTTTGATTAAAATTTGAAGTCAATCTAGTATGTAGTTTTTAAGCTATGCTGTGAACTGACAGACAAATCGACAAACGGACCGACGGAATTGATAAAACATATTTTTTAGGCATCTACTAGGGATTCTAAAACTTAAAGATAAGTAAAGTCTGAATTTTTTTAACGATTATAAACATTTTATTTGACCGCTATTTTTTTCCACCATCTTCAATTAGTACCACAATGTTATTGGTTAATCTCTATTCCACAACTAGTTATGACGCACAATTTGAAATCAAGCCATTACTTAACTAATTTTTCAGGCCTTTAACCTTGAAAAAATTATTGTTATTTCACCTGTTACGGGGTGGCCTGTTCTACAATTTTTATTCAATTCGCTAAATACATATATTTATATTTTATAAACACCATCACAGTGGTAACATTTTTATAATCACAATTTATGATTACAGAGACATTATTGGCAGGTTGGTTAAGGCTGTTTCATGTAGATACGAATCACAAATCCTAGATTTTAAATTTTAGCATCTACATTCCTTCATCATACATTTAAGAGTATTTATTTTTAAATTTAAACAGCAGGTAAAACTTGAATAATAATTTCTGTCTATTTAAATAACATTTAAAATTGTAATTATAAAATGTAACTAACGCACTAACCCCACAACATTATTTCAATTCAGTAAATTTTGCCCATAATAATTATTTTGTATACTTTTTGAAATTACCTGGTATAAAAATATTTCCGACGCAGAGCCAAACTACTTTTAAAAGTGCCCGGTAACAGCAGAAATTTTACGACAGGCCTGGAACGCGCAGGCACGCTTTAAACAGCGGATATCAAAGTTCCGACGACGAATGAGGCAACTTATATTTAATTCTGTAAACTTTGCCTAAAGAGTCAGCGCCAATATTGAGAGGCTACCATAGGTGCAGGGAGTTACACAATTTAAGTAGAAAATAAAGAAATCATTCCAAAAAGCAAAAATTAGAAAACAGTAATCAGATTGGAGCGTCTAGCGATTTCTGAACCCGCAGTATTAAAATTGTAAGTCATTCTTCAAAACACCAACTACGACGGTATGTTGAGGACCATAATCCTTCGAAAGCTCAACAGAGGTGAAGATTTTGTTCATCCAAAAAACCGGAAAATTTGGAACCAGTGTTGCCAGAGGCTTTCCAAAAATTGTATCAAATCCAACTTAAAATTGTACTAGAATTTAATCAATTGTACAGAACCAAAATATGTGTGTAATAGGGTTGCCAGATTTCTAAAAAGCAAAAACGGGAGGCCATTTGCTTCGGTATGAAGGGCAGGAAGGCCGAGACACTTGTGGAGTCACCCAGGTGTACGTTTTTATCAAGGTTTATTTCTCTCTTACATGAAATTGATGAAATTATATTGTTTCTTCTTTCATTGTAACAATTAATGCTTATTTCGCCTTAAAAGTGAGAGCTTTGAACCATTCGGCGGGAAACCGAATGGTTCTAAACCCCCGCTTACACTATTTTTATATGCAGGTAGATTTTTTTTTAATGAGGATTGAGAATGCTTCCACTCAAAACAAAAAGTCTTGCCTAATAAATATTTCGCCATTAATAGTGAATTGTACGTTTCATGCAACAAAAAGTTTCTAGTTTTTGCTTTAAATTAAATTTAATTAGTGTTAATGATGATGTAAGTGATCGATGATGAGTAGTGAGCAGGAAAACCTATCGATATTTTGAAAGTTATCGATATTCAATGTTGTCAGTTTAGTGGTTTATTTTATTTTGAACAATTCCGTGTTGTGGTTTAATATTGTACAAAATCTACCAGAAATATTAAAAACGTACTCTTGTACCAAGGGGATTAAAATGTACCAGATCTGTACAATTGTACCAGCTCTGGTCACCTTCTTGACCGCGTCAGAATTCCAGTCATATTGCAGTGAGAGATGATTTATAAAATCCGCGTTGGTTCTGAACCACTCGGACAGATTGCCATTTTCTTGAGCTGTTTAGATCCTTTTGCCCTTATCTAATTTTCCCTTGTTTTGTATGAGACTCAATTATTTATGATCTTGGACAAAGTTAACTATGGTTCTGGTCAAGGCGATACACGGGCGAATAGGAACTTTTTCTATTGTTCCCATTAAGAAGATATGAAATGTGAAAAATTGTTGCAATACACGAACATCACACAGCGATGTGATAATTTCTGGCAACATCTGAAACAGTTCTAAGTCAGTACGTAATCTATGTAACCTATCGTTCTGGTTTTAATTCGACTAGGGTAGTTGTTCAGTATGAAAAACAGATTACATTGGTGTAAAAGGTTTAAAAAACATGATATAGTTTTTGTACTTATACAATTTTGAAATTACTGTAGCACCTTTTAGATCAAGTCAAATTGCAACTACTTTTCGACGTTTCGTCCTTAGTTGCACGATGCATCTTCAGAGATCTTCACTGCACGAGATCAGTATTTTGATCCCGTGTAGTGGAGACCCCTTAAAGATGCATCGTGCAATCGGGACGAAGCGACGAAAATAATTCCAATTTGACATAGTCTAAAGCCAAGAACCATGTATTGTTAATAAATATATATGCTTTAAATGAAAAGACTTCAGGTTGCTTACTTAGTTGGAGCGGGGATTAGTAAATTCAATTCTTACTATAGACAGTGCTAACCTCCCTGCAAATGTAATATATGCTACGCACAGACCTGAAAAGCCGGGGTTAAACTATTTACATATTATGGCTCAAATATTTCCTTTTGCAAAATCAATGTATGATCTCTTGTATGTTGTTACATTTGGTAATTCTCGGATATCTTCGAAAATATAAATAAAAGAGAAAAACCACTGAGTAAATATTTATATTTTTTCTATTTATACTTTTTTTATCAGTGCCTGTAAAACTTTTGAAAAAGTAGTGTATCTTTTCAGAATGTACTGGTTATTAAGATTGTGTGCCAATTTTGAGGCCTTTTGGTTCAAATAAATATAGTCGGCTTTTCGATTATATTCTTTTAAAAGTATAATACAGAATTACTTATAATCCCTACTAATACCAGGAATCTATAATCTGAGTTCCAAATACCAGCAAATAAAATGCACAGATGAGACACAAACCCTACGGAAAACCAGCTTTAGAGAAATCTGTTGATCTTTTACTTCATTTGTAATAAAGAAGTATTGTAATCATGAAAAAGTCATCCGCCAAATTTTATTTTGCGTTTTAGGTCCAGAAACCCCGAGATACATGTTCCCCATTCCCGCTTGAACGTGAAAAGTATATTTTTTAATAAAAAGCATTTTAATGAAGAATTTCTTGAGAATTCCATTTTTGGTTCATTTGTCCTATTTGTGCCCCATCCGTGGATATTCCAGATTAAAATCTTAGGAGAAATATTTGACCCGTCTTAAAAGAGCTACAACATAAGGTTTGTTTTAAAGATACCTAGATCTTTTTCTAGAGTAACTAAAAAAAATTAAAAAAAAACAACCTACTGCCAGTCGTTCTCTCGTCCCTAGAAATATTAATAAACCGGTAAAAATTCAAACAAATAATATTTTAAATTATTTTCGCTATTGTTAAAATTGAAACATGGAGCAACGTTTTGTATACCCAATGCGAAAACAATAAAAAAACGTTATTTGAGGTTTAAATTTAACTACCTTTTTAAGCAACACAAAACTTAGCTTAAGTTGTGATTGTATTTCAAAGTATATTTTTAATAAACATTTTAACACCTTTTGGGGGCCCCTCTGACCCTCCCACCTGAATACGCCTGGGGCGTGGCACTTTAGTTATGAATCTGTGTTATTACTTGTGACCATCTTAATGTACGAGTCGAAAATTTTAAAAAGCCTGATTGCATAAGGCAGATTTTGAATCACACTATTTCCGTGACAATACTGACTGAAGCAAACGAGTACAAGCGGCCGTACGATTTCAAAAAATTGATCTTCTTTGAAGACCAGCCTAATGAGCTGAGGAAACACGTAATTGAAATAACAGAGATAGCAGAATCGTCGAGGCCATGTTTCACTTACAAAATAAAAGAAATGAGTTGACATTTTGTCTACAAAAGTCATTTTGGTATTTTCGTCTGTTTACTAAAGAATATTAAGCAACCATTTAGAAACATCATCCTTTTTCTCTGTACATAAATATATAACAATCGATAGATTCTTAACGGGCTATTAATACTGTTTAAACGTGCACTTTATAATTTTGGATCATTTTACAGGTATCGTAATTAGCTAGATGTCATATTAAATATTTCAGAATAGCTATCGACAAAACTTGGAATTATGTTATACTAAAATGTTTAGAATGACCCTCGTATAGACGTGTCTACATTCACCATAAAAAAATACTAAAAACTCAGACAACTGCCTTTATAAATCAAATTTTAACCTCGGTCCACTGCAACCGATAACACTGCCCCCCGTTTAACCGACCGTCGACTACCGTGGATTAAAAGGGGCCTAATCTGAATTTATTGGGTCCTACGTTATTTGGGTCCTTATGACCAGGAGAGCCGTCTTTTTTGTTCTTTCACTCCGCTGCGGTGTTTACATAGGAAAGCAAGGTCGACGATCTCATTACTGAAATGTATTGTTATAATTTGGTCAAGTGTGGTCGCTAGGAGAAGAGTTTTTGTGGTTAAGTAATATGTCATGTTATGATTTTATAAAACATATTATCGGTAATATGATACTTTGCTTACTGATCCCCAACTTGCTTTATATTTGAAAACCACGATGTTTTATAGCTAACAAAGTCAGTTTTTGTAAAGTATTATAAACGTAAAATAATTAAGGCACATGGAAACTAATGAAGATCAGTGTCATAGAATCTTTAGTAAGTCATCCACTTTTCTTTTATTCATTAGTAAAAAGCACTAAGTCTTTGTCTTTGTAATTTTATAAAACGGCTATACGTCTTTGCCTGATCGAGCATCATCAGATCTTTAAAAATAAGATAGGCAACTCACATAGATCAATAAAAATTAAAAACAGGTAAACTGGCATGGTATCTGTCTAGCCATTTAAAGTCTTAATGTACCGACTTCTTTACATTATGTGTGACGTTTAACCACTTAATATTTTTACAAGATACGTTATACACAACGTTTCGAAAATGTCAATTAACTGCTAAAACACATATAGAAATGATGGCCGCTACGCATTTTCTTTTTCAACTGTCTTTGCGCATGTAGATTATAGGAAAGTCCGTATTATTTTTGTGTTAAATTTTATATTTTTGGTAACTGAATAATAGACTTTTTTTTTCACAAAACACATTTAACGAAAATTTAGTTTTTAAAGACACGCGCCATATTTAATTTTTGTTTGAAGTTCCGTTCCAATAATTTGATGTTTGTCGATTTAATCTATAAAAGCATATAGAACTCATATACGCAAAACATTTTTACTTACTTATTTGACATTAAAAGGGAAGTAATGTAATCGTGAAAAAATCACTCTCCGAGAGTTTTTCAAATGTTTACGTTGCAAGGTTCCAAAGTGCCGAAAAATATGTTTTCTCGATTCCGTCGGTCGGTCCGTCTGACCGCTTTATAGCTAAAAAACTACTTACTTATTGACTTCATAATTTGGGTCACATGGGGATGACCTGATAACATTTTTGTAAAAATCCAATAAGTCGAAACAAAATGATGGCCTAGTGAAATGTTAAAAAAGATATTATAAAAAAACTATGTATCCAGTTTAGTTTAAATTTTGCACAAAAATTAAGTATTATGTAGGAATTAATTGGTAAAATTATGGTACGAATCCAAGACGGCTGAACAAAATGGCGGCCAAATAAAATATTTGTAATAGCGAAGAAAATTACCCGCCCAGGTTTTACATATAGGTATTCACGTTTTAACGTTCTTGGATGCCAAAAAAATATGTTCTATTAATTCCGTCGATCCGTTGTTCTGTCTGTCTATCAGTTCACGGAGTAGCTAAAAGGCTACTTAACGGATTTTTGGCAAAACATTAATGGTCATATGGGGATGAGCTGGTAATATTCCATTATGGTAGAACAAACTTCTAATTCATTTTTTAGATTTGGACAATCGCGTTATATTTTTTATTTTTTAAATAAATTAGTGTACCTGTACAAAGCACCCAGAGCTGTCCTGCAAAGTCGGCGTCTGCATATATATAATAAATGGTCGGTGCGTCAAATCAAATATTTCATTTCTTTCCCCTTAATATTCGCCAAGAATTATTTTATTGTTTTTTAAGCTAATAATTTTCCACTCTAATGGTTTTACTTTGCACTGCGTTAAAAATTTTTATTTGCACTACCTTGCTTTATTGTCCAGCCGGCTCGGTAGCGCTGATCTTTTCAATACGAAGACACTGGTTCGTGACCTGGAAGGCACTTTTTGCTCAGAAAGAAAGACTTTTACTCAAAACATAAGCTACTCGACACAACAACTACTTAAAGACAACGGGAGGCCACTACGTAGAAAATAATCCCTGGTACATTGGTCTAGCGCAGTGTACTAAAAAAAATCAATGAATAATGGTGACCAGTTAATGAGCTTATTGTTATAAATGTAGCACAAATTATATTAATATCGTTACGCTACTGTCCGCACGACTCTTAGGTATAAGTCTGCTATGTCAGCATTATTGGTTTGTTCCATATTAATACCGAAATAAAAGTCAGTCTGTACAGAAAAGCATGTTTTATTTTAATAGGTTATGGGCCCAGACCGTCGCGAAGCCCGCGATAACCTCTAAGAGTCGATAACGTATGTTTATTGGTATAATTTTCAGTATTTGTGCAAGGATGGCTGGAAATTACCTAGTTAATGTTCCAAAGTTAAAAGGACGAGAAAACTATGGTGATTGGGCGTTTGCTGTGGAGAACTTCCTGATTTTAGAAGGCCTTTCTAAGTGTATCTCAGAAGTTGTTCAAGAAGATCACTCCAAGGCAAAAGCAAAGTTGATCCTAACAATCGATACCTCCTTATATGTCCATATAAAATATGCAGCAATAACTGTTGAGGTATGGAATAAGTTAAAAGGATTGTTCGATGACAAGCAAGAAAAATTACTCTACTAAGAAGTTTAATATCCATGCGTCTAGAAAACTGTGACAGTATGTCCATCAACTTGTGGAAATAAGTCAAAAGCTGCGAGGTACAGGATTTGACATAAACGAAGAGTGGATTGGTTCTTTATTATTGGCTGGATTGCCAGAAAATTTTTCACCAATGATTATAGCAATCGAACACTCTGGAATTGCCATAACGACAGATTCAATCAAATCCAAACTCTTAGACATAGTAATAGTAGTGTCTGGAAGCGCATTTGCCAGTAAGCATAATTGGTGTGATAACCGTAACACTAATTATAATTCGAAATCGGACACCAACAACAAAAAGATAAAATGTTACAAGTGTAAAGAAATGGGACACTATCAAAATAAATGTCCGAATATCGAAAATAAAAACAGAGGCAAACAAAAATCTTCAAACGCTTTTAGTGTAGTGTTTTCAAATGGGTCATTCAATAAATCAGTCTGGTATATTGACTCAAGTGCAAGTGTACATTTGACTTCTAATGAAGATTGGCTGAAAAATATTGAGAGCTCAGCGAATATGCCAGAAGTAATGATCGCTGAGAAGACGAAGGTTCCTGTGAAATGTTCGGGTAATGTAAGGTTAACAACTATTGTGGGACGTAAAAGTTATGAAATAACTGTTAACAATGTTTTATGTGTACCTGAGTTGACGACAAATTTATTATCGGTAAGTGAACTGATAAAAAATGGTAACTTTGTTAAATTTGTGGATAACTGTTGCAAGATTTACAATAAATAAAATGAGTTGGTCTGCACAGCTGGTTTGAAAGAAGAAGTTTACAGATTAAACATTAGTTCCTGATAAATGTTTATTTATGGCATTAACAGTAACTACAGAAGAAAGTTTGGCATCGTCGTTTCGGGCACATAAATAGTACCTACCTGAATAAAATGCATATTCAGGCACTGTAGACAAAGGAATAAAAAATTGCCAAGTATGTTCTGAAGGTAAGCAACCTAGATTACCATTTAAACTTAAAGGGCAGCATAAAGCTACAGATGTATTGGAAATAATACATACAGATGTATGTGGTCCGATAGAAATATTCTCTCTTGGTGGATCAAGATACTTTTTAATTTTTTTGGACGATTTTATTCGTATGACCTTTGTTTATTTTTTGAAAACAAAAGATCAAGTTTTTGAATGTTTCAAAAATTTAAAAATAATGGTCGAAAACCAAAAGGTCAAAAATATAAAAATACTAAGATCGGACAATGGTGGAAAATTTAATGCATTTAAATAATTGTTTGTGGTAGTGGGGAGTTTTAAAAACCCTTAACCCACGTGACCAGATGGACGCTATTTATAATGATCTTAGCAATGCTTCTGATAAGTTGGATCATAACGTCATTGTTCGAAAGCATGCGGGAGGTGTAAATGACATTGTTCTTATATATTGTTTTATTCAACATTTTTAAATACTTTCAGAGTTCGCCAGGCATCTCACTTAGTGCTCTTTTCCTTCATATTTAATACATATAACAATGGGTCAGGTTTGCTAATTTTATAAAAAATGCGGAATATTTTTAAATATTTCACAATGTACCGAGCACGTGCGATCAATTTATAAGCCTAGAAGATACATTATATTTTTTTAACTATTGCTTAAGTAATAGGCTGTTCCTAAGCGCACATACTTAAGGTAGGTTTCGTGGACGAAAATTAATTTTCGAATAATTACGAGTACTTACATTCATTCCATACCTCTAATAGGTCACCAACAAACAAACTTCATTTCATATCTGTAATAGCATGACCTCGACCGTGCGGGGAATGTATCCGGTTTCCGCGCTAGAGACGCGCCAGAGTCGTGAGCACAAGCATTGTTTGCCGACCAATTTTATATAATTAACCCGCTACCGAGGTTCTTTTATAATGGATTTTGAAGCTACATGTAAGCTGTTTTACTAAGTGGCTATTGCTGTATGCAGAGCTGAGGTACTGAATAAAAATGTGCTTATAGTAAAATAATCAGTACTTTTGATACTGTAAGTATTTTACTTATACACTTTTGAATTAGCGTTACTTGAGACAATATATTCAGTATCTTTTTAGAAAAATACTTGTACTGGTACTTAAAATTTGAAATTTTGGAATCAGTATTTTTGATACTGTAAGTACTAATCAGTACTTTTGAATTAGCGTTACTTGGGATAATATATTCAGTACTTTTTTAGAAAAGTACTTGTACTGATACTTCTAACTTCAAATTTGGGGTAAGTATTACTTATTACTTAAAAAATATACTTCAAAAGTACTTAATTATCTTTAATACTTAAGTACTTTTAGTTTAAGAGTCTTTTTCGAAAGTAGGTACTTTATTAAAAAGACTTAAGTACTTAAGGCAGTTTTCGTTTAACGTTGTAGATGTAAAATCAAAAACAGAAATCTAGAATGTAAAATGTATGAGATATTTCACCAGTACAAATAAATTATAATTGTACCTTTACGAAATAAACATAGTTCAGAGTTTAATATTAGGCATCATGATTGCAAAAAATAATGAATTCCAAACGACATTCTAGTTTTATTCACGCGAAGTTGAGGGCAGCTTTAATGATTTTGAGAATTGAAGCCCGACAGAATTTAAACAATACCTAACTAAGCTTGGTTTTACATTCACAAAAAAGACAAGATTTACTTCAAATACCTACTGTTAAAATACTTCCTAAAATGCCTAGTTTAAAATTTCGAAATTATTGAATATAATAAAGAAGTAACGGATTTTTTGCTATATAAAATTTCGCTAAAGCTTTGGTAACTAATAATATATAAGCACCACCATTCGCGGAAACCGAGCGACATCAATGTATACATTAAAAATCAGGAATACAAAACGTTAAAAATGAAAATGTATCGTTAAATTAAAATTCGTGTCCCTAAAAAACGCAACAACCAGAAATTGATTTCTATCGGCAGAATTTCCAACAGATACGAAATTATGTTTTTTTTTTATAGAACACCTAGTATATATAGTTTCTTTGAATTCTTTACCTTCTACTTTTAAAATAAGAGTTCAGTGGTGTTTCAAAATATAAGGAAAAATTCTATATCGTGAATTAAAATGCAGATTTTAATAATTTGAAATAATGTCTTAAATAAATATTAAAATATAAGTATGTTTGTCATTTATTGTGTAGAGCAACAAGGTTTTGGTAAGCTATATAAAGATCACTGGCATAAATTAAATTTGGAAACATTACACATAAAAAATGTTTGTTTAATATCTCGATAAAGGAATTATAGCAATTGTAGTAAAGTCGTTTAAATGGGCTACAATATAATGCATATAGGTTAGTTGTTTGTTGTTTGCCATGCGTAGACCATGTTCGTACAAGTTTTTGATTATATTTCCCACTTCAGTTTAACAATACAACAAAATGTTGTTGCTATTGCAGCATTAAAAATGCAAATAATGCATAATTAGGTAGTTACAGAAAAACGTTATAAACTCAACGCTTTATTTTAAATACATAATGCTTTATTTATTTTATCTAGATTGCGTTTTTTCTTCATTTATGAATATTTTTATATAATTTTCTTTAACACACTTTTTTTTGCTAAAACTAAAATATAGTGATGCTTAAAAAATCACCTGAAAATGAGCAATAGTCATGTATTTTAGAAAAGAAGTTATGACATAATAAGAATTACCAATATTTAGTTATTAATTAAAAAGAACTTGATTATGATTGCAGTACTTAAAAACCGGCTAAATATTTAAGTATTTAGATGTATTGTAAATACTGAATTTTTATACATATGTTTCAAGTACTTAGGAAATATACTTAAAACTAAATGGAGCATGCACTTAGTACTTTTACTTAAATCTTCATTTTTAAGTAAACTAGTGAACATTTTAAGTGCTTTTGCAAAACACTGGTACTTAATACTGCAAGTAGATTTTAAAAATCAAGTACTTAATACTTTAACTACTTTGGCTGAGTACTTATCACAGCTCTGGCTGTATTTGTATAAACTAAAATACATTTTAAAGAGATGTTACTTTATTTAAGAACATATTTCAACATTTCGCTTTTTACAAACTTCTACCAAAAATCAACTCAAAGTATCACTTTAGTGTTTTATTTACATATTAGTTTTGCTCGTTCAAAGTGTGTTCAAACAACTACAGATAGTAGTGTTTCAGGTAGCCAGATAGATAGAAGTCAGATAAGAGCCATCAATCTCATTACTTCCTCTAATAATTATAATTTTGTCTATTTAAAATTTATGAATAGGTACTTATAAAGAAATTATCTTTAAAATAGGTATATAAACAAAATTGTATTTCTTTGGGTCTACTAGATCACATAACAAAGCAACATACCGGACTGACGCGTGCGCCCACATTTTGAATAAATTAGATAGGCAAAACACTACCGAAAAATTGTCATTAGAGCAATCGTCGGCGTTGTCAGGAAAAACGGGAACAGGCGAAAAGGCCATAAAATATCCCAAAAATCTCTGAGCAATATATGTAGGGAGCAATGTTTATCTGTAATCTTTAATACTTTTGTATAAAAATGTGTGCTACTGAACTTGAGTACTGATATATATTTTTATATATTCACATCCTGTTTTGGGTTTGTCCCGTTAATATTATTAGGTAAAATAAATAGAGAAACGACGTTATATATTAAAATAAACAGAAAAAAGAGAACACCGAAAAATACAGTGCAGAACATATCTAAATCAGGCATCAGTGTATGCTTGTCATTATAACTTTCAGTTGTTTAATAGATACTAAAATAATTAGTTATATTAGTAGAGAAAAAAGTCAAATTCAATTAGGATTAAAAATTAGATAAATCTTCTAATCAAAGCTATAATGCAGTGCTAAGTATATATATATAAATTTTATTCTAAGTATATATATATATATATATATATATATATATATATATATATATATATATATATATATATATATATATATATATATATATATATATATATATATATATATATATATATATATATATATATATATATATATATATATATATATATATATATATATATATATATATATATATATATATATATATATATATATATATATATATATATATATATATATATATATATATATATATATATATATATATATTAATATATATATATATATATATATATATATATATATATATATATATATATATATATATATATATATATATATATATATATATATATATATATATATATATATATATATATATATATATATATATATATATATATATATATATATATATATATATATATATATATATATATATATATATATATATATATATATATATATATATATATATATATATATATATATATATATATATATATATATATATATATATATATATATATATATATATATATATATATATATATATATATATTAGCAAGCCCCGTGTAGGGCAAAGGCACGAAATAGAATTATAAAAACAAAAAATCTACTCCACTACTGTTGCCTCATAGCTTTCGTTAGGACCAATAATGTAAATATATTTTTATTTACGTATATCAACGTATTGCGGCACATAGGAATGCAAGAAAAAAATCATACCACTGGAAAAGTCATGCAGATGTCATAAACTCTACGATTTACTAAAAATATGTATTCTTAGTGCTGTTAAGCCACTGTTAGAAAAACACGAAAAATATATTGCGGAGATTATCCAACCTAGTGTCGAAAGGCTGAAGCTGAATTATAAGTAACATCTTTCTTGAAGAAGATGATATCACAGCATAGATGTCAAGTCGTTGTATCTTAGGATTCCTATTGACGAAGCATTGAACAGGATTGCTTTGAACGAAGATTTTTTCGTACATATAAAAGCCAGAGAAATTGAAAAACCAGGTGATTTAAATAAAAAGACGAATCATTAAAATTACCAACTGTATTGAAGACAATAATCGACAAATCAAAAAAGTCAAGCGGAATTAGTGCAACAATAGCAAAAAAATCCGGAAAATATATATAATGAGGAAAGGTCGCTCGGATATAACTTTCGACCCTGGGTGGTGGTATAAAAGGAAGCTTCGCAATGACTTACATTTCACTATTGGGACCCGAGAAACAAAGTATTGAAACTGCCAAGTGTGATTTTGGCAAAATGTCACATAAATTTTTTTTCAGAATAAAGTATATATATATATATATATATATATATATATATATATATATATATATATATATATATATATATATATATATATATATATATATATATATATATAATAACTATTTAGCGCCTAAATTTTTTAATCTGATAATTCTCATACCCGTGGAAATAAAACGTATTAGAGTACATAAGCAATTTTAGGTGAATATTTTTGATAATAGGTATAGAAAAATGTAAAGAATTGCTTTAGTGTATTTAGTCTGAAGATTATTATATATTTGAAATTTAGGTTGGATTGTAAAATGTTCGGGTTAGCATTGGAAAGGAGCAAATCAATGCTTAATCAATTGAACAATGAGTACTTTAATTTTAAGTTATAGCCTACATAGATGTAGATACTTATTGAATATTCCAAAAATAGTGATTACAAAATAATTTACTTATTTTTACAATAATTAGTTCAGTTATTTATTAATTTTACGCATTCCTTATTTTGTAACATAAACTTGTAATATTTTCTTGCCATTAACTTTACCCACAAGATATTAATGAAATGCAAAAGATAAGGATCTGACGCGGAGCGACTAGTGACCAACTTTGCGGTCTTCAGAATACGGCCGTCAGTTACTCGATACACACGCCCTGTCGAGTTCTTCATGTCAACTGGCAGTGTGCTTTTTTCACTCCTGAGATAACGGCTAAAAGGTTGCTGGTAATAGTGGACTCATTATCTACCGAAGAAATGTTAAAATCTCGTCGATAGATTGTGTAAAGGGTTCCTTTGATCTTTTCAGTTTCGCTTTGACGTAAGACGTAAAGGTCAAATACTTTTCTGAACAACTCACTTGGTGACAAACATGACGAAACTAGACTTGATTTAATGGAAAGCGCTGAGTAAAATTAACATTTTGAGATCATATACGATACAATTGCTAATGTATATTAAATAAGTACCTGTTCTATTTGCCTTTCGTATTAAAAAAACCAGTTCAGCGCTGAAAATTAAATGGTCTTTCGGGGAAATACTCATTTATTTTTTCTACCTATTTATTTAATGTTGGAATTGTCTAAATTTCACATAACATTTTTCACCTTGTTGGCGAAACAATTGACATGTGTTAGTGACTCTTTCAGATCTTCACGTTTCAGGGTGAAAAATTAAGGGGATTATATGGGGTTGACATGGTAATATTTTGGTGAAAATCCAATATGACCAAAAAAAAAAGCTGCCTATTAAAATACAAAACAAATTAATAAAAAGCTGTTTATTCAATTTACGTCAACTTTTGCACAAAAAACATTTGGTATGAATCCAGTATGACGAAACAATATCGCGGGATAATAAAATGTTTAAAAACTCATTCTAAAAAACTACTTATTCCATTGATATAGAATTTTGCGCAAGAATTGAGTGTGAAATAAGGATGAATTGGTAAAATTTTGGAACAGAATTACGATGCCGAAACAAAATGATGACCAAATAAATTGTTTAAAAAAGTCAGCGTTAAAAAACGTTTTCAATTAGCGTCAAAAATCAGATATGATATAGGGACAAATTGGTAAAATATTGGTACGATTCTATTATCGTGCACCAAATTGGCGTCCTATTAAAACAGTATAATAAAATCAGTGTGCCCCAGATTTGCTTGTCTATATAGGGATCTTGGCTCCTATTATACAGCAAAGGTTAAATGAGAAAAGCTTTTAGAGGAAACTTAGCGCATTCGATATCCTGTTTCAGATTTACGATTGCCGAAAATGGCGGATTTCGTTTTTCGCCAGTAAATCCAAAATGGGAAATTTGACAGCTTATAAAATGTGACATCATTGGGACTTTTTTTTAAGACGAACAAGATAGCCTGTACGACATGTCTTCATTGTCTTTTACTATCCCGCAACCCGCCTCAACTATCATTTTTCTTATGGCCGCCATATTTGATTTTTCAATTTTTGGAAAGACCATAACATTTCCAATCTAGTGATGTTTCACAAGTGCATATAAAATTTGTAATAGATAAATATCACACTTCATACTAAACTTAGGGCTCAATACCATGATTTATTTGTCACAAAATTACATTAATAAATACTATATTAAACGCATTGAATTTTGAATTCAACATGAACGTGAATAACGACTAAACAAAATCTAAATAAGTTCTTAACTACTTCGTAACTAGGATACATTAATTCACAAATTTAATACATTAATTTATTTATACAACGTCCATTTGCATCGAGACACTTTTGACAATTGTTGACTGTTTTCCGTACAACCGTGACAAGTGTATTTCCGTCAATATTTCTAAATGTGTCCAAAACTCTTTGTCTCAGGATTTCAATGGCCAGGGGGATCAAATTCATAGACCTCATTCTTCTTGTGATCTCAGAGGTAGAAGTCCAAGGGCGAGAGGTCAGGGGATCTAGGAGGCCAAGATATTTGACCATTTAAGGAAATAATTATTTTGTCAAACTGCTCTCTTAAGACGTTCCTGGCTTGAATGGTGTTGTCAACCATTCTGTTGAAACCAGGTTCTTCTAAACTCATTTTCCGTTAGAGTAGCTCGTAAGGCCGGTAAACTTGGTTTGGCAAAAGCTCTAGGTCCGTTTAGGTTGTAGTCAAACAAAGGGGTCCTATAAGTCGATTTCCTGAAATGATTAATAATTTAAAACTAGTAAGTTAAATTAAATTACCAATGACCCAACACCGAAAGTTACTTACAAATCTGGTCTGTAAACGTCTCTCTGCCACTCTCTCACTGACTCACCACAAGACATGGTTTACAAAATCGGGAACTTCATTACACCTCGTAGTATACCACTCACAGAAGCATAATCGTCTTGGAAAATCAGTTTATTTAAGTCCTTGAACTATTTTGGGTTTGTATGGATAGTGCTTATTCTTTTTTAACACTCTCTGTACCCTTGATTTTGGCACATACATTTCCTGTTCTACCGTTTTTACCCATCCACTAGGGTTTTCGTTGATAGCTTGTAAAATGTTTCTGTCGCGCTTTTCATTGTCAGTATAGTATTCAAAATTTTCGAAGGATCTATGGTTAATTAAATTAATTACGCTTTTTCTGAATTGGGTTTTATGAGGCTGCCGTCGCGCGTTCGGGGTATATCTCCAAATACCTTGCTGAGATAATGTCGGCGTTTCTGTGCATATGACTGCAAGTACATCGCTAACATGTCAAACTTTTCTTCATTTGAATAGGGAATACCGGTCATTTTCAACGGGTCTCGACCATTTTTGTGTACTGCTTATTACATCATAACTTTGATACTTTGAATTATTTAACGTCAAAGTCATGGCCTCCTTAGAAAAAATTGAGACCTAACTTTATGAAGTGTGATATTTCAATGATACTCAAATCTTTTATACACTTGTGAAAGTTGAGGCGGGTTGCGGGATAACAAAAGACGATGGAGACATGTCGTATACGTCATCTTATTCATCTTCAAAAGGTGTCCGAATAATATCACATTTTGACAATTATCAAATTTACCGCTTTGGATTTACTGTCAAGTCCTGCGAAAATTTCGGATGTTCTCTTGGTAACTACAAATGTATGTTTTTGCTCCTGTTGGTGACTCTGGTGACCTTAAGCCAGAAAAACGAGTCTATAGTTGGCCAAATTTTATTGTTTTTAGCGGTCATCCCAAAAAATCCTTTTTCTACTATATAATAGTTCTAACCGCGTTATATATATATATATATATATATATATATATATATATATATATATATATATATATATATATGTATATAATATTTTGTTATATCATGTTGAATTGGTACCAGGTTTATCCCTATTCACATTTAATTTTTCTGCAAAATTTAAAGTCAATTGAATAATATTTTTTAGGTTGGTTTTTTTAAAATTGTATTTGGCCGTCGTTTTGTTCCACTATCTTGAATTTGTACCACAATTTTACTAGCATTTTGAGGCTGATTTTTTTAATATTTTAAAAAGCCGTCATTTTGTTTTGTTATCTTATGTTTATACCAAAATGTTACCAGTTCATTTCTATATAACACTTGATTTTTGTGCAAAATTTGAGGTAAATTGGATAATTAGTTTTTTTAGTAATATTCTTTTTAAACGTTTCAGTAGGCCATCATCTTATTCCGGTATATTGGATTTTTATCAAAATATTACCAGGTCATCCCTATATAACATTAAGGGTTATATATGGTAATGTTTCAACTAAAATTTGAAGCCACTGTAATAAGTAGTTTTTTGCTATGCCGTAAATTGACAGACAGACAGACGGACCGACGAAATTTTTGGCATCTAGGGACGCTAAAACGTGAAGATATGTAAAACATACATGAGAAGGTTTTTCAAGATTACAAATATTATATTTAGCTGCCATTTTGTTCCGTCATCTTGAATTAGTACCACAGATTTAATAGTTCAATCTGTATACCACAATTATTTTTAGCACATAATTTGAAATCAGCCCATTAAGTCATTTTCAGCATGAATTTTTAAATATTTTTCTAAACCGCCATTTTGTTTCGTCATATTGAATTTGTAACATTTTACCAGTTGATTAATACTTGATTTTTGTACTAAGTTTAAGATAAATGGGATAAGTAGTTTTTTAGTAATATTTTTTTTAACATTTAACTAGGCCGCCATTTTGTTTTGCCATATTGGATTTTTACCAAAATATTACCAGGTCATCCCCATATGACCCTTAATTTTTGACCAAAATTTGAAGTCAAGCGGCAAGTAGTTTTTAGCTATACCGCGAATAGACAGACTGATAGACAGCCAGACAGACAGACTGACGGAATTGAGAAAACATGTTTTTCGGCATCTAGGGACCCTGAAACGTGAAGATCTGAAAAAATCTCGTAGGGTAATTTTTTTGCAATTACAATACTTCCCTTTTACGAGGGAAGTAAAATCAATTTTTTTCATCCCCCCTTATTGCGCCAACCCCGCCAATTCTCTGATTAAGAAAAATAGTCATGTTTGTTTATAAAAATTGTTGATATCCAAGTTTAAAGTTGGATCTATTTTCTTGCGCAGGAGATAATATACTTTGTATTAATAAGGAACTATTTGATTTTTATTTTATTGGAATTTATTAAAATATATTATGAATTGTTTTTTTTTTGTTCACGGGTAGTTAAAATACCCTTTTGTGTGTAACTTAATAAAGACTGTGGCCAATATGAGTTACTAGGTTTTCCAACGTATGTCGTATAAGAACTATAGTTCAGAAAAAAAAATCCTATTTATTATAATATAATAATAATCCTAGGGTGGATCGTAGATGTGAGTCTCAAGTCAAATCTTCTTACGTACTGTGACCCAGTTAATTAATTCGTTAATAGTCTGGACAAATCATAGTAAGCAACATTTTGTCTGGGGCGCATTTGACACTGTATGTCTCACAGGCGCGTCTCTTTTTAAGATCTCCAGTGTGCTCTAGGAGTGAATTGTCTTTTTGCTAGGAATCCAGGTTACGTCGACATAGATAGGTTGTGGCACATTCTTCTTCTTTCTTGCTTTTTCAAATACCTTTAAATATCATTAAATGATTTCTAGTTTTATTGTAATTTATTGTGTTATCATCTTGGGATCCAAGGTTAAGGACTGTTGGTGGGACACTATATTCATTAGTACTATTTCTTCTTTTGATGGGTTTGCCTGGGTTCGGGGTTCTTTGATGATGGGTTCTTGTCCTTGAAAATGCAGCAACATTTTTTGCAATACCATCCATTTTAGTATTTCAAATCCCAATCCTCTTCTTGGTAACATAATATGTCTGATTTTTTTTTTTCGATCGCGCTTTTAATGTATAAAAACTTCTGAATAAATCTTGGCATTTTGGAACATCTTGCTTGGTATCTCTTATATGAAGTCTTATGGCTTTGACCACCTTTTTTTTAATTAATGACACATCTCCCACAGGTGTGTAAGCATCTTTTCCTTGTCTTGGAATAAGGCGTTACAGCTGTTTAAGTATAATTTCCCTATTTCTCCTCTGTTGTAGCACCAAATACACCAGTTCTTTTGACAGTTCATGAAAGTTCTTATGCATTTCTGTTACTCCTTTTTTTATTGTTGTTTATTATTATTTTCCTATTGTTTCGTGTTGTACGTTGCAGTTAGTTTTCAAAAAAATTTCAAAGTTTACTTCATCCTTACGGTCTCTGTTTTTATTGTTATGAGCCTTGCGTATTTACCTTTCTTCTGGTAGCTCGTTCATTGTAGATGTGACAGCTATTGACCTTATATCTCTTCTTAGGGGAACTACGTAATGTTTTATTTAGTAGGAGTTGGTTTTTCTGAAAGTCTATAACTACTCTGTTCTGTTGTAGAAAGTCCATGCCTAATATCATAGGATGAGGGGCTGTGGCTATCACATTAGCTTTGTAATTTGTACGACTCTTCTATTTGTATAGGAAGTTCGACTTCTTTTAATGCTGGGATGAGGTGTCCACCTGCCGTGATGGGTATCTTGTTACTGGGTCTGCCAGATAGTTCTTTAACATTTGATTCTTGAATTTTTATTCTGGCCCCCCTGTACTACTGTCGAAGATGACATGTTGTTGTTTATTGTTTAACGTTTTTATGATGTATAAGATCATAACAACTTTAAACAATAAACAACAACATTTGGTCCTGTCCCCCTTATGCTAGGATGGCTGGGCCTTCTACTGTCGCCATCCTGGTCCCTTTGGGTGGTGGTGTCTAAATCTACATGTTATTGCAAAGTAGCCTAGTTTTCCGTAGTATACTGGATTATTCTGATTATTTCTTGACCTTGTTCAGATTCTTCAGATTTTTGGAGTAGTTGGTGGTGCTGTTGATTTCACTATCACAGTGTATTATAATGTTGTTCGTCCTGCTGTGGCTGAGTTGTATTGCCGCAAATAACTATTTTAGTACTGTGAGTATGGTGGATTGTTTTGACGGTAGTACTGTTACTAAGGCTGATTTTGGCTTGACAACCGACAAGTACTGATTTTTGGGTGGTTTCATCTTTTGATTCTCTTGAAACTGTTGCCTGTAGCTGCCGGTAGGTGGTGGTGGACTGGGTGCCCGAGCTCGACGGGGGGCCTTGTCTGTTTTGTACTTGCAATTTCTTTGATTTCCTCTCAGGTACTTGGGGGACATTTGTCAGCTAATAGTAATTGTAGTAGTATTCTCTGTAAGTCCGCTGCTAAACATAATGAGAAGTTTAGGGAAATCCATTGTTTTCCTATAGTCATAATACACCATACGTAGTTCGTAGAGATCATTTTTCACCGCCTCGTTTGCTTTCTGTCGTCTTTTCCATTCTTTGTTCGGGTTGGCATCTATGTACTCCTCGAGCCAGAGATTAGCTGCTCCGTCTAAAAATATCTCGAACTAGGCGATTTTTAGTGCTTCATCTTATCCATTAGGGATTACCGTCATCGAACCGCACAGTTCCTGCATATGTAGAATGTTGCTGGGCTAACTAATTAAGCTACTGAAGCTTTTTGGCGGTGGCCATTGCATCTCATATGGTTGTGTTGACCGTGGTCCTATTGTTCTATTGGATGCCATCTGATGTCTCGCTATCTAGTTCACCTGTATCGACCTCCGGTACTGATGGTATATAGGATCTCCTGGAACTGATTGCTCAACCTGATTGCTTTTGGAACTTTTCTGGGAACTCTTATTGGACTAGCTGCTCTTGACACTTTGTAAAACTGACTGTCTGTTGGGGCTCTCTGGGTGGCTAATGGCAGGAAGAACTGGATAGCCTGAATTTTTTCTTATTATGGTCCTAGATTAATCCCTGACACATTTTCTATGCTTGAAATAGCTTGTAGGGGATTTGAATAAAGTCCTGGATAGTTGGAACGGTGCTTCCCCTATTCTTGTAGTTCTGTGGGTCTGTTGAAAATATTCGTCGTTTCATTAATACTATTTGTTTAAAAATAATAAAAAAGGGAAAAAATAGTTTTTTAATATTAACCCTTTTCACGAACGGAGATGGATGACAGTTTTCGGAGAAACACACTGATCAGCTTGCAGCGCTTCTTGGATCTTCAACGTTACAGGTATGGGAACAATGGCTCTTCCAAAGTTCTCATACCTGACGGATAAGGGGTGCATCCACCTCGTGACTCATCCATCGCGCTTTTTCTTAAGGCCTCCTGTGCGCTTTAGGAGTAAGTAGCTCAGATGATACTATAGAATGAAATTCGCGTTTTCTAAAGCAATATTGAGCTTATATTATTCACTTGACCTCATTTACATTTAGGTATAGGAATAGCGCGTGATTTTGTTTCTACTTTGGGGTCTTTTGGATAAAAGTCTTAATGGTGCTTTATGCGACTTGTGTATATAAACTTGAATAGGCAGGCTTAAGGATGGTTCTCCAGAGTGCGTTTCCTGACTGGTAGGTACTTTGCGGAAGCTCTAGAGGAAGGTGGGATAATCGGGATGAGGATAGTATCCGAAAGGCGTTTCCCAACTGGTAGGTTCTTTACGGAAATTTCGGGATAACTTAGGGGTAGACATGAGACTTAATTTAAGTAAGAATCAGGGTTAAGCGTAGCGATACCTAGTTATTTATTCACATACAAAATACAATACAATACAAAATATAATAGAAAAATCTTAGTCTGGGGAGTATATGACAATATCAAGAATAACGTTTCTTCAAGTGCAATTAGATGTTGCATTCGATATTTATTATATTGTAACTAGATAGTGTTTTTAGCTGATTTGTTTAAAAAATAATTGGATAACATATATATTCCAAATTGGATATTTCAAAATAATATTTTTTTTTAGAGATATTCCGTATATTGCAACCAACTTTAACAAAGATTGATATTCTCTCTGTACACTACATGCTTTGCTATAACCATTTAATTATATGGTATAGTAGACATTTCGAGAAAGTAAAAATCTCTGCTTACACTTATACCGTTATATTCCCACCCGCGCTAACGATCCAACAAATGCATTCACTGATAAAATGCTTAAAATTCAGTGCTAAAAGAAAATATTTGTATTCATTAATCTACTAATTATATCCTTAAATCTTGAAACAATTTCTCCTAATATTTATAGGCTGTCAACAGGTATAGTGTGAAATTTAAATTGGTTTTAAATCTTTATTAGCATAGAACATTCTTCCTTAACGTATTGCTATTTTTAACTATTTTCGACAGCCGCCTTCGAAGAAAACATATTGATCAAATTAGTATTAATTAACATTTGAAAAATAGTCCGTAACGCGGACAAAAAACATTTGACGATAAATCAGTTGCCTGTTAAAAAATAAATAATTAAAAGAATAAAAAGTGAGAGAAAAAAATTAGTTTTTATGGAGGTTTTACGGATATTTTTCGTATACCTTGATTATCTAATCGATCTAAAAGTGAAACACCTTCCTTTAAACTATGTTACGATCGAAGCTTTAAAGAAATATTTAAGCAAAATAAAAAAGCCTGTGTTGAAATCTGACATAATAGTTACTTCCTACTGTTCTTTACCGTATGTGTAACGTACAACATTTTATCTCTGACAATAACTATTTAAATCTTGCCTTTACCTAGAACCTCCCCTGGTACAGAATTCCACTAGTACGGATCACACTCAGTACATATAATTAAACTTTTAGTCTTTATGTCAGTTTGCTTTTAAGTTATCACCAAACAACTAAATATATGGATTCATAAAATGTGTTATCTGTAGTAGAATTCTGTACGAGGGAACTTGTGGGTAGAGGCGAGATTTTTCATTTGTTTTTATAGTATTTTTTCATAACTCTAATTACATAGTCTATAAAAAATAAACGATATCATTCATTATTTTTCTCCATGAAAAAAAAAGGTTTTATTCCAGGAAACGGAATTTTATTAAATATTTAAACTTTTTATTAGGCCGCTATTCTGTTTTCTTATATAGGATTCACATTAAAATTTCACCAGTTTATCCCTATTTCACTTTTGATTTTTATGCAAAATTTAAAGTTAATTGGATAAGCACTTTTTTTGGTAAGTTCTGAATTTTTAAACAATTCATTAGACGGCCATTTTGTTCCGCCATAATATTTTTACACTAACATTTTTCCAGTTTATCTAGTATCTCTAAATAACATCTGTATTTTGTGCAAAATTTGAGATCCATTGGGAAAGTAGTTTCCTAATCGTTATTTTTTAACGTTTTGAGGGGCTGCCATTTTGTTTCGCCGTAGGGAAGTAATACTTTTATTAAAAGGGTATATTTTTGACACTTCTTTTCAAAACAAAAAGGCCACCGGCAAATTTATTTCAATAGTTAACATTTTCAATGAGTTACGTGTTACGTAATGAGCTCTTTATGTTAGTAGTCGTGCAGTAAAAATCATTACATCACTAGTAATGTGACGAGGCACATTAGATAATCCTGATAACTCTCTTCAAAATACCATCTCGTCAATGATCTTGATAAAGGCTTTTATTTATTTATTTATTTATACATTCTGGCCAACACAACAGACAGATAATCTGTTCAATAACAGTTTCGTTCCTTTTAAAGCAAAATCAATAGAAAGACTCAAAACCAAATTCAAACAACGAATCATGATGATTATGAATTCGCCAAGAGTCTTCGAGTAGTTGGGCTAACAAGTACGGCAGGCAGAGCGCAAAGGGGCTGATGGCAAATCTTATGGTAAATTTCCCGATTTACTTTTGAAATACGTTAAGGACAAATGGATATTCACATCTTTTTGAGAGTACCTAGTAGTAGTAAAATTTATATTCAATATAAAACTCCATATTTTCTTTAAGAAAAATCGGTATATTTCTTTTACCCGGAATTTCCCTCGTACTGAAACTTTTGTTTTACTAGGACTAGTGAAGTGTCATCTAATTTAATTTATATATATATATATATATATATATATATATATATATATATATATATATATATATATATATATATATTATCCTAATTTTTCTTGGTTTGAGGTCAATACATTAACAACAAAATTAGTACATATTTTTAAACATATATTTCGTTTCTAAGGTGACGTTTCGACCATAGTTTTGGTCTTTTTCAAACCTAAAATTTGTTTAGCACTATTTTTTTAAGTTTATAAAGTATTAAAAATTTAGGACCTACCATAGAACGTAAAATAGTTGACTAAAAAGTATACATAATCCACATATCTGACATATACTACACATATTTAATTTACATTTTACAAATATTGTGGACGTTTATTACAGACAAATTACAAGCGACTGAGCGAACACTGTTATAGTAAAGATATATACAATTTATTTAGGTTGTTTATGTCTTTTTTGTCATTTATGGCGTTTTTGTTTTTTTGAATTTCAGCCATCTCAAAAAATTCTCTTTTTTTCAACTGAGGTTCGGATTTTAATACTTTCACTTGTTCGTAGTTGAAAGTATGTTTTTTGGACATCTCATGGTGTGTTAATGCGGTGCTGTTCTTTTTATCATATTTGTGACTTTTCAGTCTATTTTCTAAGTATTGGCTTGTTTGTCCAATATAAACACCGTTACAATTATTGCAAGGGATCTGATAGACTATATTGCTTTTTTTATTAATTGGCGTTTTCGATTTTAAGTTGCTGAAGTTCTTTGATAATAAGTTATAGGCTTTGTGACTTGTCGTGATGTTATATTTTTTAAAAAGGTTTTGAAATTGCTGGGATAAACCATTTATGAAAGGCAGAGAAATGTATTTTGTTTTAGGTAGATTTGATGTAATAATGGCATTTTCAGAATTATAATATTTATGTATTCTGCTTTTGAATAATTTATTTACTAATTTTTTAGGGTATTGATTTAGAGTTAATGCTGCTTTAGCCTTTTTAATTGCTAGTTCTCTGAATTCAGAGTCGGACAGCTTAATTGCCCGATCTGCCAGACCAATAATTACAGATTTTTTTTGAGACATTGGGTGACAGGAGCTGAAATTTAGGTATCGAGAGGACCAAGTTTGTTTTGTGTACCATTCCGTTTTAATTTTATTTCCTATATGATGTAATGTTAGGTCTAAAAAATTGATTTTGTTGTTCTCTTCGCTTTCAATTGTAAATTGTAGTCTTTTATGGTATTGATTAAATTGCTTTAAAATAATTTCTGTTTGGCCAGATGGGATTGCAGTAATACAATCATCGACATAACGATAAAAAAATGGTATATTAAATTCCACATTACTTAGAACAGTCTCCTCTAAATCTTCCATAACTATTTGGGCAACGACGCTTGATATAGATGCTCCCATAGCACAATCTTCTATTTGTTTATATAACTGATTTTCGTATATGAAATATGTAGAATTTAGTGTTAATTCTACTGCTTTAAGAAATTCATCTTGAGGAATATCTGTGTATTTTTTTATTTCAGACCATTTCTTTTTAATTATTCTGGTAGCCAATGAGATTGGAACGCTGGTATACAGGGAAACAACATCAAGCGATATCAGTTGGTAATTTTCCGGAATTTCTAACTGTTTTAATTTTTCTTTAAATTGATAGGAGTCTTTGATATAGTAATTAGTTTTATGTACAATATTTTTTAAGATTTTTTTTAGAAAATTTGATAGTGGTGTAAACGGGGATTGAATGCATGAGACAATTGGCCGTAATGGGATATTTTCTTTATGTAGTTTAGGCAATCCGTAAATTTTGGGTGGTACACTATTGCGGATTTTTAGTTTTTTAGCAGTGTCGGGTGATATAAAAAGATTTTTTTCCCAAGAGTTAACTAATTTATTATTTCTTGTTTGATATTGGTTTGTGGGATCTTGTTTAATTTTTTTATATGTTTTAGTGTCATTTAATATTTCATTCATTTTTATGTTGTAGTTAGCAGAACTCATTAACACTGTTTTGTTTGTTTTATCGGCTTTTAGAACCTTTATAGAAGGGTTATTTTTTAAAAAACTTTTAGTTTTTGTTAAGTTTATTGAGTGTTTTTTATTTTTGTTTGTTTGATTTTTCAGTTTAGTTTTAAAATTTGTTAATATATTACAAGATTTTGCTCTAATTTCGTCTTTCTCTCCACCTCTCAAATGATTTATACTGTTTTCAATGTTACATAGTATATCGGTAGTTGGCAAAAGTCTATCATTATTTTATTCCGTTGCAAAATTAGGTCCTAAGCTTAAAATTTCCATAGCGTAATCTGGAATATTTTGATCTGTTAGGTTTTCTACCCACATTGATATTGTTTTTTGAGATGGCTGATGTTGTTTTTTGAGATGGCTGAAATTCAAAAAAACAAAAACGCCATAAATGACAAAAAAGACATAAACAACCTAAATAAATTGTATATATCTTTACTATAACAGTGTTCGCTCAGTCGCTTGTAATTTGTCTGTAATAAACGTCCACAATATTTGTAAAATGTAAATTAAATATGTGTAGTATATGTCAGATATGTGGATTATGAATACTTTTTAGTCAACTATTTTACGTTCTATGGTAAGTCCTAAATTTTTAATACTTTATAAACTTAAAAAAATAGTGCTAAACAAATTTTAGGTTTGAAAAAGACCAAAACTATGGTCGAAACGTCACCTTAGAAACGAAATATATGTTTAAAAATATGTACTAATTTTGTTGTTAATGTATTGACCTCAAACCAAGAAAAATTAGGATAAATATATATTGAAAAATAAAGGTCAAAGAACACAAAGCAAAAAAAAATATATAAGTATGGGTGAAGAAGTACTAAACTACAGAACAATTGAAAGCACATATGGACGCCATATTGTGAACGAAATGAAAGAATATGAAAACATCTCTCGAAAAATTGCCAACCAAAAGAATAGAAGAGTGTTTTTATTGAAATGTAAAACAGAAAACTTACAACCAACCTTTCTTAATCTTAAAATGTCTCATATAAAATTCGAAAATGTAAACCTTGAACGTAAATATAACCAGTTTGTCTTACCAAAATTTATTTTAAGTACATTAAATTTATTAATTACAGAAACAACTTTAAACATAACAAATTTACGAAATAAATTCAAGCATCTCGAAAATTGCCTTACGGAAAATTTACCAAATACAATTTTCATTAAATTTAAAATCCGCAATATACAAAAAACTGAAAAACTTTTCCAAGAAATAAAACAAAACAATAAAAATAAACTAGACCACCTAATTTCAAAGCAAAAAGCTCCCCCTCAACAAAAAACATCAATGTGGGTAGAAAACCTAACAGATCAAAATATTCCAGATTACGCTATGGAAATTTTAAGCTTAGGACCTAATTTTGCAACGGAATTAAATAATGATAGACTTTTGCCAACTACCGATATACTATGTAACATTGAAAACGGTATAAATCATTTGAGAGGTGGAGAGAAAGACGAAATTAGAGCAAAATCTTGTAATATATTAACAAATTTTAAAACTAAACTGAAAAATCAAACAAACAAAAATAAAAAACACTCAATAAACTTAACAAAAACTAAAAGTTTTTTAAAAAATAACCCTTCTATAAAGGTTCTAAAAGCCGATAAAACAAACAAAACAGTGTTAATGAGTTCTGCTAACTACAACATAAAAATGAATGAAATATTAAATGACACTAAAACATATAAAAAAATTAAACAAGATCCCACAAACCAGTATCAAAAAAAAAATAATGAATTAGTTAACTCTTGGGAAAAAAATCTTTTTATATCACCCGACACTGCTAAAAAACTAAAAATCCGCAATAGTGTACCACCCAAAATTTACGGATTGCCTAAACTACATAAAGAAAATATCCCATTACGGCCAATTGTCTCATGCATTCAGTCCCCGTTTACACCACTATCAAATTTTCTAAAAAAAATCTTAAAAAATATTGTACATAAAAATAATTACTATATCAAAGACTCCTATCAATTTAAAGAAAAATTAAAACAGTTAGAAATTCCGGAAAATTACCAACTGATATCGCTTGATGTTGTTTCCCTGTATACCAGCGTTCCAATCTCATTGGCTACCAGAATAATTAAAAAGAAATGGTCTGAAATAAAAAAATACACAGATATTCCTCAAGATGAATTTCTTAAAGCAGTAGAATTAACACTAAATTCTACATATTTCATATACGAAAATCAGTTATATAAACAAATAGAAGGTTGTGCTATGGGAGCATCTATATCAAGCGTCGTTGCCCAAATAGTTATGGAAGATTTAGAGGAGACTGTTCTAAGTAATGTGGAATTTAATATACCATTTTTTTATCGTTATGTCGATGATTGTATTACTGCAATCCCATCTGGCCAAACAGAAATTATTTTAAAGCAATTTAATCAATACCATAAAAGACTACAATTTACAATTGAAAGCGAAGAGAACAACAAAATCAATTTTTTAGACCTAACATTACATCATATAGGAAATAAAATTAAAACGGAATGGTACACAAAACAAACTTGGTCCTCTCGATACCTAAATTTCAGCTCCTGTCACCCAATGTCTCAAAAAAAATCTGTAATTATTGGTCTGGCAGATCGGGCAATTAAGCTGTCCGACTCTGAATTCAGAGAACTAGCAATTAAAAAGGCTAAAGCAGCATTAACTCTAAATCAATACCCTAAAAAATTAGTAAATAAATTATTCAAAAGCAGAATACATAAATATTATAATTCTGAAAATGCCATTATTACATCAAATCTACCTAAAACAAAATACATTTCTCTGGCTTTCATAAATGGTTTATCCCAGCAATTTCAAAACCTTTTTAAAAAATATAACATCACGACAAGTCACAAAGCCTATAACTTATTATCAAAGAACTTCAGCAACTTAAAATCGAAAACGCCAATTAATAAAAAAAGCAATATAGTCTATCAGATCCCTTGCAATAATTGTAACGGTGTTTATATTGGACAAACAAGCCAATACTTAGAAAATAGACTGAAAAGTCACAAATATGATAAAAAGAACAGCACCGCATTAACACACCATGAGATGTCCAAAAAACATACTTTCAACTACGAACAAGTGAAAGTATTAAAATCCGAACCTCAGTTGAAAAAAATGAGAATTTTTTGAGATGGCTGAAATTCAAAAAAACAAAAACGCCATAAATGACAAAAAAGACATAAACAACCTAAATAAATTGTATATATCTTTACTATAACAGTGTTCGCTCAGTCGCTTGTAATTTGTCTGTAATAAACGTCCACAATATTTGTAAAATGTAAATTAAATATGTGTAGTATATGTCAGATATGTGGATTATGTATACTTTTTAGTCAAATATTTTACGTTCTATGGTAAGTCCTAAATTTTTAATACTTTATAAACTTAAAAAAATAGTGCTAAACAAATTTTAGGTTTGAAAAAGACCAAAACTATGGTCGAAACGTCACCTTAGAAACGAAATATATGTTTAAAAATATGTACTAATTTTGTTGTTAATGTATTGACCTCAAACCAAGAAAAATTAGGATAAATATATATTGAAAAAAAAAGGTCAAAGAACACAAAGCAAAAAAAAAAAAAAAAAAAAAAAAAAAAAAAAAAATATATATATATATATATATATATATATATATATATATATATATATATATATATATATATATAATGATTTCAAACATTTTTATTGGGCGTCATTTTGTTCCACCAAATCAAAATTTTACCAGTTTCTTCTTCTGCTACACTTGATTTTTGGGTATAGTGTAAATTGAATTGAATAAGCAGGTTTTTACCCTGTTTTTTTTATTTCATTACATCTTCATTTTGTTCCGCCATGTTTTTTTTTGGTATTCATACCAAATTTTTCCTTTTTATCCCTATATCACATCTAGTTTTTGTGCAAAATCTGAAGTCAATTGAACACGAAGGTATTTTATGTTAATTTATAAATATGTTATTTGATCGCGATTTTGTTCCGCTATCTTGAATTTGAAGCACAGTTTTGCCAGTTTATCTTAAAATCACACTTATTTCTTGCACACAATTTGAAATAATTCTAATAAATGGCTCGTTCAGACTGCTTTTTTAAATATATTATAAGGTCGGTTTTGTTTTCATTGGATAACTAGTTTTTTTAGTAACCATTTCTTGACATTTGACTATCCGAAATCTTAGGTCGGTTTTGTTCCGTTGGTGACTCTGGTGTGGTTTTGTGTATTAATTTTATTGCACTCGTCTTTCCACTAGTTGACTCTACTGATGAGAACCATAAGTCAGAAACCCGACTATTGGCCAAATTTCATTGTCTTAGCCGTCATCCCAAAAAAATCCTTTTTTTACTATATAGTAGTTCTTGCCGCATTAATATTTTTCTATTTTCGACTTAATTACTCTTGGGTTATGAGTTTCACCGTAGGTAGCTTAAAGCTGTGCGTGATAATAGAGTATCAAGTCCGGCGAAGATTTTGGATGTTCTCTTGGTAACCACAGATGTCGGTTTGCTCCTGTTGGTGACTCTGGTATGACTGTGTGTATTAATTTTGGCACTAGTTGACTCCTCTTTCAACTAGGTGACTATACTAATGAAGACCTTAAGTCAGAAACACCGGTCTATAGTAGGCCAAATTTCATTTAGCGATCATCCCAAAAATGTATGTATATTAGTTCCCTTAATTTATTATCTAAATATACTTTTAACATCAGCCACAACCTTTATTGTTCTTGAACAATCACAAATTTCAGTATTTTTACATTTATCTGAGTGAACCTTTATGAAGCTATTATTTGGCAGTTCTCTATTATTGAAAAGTACATGCTGTCTATTTAACATTTAATGCTAAGACATTCAAATACATCCATCTTTGAACATGTAATATTGCCCACTCAGCTCTAATAAATGTCTCAAATGTTTGAATATTATCCGCTACATAAAAGAACTGTATCATCAGCATAACTAATCAGTTTTATTTTAGGTAGTATACTTAGTAAACCATTCAATAAATTATAAAGAGAATGTGGAACTCCACATAACAACATAGTATCTCAGCTGAAAACAGAATTTAGCTTAACATTATGATGGTACCTGTTTTTTAGATAGGTTTCAAAAAGCTGATGAGTTTTTCCTCTTATTCCAATGCTATTCAATTTAATTAACTAATTTCGGAAGATCTAGGAAGATTGCGAGTCATTTAAAATTGTTAGAACTCTTCAGTACGAACCTACTTAACTCGTATAAAGCATCTTCAGTACCTAGACCTTTTCGAAAACCATATTGAGAGCCATACAGGATCCTATTATTAGTTAAAAACTTACATAGACTAGCTTTTATACATTTCTCAATAACTTTATATAAGACCAGTAAAAGATATGCGTCGATAGTTGTTAATATCCGTTTCGTCACCACTTTTATGTAGAGGTATAATTAATATTTCTTATATATGTCAGGTAATGTTCTCGTTTTAAATTATGTCGCTGATTTTCTTATATTCTGTATATTAACATTTTTTTAAAGCTTACTCAATTGTTATCTGAATTTTTCAAATGTATGGCAAGCAGCATTGCTATTAATATCACGAACCACATTTTATACGATTTATTCCTGGTTCTGATAGATATCAGATGGCCAGATGTGATCCAGGGTTTTAGTCGTATTTCCTTGCTAGTAATTATTCGTTCGCTTGTTGCAGTATTTACTATTGATTGCAGGTGGATCAAAAATGCGAATAATGCAGTATGTCGGTATAACAGTTTCCCAAGCTTCAAGGTCAAGCAGTTGTTCTGTTTTTCGTTATTATTATAACTTTAGGTTTGTTATACGAGACTAAATTTAAATCCGTGCTCAGATTGAGACTACATAATAGTGATTATACAAATACTGATCAAAGCGTTTTCTAGTTTTTGCATGCGGCTACGAGTTTCAATACTAGTGGGTTGGTTTACTTCAGACAGATATCCATAACTATTTCGAGAATTATAATATATAAAAATATATATTCATAGCCATTATTCTATTGTCTATCTAACATATTAATATTGATGCCACTTACAAAAAGTTCAACATCAAACGCATTAAAATAATAATACCCAGCAAACCTATAATAGATGAAACAATACGTTCCTCTTACGAGAGGCGTAAAAAAATTGCATTTGCTCCACAAGATTTTTATAGTTATATCAAAGTAAAACATTAACAACGAATTAACTGTTTCGTTTATTATAATTTATTATATTATTATAAAGGAATATGAAAAAAACTTCCAACTTTTATTTTATATGGGAATAATTTATTTTTAATTGCTGAGAAAAAAGAATTTAGTATAATCCTAAAAGATAAATAAATCAATAAACGTGCAAGTGCTATTAATTTATATTTGAACGCGTCAGTATCCAATTAAATTAAAAAGATTAGAAAAAATTATGTGAACCATTAGGGAAAATTGTCTATTTCCTTTGCTATATTTGCTATATTAGCATAATACATTAGAACATGCCTGCGATTCAACTACCTCCTTACTCTTTTAGCATCGTATTACATCTGATGTCCCGCATATTTTAATATCAAATACATTTGGTAACTAATTGATATTGACAGTTTGCGGTTGCAATAGTTATATCCTGTGAATAACAAAATAAAATAAAAACATCATTACATTGTTTTTCTTATAAGTTTGACCTAAAAAACGGCATGATTTAGCTTCATTCTGTTTAAGATAACTATATCCATACAGTAGTATCTAAACCAAGTTTAGAACATACATCCTGAGGAGACAAAAAAATAACACATTTGTTAAAAAACTGGTTTCTGTATACTTGATTGAAATGGATCAACATAATTGAGGTTTATATTAAAGTTAAGTTAATTATTGTCATTATCTATAGATAATTTTTGATTGCTTCTTCGAATTATAAATTTAATTGGGTATATTAGGAATTTTCCTGTATTTAAATTTATCCTATTATGTAAAAATAATTCTATTAATAATTATTTTTTGTAATAAATGTCTTGTCCTTAATTATACTACTCAAATATTGTCACTTTTTCAGATTGCTTTAAACTTAAATGATAAACTAAATTATATGGATAGGCCAAAAAGAATTACGAAAACAAGTGTTTTAGCAGACGTAGTACTTCTCCGTATATGTACTCCAAGGCCCTTCACAACATAAGTTCTTTACTTTTATTATATGGTTTTTTTAAGGCAATATTATTGAAAAGGCACTAAATCTAAACGAATGGTCTCAGTATTCCCAAGACATTAATTTAAATATTTACCTACAACATTTAAAGGGTTGGACGGAAATTGAAGCAGAGCCTGATACCAATGAGATGGTAAGTTATTTTTATTTTTTTACAGAGCTATTTGTTTCTCTGAAATTTACGAATTTTTCGCTACTCTTCTTGTCCGTTTTTACGATGAATGAGTTGAAAGTGTAAAATATGTTCCTAATTTTAAATTTGACAATGATCCAGAAGGAATTAGAAATTGACATTACATCAATTATGATATGAGTATCCTTGATATCTCTCAAAAACTATGAACAGCAAGTAGTTCAGGAATTGCTGCTGCGTTAATCAAACAAATAAGATGATAAATTAACCAAAACGTGTCGGTCTCACAAACAGAACTCAAGATCGTCGAAATGTATTTCCATTGAACCACACGGATCTGATGTTTCTATATATGTGACATTCCTTAGAATACAAATAGGATATCCTGAGTTCAGAAAAATTTTCTGAGTAGATCCTCCATACTATCAACTTATATTCTTGCACTACATACCTAAATTCTTTATATTTATGTTGTCACGAAAAAGAAAATCAAGACCGAATTTACAAGATTCAGCCTCTTTTAGATCTTTTTCTTCAGACTTTTCAATATACCTAAAAATACCAATGAACATTTAAGTTTGGGTAAACAGCTTTTACTTTTACGAGGAAGACTTAGCTTTAGACAATACATAAAAAACAAAAGAAATGGGTATTTCTTTAATACTGAGACAAATACAGGACAAAATGAAAAAGTTGAAGCTGTGGACACCTTTGTAATGCAATTCATTCCATACCTCAACGGAGGGCACCATTTAGTGATAGACAACTTTTTCAATAGTATATTTTCATATCTTCAAAAGATAGTCTGAGCTATCAGACAATCTTTTGAAGCACAAGACTGATACTACCGGAACTTTCCGGAGTAATAGAAAAAGTAATCCGAAATTGATAGCCACATAAAAGATTGAAAAAGGTTGAGTATATCTGAAGAAAACGTTAATCAGTATACATCTCCAGATGGGGAGACAACAGATATGTTGTTATAACCGCTTTGGTAGGATAAATATTTGGTAAATTTATTTTATTATATTATTATTATTTTATTTCAATTTTATAACTGTTATCCGTTTTCACAGAAATATTTTTTAATGCATAAAAAAGTGATTTCCCATTTGATGGATATATCGATGTTTAACGCTTTTATCATAATAATATATGAAAAAATATACGCAACACTATCAGAGAATGAGAGCAATTGAGTTTCGAGAAAACGTTATTCGTGATTTACTCGAAATACACAAAGATTTAAATAATAAAGCATATATATCATAATCGACGAGCACAAGATTGAAATGAGATCCCATATTTCCATATTTTCCCGAAAAAATTGTATTAACATCAGACAATTTTAACGATACAATTACTCTGTAAATTGTAAAGAATAACAAGAAAATAAAAAACACAAGTATCGTTGAAATACAAGGGTTATAAACAAAAAACACCATTATGTCAGACATTATTCGAAGACTATGATTCAGCTACTGCTTAATTCTATTTTACTTGTTAGCTTTTGGTTAGTTACTCATACGTTTCTCTTTTATACACTTTTGTACAGTTAAAATAATAGTTTTCTACAGCTTATATTTGTCATAAAAACGTCTTGCTCCAGTAGTAAGGTGTCTCAAAACTTACAAAATATTCTGATACTATTGACTACTGGCAGTAAGTAACTCGTCCTAGCAAAATATGAAAAATATTTCGTGGGGCACAACTGCCTAGCGGTATCGGGATAAACTGTATTTTTCTTCCTTCTACCATATGTCCAGTCAAAAATTTATAAAAATCGATGAATAGGTTCCGAAAATTGTAACGCGATTTATTTGAAGTACTTCTATATTTTGCACTGTCCCTAAACCTATTAACAACATAAAAAATTAATCATTGAGTAAATACATATAAAACATTTTTCTCTAACTACTTTAGAAACAACGACATGGAAATAACATAGACCCAGTTGTTTACATTTTGGAGGAATCCAACATTAACCCTGGTTTGCCAAACCGTTACTGTGGCCAGATTATAACGGATATCATCCTTTATACTATTACCTAAAAAAACAAGGAATTCCAAAAATTCCCTGCATAAATTTCTATAAAGAATATTTTAAAACTGATAATTAAATAGCATATTATAAATAACTCAAACCGAATCTGTTTTAAATGTAATTTAAATCTTCTGTAATTATTATTCCTTATTTCAAGAAATAAAGCTCAGAATAATCGGCAACGTCGAAATTCTACCTTTTTCGAGTATACTACAGATTTCTTTCGGAATCATTCGGAAGACACCGAAGACGGTCGTAGTCATTCATGATTTCGACCTATTTGATGCGCGGCGTTGTAATTGTTCTAGTTGGTGAAATAAGTGTTTTTCAGAAATCTAAGGGTTTTGTATGGCTATTTTCAAGAATCTGTTTAAAAAACTTTTAAAAAATGGTGCGCAGTTGCTTTATTTGCAGAAAAAGAAACGATTTAAACCCAGAAGTTTGTTTTCGAAGGTAAGTATGGTTATATCATACCAGTGCTGTAGTTGAAGGGTAAAATCACCGTCTAATAGCGTTCTTATATTTGCAAATGAAGTATTGTTTTTGTATTGCACATTTCAGTTGGGCTTAAATTAATTTTTGATAACTTTAACTTATCTATAAATTCGAAGACACTGATGATAAACGGAGTACAGCGTTTTGCTAATTTATATATTTGTGAAAATTCTCAAATATTCCTCTAAAATTTATCAAACCACCTTTTTTGAGGGGTTAATAAACAACATAAATATACTATTTGGTAAAGCATAGGTACTAAATTTTAATTGAGTAAGCTGTAAGACCCACTATTTTATGTTGTCATTAATTACTCCAGGATGGTTTGCATTTTAGATGAAATTTTCAAGGAATATTTAGGGTAGTGTCGGAGTTCTCATATAGCAAGCATATACAAAAAAATGAAAATAGCGCAATAGCAATTTTTCATTTACTATAGATTTTCTTTGGTGAATTTGAAATGCTTTAATTTATTGTCTAAAAATTTTTTTTAGGTTTTTAAAAATAAGTAATCAAAAAAGTAAATAAATACCATCTTGAGGTACATTATCCCAACTAGGGAAAATCTGTTTTTATCAGGTGATTTCGGTAATATAAATAATAATACAATATATTATAATGAATGTTAAAAATATTAAACATCTTGGCACAAAATATTTATATTGTCAATAAGTGAAATGTAAAGCGGGGAAGGTGGATGGTGGGGAAAAAAGGGGGTAAATTAGGGATAAATACTGTAAAGATATTGTTTTTCATAATATAGTTTTTGTGGTTTTTAGGGACACGAAGGTCAATTTTGTATTCATATTAATATTGGGTCATGTTTATTGCTGATTTTCTGTAAATATGAATAGATCCAATACATGTAAAGGTGGTAAAAATAAGTGCTTGGTCACTTGGTAATATCGAGGTTAATGTGGTGTTATCTTCCATAGATGGTCTGGAACCATATTGCTACATTAAAAATCTGGATTTCTTTAATCATAAATGTATTCATCTTTCTTTTTAGTACTTATATATATATATATATATATATATATATATATATATATATATATATATATATATAAAGCTTTAAAAAATTTCTTCTAAATTTCCTATTTTGAAAATTGTCACTGAATCATTAAATATGTAATAGACGAGTTTAATTATTACATAAATAATGAAATATTAAATTAATATGCTGTTACTTTTGTTTTGTCGATAATAATTGTTTATTATTATATCAAACCGTTTATAAATAAATTATACCAAAGTTTTAAATTTTGTTTTATTTTTATAAACCACGTGCCCGGGTGAAAATTTATAAAATGCAGCACCACTTTCAACCTTGTTATTTACATTTTTATAAAAAAAAATTAAGTTTCAAATATAGTGTAAAATATTATACAGGGTGCTTCAGAATCACCAAAAAGTTTCGATAATTTTATTTTTAAACATCTTGCATTTTAATGCATTTATTTACTTTTTTTATTATTGATTTCTTGATAAAAGTTGGTGGTTCAAAAGAAATATTTTTGCTAGTAATAAACTTTAGATCAGGATGTTCAAAAAAGTGGATTTCACTAACAATTTCAAAAAAATAAAATTTTTCTGACGGTAGTTTTAAGGGCCATAAAAAAATGTAAATATAAACTGAGTAAAATTTTTTATATTATAGTTATGGAGATATTTAAGGTCAAACAGCAAAGAAACTTTCCCTTAGCTATTACTAATATGACATAACTAATACTTTTATTTACGATTTTTTACGGCCGGGGCAGTCACAAAAATTTTAATTTTTGAAATACACTTTTTCGTATTTTTTGAATGCTCTGTATATCTGACCTAAAGTTGAATATTGTGAAAACTATTTTTTCGACAAACACACAAGTTTCCCATTTAGTGCAGACTTTTCCACGACATAATATCTAAATTAATTGTTTTCAAGTTATTATTAAAACTCTCACTTTTGCAATGTGAAGTCTTTCCTGTTCATCTTAGAACAAAAAATCTGTCGTATCCACCATACTAATATTTGGGCTCAAAAAAATATAGCAAATAAAACATTATCTCAAAAATAGCTACGCCACTGGTAAGCCTCGCGAAGATATCTGGCAGCGTTGCAATTTTCACCGCAAGCTATTGTTTATGCGATCAGTTCGTCTTTTTTCCACTCATACACAACAACAAATTGATGTCTGATTCTATTTATTTCATTTTTATGAATGAAATGCGGGGTCTTTTTCTTTTTGACGTCATTGTTTAGAAACAACATATTCCACAATTAAAAAGGATGTCGGAATGGAAACACTAATTTAAAATTTCTCAAGCTAAAATATGACGATCTAACCCAATTTTCCTTTGTACTAAAGCTGATAATAACAGAGACTCAGGGAGTCGAAAACTAATTTAAATTTTAATTACCAAATAACTTTGCTAGTTTAGTACCGTTATGAAAGTTGCGATATTTTTTTATGAGTTAAGAACGTAGTAACTTTGCGTCTACTTGTACAAAAATTTTAATTGAAAAAAACATTCTCTCTAATTTCTTAACAGAAAATGCGTACCTTGTAAAAGTCGCTAAATTTATCGGTTTTCGAGAGTATTGTTAGAGAAAGCATAGTCAACAAAACGTATGGAATGCCGTATATTCCCTATTCGTGAACAGTTGACTTTTAACTCGTGTGGAATATGGACCATTCCATAACTTGTTGTAGGAAATATGTTATAACATTTAGAAGGGTTATTCACTCTAGCTATTCAGAGTAGCTAATAATAATAATAATGGTTTTCATAAATACCTAAGGTCAAAGAGTTCTAAAGCATCAGGGATATTGGTTAATTAAATCTCCTTCCTCTCTTTTTTCTAGTGTTGTTATTGGAGTATGATAATGGCTTCTCACAACAATCCATGGTGGACACCTAGCATGGTGACAACGCTGACCATGACTGGAGATAGCGCCGCCATTGTTAGTGGTCAGAAGCTAGTATCAGAATATTAGGACGAGAATTACAATGGAGAAAACTATAATATTGAAGAAGCCGTTGTTAATATATTCGGTTCGTGCAGGTACCGGGCGGAAGACTCAATTGCTTTTGATATACATGCCTTTGCCTACCTTTTTAATTACCTGCAAAATGTACCGCTTTAGCTGGATGAACTGATAAAATATTGTATTAATTCCTTATAAGTGGATCTTTATGTCCTTTGGAACTAAGCCCTTTTGGAAATCGTTATAATAATGAGTGTGAAAATTATGTGAAAGAGGAAAATAGTTGTTAGTCTTATGTTAACAAAAAGTATGAGTTGATTTTACGTGTTGTTAGAGCGTTTGAAATTCTAATAATAACGAATTTGAATAATATGTTAAGTGAAAAATGAAAACGGTTGTTAGATGTCAACGACTATAAGTATTGTTTTCAAAAAAAATTAAGGGGGAACTGCACGCAGTATTATGGATCATTTGCAAACCTTCCGCCGCTGCAATATTATGTTAAAACTATAAGAGATATGTATTAGCTTCAATGTGATTTCAATAGGGAAATATGCATAGTTGGGCGCTAAATGCGATTTTTTATGAAAAAATCTAATGTAGAATTATAAAATAGAAGTAGATTTGTCCATTTTCGACCATTTTTCGGCCACTTTTTGACGCAAATGCCGTCGCATATAATTTTTTTTCCACAAAATGGCTCTTTACCGCCGCTTTTGCATTGATCCTTTGTCTACGTAACTGCAAAATTTGAAATGGTAAATCGTACGCATGTCTTTGTATTTCTGCAGCGGGTGAACCATTTGGAACCTATTTTTAAACGAAATGTAAATTAAACTGACTGTACATAACACATTTTTTTGAGGTCGGACGTGCAGGAAGTTTTTTCTAATACGTAGGTACCTTTTCATCTTACTTTAAACTTGACTAGACCTTGTCGCTAGTTTTTCACTTTTTGCGTGCAGTTCTCCCTTAATACCAATGAGAAAAATACTGGACCTATGTTAACATAATGTGTGAGTTCTGTTTACATTGTTAGCGCTTTTGAAATCGTAATAATAATGATTGTGAAAATTATGTTAGGAAAAAGAGGAAAACTGTTGTTAGTAGTCAAGGACTATAAATAGTGTTCCCAAAAAAAAATTTAAGTGGGAAAGAAACGCTAGAATTATGTTAAAAAAGAGTAAGTTAGTTGTTTTTACGTTAGATCAGGTTAGATTTTAATAATTTCAATATAATCAATTGTTGTATTGTAAACATATGTTTTACGTAGATACGTAAGTTGATGCACTACTTTACATCAGTATAACGTACAAAAAAAATGGTTAAACCATAAATCGCTTGAAAATCGTTATCTTCTATATGTTGTTTGTACAATCGTTCCCGGTGCCTCAGACGACTATTTACAGCGAGAAAATACGACTTTATTGAATTCTACGATTAATAGGACCAGAGGTATGAAATCATGAAGAAGATACCAAAATTGCTATCTTCATATACGTCTACTGTTAGAGTATAAATCGTAAGTAGCATGATGAATAACTTCGATTACTGGTGCGCAGATGCCCTATTTCACGGCTTCACATCTCCCGTCCTATTATTCCTAGAAAATTCGGGAAATTTGCATTTTTTTCTTTGTTAATAATGCTCTATAGATTGTTTTCACCCGGGGCACCGGGAACGATAGGACAACCAGGATATAAAAAAATAACAATTGTCATCTTTTTAGCTTATTATATAGCCTTCCTCTATGCATTCGTCCCTGCATTTTCGGATTCTTTAAATTTGCACCTAGTAATCCATAATCTTCTCTTTTTGAATGTGTAACGTTTTATGCCAATACATTTCCTAGTGTTTGTATCATCTAATTTCAAATATTAACTTTTTTTACACAAAATAAATGGAAATTTAAAGAGTCTGATATTATTTTAGTTCAATAAAGGAACTTTGTGAATCTTATATATTAAACATGAAATCACGAATATTAACCCAATAAATTTCTAAATAAACCAGTTTAACAAGAAATTGTAGTTTCTTGCAATGCCAATCAAGTGGTTTTATTTCTAATTAGACTGAAATATGACGTGTTATTTCACTTTTCAAGATTAATGACATCAGTATACACTTAATTAACTAAAAGCAATTAGTTACTATCCATACTCGCTAAAAGAAAAGATAATAAAAAATAAAAGTTAAAGAGTATATTTAGTTCATAAAATGCTTATTTTAGTATTAAGCTATATTTTTTAGTGCGTCAACCAGTATTCATTATATCACCTCAACTTTAAAGATAGTGTCGCAAATGATTACTAGAAAAAATTCTTCCAGCATCATATTTGTGACGATATATAAAACTAGGACCGGTACTATATACTCTTTATAGTGTTATTTTTTTAGGTTGTTTTTTTTTATAACTACCCAGATTGTAACAAGTATTTTGTAATCCAGCACAGAAAAAGCTACACATTTAGATTGTTTCCTTTTTTAAATAAATATATTTCTGTTAATATAGTATACAGTATATATTACATTGCTTCTTTTGAAAGAGAGTGTAACGATGCCCATGGTAATAAGTATTTGTGTGCTGACAATACTCAATTACTGAAGTAAAAATATTTAGCTAGTTGTTGGTTGGAGTACCATATCTAGAGATATATCAAAGTCAAACTAGGGCCGGTACTATAACGAAAATTAAACACGTAGTCGTCTTTTTATAGTATTTTTTTTTCTTTGTTACTACTTAGATTGTAACAGATATTTTGTAATCCAGCGTAGAAAAAGCCGCACATATGCGTTGTTTCTTTTTAAATAAATATATTTCTGTTAATAATATAATAATGTTAAGTATATATTACATTGTATTTTCTGAAAGAGTGTGTAACGATGCCCATGCCCCAGAGTAAAAATATTTAACTAGTTGTTGGTTGGAGTACTAGAGAGATATCGTGTAGAGATTATTTCGTACAGCGTTTTCATAAATGAGTGCAAATAGTATTTCAACTTATTTCAACAAATTCTAAGCTTTCATTGACACAATCCTTGTGGTTTTCACCTCTCCTGTCTATCAAATTTACTAATAGGATATTATGAAAAATTGCTTTATGTATCTTCATATATTATATAATAGTATAGTATCCAAAAGTACTAGTTTTATAACACACGGTTTTAGAGCTTACGTCGATATTACTGAACAAGTCTTCTAACGGAGTGATTTATACAATTTTATCTATTTGACCATTTATAGTAAAAAAGAAACATTTACTTTATAAAAATGTATTCGAAAAATTGTTTTAAATATTCAGGTTGGCAATAACTTTAATGCGTCCAATTCCTTGGAGTAAATTCCTTGTTCAGCTTTAAAAACATCAACGGCACCGTAGCAAACTTTCAGTGCGTGACTATGTCACAGATATCGCAACGTGACTTTGTGCGTTTTGTTGTGTGGCACTGACTATTACTCTGCTTACTTTCTTTTACAAATATGTTGTGAATTCTAAAATATATTCTTGAAGAAAATATAATTTTATTTACATATCTATTTTGAAAATGCCCTTTATTGTATCATATAAAATGTCATTAATGGATCAATCATCTAGCCCCTTAATAACACTCTCTCATTAAGTAACATAAAAATGACATACCAATCAGACCAGTTGTTTCCTATACTTCAGCACCAGCGGTAGCTTTTTTCTAATTAATTTCTAAGTTAATTAATATTTTTATAAAATATTGTAATTTTAAACCTCAATACAGTATAAAAATAGCTTTCAAATAATAAATAATTTGGTTTGATAATGGGATACCCTTTAAATCCAATTTTAGCCGAAATATTTACGGACCATTCAGAAACTAAAACTCATGAATATTCCATTAGCATTTTTTTTATTATTATAGGTATAAACATGATGTATTAGTATATTTTACTGGGACTGACAGACAATTAAAATCACTTTTAGATTATCTAAATAGCCTATACAAAAATATAAATTTTACAGAATTAGAAAAGAATAAAGAAATTAATTTCTTAAACTTAACAGTAACTATTAAGAATAATAATAAACACGAGTTTCAAATGTTCCATAGACCATCTCATGCAGACATTACAAGACCCAATACCTCCAATCATCCAATATGAGCAGATAATAGTTTCGTTCATAGATTGATCCCAGATCCACATACCCCTAAGCATTGAAAGATATACTAAAGAGTCAAATATAATAAAACAAATAGTGGTTAATAACGGCTATGATAAAAATCTCATAGAAAAAAACAGTAAGGAAGAAACAATATAAAATAGCGTTACAGTTACTTTATCATACTAATTAGTTAAAAAAATGAATTTCCTGCTTTCATTTATACAGGAAAAATAACATCGAAGTTAATAAAAAGGTGCAACTGTTGCTTTTAGGACTAACAACTGCATTATTAACAATGAGATGAGAACCAAAAAAAAAACAGAATACACCCGGTGTTTACAAGTTAAATTGTGGAACCTGTTCAAAATTTTATATTGGACAAATAGGCAGGACGCGTAGAAAAAGATTTAATGAGCATACATTTAGTTATAGAAAGCATAAAGATAGTTCCAGTCACTCAAAATATTTAATTCAGCAAAACCATACTTTTGATCAGAACTTTAAAATTTTACGTGTAGAACGAATAATTAAAAAACTTAATTTACCAGAAAGTATGAAAATAAACAAATATAAAAATAACAGTACAATATTAAATGATCAATTGGACCTAAATAGTTCCCCATTGTTAAATCTTTATTATGCTATAACCAAATATATAGAACATTTTTACCTGAATAACATCCGAAATTGTAAAAACGGGTTCAGGTATTTAATACCTACAATTGGGGTTTGTTTTATTTTAAAATTAAGTGGATATTTTAAACAAGGGTACAATTGTACTGTTGCAAGTGTTTTCGTTTACTCGGTTAAACATGGATGTCCATCAAGTAACGGCTTGTTCTGCAATAGTAAAAAAATGCAAAGACAACACTTTCCTAATTGTAATTATTTTTACAGCACATTTAATATATAGAAAAAATAAAATTTAATCATAGATTTATTTATAATTGGCAATATCTCATGCTAATATAACAGAAATTGAAAACCTTTGAATATACAATTATAATATGCTAAAGGGATGAAACAAAGAATGGAGAATATATAGCAACATTTCAAATACTTTTTATCGTAATGTGCACCAAGACATTCCATTATCGCACCATTTCAGCCATACTCACGAAAAAAAACTCGGAAAATAAACCGTCTCAAAGTCAATTATCGTCGTTTCGCAAGGCACCTTCATAAAATCGTAGTTAAAAATGATCCACTATTTTTTTCGCCTACATACTAACAAAAGATTATTCTGATACACATATGCGACCAATAATATTTCTTTACCTATTTTGCTACCAGAGGTTCTAAACAGAATTAGTACTTTTTCGGCTATTTGTAGCATTGTTTATTATACTTATTGTATGTCTAATGTGTACCCACTATATCTACTTTATTCATGTGAGTTTCTTTTACTATTTTTAATTAATTTAGGACATTACTCTAATATCCAAAATTTTCCATAATTTTTTTAGTGGTCTACCTTCTTTTTATTTGCTAAAAAGGTGCCTTGACAGACAACAGTGATGTGAAATGTGTGCTCCTGTTGTATGTTTGTTTAGGATTTTTTGTTTACAAAATAAATAAATCCAATATTTTGTTATAATTTCGGTGGCTCAAACACTATGATTATAAGCCAAGTTTAAGAAAGAAAAAAATAAATATTAAGTAATAAATTGAGGCATTTAAAGGTAAAAATGTAAAATTATGAACAAAATTTTAAATGTTTCTCCATATTATTTTGCATTAAAATGTAGAATACGGCTTCTTTATTCTTAACGATATTTTATATACCGCACATGTTCAAAATGTTCTTGCATAGCGACTTTTTTATATTATTAACGAATATTCAGAAATGACCTGATGCGCATACCGCACCGCCCAAGCCAGACTCTGTTTAAGGTCCGGGTCCTAAACAGCCATTTGTACCGCTTATAGAATAAAACGGCACTGGATATATCCTATGTTTGTGTGAAGTTTTTTGGCTCTCCTATGAGACAAATTTGAATATCCAGTAAGGCGAGTGTATACTTCTGGATACCTTATTTCTATAAAAATAAAGATTTTAACTTTTCAATGGCATCAGGCTTTAGACTTTTACGCACATAACCTTTTCTTTCCGAAAAACCTGCCACAAGATACCTCTCTGCAGACATTTGTATCCAACGAGCAAACAACGAAAACTGTAAAATTTACTTGATTTATGCTTTCTTTCCGTTGCTGCGAAGAAAACTAACCGAGGAGAAGTGGTTATGGTGTTTGTGATGACATCATCGTTTTTGACATTTTGGGGTCGCGCGATTCACGGCCGGTTGCAGAAAGCTCAATTAAAGTTTAGAATGCTTAACGGAATGTCAAATTTGACAAAGAGTTCCTAGATTTCTATAAGCAACTCGTCAAATCCGAAAAGTCGTTTAAATATTCTAAACAGCAATTAAATTTTGTGCAACCGGCTGATAGTGTTGAGAAATTGGTATATTTTAAAATTGGAGCATTAATTAAGCTATTTTTGCAGTTTTATGTTTAGCACATACAGATGTTACAATATCTAGGTGCTGATAATAAATAAACATAATTGTGAAAATTATATTTAACATAAAATATGTAAAATATTGTAATATTACTCTGTAATGTAATTTTTTTGTAAGATAACGGTATTATTAATATAAGCAAATCAAAGTTTTTTTTATTTTGGTAAAATCTTTTATAAATCTTCTATAAATATCTACAAAACCTTGAAAATATTTGATTTCTTTAGTGGTTGTGGGAATTGGAAATTTTTTTATAACTGAGATTTTATCGGGATCAGGTTTTACTCAGTTTTTATTTATAAATTGTCCTAAATATTGTACTTCTCTCCTTAATAATTCTGATTTATCGAGTTGTAAGTAAGTAAATATGTAAGTAAATTTGTCCTTAATTTATGTATGTGTTCTTGAAGACGAGTACTAAAAATAACCTTAGATTAACTAGGATAAATCTGTTTAAAGCTGAGGTACTGGATTTACAATTGTAGCTTTGTTTGATGTTATACTTTAATTTGTAATCATGCAAGGTGCTCACACAGACCTAGGTCCATCGTGCATCTTTTATATTATATTTAATACATCTATTTTATGTATATTGTGACACTGAAATTAAATAAATAAATAAACAAAAATAAAATAAAAATGTGTATCTGGGCACTGGCGATCGGTCGCAGTGGTACATTATTCTTGAGTATCTTCAGAAGACCGTTGAACTTGGTGATCTTGGAACTGCTTCGTTTTAATAATTCCTTCTCCGCTGCTGGTAGGTTAGATGCGTTAATCAGACTGGTGATTTGTCTTTCTATTCTACGTGTAAGTTCTGCCTGCATATATTTATACGTGTTGTTGCCAAAAAGTTGAATTAAAATTTTCCACAAATTCCGTTCTGTCCGTGACGATTGTGCCGTTGCCTTTACCTCCTGGAAGAACCAGGATGTCTGCGTTTTCGTTTTATTCATCGCTATTTTTTCGACTGCGAAGAGATTCGACTTCGGTGGTCTCAAACCTGACTTCATCGGCTTGCTCCACAGGTAATCTTCTGACTGCAGCTTCAACAGAGGATACTGTCTTCAACGGGAATGTTTCTCGGTGATATTGCAACATTTTAGTCTTTGGAGAGAACGGAATATTTTGCTTCGGTTAACGGCTTCGACGACAATTTGATAACTGTATTCTGCCAAAGTTTCATCGGATTTTTTCTGTCAAGAGTGCTTCAATCTTCTTTTGTTGCTTAAGTGTAATTTCTTGATGGATTTTTTTCTACCTGTGCATTGGTGATGTTGTCCTTTACTTGTCTTTACTCTAATTAATGAATTGCTCTCACGCATGGAACAGAAAAAAATCCAGTCGAAGCCGCTAACCGAAGCAGAACATTCCGTCCTTTTCAAAGGCCAAAATTCCGAAATGGCACCGAGAAGCATTCCCGTATAAGACATATTATCCTCCCTTGAAGCTACAGTCAGAAGATTACCAGTGGAGCAAGTTAATGAGGTTAGGATAAGCGAAGACTTTTAAGAATTCAAAACCAAAGTCGAATCTCTCCACAGCCAAAAAAACAGCGCTGAAGAACTTAAACGAAAACGCAGATATCCTAGTCTTTTCAACAGATAAAGGCAACGCCAAAGTTGTCATGGACAAAATGAAATACATGGAAAAGACAGCTCAACTTCCGGACAACAACAATTATAAGTGCATGCAGACGGACACTACAAGTAGAATAGAAAGACGCATCAACAATCTGAATAACGCACACCACCTACCACCAGCGGAGAAAAAACCATTAAAGCCAAGGAGCTCCAAGATCCCCAGGTTCAACATTATTCCCAAGATACACAAGAAAAATATCCCACTTCTATCTTCTAGATCGTTACTGCACTAGACTCGCCCACATATAAATTATGTGAATATCTTAATCCATTTACTGGAATAACAGTTTCTTTCATTTAAAACTCTGCACACTTCCTGGAGAAACTTAAGGCAATCTAGTTGGATCCCGAAGACATTTTGGTGAGTTTCGATGTAGAATCACGATACAATCAACGACTCCCTTTTTGTATTCGTTTAAAGGGAGGAAAACGATATATTAAGACATCATGTGTATAGAAAACCGACGCATACAAATACATACTTAAATGCTTACTAGTATTTAGAGCCATTTTGCCTTCTGATCAATGTTCTCGAATATCGGAAACAACGCAACTGACCGAAGCTCTGAGACGGAATAGCTATTGCATTATTCATTACATGCAGTGTTGTTTTTCCCTACATACATGTCACTACAACATACGTACAATCTTTAATACACATAAGAAGGTTGGACAATGTTTGCGATTCCCGAAGTACCTTTTCAAACAGAAGGAGTATATAAAATTCTTTGAAACAAATAGTTCAGTCTGTTGTAACTTAACACCAGCATACCACTGACCATATTAAAAATATAAAAGAAACCAATGTTCTACCGTCGGTTTCAGGATTTTATAAATGAAAAATTATTGAATCTATTGAAATTTTTAAACATACAAAAAACTTCAATAGAAATACGGTTACGGTCTATATCACACGTGAAACCGATCTCAACACGGTTCGGTGAGCACAAGTCGGGTATAAAAGCCCGTTTAAATCTCTCCGAGCTCATTCAATGTTCAGATCTCATGAAGTAAAGATCCCTGAAGTTGTCTTGTGCAATCGAAGGAAAAACATAAGATAGTAATTCCAATTTTACAGGGTCTAACCCCAAGAAACATGATTTTTTATTTGACCAAAGCCGTGAAAAATTTTACTTTATATATTTTAATTTGAAGACGTATTTTATCATCAGCACCCCATTTATGCGGGCTCCTTCGAGATACTGTGATAAACTTGAAGAATAACCAAACAATATTTTCAATAATTCTTACAACAATAATCGATATGATTAAGATTTATTAGTGTTAGTTTTGGTTTAGGTTTATAAATAGTATTCGATAGATTTAACTTTGCATGGCATTTTCTCGTATTAGAACTTCATTCATACCAGCCTTTTTGAGACATTGTTATGAACCTGCTTGACGAAACAAAACACATTTCACCTAACATTACAAAAGAAGAGGCATAAGCACTTAAAATCTACGTGTAACTATTCTATTAAGATCCGATTAGCAAATAGCAATAGCAAAATACCTCCATAGACCCAGAAGAACAAGATATTGATACGGAAAGTCTCTATAGGAATGTTTCGCTGGAAAAGCCGTTGTTCATTATCAAAACCAGATGGTATGGATCAGTGTCTTTCTGAAAGAACTTTCGCACCACCGGATGCGGTTATGAACCTTTGGTTGGAGTGTTACCTGCGTACTTCTTACTTTCAGGTTAAAAAATAAGTTCTAGGCTCAACAAGAGGTCTTCTTTTGCAATCATCCCTCTGCTCCAGTGGTGGCTAATATTTACATGCAGCGATTCGAAAACCATGCTATAGAAATGTAACAAACATCTGAAATAATTTTTGGACCATTTAATTATATCCAGTCTTCAGTCATGTTAACCATGAAGAAAGAAGAAAATTCCACCGACCGACAAAATTATGAAACGTCAAAATAAATTTAACTCAATTCAAACTGCAGAAAGCCAACTAGTTTGCTCACAATTAACCCGTATATAAAAGGAACATGGAAAAAGGTAGCAAGAAATACAATATTAATAGAATAGAATACATAACATAGAATCCATAACAAAGAATATTTTAGTTAAGCCTAGTATTGATATTTTAGATGTTTTTGGAGACCCTTAGTCTCGCGTACGAATATTTCACGACTTAGTTTCTAACTTTCACACGACTCTACTCTAATAATATAAGCTCATAGTTTTAGACTTAGTTTCTAGTTTACACTTGATAACGATTGGAGAAACATTGTGAATCATTTAAATTCAAAATAATGCATGTCTTGTCGTAAAATATAAAGGCACATTTAATTTTTTTCACTAAAAGAAAATATGAAAACACATTTATTTTATTTATGCCTATAATTTTAACGCATATCAACTAAAATGTATATTATATATATTGCAAACCCCCGTGCTACCTTGTTCGTTCATTAGAATTTCAGTCAAACAGAAACGGTGAAATATCTTTTGAGCCCAACACCTGTGAGACGGGTTTCCTATTCATCAAACTTTTGTGATTCCCTACAAAAATAATATGATTCTTTAAAATTTTATTTTTATCTCTTCCACGCCTGCAATACAATAGAGTCGGCTACGTATAAGACGGTGAATTCTTTCTGAATGGAGCTACTCCGACGGTGTCTCATCTTTTTTAAGGTCTGTTCACACGAAAATTTCAGCTTTACGTTAAGAGCACATATAACATGATAGCTTCTTCAATTTAATAATTACATGTCCAGGCTATCTTTTAATCTTTTTAGATATTGTTGTTAATAATTGTTGGAATTCGTTGAATTGGGCCATAACTAACTTTTTTCTTTGTCAAAATATTAGAATGAAACTTCAGTTGAATATGAGTTAATTTTGCATTTTTCTACCAAGGTGGTTGCCATATGCACTTTTATTTCCAAATTTCTGTTATTAACTTTTGTTTTTTAAATGGGACATCTTATATATGTTTGCTTATTTCAATTTATTATGACATTGTAACTTCAGCCATTTCTCAAAAAGAATTTTTGATACACTAAACTAATATTAGGTTAATAAAAATAAATATTTACAAACATGAAAAAATGAATATGCCACCCTTTTTAAAGTTTGTGAAATATGTTGGACTGCTACCATCAACATTTGAATATTTGTTTAATAAAAGTGTTGCTAAATTTGAGACATATTCCAATTTTCACAAATGTATAGAATCCACACGTATGACAAAAAAATATATATTCATACAATAGTTATAAGAAAGGACACGATGACACCACTTTAAAAGGTATGCAATATAGGCGCATGCCTTTAAATTACCATGTTGATTTGTATCTGTGTTATCCTATAGAGCCGCACGACTAAAAAATCACATGACTACTCATCTAACGTAACCATATTAATACTAAAATATATTTTTAAACTGCTTTACATTTATTGTTTAGGTACTACCACATTTTCTAAAAGATATCGTGAAATACAAGTAGGTATTTAGTTTATGCCATTTTACCCTATCATGCAAAAAAGATGTTATTAAGGCAAATGCTGTAGCAGGTGTCGATAGTCCTCGTGGTCTGCCAGTTAAAAAACATTTCCAAATAAATATTGTCAAAGTAAATTTAAGAACACTCAACAATGGAAACTATTAGTATTTTTCAAATCGCAACTTTGGATTTCTCCTTATTCCTAGATTTTTCTATTTATTTTTTGATTTTATTGGGATATATTGCAGTTTTTGTATAGGAAACTTAATTAATAATAATAATTCGTAATTACGAATTACGATACGCGGTCGACAATAATCTACCCAGTAAGATCGCTATAAGGATTTTCGGCAAAAATGAGTTAATGCGCCAAACAGATTTAACAAAATAAACAGGAATGTTTTTACAACTGTGAGAAGCTGGATAATCAAAAAAAATTATAGCTTTTAAAGGTTCAGTTGCAAAATACTGCCTTAAAACTTTGTATTTGAGAGCAACTCGATGGTAGAGAACCAAACGTAGGAATTAGACAATTCGGCATTTGGTCCCAGTTTGTCTATGACACACCCTACATACTTGCATGTAGTGTAAAAAAAGGCCGCATCGCCTATGAGTGGCCAAACATGGAAATGTTCTTTAAGATGGACTGGCTGAAATAAAGTAGGATTGTCAAAAACATACCAAATTATCCCAATATACATAGAATGTAATGTAAAGACTATAAAATAGCCCCACGGTCTATATGGAAATGTCAGGAAGTCCTGGTAAACGTCCCTATTTCTGTAGTACGTTGACGAATATGCTTATAAATTAACATATGAGTTGGAAGGCCGGTGACCAGAAGTCTACTTTAAAGCGGTCGATTGAGGCACCTGCTAGCAGTCTAGAACAACCGATAGTTGCCACCCTTGTCTTATTGCCGCATGCTGCGATTAGCAATCGTTTTAGCTTCATTCATACTAGATTCGGCAGATCGCGAATTTTTAAGACAGATTTTGTTGTTTAAATGTCTCTATAAACAATTGCAGCATAGGCTTACTTTATTATTTTAAACGCGAAAAGGAAACGTAAGCGGTGTCGAATGAGCTGTACACAACTTTTAATAATGATAGTGATATTCTCGTGATGAATTTTGCGAAACAATTCTTGCTGGCAATGCCTCTTTATAAAAATATTATGTGAATAAATATCTTAGTGAAGCCCTATCCAGTCTTACCTTGGACAAGAACTTCAGAACATGTAATTTCAGACATTGTCGAGGTGGTCGAATCATCGGAAACTCCTTCGGTACTTTTAAATGTAACAAACAAAAAATCTCGCGTGTCTATGGGTCAATTTTCAAAAAAAAATCAACAACAACGCCTGTTAGCGGAGTTAAGAGAATATGTGTGTAAACAGATGGAAATATCAGTGCCAGTATTAAAATTTAGATACAATTTTTAATTTCGAGATATAATATTTCTGAGACAACATATCTAAATAACTTGCAAACACTAAAGCAAATGTTGAATTTAGTCCTACAATCATACAAACGTTTGTTTTTGTTTCACTATTGGAGATAAATATTCTTTTAATTATAATATTTTTAAATTTTATTAATCATTAATTTTGCAAGTTACAAAAGTTAACTTTTAAAAAGTTCGATGATGGAAGGTCTTGCGACTTGCCACAAGCCTCATGCGACCAGCTCTTATTTACCTATTTGGAACAATTTGATCGCATGCCAATAAATTGCTACAAAGTTTAATAAATTGCAATTATTTGTTATTTATTAAATAACGTTGATGAAGTTAATTATCTCGATAATTAACACAACTTACTAGATTCACAAATTGCAGTAATGGAACCAAATAAAGCAACTAACACTAAATGTTCATAGGTATCGTGAAAAATCGGATATTCGAAATTCACACCCCATCATCACGATGTCGAAAGCTATACGAGATAGGAACTATGTTAAAATGAGACATTTAAAGTTGCCATCGAAAAATTTGATTTCCGGAGGTATCCGAAAAAAGAACCTATTTGTAGGTATTTTTCAAAAATTAAATCCATCTCCTAAAGATACTTTATTCTTAGAAATGTAGTGGCATGCTGTGTTTTTCATAACAACGTTATAATTTTTAGGTACGTATCATGAAATCGATTGTTTTAAATAGAGGCCTGGAATTTTTATATCGGTTTTTAAATCTGTTTGTATAATAAAATTTTAAGCTGATACGAATAGACTAAAATACCTGTGGATAGCAAAACCGTATCATAAAACTGAAACACATTTTTACATATTTACGTTTAATTTTTTTTTATAGTTCAAAAATAATAAACCTTGATTAATTTAATCAAATGATTTATTAAACAAAAATTAATAAATAATTATGGGTAAACATCAAACGAAACGAATAACTATAGAGTGGAGAATCTCTGAGATAACATTTTGGTGAGGGGTCATTATGGCGAAACAAAATGGCGGCCTAGTTAAATGTTTAAAAAAGGGATGAACTGGTAACATTTTGTTAGTCCTATTTGGCAAAACAAGACAGCGGTCTAAAAATGTTTAAAAAGTTGGTAAAATTCCATTTTTTAGAATAAAGATCTTTTAGGGAGGAAAAATAATAAGTGTCATAATTGATTTTTTTTATAGATTATGTAAATAGTTAACAAAAATAATAAAAAGTTTAAAATAAAAATAAATTAATAACAAATAAAAACAAAATGTAAAAAATGTATATTGGAATATCGAAGCAGGGGTTCTATTTAAATAGGTATGGTAAGTGAATTATTATTTGTAACTACGTATTTATGTATGTTAGATCTGGACAAAAAAAGTTGTGGAGATGAAAAATTTGTTTTAATCTAAATTATTGTTAGATAGCTAAATAAAACAGATGCAATGCCATAAATTCTCCTTTACCCGGAACATCCCTTGTAACAAATTTCACCATACACAGATAACATAGTTGATATATAGGTATATGTATTTTGGCAATAACTTTATAGATAAGTATTGGGTGCCTCGGAGCAAAAATAGGTAAGGCCCTTTTAATAGAACTTTTCGCGTAATGAAATGTTATTTTTATCCACAAAAGTGAGATATTAAAATTTATATAATGTCTATAAAGTTATTACCAAATAACTATATTTATATATAAACGTGTTATATATGTGTGGTGGAATCCGTTACGAGGGATCTTCGGGGTTAAATTCAATTTACCGATTTTTTAGGTTGATACTGCTGGTCTGTTTTCAAACAGTAGTTTGTTCTATATAAATCTTCATAAGAAAATACTCAAAATGCCATATTAACTTAATTAAGAATAAAAGTTAAGAATTGAGCTCTAACTCTAATGAGCGACCTTCTAACTACTTTAAACAGAGTAGAATTGTAAAACTTACCTTAATAAAAATATTTTCTTATTTATACTATCGAATTTACCAAATAACATTCATAACTAGCCAAAAAGCAGGTCGGATGTCTTATCATTTCAAATTGAATTTAGACTTTGCGCCGTAATATCAAATATTTCAGACAAATTCGAAGTGTGCGACGTTAAAAAGTGCAATTATTAGGCATGTGTTTTGCCGTTTTCAATCATGTAGTTTCGAACCTACGCAAATGAAATTTTAAATTACTGCTGGAGAAAGGGTGGAATACCGGACAAATTATGTTTACTTCAAGTGTTCATTCTCTTTGAATATTTTTCGGCGTTTTTGTGGAATACTTTTTTAAAATTGTGGTTATATTTACCTCAAACACCAAAATTGTTACACTGTGGTTTATCATTATGTGTAGCAACGTTTTACCCGAATGCGTATGCAAAAGAGTTTCGACTAAAAAAATCAAATCATACATCGTGATAAGCAAACTCACTTTTTCAATGTGGGCCTTACTAACGCGCGACGGATAAATGGAGGATAAACATTTTGACAATACTGACTTACTGACTTCTTAACGTATAAATTTAAAGTAAGGTCAAGTTTTTGTTGTTGCAGTTTCAAAGGAAAATATCGGTCACGAATTCCTGTGGTTCCAGAGTTTTTCGGTTTTTAACCTCACGCCCGTTATGCTGCGGGATTTGTTTGTGCTTCTTCATATTGCATGTACTTTTATTTTAAAATATAAAAAATCGTTTACATCTATATAAGTTAACTGTTTCTTCATTTGAAATATTTGGCACAACAAGGTTTTTATAAATATTAAGATATGTAAAAAACCGACTGAAAATTTTTGTTTAACAATAAATCACTGTATTACTTATGAGTCAAAAACGTCCTGTTACTACATTCCATATTGGTATTTTGCAAAAATCATAGCAATTTTTAAAATAATTCATTCTTTATTATTGTTAATATAGATATAAAAAAACGCCCTGTATGCAATCAAAGTCGTACAAAAAAGGTACTAGCAATATTTTTATTACTCAATAAAATATTTTTATTATTCAATAAAAAAAAAGAGGTCAAGTCATATTATAAAATAAAAATCTCAATTTGTACAAAATTCGGAACTTTCCCATTAAATTACTTTTTCTAGACACATCTTAAGCCTCAACATTATTTTCCGTCCGAACTCGCCACAAGAGGTTATGGATATTAACTTACGGCCGTATTTTCAAATTAAGGCTGACGCAATGACACTTTTTATATAAAACCAGTAGTCGTGAAAAAATAAAAATGGAATGGGCCAGGTCCCAGGTAGTACACAGGTGGAGCATATTTTCGATTTTATAGCTTTTTTATTCCTGTTTTCGGTGACTTCAAATGGGCCTTTATGCAATATGTTATTTAAGTTTGAATGTAGACTTTAATTGGTTCTGTTTAACACTTATCTACAAGAGTTTCAAGAAATCGAATCGGTATTTTGCGATTCGGGTGCCAAAATACTATTTTCAATTAAATTTTAATTGTGTTTGTGATAAACAGGGCAGGTAGATATCGGGGTTTATGTTTGATTTTATATGAGGTCTTTAAAACAGTTTGTTTGGAAATCTACGAACTTCGTAATATGACTGCAAAAATTACAGGTCTTGTAATTAGTCTTCATTAATGACAAAATATTAACTAACTTTGGTACAAACGATGAATTCGAGTATCATTAATAAATAGCATTCTGTGAAGGTATCTACTGTAAAAGGAATAAAGAAATCGCAAACCGTGAACGTTGTTTAAAAAATCGGTATATTTTCTTTATCCGGAACTTCCCTGGTTATGTTCTTTTATTAGGAATAGTAAAATATGACCCAGTTTAGTTCCGCACATAGTAATTTAGTAACACATATAGTGTCTTTTCAAACATTTTCCAAGCCATTTTGTTCCACCATATTAGATTTCTGCCAATATTTTACGAGTTTCTAGCCATGCCATAATTTATTTTTGGGCATAATTTTAAAAAAATTGAACAATTAATTTTTTACACTGAGTCTTTTCTATTTCATTAGATTGCCATTTTGTTCCATCATATTGAATTCTTACCAGTTTATTCCTATATCACACATAATTTTTGAGCAAAATTGAATAAGAAGGTTTTTTACGTTGATATTTTAAACATTTTATTTTGCCGTCATTTTGTTCTACCATATTGATTTCGTGCCACAAGTTTACCAGTTAATCTCTATATTGCACTTAATTCTTGCACAAAATTTAAAATTCATCTAATAAGTAGTTTTTCGGGATGATTTTTTAAATATTTTATGATTTGCCATCGAATTCGTACCAAAATATTACAAATTTACGCCTACGTAACATTTGATTTTGGTACAAAATTTGAGATACATTGGATAATTAGTTTTTTAAAAATAATTTTTTTAACATTTCAATAGGCCCGCATTTTGTTCCGTGATATTGGATTTTTACCAGCTCATCCACATGGATTGATTAAACATGCTTTTTGTCATCTAGGAAAACGTGAAAATCCGTAAAAACCTGGAAGGATGATTTTTATTACGATTACAATAAGTAAAAGGACACGTTAAACAAGTGGCCATAAAAATTCATAATTAACAGTGTCAAAAAATAATAAAAGAAAAAAAAAACAAATTTTTTAATTCCCTATTAAATACATCTAATAGTATACCATAGTGAAACTCAAAAAATAAAGTATTTTGTTCAAATACTTAATTAAAATATTAAATCAAATGATAGTTTTAAAACATATATCACCCTTCAATTTTCTTCTACATGGAATCTCTAATCACAAAAGTTGAGCGAAATTAAATTAAAACCAAATTTCAAATATCTATCTTTAAGTAGGTATATATTTTAAAAATTTCGAAATCTAATACTAAATTACAGTATAAAATTTTAATTTAATTAATACAATAAAAAAAATAAAAATTTCAGTTATCGACGGGAGCGGCGAAAATATTAATATCATATCTTTTATTATTGACCAGTTACAGAATGATCTAGTATTAATTAAATTATTTATTTGCAAAATTTTGTTACCACATAAGCTATTATTTATATTTTTTACCACAATATGCGCTATCCAAAATATTATTAGAGTATGGATAATATGTTGATTGTAAAATTTTAACCTTTGACTTATAATTGTAAATCGGAATTATAATTTTTCTTGTATCATAAAATAGTTACTAAAATTTCAAGATGTAATACGTAAGTTGTTATTTAAAATTTTAGAACTGCGAGTTATACCTGAAATCATAAACATATTATCAGAATCGAAAATTAAATTTAACCCAAAGATATTTATGTACACTTCCCCGCCTTGGTACAAGAGTACTGTAGTTATAGCTTTTTTGTGCGAAAGTAATTTAAATTAAACACAGTTGTCAAGTTACAGACTGATCCAGTATTATTTGATTTATTTATTGTAGTTTCTTTTGATTTATTTGTAAGATTTCAAAATATTATTAATTCGACATTTTAATTTAAGGAAAGAGCATAATTTTGTTTTTTCCGCCTCTACATCAAAATTTTCATATACTAATATTTGGAAAACGATACTTTTTTTGTAATGAGTTCTCTTAATCTCTTCTTTGACTAAATTGTAAGCTTTGATTTGAAAAAGTTTCTACCACTATAAGAATGTTTTTCCGAACGCTAACAATGGATGGAATGATGGACCTGTTTTTACGCCACTGATGACAACTTTCTTATAGATTCAGCTCTCCCTGCTATCATGACTACCATTTACATTTGAACACAGAATTTCAAAAACTTTTTTTAGTAATAAGCAAGAATTCTGATGGCCCTTTCGTTATATGGAATTTAGGTAACAAACATCTTAACTAATTTTATATTTAAATATTATTAATCGTTTTATTCAGTTCCATACGGTGAGTAAAAGTAATCACGTCTACATTGTTTATTGTTTTAATCAAACGAGACAATAATTTGATCTAGAGCTCAATTCACAGAAAATTCATCCATATTATGAGACAGTAACTCAAATGCAACACTAACTATTCTGTGGCAACAAAAAATGCTATAGGAGCATATATTTAAATACTCTATTCGGTTGCAACACATATATCATATAATATCTATAATGCCACGAAAACGTCAACGAAACGTTTTATTTTACCATAGAATGCTTAGTTGAAAACGACAACACTGCCCACCGTAGAGAAACGAGCAGGCTTCAACGTACATAAACGCCATTTTACATGCTGCAATTCTTTCTTGCAAGTTGCAATAGTCATGAACAAAAGCATGCGCAGTGGCAACTGTACCTTTTGTCAAACTGCTCATGCCTTTGTTCAAGACTATTGCATATTGCAAAGAAGAATTGCAGCATGTAAAACGGCCTTAACAATTGGCAAACTTATCAGTTGCTGTTGTCTTGTTTTTGTTCTTTCTCCGTAATTTTTTCCCTATGAGGCAATTCCATACCGTTTTAAGACGTTGTCGGGTTTTAAAAACTCTTTAAAAATGTATACGAATATTGAATATGCAGACATGTTACTTATTTATGGAGAGTGTAGACAGAGTGCTCTTTTGGCTTCCCAAGCATACCGGGAAAGATATGCTAACAGGAGGTGTCTCCCCTTTTGGGACCACATGAAAACATTTGTGTATAATAGGGTTGAATTTGAAAATGAAGACGACCTTAGAAACCGTATTTTTGCTGCAGCGGAACACGTTAGACAAAAACCTAACATTCTTAAATATGTTTAAGAAAATTGGCTTCGCCGTATTCGTGTCTGTTTAAATAGTAGCGGTAACCATTTTAAGCATTTACTTAAGTTTTTAAAATACTTTTTTTAGTGTGTGAATTACGTAACAAGTAGGTACTATAAATTAATATGCTTGGTAAGTTCACATTTTTTATTACTTTTTGGAAACTAATAAACTTAATTCGGGTTGCGCAGTTAAAAACTATACAAATAAATAATCTGAAAACTTTTAATAACTAGTTTTTTGCTATTTTTTACACACTCCGATATTATGTTAACAAACCACAAATTATTAAAACAATACTTCATACAATCCAAAAAAAAATCAAAATAAAATAATTGAACCTTTTTCAAACCTAAAGGTTTTTTATACCTCTTTGTTGATAAAACACAGATGATGAGATTGTCATCACATTGATGTCCAAGCAGGTAGCAATGTTGCCATGTTGTCTTGGAAATAATTGAAACCTTCTTCAAAATTAAACATTTTAAAATTAAATATCTCGAAAACCCTTTCGAATTTACCGAGGATTTATAAGAATATTTTGTTCAAAATCGTTCGCACTATCCCATGTTAAAATATTTGTAGTCAAACCCCTAACACCCTGTATTTATATAAAACAACTACTTTTAAAAATCTGTTTTTGCATCACTTCGTATAATGCCCTTACAGCTAGTCTTAAACTTATATAAAAAGTTATGAAAGGTGTGAAAAGCTATATTCTTGATAAATATTACTATGATGTTAAACAACACAAAACAAATTCATTTCTGGTAGTAATATCCATGATCCAACTTACTATGTCTCCGTATAAAACTATGTTCAAAAAGTGAAAAACCAGCGACAAGGTCTAGACGAGTTTAAAGTAAGATGAAAAGGTACCTACATATTAGAAAAATCTTTCTGCACGTCCGACCTCAAAAATATGTGTTATTTATAGGCAATTTAAATTACATTTCTGTTCACGCGCTGCAGAAATACAAAGACAAGAGTACGATTTACCATTTCAAATGTTGCAGTTACGTAGGAAAAGGATCAATGTAGGGCGGTAAAGAGCCATTTTGTGGAAAAAAATATATGCGAAGGCATTTGCATTAAAAAGTGGTCAGAAAATGGTCGAAAATGGACAAATCTACTTCTATTTTATAATTCTAGATTTGATTTTTTCATAAAAATTCGCATTTAGCGCCCAACTGTACATATTTTCCTATTAAAATCACATTAAAGCTAATACATATCTCTTACATAAATATTAACTCTTAACATAATATTGCAGCGGCGGCGGCGGAAGGCTTGCAAATGATCCATAATACTGCGTGCAGTTCCCCTTAAGAAAAACCGAAATCAAGATCCTTGCTGTAAAAATTTCCTGAACAAATGAAGAATGATTGCTTTCTGGAGGTCCACATAACTGTTTTTATGGAGTCTATTTTCACAGACTATCTTTCAAGGTCTTAGATACTGATGATACCGATGACCGGTATCATTTCGACCCTGACCAGTTACCACATTTGTTGGACCTCTAAAGTCAGTTCTGAATACTTATTCTTCTTCTCTCGATGCAAATGTTGGTCACGGAAACATCAATCGGGTATGCTGACTTAACTCTCTTATCCAACAGCAAGATATCGGGGTCGGTTAATATCACCTATTTATCAACGATAATCGCCCGATTATAGTACAGTCTAAAAGTGTAGGTTTTTAGGAACTCATAGGTCTTGGCTAACAGATGCTGTACGATGTTACATACTTGATTATGCCTATGCGAATGATCTGTGTTTGTTATGTAAGTGCACCCTGATGCTATATACTAAATGGTTACTGACTTTGGGTGGCATTTACTATACTTGTATAATATATCAGATTGGGTGTTACAACCCTTAATTATGAACTTCTTGTAGTTGTTGGAATTTAAAAATCCCTGAATCGCAACCATGACTCATTCAGTTTCCCAGAAGAGCAATTCATTACTTCGCCACTTGTTTGACGCCGATTTATCTATGTGTTTTTAGTTTAAATCATTATAGTGTCGTTCATGCAAAGCCTTTTACGCACATTGTTCCTGTTTATCAGCATCAGAGATTGTCGTTATTTTCATATAGTCGTTTATAAGGTTGAGTGGCATGTACGACCTGTGGACTAATTTTGTCATCTATGAGGATCAGAAGTTTCACCTTTTCTAAAAAAGAAATCTTTTAATTTACTTAGTTGGTTAGAATGTAGGGTTTTTAAATCAACATGAGCTCTTCCTTCTTGGTTTTTGGCTAGGGTTCTGGTGGTTCGTTCGAACTCTTACATATCGGTTTAAGTTCACTTCAGTATTCCAAAGTACAACCAAATTATTTCAGTAATAAGGTTTCTTTGCATTTAGCTCTCGGAATCTCTTAAAGTACTATTTATTATTCTTCATTTTACCTACGGTTCCTCTAATAAACGTGCTTGTTGGAATCCGAGGTAAATGTAGGTTTCACCATCTTTCATTCATCACTTTTTGGTAAGGTAATTTTCGATCGTTTAGCTCTTCGAGTTATTTAGTTTTACATTTCTGTGATCCAAACTACATGTGAATATCCCTGGAAAAGATGTAATTTTCATTAAGTCGTCCAGTTGTTTTTTATTTCCGGCGAATAGTTTGATTTCGTCCATATAAAGCAGATGAGACACCGTATGTGTTACATTTCTGTCAACTTTTTATTATTATTATTTCTATGCTGATAGATGTAATTTTATATTAAGTATTTTAGTTTTATCATACTGACAGTTGTTTGTAACATTTTCCAGTTCCAATTTTTTTGCCGTTATTATATTTGTGACATAAATGTGAATAAATAAATAAATAAGTAAATAGAAAGAAATTCTGTGTATGTCACCCAACGAGCTATATTAAACATTCACAATGCGATATTTTTTTATGGAATTTTTTATGTTAATAATGGTTTTTATTTTTTTTTGACGTCGCTGTAAAAATCAAGATATGCCAATGATTTCTGTAATGATATAATAAATAAACCTCTATATTTTAGTTCGAAAATATTAGATCATGATTTATTTTAATATTTTCCTTGTACACGAATATCAAAAATTTGACCCTTCTGAATACAATCCAAGGTAAATGTGGTATATCACATTTACCCCATGGCAAATAATATATCACACTTGTGCATTTATTATTTCTGGTGAAATGGTTCAAACTTATAAAACTGCCAAACAAAGATTATGACAAGAACAGTTTGCAACTAGCATCAGGGGAAGTCTGTGCTGGACGAATGACATACCTTTAAGTACTATATTTAGCCATTTAAAAAGTTTGCGTTGACTAAAAAGATCTAGTAAAGTTCGACCAACTGCTCTTACTCAACCACAAGAATTGAAGCTTGTAGTAGGGCTCCGAACCCTGGAAAAATGGGACTTTGGCTTAAGTCGCAAGGAGACTTTGGAGCTGGTGGCAAAATATGTAGAAAAAAATAATATCCAAACCCAGTTTAAAGACAATGTACGAGGGCCTGATTGGTTCCTTAACTTTAAAAAACGACACAATCTCAGCTTAAAAGTTCCACAAGCAGTCGAATATGCTCGTAAAAAGGCAACAGATCTTCATAGGGATCAATGTATGAGACCAGTGGATGGTACCAGAAGGTACAGGTTTTCCAGGTACTGTTTATGTCGCCAGTAAAAAGGGGAGGATGGAGTCTACAATTTTCCTAAATAATTTTAAGAAGACAGTTCTTCCTTGTTTTGCAAATGAGAGGCCAGTGTTAATTATTTACGACGGCCATAGTACACATGTAAGTCCTGAAGTTATAGAACCTGCTTTGGCCGAAAGAGTGACCATTTTAAAATTACCTCCTCACAGCAGTCATTTACTCCAACCCCTTGATTTGTCAGTATTTAAAGCTTTAAAGTCAATGTGGGATGAAAAGTTGGTAAGATGGTAAAGACATCATGTCGGACAAAAACTGCCAAAGAAATTGTTTGCACAGTATTTAGGAGAAATTTGGTTGTTGCTTGAAAAGACCATAATTCAAAATGGTTTCCGAAAAACTGGTACTATACCGTTCAACAGAAATATTATTCCACATGAAATTTTCTGACCAGAGGCTTTTAAACGTTTGGATTTCTAAAATCAATCCAAAACTTTACCAACGCATGTAACAGTGGAAACAGGTGCCACCGGTGAAAACGAAACTTCTACTTCTGCTATTACAAATGAAGTGATATCTTTTGAATCTCTTCTACTTTCTACGGTTAAACAAAATAAACCAGAGGGTTGCCCCAGGCGCTGAAATTATAAGCAGTTAACTTTTAGCCTAACAACACCTACTGCGGGACCATCAAAGAAAAGAAAGCTACAGTCCTATAGTTCTTCTGATGATGAAGAATCTGTAAATTATTCAGTACGCCATTTTGACAACGACAGTGACTTCTTTGAAAACTTAAGAAACCCATCTCCAGAATCAACTGATGTCGAACAAGTTCCAGAAATCGAAAAGTGGGTATTGGTTGAGTACGCAACTAACCAAAACAAAAAAAAAACATTTTTTTGGCCAAATTACAGGTCAGGAGAGAGATGATTGGTTAATAAAGTTCTTAAGACTAAAAGGTGACAAGTGCATCTTACCTCATATAGTTGACGTAGATACAGTTGAGGAGGATAACATAGTCAAAGTTCCTGGGCCGTTCCTAGCCCCTCGGCCGCCTTTGTGAATAAATAAAACGGCCGCCCTTTTATAACAAAAAAAAACAATATTTATTGAACAAAAAAATATATTTAAGTTCCTACGTATACATTAACAAGTAACATTGTATCATAACATAAGGTAATAATCTATTAAACGAAACAATAAACAACATAAAACAAAATACAAATGTTTAAACTATTAATTATTTAAATATCAAATAATATAAAAGCCAAACAAACAAAAATTGGTATCTTTTATATTGTATCTAAGTATAAAACTAAGCAAGTCCCAATAAAAAAACAACCTCTTCATTTCAAAAATATTTTTCTGGCTTTTGTACTTGCGAACTCGTCTATTATTTTATTATGGTCTAAATTTTCACAAATTTCATTTTCAATGGCAATTATACCTAAATTTGTAAGCCTTTCCTGTGACATAGAAGATCTTAAATAGTTTTTTATTATTTTTAATTTTGAGAATGACCGTTCACCAGATGCAACCGTTACTGGTATTGTTAAAAAAATTCTCAAGCTTATACATAAATTAGGAAAAGATGAGACCAAATTATTACTATAAATAAATTTTAGAATCTCAATAGGTTTGATTTGATCTGTTAGAGATTTAAATGTAACAATTTCTTCAAATAGTTCTACGCCACTTATATCCCTCGATTCGTCTTCGGTTAATGCGATTTCAAGTTCAACGCATTTTTGTTTTAAATCATCCGATGTCACATCATGAAACCGTGTTAAAAAGTTAAAAATATTACTGCAATACGAAAGAAAATTAAACCTTTCTTCTACTGATATTCTAGCTCGGTCAATAACAGTATAATAAAAATTTATTTTAAATTTCTCTCGTTCGTTAGTTAATACATTGTCTGTACTTTGATAACTAAATTGTGATTTTTTCCGCCTTATACGAACTTCTGGAAAATCTGGTTCCACATCAATTTCATTTGCTAAATTGGATGAAATTTCTATGTAAGTGTTAAAACTTTGGTCCGATCGCATTTCGTTAATAAAGTTAAGTACATGTTTTAATGATGTGACACACTGAGTCAGATCAATATTAATTTTTTGCAATAATTTACTGACTACGTCAATTTTAACTAATAACTCGTACCATATGACTAAGCTACAGATAAAAGTAAATGATTTTATTTTTTCTAATAATGAATTGGCACTTAGTTTTGTTTTTGAGTCTCTTGTAACATCTTCTGAAAGCTCAACCAAAGCTTTACAAATATTTCCTAGTTGATTCCGAAGTGGTCTAAGCGCTTTAACTCTGCTTTCCCATCGGGTGTCACTTACCGATGTAAGATTTAAATTACTAACATTTTTTTTTAAAACATCCCAACGAAAAGGAGAAGAAGAAAAGAATACATACAGTTCCTGCACGATGTTAAAAAAATTTATTGTTTCGTGGGAGATTTTAGCGGAATCGTTTATTACTAGATTTAGTGTGTGAGCGGTGCAAGGAACAAATATAGCCCTGGAATTAACATTTTTTACCCTTTGTTGAAGTCCGATATGTTTTCCGGACATATTGGCCCCATTATCATAGCCCTGACCTCTTATATCCCTAATATCTAATTCAAACTTAGGCAAAATATCATTAACCAATAGGTTAAAAATCCCTTCCCCAGTTGTATATAAAATAGGAAAAAAACCCAAAAAACACTCTTTTATGACAACATTTTCTTCGTTACAGTCTACATATCTGACTACAAATGTAATTTGCTCTGTATGACTTGCATCTGGAGTAGAATCTAAAATTATGGAAAAATATTTGGATTTTTTTAAGAGTGTCGTAAAATGATGGCAAATATTTTTTGCTAGCAAAGTAATTATTTCGTTTTGAAAATGAATTCCCAAATAGTGAGTTATTTTACTTTTTGATTCTTGGGTCTTTGTAATTTTTTTTAGATGATCGGATAACACTGGGTCAAATTTTGCCACCATTTCAACAGCTTTTAAAAAATTGCCATTATTTTGTTCGTATAAGACGGAACTTTTTCCACGAAATGCCAATGATTGTCCAGCTAAAAATTGAATAATTGCAATAACTCTTTTTAAGATAGAGCGCCAGCGTTCCTTTTCAAGTTCAAAATAATTTTGCCGTTCTTTGTCAATAGTTAATTTTTTATTTAATGACATTTTTAACTCAACCCATTTTTGATTAGCTTGCAAGTGATGTACAGAAGATTCATGCTCGGATAAAATATGTGAAAGATGTCGCCAATCAGAATACCCCATTTTGCTATTTAACTTAAATACTTCCTTACAAAATATTTTACAACAAAGGCAAAAAATGCTATTTGCTCTACAAGAGTATACCAACCAAGCTCTTTTAATTTTTTCACCATTTGGCAAAATTCGAAAATATTGAGTTGAAGAAAATTTCCTTCCCGATTCATCAGAAGGAAATTTTTTTTCTATATGCTGAAAATCGTTTTGTACTATTTGCTCAATAACTTGATTTTGTAAAATATCCGGCCAGGTGAATGGGTCGCTGACATCAAAATCATCATTAGTTTCAGGGATAACTTCATTTAAGTTAGGATTATCATCGGTTAAGAGCATCTTTTCTTCATTATCTATTTCTGTATTTGATTCAGGGTGTTTTTTTTCTTCAGGGTCGCTTACTTTATGTGCATCCTTTACATTTTCATCCTCAATTGTATCTGTACCCTGTGACGATGTTGATGGAACTAAATATTTTTGCAAAGATCCACTTAATTTTTTTTTGTTTTCTTCCTTTTCTAATTTTCTTTTTTTATATTGAGCTCCAGATAAACGTTTTGTTTTTCTATCGGACATCTGGAAATAAAATGGAAAGGTAATTAAAGTTAGAAAATTTAGTTTATGTAATAGTTCTGAATCTGCGAAGATATAATTTTATAGTATCCCCAATTAAGTTCGCACCAAATGGAATTTTTTATAAATAATAAGTAAAATTGTAATCTAGCATCAGATTTTGTTTTTAAAATGACCCAAAAAATAAATATAATTATTATATTTTTATTAGATAAGTAAATTAGTAAAACTACTTTATACATTTTTTAAAACTTGAAATATAGAAAATTAATCTAGACATAAAATTAACAATAAACCACTTTTTGATCTCAAGCTAAAAAAAATTTTTTTTCACATGTTTAATATTAAATCCAAAACGTAAGATGCGGATTTGGATGGTAATATTAAGTAAAGTAATATCTATCCGAAGAACTTACCTTTTTAAATTACGAAAATTTGTTTCTTTTGAAATTTCACTTTTGCAAAATGTAGAAAAAAATAACTAAACAACAAACACTTTATATCACTGTTAAACTCTCGCTAGTTAATCGAATACTAAAAAAAAAGAAAAACAAAACATTTAAAAACTGCCCCATTCTACAGTATATAGAGCTATATAAAACTATATACTGTACACATACCAATTATGAAGTATAAACAAACATTTTTGCATTGAAAGGCGGCCGCCCTTATCTATCATTTTTATTGCTTTTCCAAGGAACGCTGCTATAAATAGTTCTATTGTAATTTCGGCAACTCATGCACAGCAAAAAAAGAAATGACGGGTAATAAATTTCTTATGAATGTTTTATCTTAAAAGCCTAACAAAATGTAATTTAATTTTTCTTTATTTTGAAAACAAAAATATAGGTATATTTTTGTAATCAAATGGCTAATTTTGTGTTTTTGGCCGCCTTTGTGCCGGCACACCGTGCACACCCCTAAAAACGGCCCTGCAAAGTTCTGCCTGCAGCAGTTTCTGATCGAAGATACCAATTTCACTTAATATAAAATTTTGTGGGTTTAACTTAAGTTAAGTTCTTTGTTTCTTATTTTACAGGTTATGTAATTTACGCAAATTCAACATATTTGTTATGCCTACCAATCATCGTGCTTTATTTCGCTTAAATAAATACCAGGCATTTGACATGTTCTTTCACATTAACCCCATAGTATTGCTCTATAATTTATATATACAAACTTAGAGATAATTATTACATTTGCCCTGTCATGCGGGGCAAGTGTAATTTATCTGCATATTAAAAAAACGAATATATAAAAAAACAGTATGGATTTCGAGAAAAATAAATATAAATATGCTAAAATAATATAACAAATAAGGTGGTATATTTTTTAATTTTTTTTCAACGTTTATTTTTATAAATATGACCAATGAAAACGTCACTATTATAAAACCATACCACACTTACACCCAGTCACCTTATATATATTTACATTTACATTTATGTTATTCTATATCTAGTTATATATCTAAATTAATTAAAGTCCGTTTAATTATATGACCCAGAGTAATATAGAGTTTTCTTCATTAAATAGGTGATGGACTGAATTTTTCCTAAAAAAATATCATTAACATATTTTTTGTTAATTCTACAACGCTACGACTTAAACTCGGAGAATTTTTTGAGATCCAACCTTTGACTGGAATTGGTGTCACATTTTCTCTGAGATTAATAATACAATATTGGAGCCGCAGCACTCTATGTCCTATTTCCTCTGCCAATGCGTCACACACATATACTCTTTACACAGAATGCCTTTAACTTCTAAATGATTACTTTTTTTATAACATCCTTGAAATATATAGTAGTTTTGAATCTCCAATTTCATATTATTTGAACAAGGAGCCTTATGTAACTGGCGACTGTGATAGCCCGCATTGTTCATTACCGTCAAGCTTTTCTGAGGAATGTTTGGTAAAAGACAATTCTTGGACTATTCTTCTAAAAATTCTGCGATTGTATACTCAAGGGAGTTCACGCAGGAATCTTTAATATTATTTGCAGAAAACCACAAGGTGTTTGGGCTCAAGCATTTTTTGACCCGGCATGTAAAATGATTATCCTTTCCTCTTTATTTGACAGAGCTTTTGTTTTACACCAACCGAAAGAATCGGATTATCCCTTGGATGGTGTTTCAAACAATGTCTCATCGAGGTAAATTGTTGGACGTCTTTCAAAAGTGTATTTTCTTATTGTTATTGTAAACTCAAGATGTGGGACTCCATAAGTACTTGCTTATGCTACATCTTATTTGAGTTTCATTATTAGTGAGTCTAAGAATGAATGCTTCAGAGTCTCTAATGTAGGTACACGTTGCTCTTCGTAGATGGTGTACACTTTTCACCTTATCAGGATTGCCAGAGGTATCTTAGTTAAATCACATAGTTCACCCGCAGCAGCACTGGCGTTAAGTGCTCTATTAAGTAAAGAACTATAAAGAGTTTTTACAACTTCCCTAGCATCGACAGATAAATGGGTTTCCTTCACTCCGAAATACTAGAAGAAACGCTACATTATACTGTTTTAAACGTATAATATTTTATAAAATGATACCGCAATACAACTGAATACTTCCCATGAGAAATGAAGACTGTCATTCCCTTGTTCAAAAATGTCTTTAAAATACCTACTATAGGTAAACATTTAAAATTATTTTTTTATACCTACAACAGAATAGATTTTGGTCTTTTTAAACTAAAAATTATTACAATCCGGCCATCTCAACTATTTTTGTTTGTTTGTTGCCAAACACTTGTCTACACAGTGAGATTGACCACCAGGTAGTTTTATTGCAGTCATTGACTCAGAACCATTTTTCGTGAAATTTACTATACCGAGACAGACCTCCCACCCATAAACAGAAATGAGCTCACCACCATTCCAAGAAAAAAATCTGACACAGTCGGCTTACTCATGGTAATTTAATGGAAGCTGGGGACTTACCACTTTGTGAGCACTGTAACAGTACCCTAACAGCGCAGCACCTCATTATATAATGTTTCTATTACGCAGAAGGCAGGCGTATAAACAAAATGAGTAATGACCTCAACCTCAAACACAACCTTTGTTTTTCCAACAGATTCCTCAAACTAGTGAAATTTTTCAAGGACATTAAACTTATTTAACAGACTCTAGCTTAGTTATTGTTTCTCAAACTATTTTTTTTTAGTTGCAAGATATATATGTTTGTAGAATAATTGTAATTATGTCGTAAACAGATAAAATAAATAAGTATAGAAAATTTTAAATAAATCAAAAACATAGCATTTTAGATCCACGTTCTATAGTACATACTATCATATTTCAAAGTTCTACTAAGACTTGCATCTTTATATATGGTATCCTATTTAGAATAAAAAAATTGATACTCGGCTAAGTAATAAAAACTCAGTATGCGCGAAAAAAAATCAAATTGAACTGTGCTTTTATATCTTTATGTCGTATTTCTGAGATTCCGTGACACACTCTGTACGCCACATATTTCTTTATAGAAATATTCATTGCTTTCTAAAAAATTCTGACATTCAACAACACCCACGTCTATACCATTATTTTTAATTCTAAATTAAAATCGTTAAATTGAATAAAATATTTAAACCAGGCGACTTATAACACACGTTGGGAAATTATCGATTTAGTATGTTAATCGCCTTTTATAGAAAAATAAAACGTATCTTTATGTTAAGTCTAATGATGATTCAATAATTCATTCATCGATTCAAATTACACCGAACAAATATATTGGTTGGAAATATAAAAATAAGCTTTTAGCATCCAAATAAATTTTATTACGATCTTAATAATACTCTCCTCGTTATCAAATGCTATAGATGTTCCAAAATAAAGCGCCAATTTTCAATGGGTTAATTTATTTTAACTTTCTTAAGATTTTTCATTATAATAAAATGTTAATTGTTATTGAACCGCTCTAGTCAAGATATTGAAATTTTATGATACAAGCAAACTGGTCAAGCCTAAAAGAGGAATGTACAGTTGCAAATAGTATACAGGGTAGAGCTGAGGTTCTCAAAACAAAAAGTACTTTAAATAAAATAATCAGTACTTTTTTATACTTAAAGTACTTAAGCGTGATAATAGTGAGAGAGCTGACGATCAATTTTGCTCTTACTTAAAACCTGTTATGAAAAATAAGTTACATGCTGAAGATGATTCTCTGAGTCGTTGACCCATATTCTTATATATCGTTGAAATAGTTGTTTAATGATCTATTTAAATTTATATTATATACACGGAGTTGCATTTAAAATTATAAAAAATACGATAAGGGTAACATGGCAATATTGTACCTAATTTTAAGTTTTAACATTTAGATATTATGTTGTAGGTAGAATGAACTATAGAATTTTTTTTAGAAATTTTTAAAACGTTTGAAGCCACTTTAATTCTGTTATTTTATAAACAGATAAAGAATGAAGAAAAATGCCAATAAATCCAAAATTTTGCTTTATCAGCCCAGGAAAGATAAACTGAAACTTCAAAAGAAACCAAGAAATGTACAAATTTAATCCCTTGCCAGAGAGCTTTCTGCCCCATGCAGTGTCAACTAACAACTAGCGAAGGGTCAAACGTAATCTATTACCAATACTTTAGTAATGTTTGCAATTTTGGCAGAGCCCAGTCGAAGGTAGACATTTAATAGTTCGAAAAAAAACGGGAAAAATTGGGAAAAACATGTTGTTTTTGATTTAAAAATAGCAAATAAATACTAATTGTTATAAAATTACCAAATATATTTGAAAAATAAATTTGAATATAGCCTCGCTTTGCCACTTTTCTAGCGGGGCCCTCTGTAACTTAGTTGGTAGAACAACGTCCCGGTAAGACGGTGATTGCGGGATCGAATCCTACTCGAGGACAGACCTTTTCAACTTTTAATCGCCTTTAATTTTGAAATTCATTAGATTGGAATAAGCCTAAAACAAAAAATAGGCAAGTTTCTATCAGGGTTGAAAAAAATACAAGTGTTAGAAATTTAAATTTCAAAATAGTTTTTTGATATGTTTTTATTCCTAAAGTGATGCTTAAAATAATACGTGTTTTAAACTCTGTTTTTATAGTTCAACCTGTGTATTCTGCTTTGTTAATTATTACCTTAATGCACTCTGTATAGCTATGGTTTTTTTTATAAACTTGTTTTTAATCAGTATGTTTAAAACACTACCCTGGTTTCTATATAAATAAATTACCGAAATGAAATGAAGTCAATCGTATAAGTATTTGTTGAGCTATGCCGCATACAGACAAACAGACCGACAAAAATGGGAGAACATGTTTTTCGGGATCTAAGAACCCTAAAACGCAAAAATTTCCACGGTGATTTTTTCATTATTACAATACTTCCATATCAGGTTTGACAACATTAGCTTTAAAGTCACGCGAGAAATAAAAAAAAATCTGTTCCTATTGGCTCCACTGTGCAGTAGAACGTTCTCCTTCTCATAAATTGGTTCTTAAGGCAACAATATATAGGACGTTTCATTAAAAAAATATATGTTGGGCCTGTTACAAATAGGTATATAAAATAATAATAATTTAAACAACAAGAAAATGGAAGTTTTGTTCCAAACCGTAATTGGGTTCTAAGGTAATTATTTAAACACTGATGCAAATGTTGGTTTAATATTTGAAAAAATATGGGTTCTGGTTTCAGTGTCGTTTTCAGAGGATCATCTCGGTGTTCCAGGTATTTACTGACGAAGCATGGTTTCTTAATCACTTTTTTAATTATTTATAAAACATAGAACATATCTATTGTAGAGAACTTCCTCGAACTTTCCATTATGCAGTACAGAAAGAAGTTGTATTCTGTTTTTTTTTTGGTATTCTGGTATTCTATTTTTTTTTGGAAAGAACAATATTATACAAGACACTTCCTTATTATGCAAATATTAGTTTACATATTAAGTGTAGTAGATTGCTCAGTACCTACAACTTAGCATTCCAGTTCTGTGTGCACTCGGCTTCATTTGACCATTCTCTCTATTCTGCTTTAACCGATCCAGAAAATTAGGTCTTCATTAGTATCTTCAGACTCGTAAAATAGTAAAACCAAATACCGCTATCCATGTCGCAGTTTATTTAGAAGGCGCGCAACAATTGTGGCTCAATGATACCAGAAGTGTCTACTCGTTTAGAAACACAATACAAAAAATATGCTCATCTATAAACGAAATAAACAGTAACAGCCGATCGGATGCAGTATGTCGCGGACTGGCAATTCTGAGCGTTGTACAAGGCCAATAACCCTGTGAGTAGTCCATGATATATTTTCGGCTAGCTTTATTTACTTACTTTATTTACTTACTTAGTATGACCAGTTTTTAAACTCCTGGTTTTTTTATACATCCCAATTTGATTAACAGAATGCCATTGAGATAAGCTTTCTCTAGGCATTAGCATGTGGTAGCTTCCCCAGATTAGCGCTTGATTTTTAAGTAATAGAATGTGGTAAAAGCTTCATTTATAGATATGTGTACAGCTTTAATGTTTAGAGGGTCTGGTGATATTTTAAACTGGTTCTAAACTTTTAGAGATATCAACAATTATTGTATACCAAAGTTTTATTGTTTTCTCTGAACCGCCAGGATTGCCAAAAAAATAAACAAATGACAATTGGAATGTAACAAATTGACCATCCACTTTTTTATTTCAAATAGGACACTTTATATAATATTAATTCCATCTATAGGCATCTTCTTGCTTATTATTAAATACCTACCAGGTCTGATACCTTTCTCTCAAACACCCGACAAAATTTACACGAACCCTTCCATAAGCCGCAGTGTATTCCTTTGTAATGACTTATGTATGTATGTTCTCTTTCTTTCTAACATATTGCCTCTTCCCAGGATTTTTAGCAAGCTTCTCGGTTGTCTTCAAAAGATAAGGTATCAAAACTGATATTTTCTTAATCAGCAAGCAGATGCCCATTTATAAACATATATTATTATACAGGGTGTCCCTTTTAAAATAACAAAGCCGATGCCTAATTTTTTATTTTCCAATTGTCATTTGTTTATATTTTTGGCAAATCCTGACGGATCAGAGAAAATCATATATAACTAGATCTATAAAATCAATCCAGACACCATGTACTGCTCTATTTTACAAAAATTAGAAAACATATTAGTATTGGCTTTTCATCGCACCAAATGTCATATGTTGGCCTATTCTTTTATTTTAAAATAGCATTTTATATTACTAGAAAATATAAAATGCTGAAAGTGTTCAAAGTAGGGTAAATGATCAATATAAAAAGGTTATTGGAATATTCCAGATACCCTATAATTTTGAATGGTCCCTTAGTAGACCTTATATAAAACGTGATATCCTAAAACTAATTTAAGGTTATTTCAAACATTACACAAAAACGATTATTAGAAATTCTATTGAGAATGATTTCTATTTTTTATTCTAACATCATTTACTTACCAAAAACTTTAGTTCAAAATACCGTAGATTGTTGTTATAGGTAGCACAAGCACAAGCCGGAAGATACTAAAACAAAAGAAATAATGTTTGATAGGTCTATTTTTAATTTTAAAATAACTGTGATATATCTACGGTTATATTTGGCTAAAAAAAAAATGTTAAAAATAAAAGTTGATAAGGGTATTTTAAATTATTATGTATGTATACGTATGCGTAGCAGGCCCAAAATACAATTTTTTTAATGAAACGCCTTATATATCATTGCTATAAGAAGCAATTTATGAGAAGGAGAACGTTCTACTACACTGTGGAACTAATAGGAGCATATAGTTTGTTTTTAATTTCTCGGGTGACTTTAAAGCTGATGTTCTCAAACCTATATATATATATATATATATATATATATATATATATATATATATATATATATATATATATATATTTATATTATATTATATATTATATATATATATATATATATATATATATATATATATATATCTGGAAGATATTTTGATCAGTTTCGATGTATAATCATCTCTATACACAATGATATTCAACGACTCAATTTCCAATATATTATACATATTGGATCATAATAATCCTGATAAGAACTTAACAGACCTAGTGGAAGCTTGTCTTACATCTACTTATTTAAAATTATGTAAAATGTAAAAACAAATCTATTTTTCACAAACACTTCCACCATATTTTTTAAAAACCGCGTAACATGTGTCGCTACACAGTAGCTTCTTTGGACGTTACATCTCGAATGAATAAACTTAAGAGTAAATTAATATTTATATAACTAGGTGTAAAAGAAAGATTCGGAACTTTTAAAGATATAAAAGTCTGGAAATTTTTAAGAACTAGCCATAAACTACCTAAAACTATTGAAATATATTTAACAGAGGTGAATTATTGAGTTTTACCTGATCGTTTAACAAACAATTTGAACGTTTGAGCTTATTTATTTCTAGAGATTCCAGTATATTCAATTTAAGACCCTTATTTTCTTCGTGTAAAATTTTTGTCAAAGGTATGACCGGTCTCAATTAAGTAGTGTGCATAATTGGCTCGGTTTTTCCCTTGATAAAACATTTATAGTGCTCGTTTATTCTTTTACCAAAATATCTGCCTGTATAACCTATATACGTTTTGTCACAATCTCCATAATTTAGTTGGTATACACCTGATTGTTCACATTTATCAAATTTTGTTTTATTATTATTTATGTTCTTACTTAAAGAATTATTGGTTTTATGTGCTATTGTAATATCTAAACTATGTAGAAATCTACCTATTTTAGAGCTAGAACATGCATGCAGTTGTATTTACATTGATATTAGGGTAAATCATATTTATAGAGATGCGGGTTACGGTCTACATCACATGTGGAAACCGATCTTACCACAGGTCACGGTTCGGCGAGAACAAGTCGGGTATAAAAACCCTCCTGAATCCAGATCAACCCCCAAAAGTCCCAAGCCATTCTTTTCCAACGAAGGAGACTGACTCGCAGAGCCAGAATCCGAGTTGGAGGAGTTGAAATCCCTTGGTCCAACGAGGCCAGGTTCCTAGGGATGGCAATGGACAAAAAGCTGACATGGACCAAACAGATCGACGCAGCGAGGACAAAAGCCAGACAGGCAGAGAATAAACACTATCCGTTGCTCTGTTGGAAAAGTGAAATGGAACTGAGAACTAAGCTACTACTGGTCAAAACAGTAGCAAGGAGCCAACTCACATATGGCTCCACAGCTTTTGGCTACGCTTCAGAACATAATCTTTTGAAGCTCAATAGGACAGAAAACAAACTGATTAGGATGGCGGCAGATGCCTCGTGGTTTATCAGGAATGAGGACCTGCAGCGAGATCATCAATGGACACCAATTGAAGATTTTATGCTGCAAAGGCTCTATCTATCAAATTTACGTGACCTAGTAGACTACGATCCACTAACTCCACAACAATAGGACAAGACACAGGAGACCAAGGCATGGACTCTTGCGCTTATATACTTAAGGATGGACGTAAGTATATTCACTCACTGCCCGGTGTACGGAACAGCATTGACACTGAGGGCCAACAAGAGGACACAAAGAGGACCAACAAACGAACTGGACGGAGGGTCACTGGCGGCGGCAAACTGGATCAAGGAACAATAGGACGCTAACAGCGGCAAACCGGACAAACGGAAGAGGGACATCCAAAAAAACACTAAACCTAGGTTAAGATGATCATTAATAATGATCTTTTCTATTTCTGATAACATCCACTAACGAGAGGCGGCACAACGACATCGTGCCGAAAGAAGACCACACAACCTTTACGAGGACCATGTCTTTTAGAGGGTCACCTCGGAAGGCATCAACCCCATCTAAGGATCCTTGGGCTTGCACAATGATCGTCCATCTGATAAACCTGACGGAGCAGCGAGCCCCACACTGTTATTCCCCATCGTCAATAAAAAAAAATCCGAGTTCATTCAGATCTCGTGGAGTAAAAACCCCTGAAGATGCCTCGTGCAATCGAAGGCAAATCGTCGGATAGTAATTCCAATTTTACACGGTCTAATCCCAATGACCATAAATGGAGGAAATCCTCATGCTAAAAACTGTTTCAGTTTAAATGAGACTTAAATGTATATAAAAATTATTGGATCTTAATGTTCTGGCATGTGGCGTAACTTGAAAGTTAGTTTAAAGTAAATGTACGCAAAATAGATTTTTTAATATAACAGTGGGAGCTCAATTTTCGACGAGCCTATATATTCAATAGTTTATAGAAAACCCGTTAAAGGTATTACCCTTGATCAATAAGGGAGGTAAGAAATGTGGGAGTGTTTTCTAAATTTAGAGGACAGGGTTTCGAAAAATGTAGATGTAAACTGTGTAAAGTTCAGTATCGAACAAATAAATGCTTTTGGTTTGGAGTACACATTGGATTACAAGCAAGTGCCACCTAAGTGTTAATAAATAAAAACATTGTTTAGTTTAGGATTTCAAGCTTGGCTAAAATAAGACCAGGCGCCTAGTTGGAATTAGGCATTTCCAAAAAATGCTTCATTCAGCATATAATATTTTTAGGATATATATATATATATATATACATATATGTATAAATATATATATATACATATATATATATGATAGTATGTTTTCATTCCACGTACACCAACGTCGTAACAAGAAAATGATCCTTGTTTGGAACATGTTCTGCATCACAGCAGACACAATGATCCATTCTAGTCAAACGACGATCGCGATTTCGCTCTTATTAGAGCTCATCAGGCCGCCATAGACTAGCGAGCCCCGTGTAGGGCAAAGGCACAAAATGGAATCACAAAAACAACTACTCCGCTGGTTAATACCACGACCGGCATTGAATTACATTGTGACTCCTGGCTTTCGTTGGGATATATATATATATATATATATATATATATATATATATATATATATATATATATATGTATATATGAACAGGGTATTTTTATAATTTTTAATAATTGAAAATATAAATATTCTAGGGTTTGCTGTGTAGTTTTTAAAACATAATTTTTATGCACTCAGTATAATTTAAAAAATCTTGAACTATTTTTATTTCTCCAACAAAACACACTTGTTGCTGATTACGAGTGTCCATCTAGGATCCATCTTGATGCTTTAAGGGCAACCGAGAAAAGTTTCAAAAAGGGAATCGAGAAAAAGCCGTGTCATAAGAGGCATTGTATGGACTCCACCAATGTTCTCGCTCACTGCGTCTTTTTATGTCAAAGTTTTTGTTTTTAGAGATAAAGGCGTCAAACTAAGAATATTTATAATAAACACGAAGAGGCTCATTTATTTTTGCTAAGTCACGCTAAAAAACTATATTATTCATAAAAAAATAGACATTTGATGTATTTTATATTACATTATTTATAAACCAAATATACAGCTGGCCCTTTTAAACTGAGTTGAGTATAGGTAGTACGTATATTTTTTCATATATATTATTAGAGATTAGTTATTATTTGGGCACCGACTTCAAAATATTTATATTTAAGGAATAAATAAAAAAAATATTTTTTACTTTTTAGCGACTTTTTTTTAAGTCGTTCAATTTTTTATTATTATTTTATTTCTCACTTTTTCGCGATTTTTCTTAGCATATAAATTACAGGAAACTACGTTAGATAAGGCTGTAATGATCTTGGTAAAAAAAAAGGCCAGGTATACGTTGCTTTAAGCCACGTTAGGATCTTAGATGGCATAGCCTTATCTGATTAAGAACCAATTAAAGTTCTTAACAATACTCACGATAAAAAAACACTTGTAAAAATGCAAAGATTAAGGGACCTTCTGTAAGATATATAATAATGAGATCTTGCCTCTAAACTACTTTGTAAATAAAATAATTTAAATATTAATAGCAGAGCTGTTTACTTAGTAAATTTTTGTATAGTGTCATTTAATATAAATTACTGACACATATTTCTTTTACCACCACCTGTATACATACTAAAAATTATAATGGGGGTTAATAAGGTTTTATTCATACCGAATGTTCATTTTTCGGAAATATCAAATAAAATAGGTACTAGATTTAGAAGTTTTACATTATTATGGTCTCCCTGTATACATACAATTACATAACGGGATAGCAAAAGAGGTACCTTTTAGCAAATGCGGTTGTATGTCTATTACATACCTCAATGTTTTAGTTTGAAAAGGGTTTTTAAAAATGTAAATTTAAAAATAAATCTCGTCACCTTTATCGCCCTTATACCTGGGTTTTTTATATTATTATTTATATATTAGTATAGATGAACGGATTTCAAATCAAACCAACTACAATTTGGTGTTTGACTAATCAAAATCGGCCAAGCCGTTTAAACAATATGCGCGAACAAATATAAAAAAATACATACAGGTCAAATGGTGAAAACCTCCTCCTTTTTTGAAGTCGGTTGGACAAAATACCCCATATTTTGTCCAAAAAACGTAATTTATAGTTTTAGACTGTTAATATAACAAGCCCAGGTTTAACTAACAAACAAATAATGTAAGGTTCTTCTGCAACTGTGAATGAATTGACATAATTCTCAAAAACAAACAGTACGTACTGACTCCAACGTTTCTTTTGTATGAAATTTCTTTATAGATAATAAACGTCAAAAATTCGGAATTTCTTCCAAGCAAAGCAGTAAGTCTTGCATTCTTCAGATTTCAGATTGAAGAATAAAATTAGTAAAATATTAGAAAGTGAGAATCTTAATAGCACTATACATAAAAGCCATATCGTAACTGTCAATGCATTCTCATAATGTATATAGGCGTTGATGTGTTGTGGACAATTTATTCATTCCATTGGAATTTTTAATGGTTTCCTGATCGTTCAATTTGCATAAAATTTAATAGTTTATTAGCGTTTTTAATTCTGTTTTTATTGAGTTGCATTATGGACAGTTTTGTTAATATTTGAATGTACTGTGACACGTGTAAGACTGTCATCGAAAAAATACTATCTTAGATCTTGCTATATCTAATGATATATATATATATATATATATATATATATATATATATATATATATCGCATTTTTCCCAGTTACAGTGGAACATTTCTGAAACATGTAGTTTTTCATAAATATAGTCAAGTAAGTATTAAAGCTGCTATTCCATTATTTCACTAAAAAATATAAATTAAGTTTTCCAAAAATATTGAAATATTTCCATTCATTCTTTACTTTGGTTATTATATTTCTACATTTATAAAATATGTAACTATTTATCATATTCTAAGCAGATTGGAATGCCGCTTCCTACAAAGGTGTTGAATATGTTAGTTCGAAGGATATTTAGATAGTGTCACCTGACATATATTTTAAATTATGCTTATTAGTTAGAAAAAAGAGCGCATAGATATTTTTAGGACCGGTATAAGGTTATTAAGAAAGGGATATTGAAATATGTTATGCTTCTTTTGAATAACTAATTGGATAAACTTGCCTCGGACAAGTAGATGGTACTCTACTAGTTAAATGAAATCGGACGAAACCTTCATTAAAAATGCACTGATTTTCATTTCTTAGTTTAACAGTGTATTTTATATATTTATTTTCGATTTCGGACTATTTCTACCTTCCTCATTAAGTGTATGTCAAGTAAACATTTTTTAATTACAGTGTAGCATATAGTTACTTATTTTTACTTACCTCGGAACTATTATTAGCAGCAAATGCATCATTTTGTATAAAGGTTTAAAATGTTTTCTTATTTTTAAATCACTTAGTGTATTACATTTAACTAGCACATACATTTAAAAAGACACTTAATTTTGACGAATCCATAATAATAAAATCTTAAAAATAAACGTTTATTGGACAAATAACTTTTACAGACTGAATGCTAATATGTGAATTGCTATCGATGTGGGTGATTTCCTCCGTATGTTTTTTTTAATTTAGATTTTGTAAAGGTAAATGATATTATTTTAAGATATAATATAATTTACTAAGCTATTTTATGTCGTTTTTGAACTTATGGCATTTGGATGATTTTTAATTTCAATCATTTCAACTCCCTTCTTTTATATGGTTTAATCGAGGGGTCAACCACTCGCCGCAATACATGTATATTTTCCCGAAAATCGCTCGCAATCACCTTCTGCAACCCCGCAATCACTATGCAAGCTCCTAAATCGACATGGCAACCTCGCAATCACCTCCGAAATCCCGCAATCATCTTCGCAATCCTGCAATCCCACAATCACCCGAAATCGTAGGTGGTGGAGGGCTAAATTTATTTGGTTATTTTGCAGTAAGGCATTCGTGATAGTATAAGCTTAGCGGTTTTGCGAATTTAATTTCTTTGGTTATAACATTTTTTTAAAGTTGTTTTTGTGACTCTAGATCACACTTTGTGATACAGAAGCATATATTCAGATTAGTTCCATTTATATGTCATTGATTTCAATCAATAAAATGGAATACATTGTAATTATAGAATGTATCGGGAAATTTAAGGATGAGAGTAATAAGACAAAATTTTATCTGGTCTTATTATTTAATATTATATTGATCATTTCGTTGGTGACTTACCAGGCCACGGAATCTTACTTTTAACAAGCTTTTATTATGAACTAACGCGATTGTAAATATTTTTTAGTTCATCGTGTCGATAGGTTTAAAACTACAGCCAGTACAAAACATTTACACAAAGGCGTGGAACAATTAACTTGCAGAATTTTGATGGGTTTAATGAAAGATTTCCTCGATTTTTTCTTATTCCTACATTTGATAGGAACTTAGCTTAAGCTCCTTATGATGAACTTAAAAACAGCAGAATATAAAAATATGGTCAAATTCGAAAAAGGTTGCCCATTTTAAAAACCAAAATATTTTGGTTAATAGTTCTTTTACATCTCGTTTTCCGAAAAATTAATTTCTTTATTGAAAATCCGTCGGTCTGCCAGACCATCTGTATCTCTGGCGATCTGTCTCTCGGTCGGACTGTTTGTCGGTCTGTCTGTCGGTCTGTTTATCTGTCTGTTCGCTGCATAGCTAAAAAATTACTTAACCGATGGGGTGATGTGGGGGTGACCTAATACTATGTGGGTAAAAATCCAATATGGCCAAACCAATTAAATTTGTTAAAAAAAATGGTAACATTTTGGTGTGAATCCAAGATAGCAAAACAAAACGGCGGCCTCTTGAAATATTTAAAAAATCAACCTGAAAAAAACACCCATTAGAATAATTTCAAATTTTGTACAAGCATTAAATGTGATATAGAAATAAACTGATAAAATTGTGGTACGAATTCAAGATGACGAAAGAAAATGGCGGCCAAATGAAATGTTTAAAAAATCCACGTAAAAAATCTTAAGTAATTGTCAAGTGTGTAAATCATATTTTGCCCATTCAATTATAAAATATAGACCTCTACAGTAAAGCCACCTAAAAACTACTGATATTAATGTGAAATAGTCTGCATACTCCAACTCAAACCGGATAATAGGCATATGGGCTTAAACGTGCAACACACACTATTATAAAAAATGTACACTGGTAGGGACATTTCCAACTTAAATAATAACGTATTTACTACGTATATAACATTATTACGGTACCTATCTAGATTGATTGCCCGCATAGTTATATTTTTGCTACTATTACGGTAAATACCTGGTTAAGGAACTGTATAACTCGAAAATTGGCTCATTAACTATATTTTTGACATATGCTCTTTTTATGCCCATTTTTATTTAATGTTGCATGATACCAATTAATAATCGATACACGTATTACAACCCTTATTATTTCTCTAGTAGTTCTCACTGTCCGCCTGAGAGGCTTGACCGAAGTGTTTACCAGTTACACTGGAATGTGTATATGTAAATATGTTAGATAAGTTTTGTTATGCGAGACCACCTACATGAATATCAACTTTGCCATCTTTTAATCGAGTTAGGATCCATTCCCAGATTTTCGCGAATACAACGCATACCACGACCAGAGTTGCCAATCCAATGTGCACTCCGACTTCGCTGTCTCCCTACAATATAATTTTGTTTTGCGTTTTAATTTCCAAAAGTTTTGAAATAGGCATTCAAATATTTCTAAATCTCATTACTGACAACACCTCGTAAAATTTCACTGCATTCGAGTTAATCTTATTATTAAACGGTGACACAAGAGATTGATATAGCAAAGTTTTTAGAAAATTCCCTAAACTTTAGATATGGTAAATTTTTGAAACTGCCTGATAGAATGTGCCGACAGTCAATTAGTCGAAAAATCCTCTTAAATAGCGGATTATGTAGTGATAGGTTATAATAAACATAAGATGGCAGGTCGTAACTTTGTCCTGAATAGGACTAAAACCTTCTTGCTTCTCTAAAGTAAGCAGCGACCCAAACTTTTGTGAAGTGAGCCCCAAAAAATGTTAGGGGGGAGAAAAGGATCATAAAATGTAGGAAAATAACTATTATTTGGTTAGATGGGCTTTTATTCCCTTCACTTAAAAATGCCCTCACTACTTATTCAAGAAAACTAGATATGTATATATATATATATATATATATATATATATATATATATATATATATATATGTATATATATTATTCAATTTGCTTGTTAAACCCGATATATATTAATTGGACTTCTTTCTTGGGTATAGGTTTATTTGCAAAATCAAACAATGGAATTAACTTGAAGTTTCACCTATCATAGTAGGCTTTTTCAAAAATTACTCATTCCTTTATTTTTGTAAGGGTATGTAAGGCTATCCTTTCCTATCTACAATTAATTTAAAAAAGAATTAGTAGCCTAATTATAAAAAGACATCTACAATTTCTTAAATTCATTTTCAATTTATATATATGCACCCATTAAGTGTCTGTACACACCCTACGTTTAATACATAGAGTTTTTTAATCACATCTGATCTGATGATGATATGGTCAGGGTTGTCAGTTTTACCAAACTTGCAGATATTAATTAAATTTGTTTTTACTTCCCTCGGAAAAGAAACTGACCAAATATCAATTATTACCTAGAAAACCGCTGGTAAAATTTTGGTACCAATCCAAGATGGCGAAACAAAATGGTAGTCTAGTGAAATGTTAAAAAAATATATTAATAAAAAAGATTTATCCAATTTTTCTGAGATTTTGCACAACAATCAAGTTATTACGTAGTAATGGCCTGGTAGAATTTTGGTACGAATTCAAAATGGAGAAACAAAATGGTGGCTTGATAAATTATTTAAAAATTATTCCTGAAAAAAATTATATATTACTTGTGAAATTGCAGTACGATTTCAAGTTTCAAGTTTTAGCATTCCTAGGTACCAAAAAACATGTTTTCCCAATTCCGTCTGCCTGTCTGTCGGTCTGTCAGTTTGAGGCATAGTTAAAAACTCCGTAACCGATTGACTTTAAAGTTTGGTTAAAAATTAAGGGTCTTATAAGGCAATAACCTGGTGATATTTTGATAATATTAACTATTCAATATAGAAGAACAAAATGGCAGCTTGGTTAAATTATCACTAAAATATTAATTATCCAAATTAACTCAAATTTTGCACAAAACTTAAGTGTGACATAGATATGAACTGGTAACATTTTAGTATGAATCTAAGATGACGGTGTAATAAAATATTTAAAAAAATCAGCCTGAAAAAACTACTTATTTGATAAATTTCAAATAAACTAATAAAATAATGATACGAATTCAAAATGACGAAACAAAATTACGACCAGATAAAATGTTTAAAGAATCCATGTAAAAAAAACTTCAAATTTTTCACAAAAATTAAAGAATAAACTAGTAAGAATTCAACATGAAGGACAAGATCAGTGTAAAAACTACTTATTCAATTTATTTTAAATTATCAAAACTTGATTGTGGCATAAGAAGAAACTGGTAAAATATTAGTAGGAGTCTAATATGATAGAACAAAATGGCGCTCAATAAAAATGTATGTTTAAAAAAATGTATATGTATGTGTGTTACTAAATAATTATATGAGGAACTAAATTAGGACACACTTCGCTATTCCTAATAGGAAGCAAAGATTCAAACGAGGGAAGTTCCGGGCAAGGGAAATTTACCGATTTTCTTGTTATCGCTATAGGCTATGTCTAGTTTCATTACTCTCTACACCTCTTACACGAGTGTTTCAAAATACCACACAACATTTTTCGAAAAAACTGTAGGAACAGTAAAATATTTCGGTACATACTATACTTAGATGTATCAAATTTCGTAAACGTGTAAAATTATGATGTGATATCCCAAATCCATCCTGCTTGCGATTCCGTCTGCCAACCATTACTGTAACCTAATACTCTATTTCACTCGTTTTTCAAAATATGACCGCGGAGAATTTTCCTTAAAAAAACTTAAGCGATAGATATTTGAGTACTTACTAAACTTAGATGCATTTATATTAATAATATTGGATAATATGGGATATGTTGTTAAATTTACCAGTTTTGAAGAAATCACGTAAACGTCCCTCGTAAAACGGAAGTATTGTATTTTTTCAGATCTTCACCTTTAAGGGTCCCTAGATGCAAAAAAAAACATGTTTTCTCAATCCCGTCGGTCTCTCTGTCGGTAGGTTTATCTGTGTGTTCGCATCATAGGTAGTTAAAAATTACTTATACGATTGGACTTCAAATTTTGGTAAAAAATTAGTGGTCATATAGATGATATTGTATGGCTTAATAAAATATTTAAAAAAATCAGTCAGAAATCTACTAATTCGGTTGATTTCAAGTTTTGGGCAAAAATTAAGTGTGATAAAATTTTGATGAAATCAGTATATAATAACTATATCAATTGAACTTAAATTTTATCCAAAAACAAATGTGGCATAGATTGAAACTGGTACATTATTGGTATGAAAAGTAATAGAAGACACAATTAATATACGAATGTGTAACTTATGACTATGTATGGACCTATTTTTTTAATTTAAATTAGTATATTTGTATATAGATAAACGAAATTTCGTGTTCGTAGTATATCGATCGTATCCGTTTCATACATATTTTCTTAAAAAGACATCTAAAGCTGGGATTCATTTTAGCAGTGTCAATCAAAAACAGTAAAAATTCGTAAAGAGTTACCTTAAAAATATCTCTATTTGTTTTCAAAAAAGCTGGTAATAAAATTATTATCCTGCCATACATGATCAATAGTCTCCTAGTATCAAATTTTGAACATGTAAGTTTAAATATTTCAGTTTTCTGGCCCTTTTTACGCAAAATACTATGGTACCATACCTTGAAAAATAAGTAAAATAAAGATTTGGTATTATAAAGCCATAATAATTTTGGAAGGAGCAATAAAAACAGATATAGGATTACCGTCAATTATTAGTTTGTACTTGTGTCGATAATATATCATAAAAATTAAACATTGTATACACTACCATCAATAGCCGAAAACAGGAGATATGTAGATGATTTAATTTGGTTTCTTGTTTATAAAATAATATCTGATCTAATTGTTTGAATAAAATTATGAATTTATTTACATTTTTGTTTATACATTTGGATTTCTTATCATAGGTATGATATATTTTCTTTAGATTTTCCTCGATATCCAGAAAACTATTCACACTAGGTATATTGCGTGTTATATAACTTTCGATTAAAATTTTATAAGGGATATCTGATACTCCAGTGTTCATAAATATGCTTGTGTGATCTGTCTCTCAAAACATCCTGTATACCAATAATGTAATGTTGGTACGAAAAATTATTTTCCAAGTCATATGTACAAAGAAAAAATTAGCCTCAAGTTTCTTAATCCTTTTATATGTTTCTTGATATTTTTTAATAAATTATTTCGATATTTTTTTTTAATTCATTTAAAATACATAACGGGAAAAAATAAAAAAAAAGTTGAACTAGAATTTTAATCAAACACGTATTTACATACAGGGTGTCCCATTTAGAATAAGAAAATTGGTACTTGGTTTAAAGAAACTAAGTAACCTCTATATTTGCCTGTAAGAAAAACAAAAAATGTAAGTGAAGGCAAGAGACTTTCGTACTGAAATTTATTTTGTACTTTTTATTTTTTTTGAGATAAGGTATAAAGGATCTTATTCCGGACATCTATAAATTTGCGATACGAAGGAACACGTTAGAAATTTTTCATGAGGTCCACACGCGTTTTAAAAGAAAACAATTTTACGTCTCACCTTCTAAAATCCTTCTACTGTTGAGAAATAAACAATCTTTTTTTTAATTTGATTAATAAGATTCTAGCTGCAATTCATGCAAATGTGTCGACCTACTATATGCATATAAAATGATTGAATTCGATTATCACTGATTGATATTTAAGTTAATCATATTAGACTGCTTTTTATAATAAATTTTTCAAAGTATAGTGTGAAATTAATTAAAGTAAACGAAATGATCGCCTATTACTTTTTAGGTGAGGTGCTTTTAAATTTAGGTTTTTGTACATCTGACTTTCATTTAATACATTTTGAAGACAAATACAACAATAAAAACTGAATTCAAAAATACGACGTCCCACTGAGACAGATTTATTGTTTAAATTAAAACTTTACAGCTTCTCAAACAGAAGCCAAATCACCATAATGCCAACATTAAACCACGGTGGATTCTTTCGTTTTGACGGCCGTGCATACCTGTTCCAAAAATTGTGCCAATTAATCTGGGCACCGACTTTATTTTCGGGCCAGTTATTTCTTAATTCATGCAAAAATGGACAACCGATGGTTCATTGCTTCCAATCAGTGGTGGTGGAGGCAGCGAGTCATATAGCGGAAACAAAAAATCGACCACAAAAGAACCATAATATCGATTTTGACTGAATGAATTTGGTTAAAAGACAAAATATGAATATACAAAATACCTAATTCGAAACTCAAAATGTCGAAATTATAAAATATCGAAAAACAAAACAGCGAAAATAAAATATCAAAAAAAAAATTTGCAGAGTGAACATAAAATAAAAAAAAACACTGGAAAGTAATTCTAGTTTAATTAACGAGGTTGATAGGAATATAAACGAGTACTGTAATAACACCTAACGAACATGTATGGTATAATATTTGGTTCAAAAATAATTGTTAATTGGTTAATTAATTAGAAACCTTAATATATATATGATTTTATAAAAATAAATATAACTATAATGGTTATTCAAGTATATTTTATGTTCTTCGTTTTTTTTTCGAATATGAAAACATAAGTTTGTCTCTGCGTCATTAGTTCTCGCCATTTTATCTGCCAAAATGACGTTCGACTTGACAAAAATAGGAGCACTGCTAGGTAAAGCTTTAGTACTGTAATTAAATGAGTCCGGTAAGTTGTTAGCAGATAGTATGAAATAAAAAATAATACGCTATTCCCTCTTGAAAATTGATTTATGTACTCGGCGTTCAACTATTGTCTAATTACTAAGTACATCACAAGAAAACCCTAATACCTGAAGTGTAATGTCATTTAGTCTGACGCCCACTTTAAAAAACAAATTTTCAAGATGGAATAAAGTATTGTTTTTTTACTTTTAACTTTTTTTTCAATCGGTATAATTCTTTTTATTTCCTGTTTCGTTATATTTATGTACTAAGTTTTATCGTAAAGGTCATTTCGGTAATTAATCTAGATAGAAAGCATCATCAGTGATGTATAGAAAATCAGTGAAAACTAAAATACCTTGGACCGGCGGGCGCTACTAACGCGAATAATTGAAAAAAATCACCAAATCGGTGTTCATTGAATCAGGGTAACTAATATTATTAAGCCATCTTTCAGTTTCCACTCTTTTCCTCTTTACGTAACCCTCCTCAGTAACCTGACGAGAAAGTAGATTATCCACTTCTTGCTCAGGTGATGTACATTAAGGTATGCCCAAATTACTATTTTGATTATCTGCATTGTATAGATCAAATTTTAAGGCAAAATATTAATTAAAATATTCTGACGTTATTTTGCTTACAAAAAAAAATCAACAAAAGCATTTAAGTTAAAATTAAACACTTTAAAAACAGTTAAATCACACGTATAGAACACTGATGCATATAGGTAAAAAAAATCTAGACCACAAGCATGTTTTTATATTTAAAAAATCGGCATCTTATAAATTCTAAATTTTGTATTACGATATTATATTTGCGGTCATTTTTTAAAATTCAAATTTGAGAAGCTCCATCTTTAATTTTTTTTTCCGAACAGATCCATTGACATTCTATATTTAATATCTTTTGTAGAACATTTATATCCACTTCGCTAAGGCCTTATAATGGGTAGATCTTCAATAATACCAGAATTTTACTTCAATTAAGAAATATATTGCTTTATTTTCGAAGTGTAATTATAAATAGAAACATGCCTCAATGTATCGAACATAAATAATAGGATTTTAAAATTACAATAATCACGCGAAGTCTGAACTGTAGCTCTCACTTAATAAATTACAAAAATCTAATTAGACTATATCAATATATTCAGCTCTAGATGTTTAACAGAAGGGGCCCCTTTTTGGTAGGTGTCTTCAGTTTGCTAGATTTGGTAGATTTGCTTTCTGATTTGATAATACCATAAACCACTTGTTTGACATTTGGTACTTGCCATAGATTGACAAAAAACTTCTTTTAGTAGATCGTACATAGCCCCACCCTTATCTAGAATGAAATAAATAAGTAGTTTACCAGTTAAATTCACAAATTATAAAAATTCCTATTATTATCAATGTTATGCCCATATCAAGGCAAATAATTCATTCTAAAACTATATTTTGTAACAAATATCTATACATTATTATACATAACATTTAACGCTGATCTTACATAAATGTATATAATCCAGAAACTATTACAGACATGTTTATACATATAGCAATACTTAATCTATTTCTTCACTTCTCTGTTACAAATTTTCAAATTACTAATATTCTGTATTTCCTTCTTTTTTCATCTTCTGTCCATCGTTCATAGGAATTTTGTCCTATACAGCGCTTAATGACACAAGGTCCCTGCTCGGGCGCCAGTGTAATGGGTAAACCGTGATTAATACCAGATATTTACTCCAATTTAGAAATATATTCCGTTATTTCTGAATTATAATTATAAATAGAAACATGACCTTAACGTATCGAACAATGGTAATAGGATTTTAGGATTACAATAAACACGTAAAGTCTGAACTGTAGCTCTCACTCAATAAACTACAATAAACATGTTAAACTATATCAGTATACTTAGCTCTAGATGTTTAACAACGTGGGCCCGTTTTTGGTAGGTCTTTTCAATTTACTAGACTTGATAGATTTGCTTCCTGATGTTATAATACCATGTAAACCAGCTCCTTGCTGGTAGGTAGGATTTATTACTCAATTCATATATTTAAACCAAACTAGGCAACTAACTGAGTTTTAAGACGTGTTCATCCACAAAGTGCTTAGCTCGTTAGGCTGACATAAATGGCTTTTTTATTCGACTTATATAAAAACAGTACAAAATAGGAGAAAAAAGTTACAAATTGGATGATAAAAACTTGGTTAACTTACCCCTTAGGGCGCCCTGCCGCAATTAAGGACGTTCTATATTACTTTTAACGCAAGGAGGCGTTAATTCCGATTTAAATTAGCTGCCATTATTGCCAATATTAATTAACAGTCTTGTCACAGTGACAGATCTATCAGACACACAGTGACAAATCATCATGGAACCAGTGGCGGCTCGTCAGGGTAGGCCTCTGAGGCCGCGCCTCACCCCCAAAATAAAGGAAAAGAGAATTTTTTTATATAACTTTTTATCTATTACCAATTTTAAATATACTTTTTAACAGTTTTACAACATAATAACAACAACAAAATATAATCCCATAATAAATATTTTAGAAAATAAATTCTGACCACATCAAAAAACCGACCGTGCAATCCGTGCAAACCCATTCCTAAAGAAAGTGCTCTCGAATGAGGCGAAATAATTTTAGCTTGGAAAGTTTCGACTTCTGACCTATTTATCAACGGCCGGTGCCGATGCCGGCGAGTCACCTGGTTTCGACAGAGCGGGATGGCGATTGCCGGTGCACGCGTTTTCTATTGCATTCTTGAGGCGATAAATCTGTAGCTTGGATATGCTTTTATTGGTTATTTAAATTACATGACTAGCGAAATATTCCAACGGCTTCTTTTTACGTGGTGCGTGCGGCTGAGAAAGAAATAGGAAATAGATTGCGATAATCGCTGATTGAGGGCGTTCTGTCTTTTAAGGTGAATAAATACGCGTGAGTAAGTTTTTGTTTTGTTTTGATTTGGTAAGTTGGACCGTTCCATTTTTTGTATTTGCTTTTTGCTTTTGAAATGAATCCTATTCACGACATTATTGCTTCATTAATTGAAACGCCTTTTTTAAGAAGAAGCGAAACTGAAAAGAAACAGATATTAGGTAGCCGTCCGACGCCGAAAATTTTAGCAACATTTAACGATAAGAGGCAAGGTAAAAAATATTCAAGAACTTTTCAAATATCTTGGTACGAAACTTATAGGTGGCTATGCGGATGTATTTATAAAGAAAGCTTATATTGTTGGCCTTGTATTTTATTAGGTTGCGTCAAAAATAATTGGAGTTCAGGGGGCGGATTTAAAAAATTTTTCACGAGCAGTAAAATCGCATGAAAGTTCAAGAGAGCATATTAAAAATTCGGTAGCACTTACAAGACTGGAGCAAAATAGGGCGACTATTGCGGATGCACTACAAGAAAATGCAAGTCTTAATAAAATTGTTTATAATGAAAATGTTCGAAAAAATCGTTTATTATTAAATTATTTAATTGATGTTACTATTACTTTGGGTAAACAGGGCTTGGCATTTCGAGGTCATAATGAAACAACAGATTCTTTTAACCGTGGCAATTTTAAGGAAATATTTGCATGCTTAATAAAAAGAAATGCCGAACTTACGGAACATTGTGCTAAATTTAGTAATATTTTTACGGGACAATCTAAGACTATACAAAATGAACTAATTGGTTGCATACAATTCAAGAATATATAAAAAAAGAAATCAATGACACCGATTGTTGTTTTTTTGGCGTAATTGCGGATGATAGTACTGATATAACAGAAAAATCACAGTGTTCGATAACAGTTAGGTATGTGACCAACGGATCTTTAAAAGAAAGATTTTTAGGATTTTTTGACGTTAGCGATAATAGAACAGCAGAGAGCCTTTTTCATTTAATACAAAACAGCTTAGAGCCTTATGACTTTAAAAATAAATTGGTCGCGCAGTGTTACGATGGGGCTAGTGTTATAGCAGGTGAAATAAATGGGCTTCAAACAAAAGTTAGATCTATTGCTCCTTTAGCTATGTTTACTCATTGTTGCGCCCACAGATTAAATCTAGTTTTACAACAGGGAACAAAACTGATTACCCAAAATCGTATATTTTTTGCCACTTTATTAGGAATATCAAATTATTTCCACCAATCACCAAAACGGTCTTTTGTGCTTAATCAGATAGTAGGTAAAAGAATTCCGCGAGCTGTAGAAACGCGATGGTATACACGGTCTAAAATTTTAAACTTAGTGGCTAATGAATGGGACAATTTAATTATAGTATTTGAAACTATTATTAATGACTTAAGTTCTGGAACAGAATCTATTAATGGTGCAATAGGATTTCTAAAGCATTTTAATGATTTCGAATTTTGCCTTTTAACGCATATTTATAAACAAATTTTTAGTCGCACTGATGTACTGTTTCAAATATTACAATAAAGCATTTAGATATAAATTACTGCATTTCGCAAATAAACCTTGCCAAGCAACGAATTATTGAATTTAGAAACGAGGACCATTTCAAAGAACTTTTCAATATTGCTAAAAAAGCCACTATTCTGCCAACTAACACACGTCGAGGGCAATGTTCTAGCGACTTATTTTTACTAAATATAAAATATTATATTTCGAAATAATAGATTGTATAATTCTTCAATTAGGGACGCGGTTTGAAAATTTAAATAATTTAAATTTCTTTGCTTTAGTCGATTGCACAAAATATTCGGAATATGTTAAATGCTTTCCAGACGACTTATTAAATAATTTATTAAAAAATTATCCAAACATTTTTGACAGAGATAGATTAAAGAATGAGCTTTCTGTATTGTATAGGGATGAACAATTTTCAAATTTAGATGTCGAAAAAAGTCTAGCTTTGTTATTTAAAGATTTTAAAGCAATTTTTGCCGAAGCATATAAGCTTTTTAATTTAGTTTTAACTATTCCCGCAACAAGTGTATCGGCTGAACGAAATTTTTCATGTCTTAAACGGATCAAAACCTACCTAAGAAACACAATGACACAAGAACGGCTTTCGGGTTTAGCAATGATGTCAATAGAGCAGGAATTACTGTCAGAACTTAGTGAAGACCAAAACTTTTACGACCAAATTATAGATAAATTTGCAACCTTAAAAGACAGACGTATAGATTTAATGTACAAAAAGTAGTTTTTTTATCTTATTTCATACAACTATTTATTTTAAGTTTTAATAAACTAAATTATGTTTTTATTATCGCAATCACCGCTATATTTTAGTGATAGGTGTACATATTTTACTTGTTTTGTTTACTTTTTATTTACTTTTTTTAGAGTTTATTTTTTTAGTTTTTAATGGTTTAGTAGGGCTATTGGCGATGACCTCCATTAAAAAAAAAGGTCAACGCGTCGCAGAATAATACCTCATGGGTGACGTGGAAATTTATTCACATTTAAACAAAATTAACCTCATGTAGCCTCACCCTTCAATATACTCACGAGCCGCCACTGCATGAAACGATTATCCATTCAGGAGCCCATATTTACTGTGAAATCTTATTACCAAAATGGGGAATGTTTTGTTGAAACCGCAAGATTTCGTATGTATTTGGGAAGTAATTCGATCTAAAATCTGAAGACACTGAGCCAGTACCAACTAACAGACATCATATTCACAATCGTGGTGTCCATTCAAAAGAAAATATTTCTGCTATAAGAGCTATTGTTAACGAAAACCCAAAAATATTCACAGCAACTCAACATTAAAAGATCGAGTCTGCATAACATTTGACAGAAAGATCTGAATTTAAAAGCTTATGATACAGTTGACTCAAGAACTAAAACCAAACGAACATTTATCATGTCGTTTGATAATTGGCTATTAAGGACAAATTAATTAAATTAATTTGATTTCTTTCAAAATAATCTTTAGCGTCAAAGCTTATTTCGAAATTGGTAGATATGTAAACAATTAATATGGCAAAATATGGGCTGAAGAAATTCTAAGAGAAATACGGGAAAAATAACTACATCCAAAAGAGACTGTGTGGTGTGGTTATATAGGCGGGAGGCGTACTTGGTTATTATTTCTTCCAGAAAAAAGTTGGTGATGCGGTTGCTGTAAACGGAGATCACGACAATGAGCAGATTATTTGTGGAGAGAATTGGAAGGTATAAATGTCCAGAACACATGGTTTCAACAGGACGGTGCCACTTGTCATATCGCGGAACGACCACTCAATATTGTAAGGGAGAATTTTGGTGATCGTATTATTTTTCGAAGAGCGAAGGTAAATGTTCGTAAAGAGCAAATTTGGAGTCACATTATTGTATAAAAACGCAATCTATACAAATTTATAAAAAATCAACCTACACATTTCCAAAAAATTATTACTAAAATTGAATTTCGTGTCATTAAAAACCCCTAAAGTCACTCATTGACACAAGAAATGTTTTATATCAAAAATAAAGATATTTGATGTTTTAACATTCATTAATATTTATACTAACCGAAATAACCTGACAAAAAAATAAATTCTCCCCACTCCTGGGGTGGTATGAATGTACAATTGGCGTCATATAAATCCGTTCAGTTTAAATGTTGCATTTTCACATTGTACTTTCAACTACCTGAATTACTTTTTGTATTTGACGGTTATAACACTACACTGATTGCTTGTTGCTTAGTAATCTGAAAGCATGAGTCGTTTAAAACTGGTGCATTCGCGGGATGCAGGGCAAATAGAATAACTTAGCGTCGTGTGAAACAGTGTTTCAAATTTAAAAATATAGCATCTGCTCCAAAAAGCTCTTTTAAAACCCACTGATAAAGAACGAAGATGATGATTTTTGGTAGTTTATTGTAGAAGAAACAGATGACAGACTCAGGCTAAATAACAAAAACTAACTATGTGAGCCAATGTTGGTTAATTTCTTTATTTAGCATAAATGCTACAATTTACATTCTTCAGGCATAACATTCTAAATATTATAGAGTCCTCTAAACTAGCTTTAGAAACCATACGTTTGTGTTACTTATCAGCTTTTAAAATTGATTTTTAAATAAATATTCTCTTTATTTAAATTTTTTGTAAGATTTCTGAGACTTTATATTAAATGGTAGTTTATTATATTGAAGCGACCCTTTATGAAAAATTGACTTATAGGCAACCCCTTTAAAAAATAATTTAAATGTAAGTCTGTGTTCTGTGTCTTGTTTGATAGTTATGTTGTTTTCATTTATAAATTATATATGTTTTTAGATTTTCGGGCAATACATTATTTTTTATTTTAAAAATAAACATTTCAACTAAAAAAAAATAAAATTACATAACCATTCAAATTTTCATCCGATTAGAAGTTTTTGTAGCTTTTAAAAAGGCTATCCACACAGTATTACCGGCTGTGTCGACTATTATTAAAATTAATGGTTACCGATTTCACTTACATCAGTCATCAAAAACTGAAATCGACAACTGGTTAAATTTTGGATTACCTTGTAGTTCTTGACACATATTGTAAGTATTTTTACCTTCTGTGTGGGCAGAAGAAAATGCTGCTAGAAGAACAACGAATTGTTGTAAATCATTTCATGCAAAATTTAATTCTTCTTTTTGCTCAAACATCCATATATATATGTATTTCTTAAAAAACTAAAGGAGTGTCAGATTGACACTTAATGACAAAAGTGTCAGAGCTAAAAAAGGAGAAATAAACAGATTACATTATAAAATGTACTTCGTATATGCCTGTTATGTAATGTGAATATTGGAAGTAAAACTAATTTAATTATAAAAAATACATGGTTTCTTTTATTCTTGACACACTTGATATACCTACCTACCTAAGAAAAATATTTGCGCCACGTTTACCTGTTGGTTTAAATTAACCTCAAATCCCCGTGCCCCATTTCAATAAATATTCGGTAATAATTTTGCGCCCCGATTACCACCGCACCGCTGAAATATACTTAATTGCTCTAAATTCTTGTTTGGAGATGATTTGAAAATTTACAGATGTAAACATTCTATTGTTGATTGCAACTTATTGCAAAATGAATTGAACAATATAGATATGTAGTGTGATAAGGACAGAGTTAATCTTAATGTATTTAAATACTTTGTAGTTTCCTATTTTAGAAAAAAAAATATATTCAGTATGGGTATAAAATTAAAAATATATTATCTCAGGATGTGGTGAAATAAGCAACCTTGGAGTCTCTTATGGTCATTTTTTTACTTTTAAAACTTATATAGAGGTTATTGTAATATCGTCATCAAAGGCTTTGTCTCAAAATATGGTGAAATAAAGGACGCTGGTGTAAGAAATAATGTGCTAAATTTGTTTAAAAACTACTTTAGTAATAGATATCAAAAAACAAAGTATCAAGTAAAATTTCGACTGAGAAATGTATTGATATAGGTGTTCCTCAAAGTAGTATTTTAGGCCCATTACTCTTTATTTTGTATATAAATGATATTTCATCAGTTTTAAAACATTGCCATATTCAATTACTTGCTGATGATATTAATTTATATATAAGACAGAAACATATTAGCAGCACAAAATTTTATTAATTTGGATCTAAATGTTTTATCAAACTGGCTTAAAGTAAATGAATTAAAATTAAATTAATATAAGACCAGATGCATCGTTTTCGGTAAAAATAACTACGTATATTTCATTAAAAGGTTTAAATTTGGAAATAGTGAAATCCTTTTAATATTTAAGAATAATTGTACATGATAGATTAAAACTTACATTTTGAAAAGACTATTAGTAAAGTTGCTGGTAAATTGGATATTTTAAAAGAATTTCTTCAAAATGTATGTTTTTTTTTCCAAAAATATTATTTATAATACCATTACCTATCCACATTTTCTAAATAGTTCTACATTTTTGTATTTGGCAAGCGAAGAAATATTTTATAAATTACATATTTTACAAAACAAAATCATGCGGACCTTACTAAATTGTCATAAATATGCAAAAATTAATTTATTGTCAAGAAAATTTGAATGGTTAAATGTTCGTAATTTAATTTTTTTAGCCTAAATGTTTATTTTTAAAATAAAAAATAATTTATTGCCTGAAAATCTAAAAACATATATAATTTATAAATGAAACTATCAAACAAGACAAAACATAGACTTACATTTAAATTGTGTTTTTAAATTTAATATAAAGTCTCAGAAATCTTACAAAAAATTTAAAAATAACTTAAGAGAATATTTACTTAAAAATCAATTTCAAAAGCTGATAACTAACACAAAACTAAGGTTTGCAAAGCTAGTTTAGAGTAGACTATAATATTTAGAATTTTGTGCCGTAAGAATGTAAATATAGCATTTATGCTAAATAAAGAAATTAACTAACTAACGAAATTTCCAACGAACTAAAGAATAATGACTCATGTCTTAATACACAAGTCTCCCTCAATAGATCTTTCATCCCTCTACACCGCAGACTTTTGGACTAATTCCACCGCTCTATGATGAACCCAGACTTGAAGTCATTTACCCTGTCTGATTGATCCATTTTTCTTCCTCTCTTTATTAATATTCATTTAAGGGAACTTATATAACTTTCCGATCCAAATCTCCTTACTCACTGATACCAGTTTCAAAATTCATAATTTTGAAAATAAATAAATTAAATTTCAATTCAAGATACAAATTCTCTTTTCTCGCCACATAACACACATTTATCTAAAAACATCTTTAGTTGTGAATAAGATTGAAATATGTTTTAATTTGTTCACCAATTTGTACAGAACCTCCATAAAACATTGATTGTTCTAATTCCTGTTGACATTTCTCCTCTTTATTTAAACAATTTTAATGGAATAATAATACTTTTATTAAATCAAAATTAAATTTAAAAATTGTTTAAGTCATAATTCTATAAACAAGTTGGTTTCAACTCCGCTGAAGCCAACCCTGCTTCATCAATATGACCAACTTAAAATACTTGAGAAAAAATTTTTCCCCTAATAGTTCCTTACTAGATTTGAATCTCTTGCAATTTATTTACAATATATACAAATATATACAAATAATATAAAATATTTCCACGGCCTTCCACATTCAATTTGATTAATTTTCTAATTATTTTGGTTAAAATTTGCTTCTTCATTGACACTTCTTTTCCTACAGGTTTAAATTTTAAATATATTGATAGGTTGCCAACCTCACAGGGCTAATTTTCCTTGTAGGTTTAACCTTCAAACTCTGTTATTTGAGACCACCACGTTTCAGCCTTAACTGGAACGAAATGATAATTTAGGTCGCTAAAAGGGGGTGATCCCTTGTTTCATAAAAGTTTTAAATGTGATTTGTTATATATTTGACATGTAACTTACAATTTAAATGTTTACTGTTTTTAACTGTTTGTGATACTATATGGATTTACTTCCTGTGCACACTTGACTAAGTAAGTAGATCACTTATTGAATTATTACAGATTGCTTCTTAATACAAATTATCTTCATAATTACTCTCTTTTACATAGTTTCTTTGTCCTTATTCAATTCCACTTCTACATTAGTAACTCTCTTCATAAAATACTTATCGAAAACTAAAGAAAGTGATTTCCTTCCTTTCAGGTGGCACTGATGATGGCGAAAGCCGAAAGCGCTTTGTCACTGGGCTTTAAAAGAGCTCTTTGGAGCAGGTACTAAATTTTTAAATATGAAACACTGTTTCACACGACGCTAAGCTGTTCTATGTGTCCTGCATACCGCGAATACACTAGTTTTAAACGGATCGTGCCTTCATAACACTAAGCAACAAGCAGTGTAGTGTTATAACGGTCAAATACAAAGGTAATTCAGGTAGTTGGAAGTGCAATGTAAAAATGCAGCATTTAAGCTGTACGGATTTATCTGTCGCCAATTGTACAGTCCCCAGGGGGGAATCTATTTTTTCGTCAGGTTATTTCGGTTAACATAAATATTAATGAATGTTAAAATATCAAATATCTTTATTTTTAGTATAAAACATTTCTTGTGTCAATGAGTGACTTGTGTTGCGCGGGATATGGAAACTAAGGAAAAGAGAGGGTTATTATAATAATATCTTATTTCATATAGTTTTAGGGATTTTTAATGACACGAAGTTCAATTTTAGTAATTATTTTTTGAAAATGTGTATCGTTGATTTATAAATTCGTATAGATGGCGTTTGTATATAATAATAGGTGCAAAATTTGATCTTCCGATTTAATTTTGTAATGAAACATACAAAATACTTTAAAAGATAATTTTATGGTATTATTTTAAAGTTTAACTGTTGAGAACAATGATATCCAGCAAGTAGCCTCCTGTTTCTTTGACATGCTAAAATTATTTGCTTTTAAAAGCTTTAAATAACCCGATGTTGTGAGGTCGTATGACCTAGGCGGTATATATATATATATATATATATATATATATATATATATAGCAAATATATAGTTAGTGAAAATTATTTCATTTCCTTGAAAAAACTGTTATTATTTATATTTCCAGACGTTTCGGCCGAATTTCAACCTTTCTCAATGGAACAGTAACAAAATTTTTGGTTATAAAAGTAGGGAAGGTGACCAGGTAAAGGATATATTTTTGAGTTTGTATATAATAATAGGTGCAAAATTTGATCTTCCGATTTAATTTTGTAATGAAACATACAAAATACTTTAAAAGATAATTTTATGGTATTATTTTAAAGTTTAACTGTTGAGAACAATGATATCCAGCAAGTAGCCTCCTGTTTCTTTGACATGCTAAAATTATTTGCTTTTAAAAGCTTTAAATAACCCGATCTGTGAGGTCGTATGACCTAGGCGGTATATATATATATATATATATATATATATATATATATATATATATATATATATATATATATATATATATATAGCAAATATAGAGTTAGTGAAAATTATTTCATTTCCTTGAAAAAACTGTTATTATTTATATTTCCAGACGTTTCGGCCGAATTTCAACCTTTCTCAATGGAACAGTAACAAAATTTTTGGTTATAAAAGTAGGGAAGGTGACCAGGTAAAGGATATATTTTTGAGCCCCGTTTGCCCCCGTTATTTGCTAGGTATTTAACAAAACGTAAAAAAGGAGGGGTTCCAAGTTGAAGCCTTGTGGAACTCCAGATATCACGAAATATTCTGGGGATCTAAAGCCCTCAACTTCAACAAACTGTTGCAGCTTCATGCAGTAAAACTTCAGAAGTGAAACAGCACCCAAAGAAAAACCCATATAGGCAAATTTTGATAGAAGAATATTAGGACCAATCTGATCAAAAGGCTTTTAGATCTATATAAGCAACGTCAACCCTGCCCCGCGTTATCTAGTGTTAAATATATATACTGCTATAAACTGGTTAGCTTTGTATCACATGATTTCTTTTTCATAAAACCATGCTGATCTTTTGATTATATAGATCTTAGTTGGTTATATATCTGCTGAATATGCATATTTCGAGAAAATTAGAGAAGTTGCAGTGAACCAAAATTGCCCTGTAGTTTTGCAGCTCAGATGGATCTTCTGTTTTCAATACAAATTAGACAGACCCATCTTTTAACACGCTTGTTATTCTAGAGCGTCCCATTTTGGTTTCAATAAAAGACGAAAATGTAGAAGTATCGTTTAAAATATTGCTTTCAGCTTTTTGAATAAAGTTTTTAAATGGGGCCTTAACTAAGATTTTTACGTATTAGTACGTTTTTAAAACTATTATGATAAAAGGCAGTTTTATTTTTTTGGTAATTACTATATGCTTATTCTTTATTTTTTATAAGAACTATTAGTTCCTTGGTATACCAAGAAAGGTACCGTCTTACTCTGTCAGTTCTCTTCAGAATAGTCAACATAAATCCTGTCATTAAGTATACAGTAAAATTTCTGACAGTCATCGATATTATAGCCCATAGATAGTGGGACACCTGGCGGCGGCGCGCTTTGAAGTATGTTAGATTATTACATGCATCACTACAATGGTTTCATAATAGTTGAAAATTGGCACTAAACTTGTTTATAGTACAAAAAAGCGTCAGATCACACAGTTGTGGAACGCGGCGAGTCAGCAGGTCGCGTAAGTTGTCGCGATAATTATGTCAGTACAAGAGTTTTGTAGGGCTAATTATTACATATAATTAAAGAAAACAATAGTCAGCATTCGCTCGAAGTGTGGATATCGACCGCACGCCATTGCGTCCCACTACCTAACCTTGCGAGTGGGTGCTGACTCATGTACACTCTTAATACTACATCATATTGAAATATGTGTCATTACAAAACAGGATAATTTATAAATTTTAGCCCAAACAATCTTTAGGAGAAATTCGTACATTAAGGGAAAATTAGCTTTTCGAAAATTAATGTTGGCAATTACAATATAGCGAGATAAAAAATGTCTCTGATTTCAGAACGTGTTTTTTAGGATAGTGATAGCAATTACATCCAAAATTCGTGAACAAATTGAGTTTGATATTGTAAATATAAGTCTTCTGTATAATGATTTTTTTGTGTACCCTTTAGAACTACGAATTATGTTCAAAACTCACATGTAATTCTTATTGTAATAATTTGTCTTTCTTTGGATTGTCTTTCAATACTTTTTAAATTAAATTAAGTTTTCATAATAATTCACAAATTGATTTAGTTAGAGTATTACTTATTTACGTACTAATGCTTTAGTGAACTGTAATATGTATGTACCCCTGTTTTGTGAAATAAGGATATGAATAAATAAATAATATATAAAATATGTAACGTTTAAAATAATAATTATATCGCATAAATAGGTATGTATCAACGCTTTGTTGCGACCAAATATCTGATGAAAAGATATGTATAGTAAACTCTTTGTGGTTAATGCAAAATATATATTCTGTATTAAAGGGATATTTTAACAAGACACAGAGTGCTGAAGTAATAATAAATATTAAATTAAAAACGAGAACGCCATAAAAGAAAATAGGAACTATTTTATTATAATTATAACAGTCAAATTATGCTTTCTTCCGATTTTCGAGTCACGAAACTGCCGTAAATAAGCAAGGAGTTGGACAGGTTTGAGAGATTTAAAAGAGTAATTTAGGTGACGAAATAAGAGACGACAACCTCTGCAATTTTGAATAGAGATCAGTTTCTTTATAATCAACATAAAGTGGGCATATTTTAAAAAAGTATTGATGAAACTGCAAACCCTCAAAACATCATGCACTTTAAATTGACAAATTATATTTTCTCCCAAGAAAATGGCTTTAAACCATGAATTCTTTTAATTTATCTAATTCACAGCACTGCAATTATGTATTATTTAAAGAAATAAAATCAGGTATCATTAAAACATTACACTATTATATCTACGCCACTGATATGATGATATATGATGTTTTCTTACTCTTATATGCATATTAAGATGCTTGTTTTTTAAAGTAGCTGATAAAATGGAAAAGGAACCGAACAGATAAGAAACCATTTCGATGTCACTGTCGGGCCAATTTCAAAAGGCATACTCATCAGTGTCAACTTTTTGATTGTTAGGTTGCCTCTTTGTTTGAGCATTTTACCTCTTACGTGCAAGAATTTCGAGGAATGATGCTAACCTGAACGGTAAATTTTAATATCGATTTATGTTATAATTAAAAGTATGTGCATATATGCTACCTTTGTGTAATAAATAAACGAAATCATGCGGCAATATAGCCAGTTGATTAAATAATTTAAAATAATATTTAACATTTAACAACAATGTTTAATTTTGCGGATCCATTTTTAAGTACCTCCGATATCCTTTACACATTATGAAGACACAAATTTAGAAGCTTAGGACGACAGTTTTTACAGCTTGTGTCAATTCAGAAATCATGGATTTTTTGGGATTAAACGAGGGGTATACCGTTGCCCCCCCCCCGTGACCAGTAAAGGTTTGTATTTTCGGAATACCCTAATGATAAGAAAGCGAAAAATTAAAATTTTCAAAGATATGTAGAAGGTGATAAAATTAATATTGAAACATATTGCCAACAGATAAGAAAAACGACTACCTTTGTAACAAGCCTAGCAATTCTAGCGCTAGCTGAATGAATTTCTTTATTTATACTAGACAACAAAGTGCGAAGACAAAAATAATACGAATTAAATAAAATCCAACTACTATTAGCAAGACAAATCATCTGAGGAACATACACATTACCAATAGGCGCCCGGAAGAAGGACATTTTGAACACTACAAAATGATCAAATAAACCAACTGGATGTTACTCCAAGACAAGAAATATATCGGAAACCTGCTGAAAGTGCTATGCCGGATCAAAGCAGCAATAAGCAGCCAGCCAACAAAAGTAAGAGCTACGGTTACTCTAAATATTTCGCCCACGGTAGAAACATCACTCTACCTGGAACCAGTCAAGTGGCTAGACCAAGAACTAGCATGAAATAGACGACAGAACTCAACAATCCGTCATGCGAGCATACTATCACAGCGCAATCATTAGAAACAGATATGTGGAAGATGCACGAAGCTTTCAAAGCAGAAATTTAGATATACCAGTAACCAAACAAAGAATAGCATATTAAAAGAGAGTAAACTTGAGAAATAAGTGGCTTCCCCAGCTAATGTTAGACCAAATTAAACAAGTAGTGCAAAATATTCTGAATTTGAACGGAGACCACCCAACACAATTGTCAACCAATACAGACAAAACGGAAAATTAACCATCAGCGAAAGACCAATGTAACACGAATGGCACAGAGAACACAGACCTATGAACGGAAAAACCTCAAAAAGAACCGTCAGTGGAAGAACAAAGTAATACAAATGACACAGAAAATACAGATCCACAAATGGAACAACCTCAAGAAGACCTTGCTATACATATTGAAGATATACTGAAAGAGACACTCCAGAAGTATAGTGGCATCAACCTTACGAAAAGACCTTGGACCCAGTTCAGACATCATCCCGAAAATTCTCCAAGATAGTGAGTAGTGCTGAATAAATCAAGCACTGAACGAACACGGGATATCCAGACTTTTGACGTGATCTATTGCATGATATACACTGCTGCCAAATGTAATCGAGCGAAGATTAAAGACTTAGATAAACTGATAGGGAACACAGAAAAGCCAGAAAAAATCCAGCCATGGAAGAGGAGACTTTAAAAGAAAGTAGATCTTAAGAGAACAGAAATAGCGCAACTAGTAGAATATAAGAAAGAAAGACCTAGCAAGAAACTGAAAAGAAAAGCACAACATACCCTAAAAAAGCATAAAACGCACACAACTAGAGATGAACCAAACAAGACGGTGGATGAAGTTATTGATACTCTGAAACAAAAACTTGCAGTATTCAGCACAAGATTGAAAAGATTTTTAAAAAGTAACGAGTGGAAGAGGCAAAACCAGGAATAGCAAAATAACGAGAAAAAATTTTACAGGCAACTCAAAGCAAGGAAAAACAATACACAAAAGGAAGAAACCAGCAGACCATCCAATGTCCAAGTGGGAGTCTATTGGTTACAAATATGGGAAGATGATGTTGAATATAATTTTAATGCGAGCTGGCTAAAAACAGAGGAAGATGAAACCTGCAATATAACACCAATGGAAGAACCTATTGAAACAGATATGATGCTACACGAAGTCCTGAACAAATCACATAATTGGAAAAGCCCTGGCAGTGACAATATACATAACTATTGGTTTAAGAAAATGACAGGTCTACATAGTGAAATGATCCAGTTCATTAAAAACCCTTACTTCATATCAAGTTTTTCACAGAGTGGAAAACCTATCTGCTGCCGAAGGAAAAACAACTGCCGAACCATCAAAGTACCGCCCAATTACCTGCCTCCAAACATCTACAAAATCCTGACGGCAAGTATCCCTGTCATGGTACTGAATCACGTACATAAAAATAATAGAAAGCTGCTTCAGTGATTACCAGAAAGCGTACCATTCAGTGCCACACGCGTGTCTTTAAAGTGTATAAAATACACCCAGTTTTAATCAACCTTCTTCAAACCTTAATGCAGAGCTAGAGAATAATCCTATGTAATAACAATGAGAAAAGCATGACCAATAATACGCCACAGCAGAACGTAAGAACATCTGCCCAAGGTACGTCTGATGAAGCAGCAGAAATCAACCCGGTTATACAAATAAGGTGAGGAATATTGCAGGGTGACACATTGAGGCCACTGCTGTCTCTCACTCAACCCTCTGTCTAAAACACTACAAAGGATCAGGAGAGGTAGAAACGGAACACATATAGTGAAAGCAAGGTTGTATCTCACCAAATCTATATGGACGATCTCAATCTATATCTCTCTTGTGGAACAGTTTTCAAGGAATATCGGCATAAAGTTTAAGCTGGACAAATACAAGGTCATAAACCTAAATAGGGGAAAATTCGAGAATAAGGGACGAATGATGTCATGATTGAAGTCATTAATGAGGAAGACCACTACAAATACCTGAGTCATGAGCAAGCGGGAAATATTGAACATAATAAAATAAAATCAGCCCAAACACGATAATTCATGACCAAACCTAAACTGCAAGAATCTTTCCAAACCCCTAAATACATTAGCAATTCCGGTCCTCACTTATCCTTTCGGGATTATCAAATGGTCTTGCACTGATCTGAAGAATATCATGAAAAAAGTTAGAGTTGAGCTGACCAGACATAGGAAACACCACCTTAAAGCAATCTCTCTTAGAATGATGTTACCTAGAAAGAAAAAAAGGCGGAAGAGAAAGAAGAGAAATAACAAGTAACGCTGAGAAGAATGTAGAATGGCGAATTAAGCCACTCCATGGGAGACATCCTCATGATACCGACCGGACATATCTGAACAAAGTTGCGTCGAACCTGAAAACGGAAGGGTTTATGGTTGCCACACAGGATCCGGTGATCAATATATATATTGAAAACATATGAAACATATCATCAAAGACCCCAATGTACGAGATAATAAATGTCGAATGTGCGGGAATAAGCCTGAAACAATTCAGCATGTTATATCTGCATGTAGTGCTATGAGCCAGACAGAATATTACTCCCGCCACAACCAGGTTGCTGCAATAATCCATCAGACACTTGGCCTCAACTTTAAACTCCTACATGAGCAGAAGCCGTATTATAAATACGAACCACCTCGAATATTTGAATAGACCAGATACACAATGTACTGTGACAGATACATCTGTCATAGTACCTAATATCGTGGTACATGATAAAGCACGCAAGGTTACTTCCCCATAGACATAGCCATTCCGAATACACACAATATTGGGAGCACTACCACAGAAAAGAAGCCAAAATATCAAGAGCTTAGAGACAAAGTTGACAAGATGTGGAGGCTTAAAACTCTCACTCTACCGCGTTTTCTATAAAGGTACCGTAAAGTGCAAATGCGTGCTTTGGTATTTGGAGAATGTCAACGGAAACTTCGACTCCGGGCATGGGTCAGCAGAAAAGGCAACCATGAGTTAATGTAAAGGGGGCATTATTCTTAGGCCTCAGGCCTACGTGGTATGTCCAAATATAAAACAAAGAAAGTACTGCTCATAGTTCTATCCGCCTCTGGTATAATACCTTAAAGCTTGCACCAGAATCTACAAGAGTTGGGATTACCTAGGAATATTATCATGCTCCTTCAGAAAGCAGTTAATCTGAACACTACTCCTATAATGCGCAAATTCCTGAGTATAAAAATGTAAATGAGAAAGAATACTTTGACAAAAATAACAAAACAAGTTAAATAATAATGCAGTCTCGAGGCTAAGGTGTTGGCCGTCTTGTGACGCTTTGCTATCGAATACAGCAAAACTGTATAGCCAGTAAGCTTGAAAGGATTACGAATTCCCTCTGGGTAACCCACAAGGACCACATTGTTCGTAAATGAGATGTCTAATAACTACAAATAGATATTGATGCAATTACGAACGCTGTATATTCAACAGCAACTAGGATTGTGCCGAGTGCCAGAGAAGATGTCACGCTTATTTCTCTTCATAAAACTGAGTTCAGAATTCAGAAAATTTCAGAAAAAATCCGCCTAGCAAGGCATTCCGTATACAATGCGTGTTAAACGTAACATCAGGCAGATTGTTTACAAAAAAAAATGAAAGAACTGCCAATAATTTACGATATATCTTGAATAAAACTATTTTGGCAAACATTAAACAGCGCCACTTGGATCGTATACGGTCACTGGGACTTGTGCACAACACCCTAAAGAAAAAGGTAAGAGAGATAAAGGATACTCATGATACTCATCTGTTCCTGACCAAGCCCTCTCGTCTCTCGTCTTCTTGATGATCCTCAGCCTGTAATATAGCATCTACCAATAGAGGTACATGTGGAAAAAATCTGGAAGAAAGTGTATGAGTCAGTTTCGCCTGCCAAAGAAAATACACCTTACCTCAAAAACCTCCGTACCTACTGTGTTCGAATAATGCACGAACATTGCGAGAGACCACCGGTAGTTCAAGAGGAGGTAAAACAGGCTCTCGAAGAAACGCAGAACTATACCGCCCTAGGAACGGATGATATTGGCAATTTCTGGTGGAAGAAATTTCTTAGCACTCATAGTCATCTTGCTCGAAAATTCAGCAACTGACTTAGTCTGGGTCATCCCATTCCTGGGTGGGTAGTTGAAGGGAGAACTACTTTAATAACAAAAAAAGCAATCTCGAAGAATCGATCGATCACATATTTTATCACCTGTCATCAAATTTTTATGCGGATTTTATACTCATGAATACTGAATGTAGTCAAACCAGTTCTGTAAGATGTCATCGAGCAACGAGAAGAAAATACACGTCTGGAAGGCTGAAAATGTACTCGTGGATAGATGCATTACTCAAAATTCGATCCACTATGAGTATAAGAGGAATTTGTCGATGGCTTGGATATATTACAAAAAAGCTTTGGAGCCTACATCACATGCTCTGTTGTTGCATCTTCTACGTCGTCTTGCAATGACAGATTCAATACTAGGTTGTTTCAGCTTATACCACTGCATATAACATCGGGATCCAATAAACTTATCACAGCACCAGTGTATTTCAGGGAGACTCTTAGTCCTTTACATTTTTGTATCTCGGTGTCTATTTGTACGACCTCTAGTTATGTATGCGGACCCCCTGGAACTTGCATTCACAAAGTAAAACATCTATTTGATATGGATAATCTTAAGTTCTATGCTTCAAGTGGCCGAGATTTACATCAGTCTCTGAAAATAGTGCAAAAATACACTTGGGACAATGGAATATATTTTGCTCTAGATAAGTACATAGTTTTCAAATTTTCAAGGGAGCGATAACCCTGAACAGGAACGCTTCTGGGATGGAACCATCTTCCCATTTGGAACCTAACGAGTCTTAGAGATATTTAGGTGTTGTTAAACACCGAATACATGGCACAAGCTATGTGAAGGAGGCTTTAAGAAGCAATTATGAGCAGAAAGTACTCAAAACGTGGAAATCAAAACTTTCCGGGAAGAATAAAATAGTTCCTATGAAAATGCTTGCTGTCCCTGTTGTACTATTCATTTGTGGTTATGAAGTGAAAGCGATGCAACCTTAAGGATCTAGACGTGGGTACACTCAAGATGATACATCTTAGTGTAGCATCCATCCACGTTCCTTGGTCTCCCGCGTAATGCACAATCGCATCGTCATCGGTCTTTGGTCTTGGGTCTTTCTCTATAAGGCGTTCGCTTTAACGGCAGAAGAACCGCTATAGTTTTTCAATAGGCGTAAAGGACCGGGACTCGATTGCTAATATGGAATTGCGAAATATCAAAACTCTAGTCAAAGCATCAGAACCATAGTTGCCTCTTAATTATCACTAGGCTTAGGATATTTATGCATTTGCATGAAAGCATATGCAAATGCATATTTTGCAGTTATTACAGGAAAAATGTATATATTCTAATTTTTCTGAATATATTTTTTTCCCAAGACAAATTGGATGTATTTCAAATATAATCCTATCTTAAAATTGTTATAGGTTTATTATTAAAAACTATGGATTTACCACGGATATACAATCATAGATACGCACGTTTTCAGAATGTTACAAATAATTTTTCAATTCAGTTTAGTTTACACATTGTGGCGTGAACATTGTCCAATATGCCGAAAGAAAAGCTTTTATTAAGTGTGGTATTAAATCAATTTGTGAATGATTTTACGACCGACTATTTTGTGCTGTTTTGTAAATATTGTGATGTTCCTGTTACTACGAACAAGAAATTCCAAGTGACACAACACATAGGAACTACAAAGCATCAGACCCAAAAAAGTAAAAAGTGTGCTCAGAAACAAGTTTTAATCACCACAGCATTTTCACCAAGACCGGGACCCAAAAGATCAAAGTTCAATGAGGATTTGTGCAAGGCGATTATTAGTGCGGATATTCCACTGAATAAATTAAGTAATCCTGCCTTGAAGTCATTTTTAGAGCAGTACACAAAGACATCAATTCCACATGAATCCACGTTAAGGAAAAACTATGTTCCAGATTTGTACAATAACACAGTTACCGAATTGCGGGAAAAAGTAAAGATAAAAGTATACAATTGTCACTAGATAAAACAACTGATGTGGAACAGAGATGTGTTGCTAATTTTGTTTTTGGTGTGTTGGGTGTAGAAGCAGAAAGGAATAAATAATATTTACTTTACTTTACAATGAAGACCTTAGACAAAGTAAATCATTCAACTGTTGCTGGATTTTTCAACGACTCTCTCACTCTTTTATGGACCGGTGGTATTAAATATGATAGAGTGTTAGTGGCAATTACAGATGCTGCTCCATACATGTGTAGAGCAATGAGTTGTCTACAAATATTGTACCCTAAAATGATACATGCCATATGTCTGACCCATGGACTTCATCGAGTTACAGAACAAGTTCGTGCTTTTTATCCACGAGTGAACGATCTTATTTCCTCGCTGAAGAAAGTATTCCTAAAAGCTCCGACTCGGGGAGAACAATTTAGGGAAACTGCAGGAAACATCCCCCTGTCCCCATCGCCAATTGTAACTAGATGGGGAACTTGGATAAACGCTGCCATTTATTACGCAGAACATTTCGAGGCAATAAAAAACAGAGTCAACCAATTTAACGCGGAATACTCACATTATATACAAGAAGCACAAAACGTTTTGCGCAAAGAAGATGTACGTGAGGATTTAATTTACATTAAAAACAATTTTTCTTGCTTGTCTGATACTATAAAAAAATTGGAGATGAAAGGACTTTCTTTGTCAAAAAGCGTAGAAATGATAGAAAAAGAAACTATAATTAACACTAAAAATAAAGTAATTTCTCAAAAATTAGCTACGGTTTTACAAAAAAATATTGGTTCCAAAAATTTGAGAGAGACACTGAATCCAGATAATGAACAATTTTTAATAACCAGTGATTTTCAAATAATTTGTTTGAATATGTTCCAATTGTATCTTGTGATGTTGAACGAGTATTTTCTAAGATAAAGTACTATTGTCAGATAATAGAAGAAAACTTGAATTTGATAATTTGTTACATCATATAGTTATAAAATGTAACCGCAACTTGTTGAATAGCGTAAACAATAAATTTGAAAGAGGTTTGTTTTTTAATTAGTTTGTTTAGTTAGCTATATATTAAAATTTTATTTAAAAAAATACTTTTATTAAATAGTTAAATTAATGTAATAATTACTGGTAAAAATAGCGTCTTAAGGATACCTTGAAGTGTAAATAATTTAATATTTTAATTGCTATACTTTTGCTTTATTTCTGTTCCGATAGTAAATGTATTTTTAGGTGCATATTTTCTCTTGTTTCGGAGCTTATTTGCATGCATATTTTTAGATTTTTAAATGCATAATTATCCTAAGCCTAATTATCACAAAACAAGCCACAACATGCCGTTATCTAATATCGAAGCACTGGAATTTTCAACTAAATTAAACTGACATCTTTTCTTAGATCAGCAGCTACTTAATGAACTGATTTCAAATTGTGTGCAATAACTAATTGTAGTATAGAAATGAACTAGAAAAACTGTGTTACTAATTTAAGATGGCGGACCAAAATGACGGCCAAATAAAATGTTTGTAATATTAAAAAATCACCCTAACAGGTTTTATATATCTTCGCATTTTAGCTTCCCTACATGCCAAAAAATATGTTTTATCAATTCCGTCGGTCTACCTGTCGGTGTGTCTGTCTGGCTGTCAGTTCGCGGCATAGCTTAAAAACTACTCATCAGACTGACTTCAAATTTTGGACAAAAATTAATAGTATAGGGATGGCCTCGTAATATTTTGGTAAAAATCCAATATGCCCGAACAAAATGGCTAATAAAAGGAAATATTCATAATGAGGGAAGTTCCGGGTAAAGGAAATTTACCGATTTTTTAAATACCCATTTCAAACTAAAGCATTGAGGTGTGTAATAAACTTACAACCCCATTTGCTAAAAGGTATCTGTTTGGCTATCCTGTTATATAATTTTATGTATAGAGAGTGACCATGAAAAGTTGTAGCCTCAAAATCTATATTTTACTTGGCATTTTCGAAAAATGAATATTTCGTAATCAACTTCAAAAAAGGAGGAGGTTATCAATTTGACCCTATGTATTATTTGTTGTTTGTACATCGATTACTCCGCAATGGTTTGACCAATTTGGATGACATTGTTATGGGACATTCATGATATTGCCGGAGTGGTCTCATAGCAAGCATAATAAAAAAAATTTTAAAATGCCGGAATGGCGGCCATCTTTTTTTTTTATGTTTATACATCGATTGCTCCGCGATGGTTTGACCAATTTGGATGAAATTTTCAGGGGGCATTCAGAATATTACCAGAGTGGTCCCACTACATAGTATACTAAAAAAATGTTAAGAATGGCGGAATAGTGACTATTTTGTTGTTTCTTTTGTTGGTACATCGTTTACTCCGCGATGGTTTGATCAATTTAGATGAAATTTTCAGGGGATATTCACGATATTACCGGAGTGGTCCCATAGCAACAATAATTAAAAAATGTTAAAAATGCCGGAATGGCGCCATTTTGTTTTTTGTGTCAAGATATATTGCAAGAAGTTTTTTTAATATTACACTCTTGCGCCTAGATTATACGCGTTCACTATTATATTGGAAAAAAAAATTATGTATTGGACCATTTGTTAAACCTGATTTTTACAATAAAACTCGTATAGATAAAACTAAAAAGGATGAAATAAAAAAATTTATAAAAAAATTAAACCAACCTCAAAATTCACGAAAAAGTGAAAAATAATGTTTTTTTCGCTAAACTTATTCTTATTTTTTAATAACAAAAATATAATCATGTAGTCAGTCAATTCGGTGTTTTGATGTCTAATCCTACGCGTATAATATATATATATATATATATATATATGTCTTTATTAGTTTGGCGCCGACTTCACGGAGTAAAATTTTCAAGGTGGAATAAAATATTATTTTTCACTTTATAGTGGATTATTTTTAAGTCGTTTTGATTTTTTTATAAAAATGTTTATTAACACTTGTAAAATTTATTGCGTGATAGCTATAAAACCTACCTAAAACATGACTCTTTAATTAATTTTCAGATTCGTCCAGAAGCACGTAGACAGCGTTCACTTTAACTTGTCCCCATTTTAAATCTATATATACCTAGCTTATTATTTGACTTATCGAAATGAGCCAAAAGACAAATTGTAGAAACACTGCTTAAATATATTTATCATAACGGAAATCTTAATATAAACTCGACGAAAAAAATATGGACCTAACTTGCATTTTCTTTAACTTAATAATGAAAGGTTTCTTCCCCTAACTCAAAAAATATATGAATTGTTGATATTTGATCATTAATTTTTAGTTTATTAACGATTTAATTATAATAAATAGTAATATTTATATTTCACCATTATTTATGGATATAACGGCATAACAACACAATCAATAAAACAACATCCAATAAAATTTCATAAATCCTGCTTAACGTTATTTTTAATTCTTCGATATTGTAATACGGAGTCTTATGAACTAAACGTTCGATATGGCCCAAAAAAAAAGAGGAAGGTCATGACTGTAAGATCCGGACTATTTGCCGGCCAAGGTATGATCCCTTCATTTTTAATCAATCTTTAAGGATATTCTAAATTTAAATATTCTCGCATTATGTTACACACGTTATGTGTAGGGGTTCCATCTTGCTGCTACAATATACATCAATTGCGAGACTCTCAATATGGTCAACTATATTGATTTCAGAGAAGCTGTAAATACCGGTCACCTGTTAATTTTTCATTTTTGATGATAGATCCCAAAATATAGACATAATTTCTCTTATTTGACCAGGGTTATTTGTACACATAAATCGTAAATTTTCACGGTTGTAAATGTGCTTTCATCAGCCTTCTTTCACGTAAACCCTTTATCAACAGAATGGCTAGAAATTCCAGTTTCTTCAATTACACGACTAACTGAAGTCAAAGAGTTTGCTTCAAAAATACCAGAATATTAATCTGATTAACTTGTGTTAGCGGAGGAACATTAATACCTTCTTTTTTGACATTTTGTAAACTTTGTAACTAAACATTTTTAGTTTACTATCTGAAATATTTTGTTGAAGGAAGCAAGGAACACGGAGACACCGGTCATAGTAATATCATATACATTTTCTTCTTGCAGCATATGGGCTTTTGGCAACAAATGTAGTTCAAGCATGATGCTTTTCTCATGAATAAACAAACAACTAACTTTTCCGTTAGATAGCGCGATGATTTTCCAGTGTAATTATAAGAGTATAAGGCGCATTCACCACATCGTCCAGAAATGTTAAGAAAAATATTTTGGTTTTATAGAAATGAAACAATATAAAAAATAGTGCTGAAAGGTCTCGGTAAATAGACGATCATTTAAAAAAATCATGTAGATTGTTGCAGTAAAACACTCTCAAGAAATTGCTGAAAAATCTGGCTTAGTGTTTTAAATATGAAAAACAACAATATGCCAAAACATTCTAAGATATTTTAATAATATGATTGAGAATTGATAATTAGATATTTCTTTACAGCTAAATATGTTTATAAATTAAATAGAAATTAATGACAAAATTAAGTTAACATAAAAAAGCTAAACTACAGAGATAATTAAATTTAACTAACCCTATTAGATAAAAAACAATTTCTTAAACTCTAAAAAGGATTAATTATCCCATTTCATTTAACACATGAATAACTCTTCAGTAGCTTATAATAAAATGAATTTATTTTTTCTGGGTATTTTTTGTAATCCAGAAATGACAGGATCTGAAATAAGAAGTAATATGTTTAGGAGATCGGTATTAGTGGGAAATTTTAACATTTGTCTGTTGTTTAATTGTTAATATAAGCTGTATACTCTATTGAAAATAGACCATCCTTTAATATAAATATTAATATAATTCAAAAACTAAATTTCAACAATATGTCACTTGGACGTAATATTGTTATATTTGTTGAACCAAATAGCAACAAACCATACATTTTTAGAGTCAGGGGAATGAGGCGTTTCATTGTAGATAATAATATACAGGTGTTCTATTTAAGAAAATGCAAGTTGGGTCCACAACTTTTTCGCCCAGTGTATACTATGAGTTTCGTCATGATAAAAAAACTTGAGCAGTGTACTTATGATTTATTTTTTGGTTTATTTCGATAGGTCAAATAATAATAGGTTATAATTTTTGTGACGCAACTCATTAGTGGTGGGACAAATTCGCGGGCCGCATGCTAAAACATATATATATAAATATATATATATATATATATATATATATATATATATATATATATATATATATATATATGTTTTCATTCCGGGTGTACATCCGTTCACTAATGTCGTTTTGAAAAGAACAGTTTTGCTGACGTTTCGCCAAAATCACATTTGGCATTTTCGAATTTTGACGAAACGTCAACAAACCTGTTCTTTTCAGAATGACAGTAGTGAACGGATGTACACCCGGAATGAAAACACATTGTATTCCAAATTTGTGGAATGTTAAAAAACTTAAGTCAAGTTCAAGGTACGATATTTTTCTTATTAATAAATCGATTTGAATTTTTTGCGCTGTTTGAAAGATCATTCCTTGGTTAATAATAGGTGCCATTGGAAAGTATAAAAAGATTATTAGTATACTGGGAAAGTCAATAAGTACAGTCATATCAAATTGACTACTTTTTAACCGAATCTGTGGAAAAGGAGAGAAGTTGAAATTTGGTTTCTCTCTGTTTTAGTTACTACATAACCTATTAACAAGTCTCGGTAAACATTCATACAGGATAAAAAAACGCGAAGATACATTCATATAAATTTAATTACACAGTAACAAAATAAAAATGATCGGTAGAGAAAATTGCAACAAACATTAAAAACGCGTATTTCTCCCTCTTGCATTAATAACTGATTGACAGCGATCTGGCATACTCATTATAAGATTTCTTATACTGTCCTGGTCCATTTCCCCCCTTATGATCTCGAGCGATATCCTCAATTCGGCCAGGGTTTGAGGCGGTCGATTTAGAGCTCTAACTTTTCTGCCCATCTGATCCCACAAATGATTTATGGGGTTAACGTGTGAGCTTTGACCTGGTCGGTCCATCACTGAGATCTCCACCTCTTCTATACATTCCTGCACGGCTCTTGCAGTCTGGCCTTGTATTGCCATGCATGAATAAAAAGGCATTGCCTATGAAAGGTGCAAATGGTAAAACATGTGGTTGGAGAATATCAGTGATGTATTGATCAGCTGTCAACCATTCTATAAAGATAAGTTTACCTGTAACTGACAGTCGTCTTAAAATTACATTAAGCATATCGCTCAGCCTATCCTATCATTGCTATAGACACAAAAACGGGATTCATGGTTAAATAAAACGTTACCCCATTGACCTGCACCCCATGGCAAATGCTCTGTAGCAAACTCTAGCCTTTGACGACTATGTAGCGGTAGAAGTTTAGGACCGATAGCGGCTTCATATGACTTCAGGCGATCTTCTGCTAACCTCCTTAATACTGTTTGTTTACTTAAACGAATCTCGTGAACAGCAGCAAATTCCGACTCAGGTTTGACACTGGACGTAAATCTACTTGTAAGAACTTGCACACTTAAAAATCTGTCCTGTGCCGGAATAATAATTCTTTATCTTCCTTGTCTAGCTCTTCTCCTATTCGTCCCAGTTTCCCTGTAACTGGACAGAATTTTTGAAATAGCAGTTTGACTTTTTCCCAAAGTGTGGCAACCCAGGTTCAACTTCTCTCCTTTTCCACAGATTCGGTTAAAATGACATGACCCGTACTTATTGACTTTCCCAGTATACTAATAATTTTTTTATTCTTTCCAATGTCGTCTATTATTAACCAAAGAATGTTCTTTTAAACAGCGAAAAAAAAATTTAAACCGATCTATTAATAAGAAAAATATGGAAGCTTGAACTTGACCTATGTTTTTTAATATTTCATAATTTTGGAACGAAGGATATATATATATATATATATATATATATATATATATATATATATATATACGTATATGTATATATATATATATATACATATATATATATTTGGAACGAAGGATATATATATATATATATATATATATATATATATATATATATATATATATATATATATATATATATATATATATATATATATATATATATATATATATATATATATATATATATATATATATATATATATATATATATATATATAATATATATATATATATAACAAATGTAATGTGTATCATCTCTCTGAAAAAGTTAAATGCTTATAAAATGCATATTTTTTACTTTTCGGGAGGCACTTTCCTCCCCCTAGGGCTACCCTGTATGGTTAGAAAAATATTTTTATGTGCAGAAAGATGGAATTTCGCTGTTTAATAGTTAGATATTTAAAACTCGCCCTTCATTAACATAACATTTCCAATTCTGAAAACGATACAATAAATGATAATATGTGCGTAATTCTCTCACAAAATCGTTGTAAGTTTATTTTGTTTATTTGGCGTGTATAATAACGCTTTGAAGATATGAGACATATAAAGATCAAATTGAGTTTATAAAATCTCACGCTAAATAAAAACGCGTTTACTAGTTTTTTTGAGATTTAAAGTTTTTTCACATAAATAAAAAAATTATAAACATAATTTTTTTTAAATAAAAAAAAACAGAATTATTTATTAAACACTCGTTCTTAGGAGAAGTACCTCTATTATACAGATTTCAATTAACAACTAGTTTATAATAATTAATCTTTTATACTTAATAGGATTTTAGATGATTATAAATACGAACAATTTCCCATTTCCATCCATTTAATTCATATTCGCTTTCGCAATTTTAGAATAGGAATTCTAATCAGTCAAGAATAAAATGAGGTTTAATGCGCCTCTTCTGACTTGAAGTGAGTGACTTCTAGTAGCTGCCACAACAAATTGATGCAAAACAGTGGAATTTATCAGAACGATCTGAATAAATCATTTGAGTAATGGAGGTTTTATGCAAACATGCGGGGCAATTATGCCTAATTATATTTTATACACAACTTTTATAATTTAAATAATGAAAATAAAAAATGTTACTATGTAACATCGAAAATGCATTTTAATGAAACTATATAAATATGCAACTGAAATAAAATATCTCGCCTCCGGCAATTACTCTTTTTGATACGGAATCTGATTTGGGGTTAAAGATATCGAACATGAACTTATATGTATGTAAAATTATCCGGTATGGTGAATGTGCATGTCATGGCTGGAAAGCATATATGTATTTAATAAGAAGAATAATTACTTCCTCAAATGAAATGAAAAAATAAAAGTAAATCATAACATACTTCATTTCATCTACCTTTGTGGCTGTCTGTTTGTCTGTCAGGGTTAAATAACCTTGATCTTAAACGTGACTGATTTGAGTGATGTAATATAAATATAAATATATATATATATATATATATATATATATATATATATATATATACATATAAATATATATATTTCATAATTTAAATCAATATCAATTAAATAAAAATACCAAAAGAACGTTTATAAACTGCTTTATAAACCATCGTCAATCAAAAAACCGATGAGATTCAAATATTTGACATTTATTTTGGTTTGTTGTCATAAACAATAGCCATAGTCTACTCTCAAATTATGCATTTAATTTCAGAAAATTGTCATTTATTTGCGTGTTTCTGAGAAAAAGTGCATACTATTATATATTTTTGAAAAAGTAAAAAGTTGAGATACGAGGGATACCTGAAAATGCAACATTTTCAATTTAGCCCTGCATCTCAAAAACTATAAGGGCTATAAAAATGTTGTTAACAGTATCTTGAGTTTTACGAAAAAGTAGCACACTGTCGCGAAAAGCTCAACTTCCTATCTTTAAAAATAACGAAGATACCACGCAAAAGTACCCAAAATGGGACACCCTGTACATACATTAATCCGATAATAACACAAAAAATATCATGATTTTGACCTTGATTTTACTTTCAATTTTTCTACACGTAAAAATTATTTTAAAAACAAGCTTTTTATTTGAAGGTGCACGAGAAAGCATAAAATATTTTTTCCGGTGAATATGTAAAAATCGATAACATAAACTTATCATGTCAAAGTCGTATTATAATGCCGCGGTGAGTATAGCTGATTTTAAAAGCTTGTCGCCAAGTTTATAAAATCATTAATATAACAAAAAATCCGACAGCTTATATACTAGTATACTAATATAGAAAAAGAAACCATAAAACCTAATAAAATAAGCGAACTTTAATTTGTAAGTACCGGTACGAAGGCTCAAAACCAAGCAAAAAATTCGGAAACTGGTTTTTACCCAGAACTTCCGTCATTATGAATTCTTCCTTTTATCCAGAAAATTAAAGCATGAACCAGTATAATTAGCCACCTATTTAGTAATTTGTAAAGTATCAAAATTATGTTATCGTTCATTTCCATAATAACTAGAACGATTCACTGCGAGTTCGAGAGAACTTAATGTTCTTTACACATCGTTTTTATCATTTTACCCGAAGTTTCCCCTAATGAATACTTTTGTTAAGGCAATAAAAGGTTACATAATTTGTGTATCACTATTTACAGGCTTTAGCGAGTTTAAAAATATAATTCGAACTAACGAGTATGATATTGTTATGGTAACAGAAATTGGCTTGCTACCTACTTAATACCTTTTTTTGTAATGACAGAAGAGGTAGAGGTGTGTGAGTGGGTGCCTATGTTAGGGCCACTTTCGACCCAACTTTAATAACTTTAGATTTTCATGCAAGTGATAGCTTAGAGTACATGTTTCGAACAATTAGACTGCATAACAAAACTGTAATTATTATTCGTGTTTTTTATAGGCCGCCTAATACCAACATAAACCATTTTATTCCTGAGTTTGACAATATTCTTAATAAACTAGGTCCGGTGTCGGTTATTTTTTGTGTATGGGTGATTTTAACGTAAACCTCTTAAATTTGCAAAATCTAGTTCTTAATACTTTTAAGTCATATGGCCTATCACAGATATTAAATAAACCGACCAGGGTCACAGATAAGTCGAATCCTCTTATTGATCCGATCTTTATAAATTCTGTTGATATTCTGGAAAAATATGGCACAGTTTCATGCGATAGTATTTTTGATAATAATTTAGCCTTCTCTCAAATCAGCCTTAAATCAAACAAGTCACCTCCCAAAATAATAAAATTTCGATGTTTTAAATATTTTAATAATCTAAATTTTCAAAATGATTAGTAAATTTGCCATGGCATAATGTTTTTAGGGAACATAATTTAGATAACAAAATATTGCATTTTAATAATTTATTAAAAAACCTTTTTGCTAAACATGCACCGCTTCATGAAAAAAAATCAGCAAACCAAAAGCACCTTGGTTAAACGAGGAGATTAGGGAACTTCAGGAACAACGAAATAAAGCTTGGAAATACAAAAAATCACGATCTAACGTAGACCGCAACCGATATAGACGTCTTAGAAATAGTGTTGTGTCCTCTATAAGACGATCTAAAAAGAATTATTTAATAGACACAGTAAACCACAAAAATCTGGAGAACTTTAAGAGATCTTAATGTTCGATGTAGCAAATTTAACATCTAGCCTATCTCTCTTTCGAATCCAGAGGAAATTAACAAATATTTTTCTACTTTTTCACAGAATGTTTCAAACAAATGTGATGAAAAAATTACTTTTTATAACAATAATAAATACATTCCTAATCTTCAATTTAGTTTTTCTCTCGTGACTATGGAGGACGTCAATGCTAGTTTGCATGACATTGCAACTAACGAAAAATAAGTAGATAATAGTAATTCACAAATATTAAAACCATATATTTCATATATGGACCATGCTTATATGAAGCTGACAATATATAGAATACAAAGAATCCAAAATTCCTGTTGTAGACTAATTTTTAATTTATGGAAATATGTCCACATATCGGCAAAAATATTTGAGTGGCTTAACATGAATAATCGCAGAATCCACCACCTCGGAAACTTTGTTCATAAACTGTTAAAGTCAAAAAACTCTTCAAACTTAATAAGAAATAAATTTATTCCTAGAAATAATATTCGTCATAGAAATATTAGATTTAAAAATACATTTACACTACCACATCATAGAACTGCAATGTTCAAAAGAGGTTTTTCGTTTAATGCCACTCAATCGTACAATTATTTACCTGGCGAATTTAAACTATATAACATAAACAAATTTAAATATAAGCTTCGACTCTTCTTATAAAATGAGCAAATTGGTGGACGTTGAAATATCGTCTATCGTTTTGTGTGTGGAGGATGTTTGGGGTGTTTGGGATGTGTTGGAGTCTCTGTTAATCTATATTTAGGTTTTTATAACGCTATGTATTTTCGCTATATTCATTTTCGACTGTTATAAACCTCTGTTATGAGTTAGTGTCATCTAAGTTTTCAACTTGCATTTAATAGACTTAAGGGATTATAACTGGCTTGCTACTTGGTTAAGTAAGAGGAGCCACGTGGCTAGACTTAGCCGGAGCAGGCTTGGTTATCCCTCGAAAACAATTAATATACTACTAACGACTCATTTGTAAAACAAATTGTTAATAAAAGGCATTTATTATTATTATTATTATTATTATTATTATATGCACATATTACTAAATATCTATATGCACACCTTATTTTTAGACAAAATTTAAAATCCATTCCATAAATAGTTTTTACAGAAAATTTAAAAAATATATATTAGGCTGCCATTTTGTTAAATTTGTACCCAAATTTTAACAATTTTTTCGTTTTACACATAATTTTTGCATGCATTCGTCTCTACTTTGCGTGAACATTTTTATAACATACCATATATGGGCGAGTAATTTAATATCTTCCACAGGTATTCCCAATTTGAGTGGTGTATGTGAAGCGAAAAACAAGAAATGTTTCTTTTTTTTGTGTGTGTTGTTACTTTTCTAATATCAAAAGACATACGTCAGATGAAATACAATAGAGCAGTTTAAATGCAGTAATTTTAGTAAAAAGTATTTCACTTCTTTTTATTTTAAAATCCATTAGAATCGTATATCGTCTCAATAGCAACGACGACGATAACTCAACAGACAACTACGGTATACTGAGCTTAACATCATCGCCTGTTTTCGCATCAATTTATATATAGCGTACATGAGTTTACAGAAATTAAAAAAAAATTCTTATGACGAAAACCTTCTGTTCTCACATAATTTGATTCATTATTAAGCAGGCGGAGCAGGCTTGGTTATCCAACGAAAACATTTAATATACTACTAACGACTCATTTGTAAAACAATTTGTTAATAAAAGGCATTTATTATTATTATTATTATTATTATTATTATTATATGCACATATTACTAAATATCTATATGCACACCTTATTTTTAGACAAAATTTAAAATCCATTCCATAAATAGTTTTTACACAAAATTTAAAAAATATATATTAGGCTGCCATTTTGTTAAATTTGTACCCAAATTTTAACAATTTTTTCGTTTTACACATAATTTTTGCATGCATTCGTCTCTACTTTGCGTGAACATTTTTATAACATACCATATATGGGCGAGTACTTTAATATCTTTCACAGGTATTCCCAATTTGAGTGGTGTATGTGAAGCGAAAAACAAGAAATGTTTCTTTTTTTTGTGTGTGTTGTCACTTTTCTATATCAAAAGACATACGTCAGATGAAATACAATAGAGCAGTTTAAATGCAGTAATTTTAGTAAAAAGTATTTCACTTCTTTTTATTTTAAAATCCATTAGAATCGTATATCGTCTCAATAGCAACGACGACGATAACTCAACAGACAACTACGGTATACTGAGCTTAACAACATCGCCTGTTTTCGCATCAATTTATATATAGCGTACATGAGTTTACAGAAATTAAAAAAAAATTCTTATGACGAACACCTTCTGTTAACATAATTTGATTCATTATTAAATTAAAAGAAAAATCTAAAAAAAGGTGCTGCCTGCACGCAGGATATTTACAGTCCAAGACTTTGGTTATTATCATTCGTTCATGCAAACTTTGCATTCCGTATATTTATATTTTGTTTTACTCTAAATGGAGTTAATGCCGTTAATAATTCAATATAATCATCTTCAGTCATCTGAAGGTATTTGCGGCAAAGTTCTGGTTATAAGCGCGGTTCCTTTAGCAAATGTATGCGCAAACAATAACTTCTTTTTAGCAATCATTCTTTACACCGTCATCTTCTTTGATTATATGTTTTTTTTCTTCTTTTAATTCTGGCCCCAGAAGGCGAAAATGTTGCAAGTACAATTTCAACGTCTGATATTTTGTATAAAACTACTAACTTCTTTATCAATGGAATCAAATTCTACAGCAATACAACTGTTTCGTACGATAAAGTTGGACCGTTAATAGCCCGCGAAAAATCAAATTATACAGCAATTTTATACAATTACATCGTAAGAAGTAACCGTATATGTAGCGGGATTAAGAACTTTTAACCTGAGATTTCTGCTAACGCTTACTCCTGTATTTTATATCCTGCATTAGAAGATCCAAAAGATAAAATATTAATCGAAGATTCAACAATAACTACTGAAGCATCGATAGCAAACTAACATACTACCTCCGATTTGAAACTATCTGCAAAGTTGTTTACATACAGCACAAACAGAAGGGTGTCCTAGAACATCTTTCGGAAAATTTGCCATTTAATTTACCTATGAAGGAAAAGTTAACAAAAGCGTGAAAATGTGACATTCAATAATTTGAATGTCAGTTTTATCACCTACAAGTAAATAAAATAGCGTATACGCTTGATTTTCGTAAATGTATTTTTCAATTAGTTAGTTACTTTACTTTAGAATATATAGAACAAGGACTTTATTTTATATACATTTAAAATTTAAGAGTGTGGGTAAGGTATATTTGGCATAAATTTTCAAAGAAGTGATTCAAGTGCAAAAAAAGCAGGTATACATCCCTTTGCGAAAATTATCTCGAAAATTCCGGGTTTCACGTATGACGTGCAGGAAAACCTCCAGAAATAATGAAAAAGTCCAAAAAAAATGGTTTCAAAATACACTGACAATCAATTAGGCAAAAATTACAGATATTGCCGTGTATTAAGGCGTATTAATTTTGTAGTAAGAATTGTCGTTATGGGTGATGAGAAATATTTCACGTTGTCGAATTTCAATATAGATTTCTGTTAGACTTAAAAACAAAGCTAAGTTTGCTGATGAAACTCTGGTGTGGTGTGTAATATCAGAGGATAGTGTTTCGTAGCCTCATGTAGTCCGTATTCGTAGTGAAGCTAATAATCTGGATATTATATACGAAGATGCCTTACTAAACTTAATTACTTTGTTAACATATAACATTCCAATGATCCGGTGATAATTTAGCCTCATCCTAACATTACGTCACAATTACAATTTGATTAACTACCAACAATATCCATTTTGTTGTCAAAATTGACCCTTTGGATGGGTTTCAGGCAGGACCCATAGTTGTTTGGCACTTTTGAACAGAAAGGTTTATGGTTACCAATGATAAGCCCAAAATAAAATCATTTGATATAAAATTTAAAGATTTATTTAATTGCTTCTGAAAATATATGGGGTATAACTTAATTAAACAATACTTAGTATACACATATTTTAGCTATCTTCCAAGTGCATCGTACAGACATAATCATATATCGCAACAACAACAATATAGATTTTTGATTACTATTAATATCTGGCTTAATTTTGCTTGTGTTCTAAATATACCTAATAAGACAATAATATTGTTTTTTTTTGTGACGGCGTAACTTAACTAAATTAATCTCTGGTTGCACTGACAAATCCCAATGTTTGTCATGTTTCCAAATTGCTAAGATTTAAATATGTGAGAACTTAATAATCTCATAAGTTAACTATATACTATACTCTGTATATAACACTATTAAGTTACGACTACTGTATGCTGCATCCATGTCATTTTAAATCGTAAATATTTACATAAATGTATAATAAAACTACATGTAGACAATATGAACTTTGTTTTACATCATTTTAATTTCAACTGCACTTTAAGGCTTATATTCCAGGCATGGGTTACCTGTATAAAACGACACATATCAGTTTTATTTTATTTTTATTAAAATTCTAGCAGACTGTCATTTTTATGTAGATTAGAGAGACTTTTTGTAATTGTTATTTAAACGTTTGTAGTACAGCACTTTGGGATTTCGCCATAATCAACGCTGCCTGCAAGAATGAAAATAACGTTTTTTTTTTTAAAAAATCCATAAATGATGTATTGTTGCGTGAAAAGCATTATTATATCTTAATTTCAAGCTTTTCTAAAGTTCAAGGACGATTCTGAAATGTATAGAATTTGAATGAAAAAAAAATATAATATATATATATATATATATATATATATATATATATATATATATATATATATATATATATATACTTCAGTATGATAGACGTTTCGTTTTCGATTTTGTCATATCGAGCAATCTGTTATTTCAGATCTCCCTGGGTACAAGCCTGCCTGATGAGGGTAGAGGCCCAGAAATCATGATCGCAGGAGGGTACCCTGTGACATAGTCGAAAGCAATTCTTCTTGTAGGCCGTTTTGCACCTGTAGAAATTATATATTTCTGCTATTATACATATATCTTTTCCGGCCAAGAACTTTAGATAAAGATGTGTGAAAGCGTATTTTTATCGATTTTTATTTAGTTTTATTATATATATATATATATATATATATATATATATATATATATATATATTTATTGGTAGATTATTGTAAAGTTATATTTTAAATAAGAGAAAAAATAATTTATATTATATGTAATATGAACGAAGTTTCTAATAAGTCATTTGATTACTCGGTTAAAATCATGAAAAAAGGATATAAAACATCAAAGAACAGTCAAACTACACATTTAAAAGTTTTAAACATAATTCAAACTTTATAAAGGGGGGTGGTGCATCCTTTTGGCATAGAGAGAGTTCCATTTAAAATAATACCTTTTTAATCTTTAGATCTTCCTTGTATACTATTAATTTTCCATAATTTTACGTTACCTTTGCAAAAAGTATACAAACAATTCTACGAGATCATATATTTTAATCTTTTATAGTATTAAAATTAAATAAATTAAGGAGGTGGACATTATGCATGGATGTGTGTTTTCCTAAATATTACAATATGCAAAGTACCCCACAACACAAGGTAAATATAAACATTATGTCTTTAAGCAAAGCACCGAAAGCGAAAAGTATGCACGCTGGGTAGGATAAGATGCCAACAAAGAATATAGTAATACAATCTTTTTATTTACCAAAAAAAAAAATTGATGATTGAACCAGTAGCGTATTTAAGGAAGGGGGCCTGTATATAAAATTACCTATCCAATCTTGTCTTATTGCCAACATTTTTGCTTTACAATTCAATGCGGTATTAATATTCGGCAGCATTTATTTATACATAAAAAGTATTTATATTTGCGTGTAAGTTTTATAGCCAAAAACTACTGTTTGCGATATCGAAAGTAGTCTCAGAGGAGACCTGAAGTCTGATACATTGCAAAAGAAAAATACAAGTTTTGAAAATAAATAAAGATTTAGAACACAATAGCACGCTGTAGACAAATCAAGAGTTCAATTTCTTATTATCAGGATCACACACACAGCACATACTGATATTTGTTAAAAAATGCAGTACTGGATTTGACAAACTCCTATATTACATTGACACTTTTTACTTAGATATATATATATAAAAAAAAATATTTTTAATTAAAAGTAATGCATGTAAATGGAACAAAGGTTTAGGTAACAAATATACAAATGTAAAATAAATATAAAATACTTTAACACCTTCCCTTATTAAATAATTTGTCTAAACCCAAATCTTCTGTTAAAGATTTTAGTCTTATCGTGAACAACCGTTTGGTGTCAATTTGTCGGGCTGAATGTATCTTAGCAACGTGCAGTATATTTTCCAATACCATTTCTCTAACAAAGAAATGTCTAAGCCTAATATGTTTAGTACGTCGATGGAACTCTGGATTTTAGGCCAACTTAATTGCGACCATAAGTCTGGGTGTTGTTTTAACCTCCACAATTTCTTCATAGAGTCTTTTCGATCATATAACTTCTCGAGCGGCTTCACTAGTAGTCGGCTTCGGTTATTGAGATTGCTACAGAGGTTTGTCTTTGACTAAGCTATGTTATTACATCACCAGCATACGTGCAAACAATTTCAGTTGCAGATCGTCCTGTGGGACTTGTCTGCATCACTGCTTGCAGAACTCCCTTTTCAAAATTGAATTTATAGGTTATCTCCATATCTGTGGTACCTTTAAGTTATCTAAATATTCTTTTGACACGGATCAAAACATTCTGACTAGGATTTTCTAGTGTCCTTGAAACCACCATAGAGCATACGCTATATCGGGTTTTGTTTCTGTCATAAAATACATCAATACATCAACTGCCTGTCTATATGGAATAGTAGGTTCAAGTGAATCTACCTTCCCTGATTCATAAGTTTCCTTTACAATAGGCGTTGAAACAGGCCTACATTCACTAATACCAAAACTTTCCAGTAATTTTTTTGTATAAGCTGACTAACAAACACTTACGGAGCCATCTATCTTTCCATCTATTTCTAAACCCAAAAAATATGATGCAGGTTTTACTGTAATTTTGAATTGATTCATCAACTTTTTAATGAACTTATCTTTCATGGCATCATTAGTTAGTTTCCTTGTTTCTTTATTCCAAATTCTATAGCCATCTTCATGACCGTATCCTATTAAAATTCCTTTTTTAGCCTTTTTATCCATCCTTTTTCTAAATTGTTTAGGTATATAAGCATAACATACACTGCCAATAATTCGCATATGTTTCAGGCAGGGCTTCTTTCCGACCCAGACTTCGTAAGAAGACTTGTCTTCTATACAGGTTATCCCTGACCCGTTCAGTACGTAGGCAGCAGTGTTAATAATTTCCGCCCATAAACTCTGTAGTATATCTGAATTTGCATACATAATAGCACAAGCTGCTTCTACTATAGTTCTGTTGTCTCTCTCTATTCCGGATTGTATAGCATTGTAAACCTTTAGTTTATTCCATGTGATTGAAAGATTTCTTGCATTAAGGAACTGTCAAACGCGCCCCATTATCACTCAAAAATTGTTTATATACGTGACCTCTTGCTTTTTATTTCAGCCAACAAAAACTTTAGTTTTTCAGGGACCTCTGATTTTTCTTTCATAAAATATACATATCTATATCGACTATAATCATCTTTAAATAAAACAAAATATCGATTATCAGCATCAGTCTTCTCAAATGATCCACAAACATCGGTATGAATGATCTCACCTAGTCCTGATGCTCCTTCCCTTATGCCAAATTTAGATCTGTGGGCTTTTCCATATAAATATATTTCGTTATCAAGTGATACAGATATTCCCAATTTCCATTTTATAACATTTTTCACGTGCCGTTTATTCCGGTGCCCTAACCTTTCATGATATAGTTGCAATAAATTACTATTTTCAACTGAATTTATGTCATTGTTAGAAGAAGATTTAACATTTTGTAAAGGAACCTTGTATAAACCACCATACCTATTTCTTTTTTCTTGAAGTAGAACTTCCTTATCAAATTTTAGCATGCAATGTTCAGAATTTGAAATAAATTCACTTCTAGGGTGTTTATCTTACGACGATAAAACTGAAAACAGATTCTTCATTATTTCAGGGACATACCACACATCAGACATATCAAATATTCTTTTGTTTCCATTGGTGAGAGCTTCAACAACAACTGTTCCTTTTCCCATAGCTTCAATAAAATCTCTATTAACAGTACTTACTGTATGCTGTACTGGAATTGGTTTATATTTCACAAAAATATAGTCTACATACCAACTATATATCTTGATCACAATTTGATTCAAACACGATATTTGTTTCTGCCATTAAGGTGACATTTTGATTACTATTTTGTTCTATTGAAGATTTTCTAAAAATTCTTTCTTCTGTCCTAGTTTTGGCATTCCATCTGCTTTCCATGTAAAACAAAACAGACATTTGTACAAAACATTTTCGCACAAATAAAACTTCTTGCTTGGTCTCACTTTTAGTAAGGAAAACTTTTTTATATGCACATAACTGATTTGTTAAATTTGGACTTGAACGAGAAATAATCTTCAGATAATGTACCTAGTATTTTACAATTCAGTAAAAGTTCAGGTAAATCACACTGACAGGTGATTCCTTTTTGGATTTTTTTTTAGAAACTTCATTCTACAATTCATCCCAAAGATTCTTCAGTTTTGAAGTATGACTTGCAATATCATCATCATTATGTCTTCTATAATTAAAAAATTGTATACATAAATCATAAGTTTTATCTTCTATTATCTCATCATTTAATATATAAAGCTCTAAAGTCTAACCTTACATCTCTAGCATTTGAAAACGGCCTAACTTTGTGTAAAGTATCTTCCGTCCTAACGGTTGTAATATTAATAAGAGCATGACTGTCTGCCTTGGTAAATTTCCCTCAATCAGCATAATATTTAGCTATATCTTCCCTTGAAGAGTTCCCTCAATAACATCCAATGCTCCATGTATCCCTCTAATAAATATTTATATTTCCAGTTTGACCAGTTTGTCTTTTCTTCCAGTAAACCAATCTAAACTTTTGCAGTTCCATGTTTTCCAAATATTTCACTTCTGAAAATCTTCTTCAAAACCCCAGGCAAAATCTTACTGAATTTCTTCTACGTGTCTCATACAGCACTGATTCTTGCTATAAAATGCACTACTGGATATGACAAACTCATATTGACTCATTGACTTTACAAGATATATATATATATATATATATATATATATATATATATATATATATATATATTTTTTTTTTTTTGTTTGCTTTGTGTTCTTTGACCTTTTTTTTCAATATATATTTTTCCTAATTTTTCTTGGTTTTAGGTCAATACAACAAAACAACAAAATTAGTACATATTTTTAAACATATATTTCGTTTCTAAGGTGACGTTTCGACCATAGTTCTGGTCTTTTTCAAACCTAAAATTTGTTTAGCACTATTTTTTTTAAGTTTATAAAGTATTAAAAATTTAGGACTTACCATAGAACGTAAAATAGTTGACTAAAAAGTATACATAATCCACATATCTGACATATACTACACATATTTAATTTACATTTTACAAATATTGTTGACGTTTATTACAGACAAATTACAAGCGACTGAGCGAACACTGTTATAGTAAAGATATATACAATTTATTTAGGTTGTTTATGTCTTTTTTGTCATTTATGGCGTTTTTGTTTTTTTGAATTTCAGCCATCTCAAAAAATTCTCTTTTTTTCAACTGAGGTTCGGATTTTAATACTTTCACTTGTTCGTAGTTGAAAGTATGTTTTTTGGACATCTCATGGTGTGTTAATGCGGTGCTGTTCTTTTTATCATATTTGTGACTTTTCAGTCTATTTTCTAAGTATTGGCTTGTTTGTCCAATATAAACACCGTTACAATTATTGCAAGGGATCTGATAGACTATATTGCTTTTTTTATTAATTGGCGTTTTCGATTTTAAGTTGCTGAAGTTCTTTGATAATAAGTTATAGGCTTTGTGACTTGTCGTGATGTTATATTTTTTAAAAAGGTTTTGAAATTGCTGGGATAAACCATTTATGAAAGGCAGAGAAATGTATTTTGTTTTAGGTAGATTTGATGTAATAATGGCATTTTCAGAATTATAATATTTATGTATTCTGCTTTTGAATAATTTATTTACTAATTTTTTAGGGTATTGATTTAGAGTTAATGCTGCTTTAGCCTTTTTAATTGCTCGTTCTCTGAATTCAGAGTCGGACAGCTTAATTGCCCGATCTATCAGATCCCTTGCAATAATTGTAACGGTGTTTATATTGGACAAACAAGCCAATACTTAGAAAATAGACTGAAAAGTCACAAATATGATAAAAAGAACAGCACCGCATTAACACACCATGAGATGTCCAAAAAACATACTTTCAACTACGAACAAGTGAAAGTATTAAAATCCGAACCTCAGTTGAAAAAAAGAGAATTTTTTGAGATGGCTGAAATTCAAAAAAACAAAAACGCCATAAATGACAAAAAAGACATAAACAACCTAAATAAATTGTATATATCTTTACTATAACAGTGTTCGCTCAGTCGCTTGTAATTTGTCTGTAATAAACGTCCACAATATTTGTAAAATGTAAATTAAATATGTGTAGTATATGTCAGATATGTGGATTATGTATACTTTTTAGTCAACTATTTTACGTTCTATGGTAAGTCCTAAATTTTTAATACTTTATAAACTTAAAAAAATAGTGCTAAACAAATTTTAGGTTTGAAAAAGACCAAAACTATGGTCGAAACGTCACCTTAGAAACGAAATATATGTTTAAAAATATGTACTAATTTTGTTGTTAATGTATTGACCTCAAACCAAGAAAAATTAGGAAAAATATATATATATATATATATATATATATATATATATATATATATATATATAAATATTTTAAATTAAGGGTAAAGTTTGTAAACAGTACAAAAGTTTAGGTAACAAATTATACAAATGTAAAATAAATATAAAATACTTTAACACTGTTAACTCTCTGAATGCGTATAGAACGAGCTGGCAAATTATTTGGAGACACAGGCCAATAATTAATAATCAAACTAGTGATAGTTGGGTTAGCTTGGTCTCGAGCTAAGTTAAAATTAATTCTTCATTTAAATAATCCGTCAAATATGTTCTTGTTTTGTAATAATATAAAACAATTTCACATAAAACCAAAAAAAAACATTGACTGGCTAAGTGCCCTAACAGTAATATAGTACTTTGATTAGGGTCGCTAATAGTCATCTAGCCATCTTCCTTTGTGCAAACATGTCCTTTGTCTTCCACTATCGTGGAGAATACTAAATGTCCAAATTTAAGTTTCCAGATTTTAAGTTGTCTATAACAAAGTGAAACAAAAACGAAAATTAAAAGTACCTAACAACAGTTAATCATTTAGGTTTATGATGCTGCTCTTAAATATTTAAAGAAATGATTTTTGTATGACTTTACAAAGAACAATTTACTAGCCCTATTCACTGACCTCAAATTACTTGAAATGTTTTATTATTTTAATACTATCGTTGACTAAGTCATATAAGAGTTGATTTGCTAGCTAAGAGTTATAACATCACGGGGTACATAAGACCCTGTATTTAAACTAACAGTATAATGACATTTAGTAACTTGAGTTTATTCACTCTATTTTATTCAGTTTCGAGCTAATCATGATCTTTTCGGCTTGAATTGTTTCTTCATTAAGATTTATAAGGGTGATGGTTTTGGTAAAATCGTCCATAATCATTTTATTTAGGCTCATATGTTGATTGACTTGGCTGATGATGTTGTCATGATTTTGTTTTAGGGAGGTAATTGCAGCTTCGTATTTCCCGATATCGATTTTTTCGGATATAGGTTGGATGTCGATGTAATGGATAAAGTCGTGGGTGCTAGTTTGTATTCTTGTTGCTCCCAACTTGAGAGGAAGGATCCCTAGATTGTGTCTCAGATTTTGAATTTGAATCTCCTGGGCCTTGACTAAGGAATATCTGAAAAGCATTTTTAACATTAGTTTTTTTGTTAGGTTGATGCTTAATATCTTTCTTATATACAGTCCTGTCGTATGTGTTGATAGGTACTTTGTTGTCGGTTTTATTATTTTCGGAGAAAAGTTTGTTCCATTTGATAGTTTTCCGTGTGTAAAATGTTGTGTTAGGTTTGTATGTAACAGGGACCTGTCTCTTACTGTTTCTTTTTAATGTACTTTTCTTTGGAATCTTGGAGTTTTTTTAGCTCCCAGTAGATTCCTTTGATTTTCTCTCGGTGTTGTTAGGTATAGTTGTTTATATGGATTTTTCTTATGTCTACATCGAAAGGGAACTGCCTATCTAAGTGGCCATTAAAAATATCTCTAGTTCGTTGATTGGTTATTGAGTGGATGGAGTGGTTATACCCTAATATAGCATTTGCTGTTGAAAGATTTCTTCTTTTCTCGTAAAATATGGAGATGTTCAGTTATTGTTGAATGAAACCTTTCAATCATCCCATTTGATTGAGGATTAACTACGATGGTATAATGAATCGATATTTTGTGGGTGTCCACCAATTCTTGCATCAGGCCGTTTTGGAAATCATTTCCGCTTCAGACTATCATACGCGACAAACCAGGATGAGTAATAAAGATAACAATTGCATTAAACCTTCGAGAGGATATGCTTATCCATACATTGAAAAAGCGTCGACGATTGTAAGTAACGTTTGGCCATTCATTTGGAAAGTATCTAGGTGTGTAATTTCTAAGGTTTGTTTGGAGTTGGGGTCAGCATGAATTTTGATCTTATTAAATTTCTATCATATTTGTTAACTTGACAAATATCACAGATGTTAATGTAGTCTTCTATATCTTTCTTAAAATTTGGCCAGAAATATCTTTTGCGAATTTGGTTTTCTGCTTCGTTGATGTCTCTATGGTTGGTTTTCCCCTTGTGATAGTTAATTTTTTTTCGTTTTGCCCTTCCTCCGAGTTGACATCCTCTAGTAATTAGTTGCATTTCGCTAAATCATACGGCGAATTTTTTAATAATTCTCGGATAGTGTTAGTGACAAAAATATAAAGCTCGTCTTCTTCGAAGAATATGACATATTTCGTCTTTGGTGCAATATATTCTTTCAAGAAAATTATAACTATAATTAATTTGTTCTTCTCTAGTTGATCTTCTATTCTTCTTATGGAAACGCTTGCTCTGTAAATGGTCTTGATTATTATAAAAGTTCAAAAGTTTTTCGCTTATAGGAATCCCTAAGATTTGATTTTATTCTGCCGTGTGTCCGGTTTCATTTGTGTGTGTTTTCATCTGTTGGACTTTCTTTTCATCTTCTAGTAATTCGCTTATTATTTGGAGTTCCAGTTCTGTAGTTGCAGCTGCAGGATTGCTAGTAACATATTTAGCTGGATCAAGTATTGATGACGGGTGATTTTGAAGGGAGGCGTTGCCGTCATCTTGGGACTTTGCATAGTAAGTTTCTTCTAAGAACATTCAGCCAAAGAGGTAGTCTAAAGTCTAAAGTATTTAGTAGCCCAAACTTTTTCGAGAATCTCTTCTTCTATAGTCCACTACTTGGGTTTTGTCTCGTTTAACGTTCTCGAAGCATATGCGATAGGTTTTCCGCTGCCACTTGGGCCAGTATGGCTCCACTAACAAAATAACTTGGGTCGGTGGTAAGGTTGATTGGCTTTCCTAAATCACGGTACTGTACAAGAGGTTCATTAGTGAGAAGGTTCTTACAGATTTTTACACAATTGAGGAATTCTGGAGTATGCTCTATCTTGACATCTTGCTGGAGATATACATTTAAAACCTTGGTAATTTTAGCAAAGTTCTTGATACATTTTCTGTAACATCCAAGAAGGCCAAAAAATCCTCGATTGTCTTATAGTTTTTGGTATTGGGTATTCCATAATTGCTTTAATTTTGTCTGGGTTGGGTTATTGCTCTCGAGACGTGGTACTCAATAGTGGGGACTGAGAAGGTTGGGAAGGCCCTGGTCTATTTGTCCATACATTCTGTTGTAATGGTTCACTGGGCTGACTGACAGGTCTTGGACCATTCGTCGGTTTCTGAAAACGGTTGTTGAGACTATGGTCTGAAGGGTGGTGGGTGCTGGAACATTGGGGATCTATGCAAATAAACTTAAGTCACTATGTAGTGTGAGTGATGGAGAGATGAAGTACGAGTAATCTTAACGTCTTTTTATATCCCTTTTAAAAATTGGCCAAAAGTATTTTGTATATCATGTTTTTAGTGACTCTGAAACCATTCATCTTCTAAAGTTAAAGAGGTTTTGTTTCTAAAATTGGGAAAGTATGTAGTTTTAGATTTCAATTCCTTTTTTCAACGTGGGTCTGTCAACCATGGATATGCGTGAGATAAAATCGGCTATTGTTAGCACGTTTAATGAAAAGTTTCTTCAAGAATTAGCAGAGGAACTGGCGATTGTGAAAAACGAGTTAAAGAATAGATTAAGGTCAAAAAGGAGTAACTTTTAGCTACCCAGGATAAAAGTAATAACTTGAAAATGAAAATACATACTTGAGAAACATCATAGAGTGTCAAGAACAGTTTTTGCACAGCCTCAACGTGCGCATATTCGGTATGAAATTCGAAAATGGCGAGAATCTACGTTCTAAAGTTGTAAATTTATTCTTGAATTATTTGGCCTGGCTATTCATTCGTTTTCCAGCAAAGATACTTGGGTGTTAAATAGTAACGTATATGTAAAGTTGAAAAACAGAGTGCATCGTGTTTCGGAGGAATCAGACCTTTATAATATGAGAAATTCCATATTTGAGATATATGCATTGCAGGTAATCTAGATAGAATATGGGTAGATATGTCATTTCTTTAAACTTGTTTCCTAATGTTGTACATTAAAAGATATGTCGTTGATAGTATTACTTTTCACTTTACTATAAAAGTACAGTTAGAATTATTGGCTATTAAAATTAAAACAGCAAATAAAACATATGCTTTTCTGTGTTTTGTAGACCACCTTCTTTTAAATTCAACAACCTGATACCAGATTTCGATAACATATTTTCTTCATTACTTCCTACTGTACTGTTAATCCATTAACTTCTCGCTTTAAAAATTATAATCTTGTGCAAATCATAGAAAAACCTACTTTAATATACGGGACTGTAAGTACATTAATTGACTCACTTTTTGTAACAAACCAGTCTTTAGTAACTAAAAATGGAGTTTTACCGGTCGATAATATTTCTTTACCATCAAATTATTTATTGCAAGGTGAATTTAGGGAAAGTGCCAATTTATCATCAACTAATATAACACCGGTGTTTTAAAAAAAAATATTTTAATGATCTTTTAAACAACATGTATAACCTTGGATGAATATAGTTTACGAACATTGATAAATATTTATTGATAGTGTTTTAAATTTACTTAATAAACACACTCCAATATGCGAGTCGCCAATAATTAAACTTAAAGCGCCTTGATTAACCGAATATATAAAAGTTTTCATAAAGCAAAATTAAACTTGATGAAGACTGGATTATCTATAAGTAAACTGCTGCTCATAAATAGTGCATCATGATTTTTTGATATCAAAGTTTAAAGGTGGATATTTCAACTGCGAAACGCGACATCAAGATGCGGTTTTTGGTGTTTGTACCTACAAGACGTAAAATAAAACCTCTGCATTTTTGCAAAAGTTTGTTAACGCCTAAAATTCTCAAAACAAAGTTTCTAGCAATTTTTGATATTTTCGTTTTTTTTTTCAATATACAGGGTGCGTCAATAAGCGGTTCACCATCAATATCGCTTAAACAAGAAAGTTTTATAGTTTGAAATTATAGGATTCAATAAGAGCTATAACGAAAAAATATTTTTTATCAACCCAGGTATCCCAAAAAATATATAATAAATAGAAAGTATTTTTTTAAATAGGACACCCCTGCATATTTTTTCGCTATTTTATTCAGCAAGAAACACCCATGGAGTTAATTTAGGTTCATATAATTTTGACCGTAGGTACCCTTTGGTACCTGATACATACTCACACTATGATTTGGGTACTTTGCTATATAGGACACCCTGTATTTTTTTAATTATTATGATTAACTTTTTAAATATATTTGTTTTTTGTTAAGTATCTCCTATACCCAAATGTTATACTTTTTTGAAGTTTTTTAAATTTAATCTTGAACCATGCGAAAAAGGTAAATTTTTGTGGGTGTGTCTATTTTGCTGATCTAGAATGAATAATTGCCAGGTACTAGGAACACAGCTATAGGTGAGTCAAAATTGGTAGAAGTTCTAACCATCGATAGTACCTTCTGCCAGGTGGACCACCGATCCTCTGTCAATGTTCAAAAAGGTACTTTACTCTTGAACATTTTTACAAAAAAGTTGCCAGATACTAGACAAATAGCTGTAGGACAGTCAAAATTTGCACAAGTACTAACCATCGATAGTACTTTCTGCCAGGTGGACCACAAATCCTCTGTCAATGTTTAAAAAGGTACTTTACTCTTTGACATTTTTACAAAAATCTTGCCAGGTACCAGACTAATAGCTGTAGGTTAGTCAAAATTTGCTCAAGTACTAACCATCAATAGTACTTTCTGCCAGGTGGACCACAAATCCTCTGTCAATGTTTAAAAAGGTACTTCAACCTTGAACATTTTTACAAAAAAGTTGCCAGGTACTAGACAAAAAGCTGTAGGTGAGTCAAAATTTGCACAAGTACTAATAATCTATAGTACTTTCTGCCAGGTGGACCACAAATCCTCTGTCAATGTTTAAAAAGGTACTTCACTCTTGAAGATTTTTACAAAAAAGTTGCCAGGTGCTAGACAAATAGCTGTAGTTCAGTCAAAATTTGCACAAGTACTAACCATCGATAGTACTTTCTGCCAGGTGGACCACAAATCCTCTGTCAATGTTTAAAAAGGTACTTTACTCTTGAACATTTTTACAAAAAAGTTGCCAGGTACTAGACAAAAGGCTGCAGGTTAGTCAAAATTTGTACAAGTACTAACCATCGATAGTACTTTCTGCCAGGTGGACCACAAATCCTCTGTCAATGTTTAAAAAGGTACTTTACTCTTCAACATTTTTACATAAAAGTTGCCAGGTACTTGACAAAAAGCTGTAGGTTAGTCAAACTTGGCACAAGTACTAACAATCGATAGTACTTTCTACCAGGTGGACCACAAACCTTCTGTCAATGTTTGAAAGGGTACTTCACTCTTAAAGGTTTTTACAAAAAAGTTGCCAGGTACTAGACAAATAGCTGTAGGTCAGTCAAAATTTGCCCAAGTACTAACCATCGATAGTACTTTCTGCCAGGTGGACCACAAATCCTCTGTCAATGTTCAAAAAGGTACTTTACTCTTGAATATATTTACAAAAAAGTTGCCAGGTACTAGACAAAAAGCTGCAGGTCAGTCAAAATTTGCACAAGTACTAACTATCGATAGTGCTTTCTGCCAGGTGGACCATCAATGTTTAAAACTGTACTTTACTCTTGAACATTTTTACAAAAAAGTTGCCAGGTACTAGACAAAAAGCTGCAGGTCAGTCAAAATTTGCACAAGTACTAACCATCGATAGTGATTTCTGCCGGGTGGACCATAAATCCTCTGTCAGTGTTTAAAACGGTACTTCACTCTTGAATATTTTTACAAAAAAGTTGCCAGGTGCTAGACAAAAAGCTGTAGGTCAGTCAAAATTTGCACAAGTACTAACTATCAATAGTACTTTCTGCCAGGTGGACCACAAATCGTTTGTCAATGTTTAAAAAGGTACTTTACTCTTAAACATTTTTACAAAAAAGTTGCCAGGCACTAGACAAAAAATTGTAGGTCAGTCAAAATTTGTACAAGTACTAACTCTTGATAGTACTTTCTGCCAGGTGGATCACAAATCCCCTGTCAATGTTTAAAAAGGTACTTTACTCTTTAACATTTTTACAAAAAAGTTGCCAGGTACTAGACAAAAAGCTGCAGGTTAGTCAAAATTTGCACAAGTACTAACCATCTATAGTACTTTCTGCCAGGTGGACCACAAATCCTCTGTCAGTGTTTGAAAAGGTACTTCACTCATGAACATTTTTACAAAAAAGTTGCCAGGTACTAGACAAATAGCTGTAGGTAAGTCAAAACTTGCACAAGTACTAACCATCGATAGTACTTTCTGCCAGGTGGACCACAAATCCTCTGTCAATGTTTAAAAAAGTACTTTACTCTTTAACATTTTTACAAAAAAGTTGCCAGGTACTAGACAAAAAGCTACAGGTTAGTCAAAATTTGCACAAGTACTAACCATCGATAGTACTTTCTGCCAGGTGGACCACAAATCCTCTGTAAATGTTTAAAAAGGTACTTTACATTTTAACATTTTTACAAAAAAGTTGCCAGGTACTAGACAAATAGCTGTAGGTCAGTCAACATTTGCACAAGTACTAACAATCGATAGTACTTTCTGCCGGGTGGACCACAAATCTTCTGTCGATGTTTGGAAAGGTACTTCACTCATGAACATTTTTACAAAAAAGTTGCCAGGTACTAGACAAATAGCTGTAGGTCAGTCAAAATTTGCACAAGTACTACCCATCGATAGTACTTTCTGCCAGGTGGACCACAAATCCTCTGTCAATGTCTAAAAAAGTACTTTACTCTTGAATATTTTTACATAAAAGTTGCCAGGTACTAGACAAAAAGCTGCAGGTCAGTCAAAATTTGCACAAGTACTAACCATCGATAGTACTTTCTGCCAGGTGGACCACAAATCCTCTGTCAATGTTTAAAAAGGTACTTTACTCTTTGACATTTTTACAAAAATGTTGCTAGGTACTAGACTAATAGCTGTAGGTTAGTCACAATTTGCACAAGTACTAACCATCCATAGTACTTTCTGCCAGTTGGACCACAAATCCTCTGTCAATGTTTTAAAAGGTACTTCACTCTTAAACATTTTTACAAAAAAGTTGCCAGGTACTAGACAAATAGCTGTAGGTCAGTCAAAATTTGCACAGGTACTAACAATCGATAGTACTTTCTGCCAGGTGGACCATAAATCCTTTGTCAGTGTTTTTGTCACTCTTGAACATTTTTATAAAAAAGTTGCCAGGTACTAGACAAAAAATTGTAGGTCAGGCAAAATTTGCACAAGTACTAACTCTCGATAGTACTTTCTGCCAGGTGAACCAGAAATCTTTTGTCAATTTTTAAAAAGGTACTTTACTCTTGAACATTTTTACAAAAAAGTTGCCAGGTACTAGACAAATATCTGTAGGTCAGTCAAAATTTGCACAAGTACTAACCATCGATAGTACTTTCTGCCAGGTGGACCACAAATCTTCTGTCAATATTTAAAAAGGTACTTCACTCTTGAACATTTTTACAAAAAAGTTGCCAGGTACTAGACAAAAAGCTGTAGGTCAGTCAAAATTTCACAAGTACTAACCATCGATTGTACTTTCTGCCAGGTGGACCACAAATCCTCTGTCAATGTTTAAAAAGGTACTTTACTCTTGAACATTTTCACAAAAAAGTTGCCAGGTACTGGACAAATAGCCGTAGGGCAGTCAAAATTTGCACAAGTACTAACCATCGATAGTACTTTCTGCCAGGTGGACCATAAATCCTCTGTCAATGTTTAAAAGGGTACTTTACTCTTTAACATTTTTACAAAAAGTTGCCAGGTACTAGACAAATAAATGTAGGTTAGTCAAAATTTGCACAAGTACTAACAATCGATAGTACTTTCTGCCAGGTGGACCACAAATCCTTTGTCAGTGTTTTTGTCACTCTTGAACATTTTTACAAAAAAGTTGCCAGGTACTACACAAAAAATTGTAGGTCAGTCAAAATTTGCACAAGTACTAACTCTCAATAGTACTTTCTGCCAGGTGAACCAGAAATCTTTTGTCAATGTTTAAAAAGGTACTTTACTCTTGAACATTTTTACAAAAAAGTTGCCAGGTACTAGGACCACTGATCCTCTGTCAAAGTTTAAAAAGGTACTTTACTCTTTAAAGTTTAAAGCGATAAAAAAGTCCCATCTTACACTACTTTTTCTCTTTGCAGTTATGGCCTGAGGTTTAGACATTTTGATAAAAAGTAAAACCCTAATTAGGAAACAATGGTCACGATTTAAAAGATGAAACTTTAAAAAATCGCATACATAAATCTCAAACGGGTTTGTTCTGAGAAATTAGCCGCGCAAATTTCGCAACCTAATTGGCCTAGCACGTACTAAAATATATTCGGAGAATTACAGACTACTAGTGCCATCCAATAAAATAATGCAACCTTAACATTAACGGCTATGTACAGTGAAATAATGCCCCTCGGAAAATTAATATGTAGTACCTTCTGCAATGAAATATTGCAAAAAATATTACGATCCCGAATTAAGTCATTCACCTAATTCATTTTAAAGTATGATATTTCATGTATTTTTGTTTTATTCATAACATAAAGTGAACAAAAATCTTTAGTAAAGTTTTTCTAGGAAAAATACGTGGTATAAATAATCGCCGTCACAGTGCCGCACTTCCGCTTTCGAAGCCAACCACCGCGGCTCCCAAAGTTGCTCCGTTACTTGACCTGATCTTTTCAAAATCACAGGTTTTTGTCACAGCGACATATGGGGAGCAGTTACAGGTCAGAATTGTGATAGCAAAATCACACTTTTTGCTAGCCCTAGTGAACACTGACTCGTCCGCACAGCACAAAACCGGCGTTACGAGGTGATACATATTGAAAATCATAAGGCCTAAGGAAAAAAAATTGTGAGAAATCGTGAGATTATTTAATATTACACCTCTATTGTACTATTGAACGATATTGTATGTGATAAAATATTAGATGGAAATTATGTAGATTTTAAATATCTTATTCTTTAAAATGCTTTTAATAACAATAAAAAGCGTCATTTAGCTTTATATATTTTATTTAAAGGAAACTTACAACAGTTTAATAACATTACCTTGAATTCGTACCACAATTTTACCAATTTATCTCTATATTAGAATTAATTATTGCACAAATTTTGAAATCAATTTAATAAGTAGTTTTTTCAAGTTGACTTTTAAAATATTTTATTAAGCTGCCTTTTTTTTCCCACCATCTTCGATTCGTATCAAATTTTACCAATTCATTTCTATGTAATATTTGATTTTGATAAAAAATTTGAGGCCAATTGGATAAGAAATTTTTGCCATTTTGTTCCCCCACACTTAATTTTTACCAAAATATTACCATTTCATCCCCAAGTGAACCTTAATTTTTTACCAAAAGTCGCATTAGTAGTTTTTTATTGGGAACAAATGACTTAAAATCATTAAGTAGGTATTTAGTATATTTTATATTCACCCTAGGTGTATATATTAACCTACATAGTGTACTACACATCAACACAATTAAAGCAATGATCAACAGTCTGTTTGCCTGGAAAAAATACGAGGTATGCTTTTCATCCTTACTAGGTACCTCAGTAATCTGAGCTAGGTACAATGTATCCTACTTACATACAAAACTGCGGAATAATTTCAAAATTCAACCCTGACCTCGGCAGCAACCCCATACTTTGCAAACATCTCTAAGTATTACTTATCTTTTTTTCCATGCAAGACGTCTATTTTTACGTCTGGTTGTTAACGATAACATCTTTCGGTTACAAAATTCCTCGTTCTTATTAGAGTCCGTCCCATGATGTTTATTACAAGTACAGAACTCAAAATCTTGACCAAAATGAATGTCACAACCCACAAAAAATCACACAAATAGATTTCGGCCGAGTAGCGCGTTTTTGCCAACTCGTCCTAGATACGTTTAGGCTTACTACTTTTTAAACGAATTCCTACTGTTCTCGATTTTAGATTTTTAGGCAAAAAGGATTAGAACGAATTTTTTCGTAACGTAACAACACTTGTTAAGAAAATCGGGAGGTATTACGGAAACTACATTATATTTTAAAAGTTTACTTTTATAATTATAATATATAATAATGTAATAATGCTTTCAATTTTTTGTGTATTCAATTTTTTCTAAATAAGTTTCTTACAAACTATAATATAATTAGAATACATCCCCAAAATCTAGAATTATTTCAATAATTATCTTCAGTGTAATTCTGAAAAATCTTTTTGTCAAAATACAGGTAGGTGATGAGTCCTCTTAAAACTCTTAAAAACACTTCAGATTATTACCACCATTGGCTTTAAATAGGAAAGACGTGCAAAAACCCTTTTGTAACACAGGTTCCATTGTTCACACACTCAGCGCCAAATGTTTATTATCCTTAATATCGATCAACCGGATCACCGCTTTTCATGGAACGGTGGTAGAAGCGTGGAAGAGACTACGTATTTAAGTCAGGAATTTATAGCAACGATGCCGACATTGCTCTCGCGATTTAGCGTGTATACGAATACAATATTAATTTCATACTTCATTCAGAGTCGCTGGTAAATCGTTCGAGTTTTGGCTAAGGTTTTGCCGCTTTTAAATAGTACCATTTTTACATTTGGGCTTTTACATTATTTTGTAAATACCAAAGGACAATAAATCTTATAAATAAATAGCGTTCGATTATCTCGTAAAGTACCTATATGGGGTAACGAAAAAAATTTGATACAGAGATTTTAAGATGTATATAAGGTTGTTAATAGTTTTAATTTTAGAAAGTCGGTCAAATAGTCGGGATATGACAAAGTTATATTTTTTAAATATGCGTGTCTAGAAATTTTGAATTTTGAACAGGGTTTTCTTGTATAACATATGCCCCTACTAAGCAAGGGTTTTAATTAATTAATTTAACCCTTATAAGGTGAAATATGTCTATACATTGTTTACAACATACCTTTACCTAAAAAATATTTTACGACGATTCTTTCGTCAATGGCTTTTAAAAATAATTATCCAAATATAAATATTAGAATTTTTTAAAATTCCGCTCTTAAGCGAATAAAAAGGAGTTATTTATTATACACTTATAAAACACTATATACGCCATATATATTAAGTATTGAAGTCGCTAACATTTTTTCTAAAAAATATAAGTTGGGTTTAATCGAAGTTTTAAAGTCCCTAGAATACGAAACATATATTTTTAGAACAAATTGGTATGATATCTGTACGGCGAAACACGTCAATTTTTTTATACGCAAAATAATGTTGTGTCCATTATACAGGGTAGTCCTATAAACAAAAAAAATTATGCAAAAATCGGTGTAACATGTCAAACTTCTTGTTTTTCCTTAGTAGATGTTTAGGCTTTGAAAAAAACCTCGTTAATAATTTTATTTTATGAGAATGTATATTGCTGATTTTCTAAAAAACCTTTTAAAATCGGAGCCAAACTAATAAAGACAGCAAATAGACATTATACTCATGGTACTAGATTCAAGACACGCAATACATTCTTGACGTGCAGTAACGAAGAATTAGTTTGACGCCGACTTCAAAAAGTCAAATTTTTAAGATTAGTGTCTTTATATTTCTTTTACATAACTTTTTACGAAATTAATAGAGATATTCACCAATAGAGGTCAACTGCTTTCTTACCTTTTTCTACAATATCCCCTTCCCCCGATTCTTTGGCATATGGCTTTTAAAATAAAATTATTTAAAAATCCACCCTTAAGTGAGTAAAAAGGAGTAAAATGTGTTTTTACTCTTTCCAACGAACTGAACAAGATTTTGAAAACGATTCTTTTTTTAATACGACCCTTAAAGTAAAAGATATGAATTACATTACTGTCTTACTATATCTCTTTTCCTAAATAATTTTTTAAAACGACTCTTTTGTCATTAGTTGTCAAAAACAATTATGTAAAAACAGATTTCTGGATAATTTCGATTCTGCTGTTAAGGGGTAAAACAGGTAAAAGTGAAGTGTGTTTTTACTGGTCATTTGAAAATAAGTAAATGTGTTTTATTACTTTCTGATTTTTAGTGTTATAAACAAGGGAATATTCTGGTTCGTGACACTCTCTTCGCGAACCAGCGCGAGCCTTCAGAAATTCATTTGTAATTATTGTAATGTGTGTTTAAAAAATAAAATACTACTATAATTCAGTGTTCATGTGCCAAAGGTGAATTGTCATTAACTTAATATTTAGTATAACTTTATTAAAATATGTATTTTTAATTCTTAACCCTTAACCTTAAGCGACGTTGCGCGGTCCCTGGGACTCCACGTAAATAGTTATATGTAGGACCAGATTTTGACTTTTTTTTTTATTTAGGGGGAATAAAATATACTTTCGATAATATTTTTTATTATATAAACTCAAATGCAAAATAACTTAAAACTAGTTACATAAAATTAAAAGCACATAGGATTATATTGCCATTTCAAAAAAAAACTCTAACTTAAAAACAATTTGTTCTTTTTTTTGTTAAATCTGGCTTATAAAAATACATTCTTTACAAAAAAAATGTTTACAAGCAAGAAAGGGCGTCTATTACATTTATTCTAATTTCTCAAAACAATTTTCACATAGTTTTTTACTAGGTTGCAAGGAAATAGGTCTTTAGCAATTCTTGCAAAGATAGGACGTTTTTCTCTTCAGTTTTTGGATTACAAATATTACAGGTTTTTCTAGCATCTCTGGGTAAAGTATCAGAATCACCAACGTTTTCTGAAATTTGTATTCCCAATATTCTCTCAATGCTAAGCCTTAATTCTCTAGGTAAGTGCGGATTATCAGCTCTCTCTCTCTCTAAGAAAGGGCTCATATAGCTGTTTAGCTAAAATCTTCAAAAATTGCATTCGTTGTAGATTTGTCTGTGTTCACAGGACTGATGAATAATGTAAGCATTCAGGGCGCTCATATCAACGACTCTGTAAAAAATGGCCATTGGCCAGCGTCGTGCTCATCGACTGCATGAGTACTTCGTACATTTTTCATCAACTGTATCTACGCCTGATTTTGTACTGTTGTAGAATACGTTTATTTCTGGCAAACCATTCTCCTCTTCTTTGGAATGATGCATCAAAGAAATTAGTAGGACTGCCTTACCCTTCTTTGCGGCTCGTGTGATCAAAGTTTTAGTTTTGGTAAAGCCATATAATGTAGATCTTACTGCTCTTGAGTTGGATGGCAAGAATTCCCCAGGAATTTCTCTCTTCTTTTTCTTGACCGTGCCAACATAGATCAGTTTATTTTTAAGTAAAACATCCACAAGCTCTATGAAAGATTGGTTTACATAAACGAACTACTGCTTGAGTAGGAATAGCGAGATTTTTCCATCATCAGTTATATTCTCCAGTGCGTTAGTCCCCTTATCGCAATAAATATAACTATTATATATGTAGTGCATTCGTGCGTCTTCCAAGCATTGAATTTTAATTCCCTATTTTTCTGGTTTTGAGGGGATATACATCTTAAATTTACAGCGTCTCCTAAATCCCACTAGCATTTCATCTACTGTTAGCTCCTAATACATAGGAACTTTGAGAATTTTGGTTGATTTTTTTCAAAATAAGTGAAACTGCGGCGGCGAAAACAGTTCTATACGCTCAACCCTCATCTTAGACACATCAATAATACACAGAATCTTCGCGCTGAAATTATAATTCTAAATATTTCTCTACCAGTACCGTCTGTAGCAAACAAGGCTTCAATATCCTCATTATTTAACTTGAAAGCTGATGTCAACAATAAGAGGCCCAAAAATCCATTGACTTCAACGACGTTCGTCTCTGTATTCCGTGCGACCATAATTACCTTGTTTTTCACGATCCTCTGCCAATTTTATATTGGCATAGTGCACAATAATGTCTAAAATGTCTTAAGAAAAAATGCTAATGGTTCCATCTGCTTCATAGCTCCTCTTATAGTTGGCAGTTTCAGGATATTGCATGCAGGTGTTCTTACGTTTCGTGTAGGTTCAGAAGATTCCCATTTATATCTGTTCTTCCCGTAGTAAATTCGCTGATTGATCTGGTTTTCATCGTCAGAGCCGGTAATGTCACTGCCATTATCACTGACGGTCGAAGGTTTGTTTTCAGACTGATTATCATCAATATTACTCGCTTCTGAAAATTCACTTTCGGAACCATGATTGCTAACAATAACTTCTTCTTCATTAACGGAGTGCTCTTGTCTATCCTAGTCAGAAAAATCACTCATTTCCTAATTATTCCACGTCTCAAGGGTTCCTTCAAAGTCTGGATCCCCGTACCAAAGTTTTGACACGTTTTGACGATGCCATCGATATATCGAAAAAGAATTACACTAACTACGTCGTGCGGTCCCTCGGAGACAATGATGACGGTTCGACTGTTTCTGAACAACTTTAAGCGACGCGCTCTTGACAGATAAGATAATAGGTCACCCCACCATAGGAAGGCACTGTATGGCGTAAGTAAACTGGTCAAGTAGTTAAAAAAATATTAAACCATAGGTATTTGGTCTGTTGAGTCCCAGAGACCTCATGACGTCGGTTAAGGCTTAACATATGCATGTATATATTTCATGGTTATGAGAGAATCGTGATAGGGATGATCTTATATTTGCGATTTAGATTCTATACGTACCTTTGAGTTCCTTAGGCGAATTTTATTAGCAAAAATTATTTTTATTTTACCATTTTACGTCATTTGTTTCTTATTTGGAAAATCATTCGCAAATTGAAACTAAATTTTAGGGAACTTGCCTTAATAATTAAAATAAAAACTAAACTATGTGTTGAGCTTTTTTTTGCTGGTTAGTAAATAATGTACATATTAGAAATAAATGTAAGAAAAAAAATGCCATCAAATGTTTTAAGTAAAGGAAGTAAAATATAAAATAAAACAAAATTTTTTGTTTATAATAGACGTAATAGATGCTCCTATATGTACTAAAAAGGAAATTAGACTTTCTTGTCCCCAATGAAACTAGTTCTGAAATAGTCTTTAAAAAGGCGAGAATAGAGAGGGTGTGTAGTAGCCATTTTCTGTTTAAATACGAAAGTTATAGTAAATTTCGAATTTAAACCCAAGACTTAAAATAATAATAAGTGGCCCGAATAAGCTCTGATAACTAGGTATATTTGCTTATGAGATTATTGAAATTTGACCTCTTGGTAAGATCAATCTGCAGTTATGACAAACACGGAGTATATAATATGAATATAAAGTAAAATTTTAAAATAAAAAATAAATATGTCACCGCATTCACAGTGAAATAATAATTTTAAAATTACAATATCAAAAATCGGTGAATTTTATTTACCTGGAACTTCCCGCGTTATGATATTTTTCGTTTATTGGGAACAGAGAAATGTGACCCAACTTAGTTCCGCACATAGCCATTTATATAGTAGTATATATTTACTGTCTTTTCGAAAACTTTTATTGCGCGCCATTTTGTTCTACCATATTGGATTCGTCACCATATTCGATCAGCACCAATATTTAACAAGTTTGTATTTATGCCAAACTTGATTTCTGAGCCTAGTTGAAAATAAATTAAATATGTAAGTTGTTTACACTGATTTCTTTAAAATTTCGTTAGAGCACCATTCGAGGCGCCATTTTGTTCCGTCATGTTGAATTCGTACACAATTTTACCACTTTATCCCTATATCACATCTAATTATTTTGCAAAAATCTGAAGTCAATTAAATAAATATTTTACTAGGCCGCCATTTTATTTTGCCAACACTTGCATTTTGTGTAAAATTTAAGGTAAATTTGATAATTAGTTCTTTAGTAACATTTTCTTGTTGCGCCAAATTACAGTTTTACCAAAACGTTACCAGTCGATCCCTATCCGATATGACTTAATTTTTTGCCAAAATTTAAAGTCAATCTGGTAAGTAGTTTTTTAGATATGTCGCGAAATATCATATATACAGACAGATCGATAGACAAACAGACCATCGGGGAGAAAACATTTTTTGGCATATAGGGACGCCATATTGAATTCGTACTACAATTTTACCAGTTCGCTTCTATATCACACTTAATTCTAGCACAAGATTTGAAATCATTCGTATAAGTAGTTTTTTGAGGGATGTTTTTTAAATGTTTTATTAAGCCGCCATTTTGTTTCGCCATCTTGGATTCGCACCAACCTTTTGTAACATGTATTTTGCCATCTAAGGACCCTAAAACTTGAGGATCTGTGAAAAACCTGGGAGAGGGATTTTTTCACAATAAAAATACTTTTCCTTTACGGGGGAAGTAAAAAAAGTAAGTTATAATAAATTAATAATTTTTTTAGCATTTCGCTAGTTTAGACAAAAAATGTTTCTTATGAATCCAAAGCTCTCCCGCGTAGTAGTCAATAACTGTAAAAATATTAAATGAAGATAAAAATATAGAATGGAAATACAAAATACCATATGGATCAATAATAAATAAAAAATATGATAATTTTTCAAAAATTAATATTGGTGATATATTAGCAAAATATGATCCACATAATAAACCTATATTATCTGAATACGAAGGGAAGGTATAATTTGTAGATATGATAAAAGATAAAACTACAAATTATAGTATAGATGAATTAACAGGATTATATAGTGTAAAAACATTAGATTCATCTGAAAGACTGACCTAGAGCTATTTGTCTAGTACCTGGCAACTTTTTTGTAAAAATGTTAAAGAGTAAAGTACCTTTTTAAACATTGACAGAGGATTTGTGGTCCACCTGTCAGAAAGTACGATCGATTGTTAGTACTTGTGCAAATTTTGACTGACCTACAGCTTTTTATCTAGTACCTGGCAACTTTTTTGTAAAAATGTTCAAGAGTAAAGTACCTATTTAAACATTGACCAAAGATTTGTGGTCCACCTGGCAGAAAGTACTATCGATGGTTAGTACTTCTGCAAATTTTGACTTCCCTATAGCTATTTGTCTAGTACCTGGCAACTTTTTTGTGAAAATGTTCAAGGGTAAAGTATTTTTTTAAACATTGGCAGAGGATTTGTGGTTCACCTGGCAGAAAGTAGTATCGATAGTTAGTACTTGTGCAAATTTTGACTGACCTACAGCTTTCTGTCTAGTACCTGGCAACTTTTTTGTAAAAATGTTCAAGAGTAAAGTACCGTTTTAAACAATGACAGAGGATTTCTGGTCCACCTGGCAGAAAATACTATCGATGGTTAGAACTTGTGCAAATTTTGACTGACCTACGGCTTTTTGTCTAGTACCTGGCAACTTTTTGTAAAAATTTTCAGGCGTGAAGTACCGTTTTAAACATTGACAGAGGATTTATGGTCCACCTGGCAGAAATTACTATCGATGGTTAGTACTTGCAAATTTTGACTAATCTACAGCTATTTGTCTAGTACCTGGCAACTTTTTGTAAAAATGTTAAAGAGTAAAGTACCTTTTTAAACATTGACAGAGGATTTGTGGTCCACCTGTACAGAAAGTACTATCGATGGCTGGTACTTGTGCAAATTTTGACTGACCTACAGCTATTTGTCTAGTACCTGGCAACTTTTTTGTAAAAATATTCAAGAGTGAAGTACCTTTTTAAACATTGACAGAGGATTTGTGGTCCACCTGACAGAAAGTACTATCGATGGTTAATACTTGTGCAAATTTTGACTAACCTACAGCTATTTGTCTAGTACCTGGCAACTTTTTGTAAAAATGTTAAAGAGTAAAGTACCTTTTTAAACATTGACAGAGGATTTGTGGTCCACCTGGCAGAAAGTACTATCGATGGTTAGTATTGTGCAAATTTTGACTAACCTATAGCCATTAGTCTAGTACCTGACAACATTTTTGTAAAAATGTTAAAGAGTAAAGTACCTTTTTAAACATTGACAGAGGATTTGTGGTCCACCTGGCAGAAAGTACTATCGATGGTTAGTACTTGTGCAAATTTTGACTGACCTACAGCTTTTTGTCTAGTACCTGGCAACTTTTTTGTAAAAATGTTCATGAGTGAAGTACCTTTTTAAACATTGACAGAAGATTTGTGGTCCACCTGGCAGAAAGTACTATCAATTGTTAGTACTTGTGCAAATTTTGACTAACCTGCAGCTTTTTGTCTAGCACCTGGCAACTTTTTTGCAAAAATGTTCAAGAGTAAAGTACCTTTTTAAACATTGACAGAGGATTTGTGGTCCACCTGGCAGAAAGAACTATTGATGGTTAGTACTTGTGCAAATTTTGACTGACCTAGAGCTATTTGTCTAGTACCTGGCAACTTTTTTGTAAAAATGTTCAAGAGTGAAGTACCGTTTTAAACATTGACAGAGGATTTATGGCCCACCTGGCAGAAAGTACTATCGATGGTTAGTACTTGTGCAAATTTTGACTGACCTACAGCTATTTGTCTAGTACCTGGCAACTTTTTTGTAAAGATGTTCAAGAGTGAAGTACCGTTTTAAACATTGGCTGAACATTTATGGTTCACCTGGCAGAAAGTACTATCGATGGTTAGTACTTGTGCAAATTTTGACTGACCTACAGCTATTTGTCTAGTACCTGGTAACTTTTTTGTAAAAATGTTCAAGAGTGAAGTACCGTTTTAAACATTGACAGAGGATTTATGGTCCACCTGGCAGAAAGTACTATCGATGGTTAGTATTTGTGCAAATTTTGACTGACCTACAGCTATTTGTCTAGTACCTGGCAACTTTTTTGTAAAAATGTTCAAGAGTAAAGTACCTTTTTAGACATTGACAAAGGATTTGTGGTCCACCTGGCAGAAAGTACTATCGATGGTTAGTACTTGTGCAAATTTTGACTGCCCTACAGCTATTTGTCTGGTACCTGGCAACTTTGTTGTGAAAATGTTCAAGAGTAAAGTACCTTTTTAAACATTGACAAAGGATATGTGGTCCACCTGGCAGAAAGTACTATCGATGGTTAGTACTTCTGCAAATTTTGACTTCCCTACAGCTATTTGTCTAGTACCTGGTAACTTTTTTGTAAAAATGTTCAAGAGTGAAGTACCTTTTTAAACATTGACAAAGGATTTGTGGTCCACCTGGCAGAAAGTACTGTCGATGGTTAGTACTTGTGCAAATTTTGACTGCCCTACAGCTATTTGTCTGGTACCTGGCAACTTTGTTGTGAAAATGTTCAAGAGTAAAGTACCTTTTTAAACATTGACAAAGGATATGTGGTCCACCTGGCAGAAAGTACTATCGATGGTTAGTACTTCTGCAAATTTTGACTTCCCTACAGCTATTTGTCTAGTACCTGGCAACTTTTTTGTAAAAATGTTCAAGAGTGAAGTACCGTTTTAAACATTGACAGAGGATTTATGGTCCACTTGGCAGAAAGTACTATCGATGGTTAGTACTTATGCAAATTTTGACTGATCTACAGCTATTTGTCTAGTACCTGGCAACTTTTTTGTAAAGATGTTCAAGAGTGAAGTACCGTTTTAAACATTGGCTGAACATTTATGGTTCACCTTGCAGAAAGTACTATCGATGGTTAGTACTTGTGCAAATTTTGACTGACCTTCAGCTATTTGTCTAGTACCTGGTAACTTTTTTGTAAAAATGTTCAAGAGTGAAGTACCGTTTTAAACATTGACAGAGGATTTATGGTCCACCTGGCAGAAAGTACTATCGATGGTTAGTATTTGTGCAAATTTTGACTGACCTACAGCTATTTGTCTAGTACCTGGCAACTTTTTTGTAAAAATGTTCAAGAGTGAAGTACCGTTTTAAACATTGACAGAGGATTTCTGGTCCACCTGGCAGAAAGTACTATCGATGGTTAGTACTTGTGCAAATTTTGACTGACCTACGAATTTTTGTCTAGTACCTGGCAACTTTTTTGTAAAAATGTTCAAAAGTAAAGTACCTTTTTAAACATTGACAAAGGATTTGTGGTCCACCTGGCAGAAAGTACTATCGATGGTTAGTACTTGTGCAAATTTTGACTGCCCTACAGCTATTTGTCTGGTACCTGGCAACTTTGTTGTGAAAATGTTCAAGAGTAAAGTACCTTTTTAAACATTGACAAAGGATATGTGGTCCACCTGGCAGAAAGTACTATCGATGGTTAGTACTTCTGCAAATTTTGACTTCCCTACAGCTATTTGTCTAGTACCTGGCAACTTTTTTGTGAAAATGTTCAAGGGTATAGTATTTTTTTAAACATTGGCAGAGGATTTGTGGTCCACCTGGCAGAAAGTAGTATCGATAGTTAGTACTTGTGCAAATTTTGACTGACCTACAGCTTTCTGTCTAGTACCTGGCAACTTTTTTGTAAAAATGTTCAAGAGTAAAGTACCGGTTTAAACATTGACAGAGGATTTCTGGTCCACCTGGCAGAAAATACTATCGATGGTTAGTACTTGTGCAAATTTTGACTGACCTACAGCTATTTGTCCAGTACCTGGCAACTTTTTTGTAAAAATGTTCAAGAGTGAAGTACCTTTTTAAACATTGACAGCGGATTTGTGGTCCACCTGGCAGAAAGTATCATCGATGGTTAGTACTTGTGCAAATTTTGACTGACCTACAGCAATTTTTCTAGTACCTGGCAACTTTTTTGTAAAAATGTTAAAGAGTAAAGTACCTTTTTCAACATTGAGAGAGGATCGGTGGTCCACCTGGCAGAAAGTACTATGGATTATTAGTACTTGTGCAAATTTTGACTGACCTACAGCTTTTTGTCTAGTAGCTGGCAACTTTTTTGTAAACATGTTCAAGAGTAAAGTACCTTTTTAAACATTGACAAAGGATTTGTGGTCCACCTGGCAGTAAGTACTATCGATGGTTAGTACTTGTGCCAATTTTGACTGCCCTACAGCTATTTGTCTAGTACCTGGCAACTTTTTTGTAAAAATGTTCAAGAGTAAAGTACCTTTTTGAACATTGATAGAGGATCGGTGGTCCACCTGGCAGAAAGTACTATCGATGGTTAGAACTTCCACCAATTTTGACTCACCTATATGTGTGTTCCTAGTACCTGGCAATTATTCATTCTAGATCAGCAAATTAGACACACCCAATTTTTGTTTAAGGGAGAACTGCACGCAAAAAGTGAAAAACCAGCGACAAACTCTAGTCGAGTTGAAAGTAAGATGAAAAGGTACCTACGCATTAATGAGTACGATTTACCATTTCAAATTTTGCAGTTACGTAGACAAAGGATCAATGTAAGGCGGTAAAGAGCCATCTTGTGTAAAAAAATTATATGCGAAGGCATGTGCGTCAAAAAGCGGTCAAAAAATGGTCGAAAATGGACAAATTTACTTTTATTTTATAACTCTAGATTTGACTTTTTCATAAAGATTCGCATTTAGCACCCAACTATACATATTTCCCTATTAAAATCTTATTGAAGCTAATACATATCTCTTATAGTTTTAACATAATATTGCAGCGGTGGAAGGCTTGCAAATGATCCATAATACTGCGTGCAGTTGTCCCTTAACCAAGATTGTTATGAAAATATAAATGAATCGTTTGAAATTATCATTTTGACGGTACGTTTATTTACTGTAGCGTGGTATTTCTAAGCATTCTTAACAAGAGAAAGATTACTTATTATTTTAAAATTAATAATTATTTCTCAACAGAAGTTAAATAATTACATTTGAAATTATTTAATCACGAATTTTTCGCATGAAAAACGTATTGACATGACGTATCCTTTGGGAGAAGGGCCCAAAAATGAATTTTTAGCATCCAGAATCTATGTACAACAATATCCACAAAGAAGAAATCCTCACCCAAAAGCCTTTAAAAAACTGAAGGAGAGATTTGAAAGAACGAGGCACATCGAATATGAAACATATGAAAGAATCAAACCAGTGAACCAAGTTTATGGTGGTCTTAAGTGTAGTTGAAGATCCTCACAAAAGTTCCAGGCAGCTCGGCGAACAACTTCCGTTTAGTTCATCATCGGCATTAAGAATGCTACAAAGTAAACATTTGCAGCCGTATCACATCCACTTACTGCATAAATTTGATTCCCAAGATTATGAAAGGAGACTAATGTTTTGTCAATCGGCACAGAATACAATTAAGCAGCAACCTCAGTTTTTCGAATACGTTATGTTTAGTGATGACTGTAAAGACCGGTTTATATGCAACACAAATCCTTAAAAATATGCGCATATATATGCACATATTTTTTAAAATTTATGCAGGATATATGCAAAAAATACATAAATATGCAATGAATATGCAATGATAAAACAACTAAATTTTGATTTTTCTGAATTAAATTTTCACTAAATTAGGGGATTTAGTTTTGAATAAAAATAAATTAGAGTTGTATACCGTACTTTATCAATTCACCTAATACAATTTTTGTCATATCAATTCATATCAAACCTATATTAATAATAATTTGAAAAATTATAAAACGCCCTAATTATTATGTGTGCTTCAAGGTTTTTAACTAAAAAATTGTGGCGTCTATTATTAGAGACATAAATATTAAATAGCCAAATTTTTACAGTTTTCCCTGATGGTATGTTTCAACGTTTTAATGATCATTAGATGGTCTACGCTGGATTTCTTTTTATGGGGATATGTGAACGGGAAAGTTTACAAGACAGTTTCTACAACAAGAGAAGATATGCTAAATCGAATTAGGGAGGTATTTTAAACAATTACATCAGGTATGTTAAGAAATGTGAGTGACTCTTTTGAAAAACGAATTCGTGCTTGTAGTTTGAACCTAGGAGGTCCTATTGAACATAATTTATAATAACTTAAATTTAACTAAAATTTAAATCTTTAACAAGTTGGATATTGCTTGCAAATAATAATTATTTCTAAATCAAACTCACTAATGACTGTTGCTTTTTTTTTAATTTATCTGTGTTGTAAATACATTTTTAGAAAATTTTAATATTTAGTTAGTTGATAATATTTTAACATAACAACAACTACGATTACAATTAACTTATAATAAACTTGTAAAACGGACATAATATTTACTTTGCTGTTAATATTGTTATCAGTTAAACTAAGGTTGTTTGATATCAAAGAAATAATGATTATTTTTTACTATAAAAATTAAAGTAGATCCATTAACCTATTTGTATTCATGGCAATCTTGATTAGTTATTGGCGTAGTTAAGATAACATTTAGAATATTTCAAAAATTATATCATTTGGGTATAGGACATATTTAACAAAAAAAAACAAAGGTATTTAAAAGGTTAATCAAAACATTAACAAAATACAGTGTCCTCTTTAAAAAAAATTATGCATATTTAAATCAGCCGAATTGGTCACGCTAACACCCTGTATAGCAAATTATCCAAATGGTAGTATGAGTATGTAAAAGGTATCAAAGAGTACCTACGGTCAAAATTATGTGAACCTTAGTTAACTCCATGGGTAATTGTGATTTTTTAACGAGTCCCTCTTATAATTCCCAAAATATCAATAAAAAATCAATTACTTGGCAACACAGCACTTAAATTTGAAACATCAAATACCACTGTAAAGTTTTTTTCCTGAATAGAATGGCGCAAAAATATACAGGATGTCCTATTAAAAAAATACATTTTATTTATTATATATTATTTGGGACACTTCGCTTATTAAAAAATATTTTTACGTTATATCCCTTTAGTAAATCTTATAACTTTTCAACAAACCTTTTTTTGTATCTCTTTTGGTCTTAGCGATATCGAAGTCGAACACGTTATCACTGGTATTAAGAAGTATGAGTGTGACAAAAGTTAGCTAGAATTTACCAAATAGTAACTTAATATATTCTATAGATTTTACTCTAATTCGTTTTTGGAATTATGTCAAACGTAACATAATTACGATATACCAGCTACAATAAAATTTTTCTGTACTATGGATTTACCGAGGCAGTTTTTTAATTTTTTGCTCTAGCCTTTTATTATTCTTGATACAGGGTTCTATTTAACTGATGGTAAAAATACACGGCGTATTTTTTAAGTTTATATAAACATGTGTCCGTAAAGCCTTCGTTTTTGCGATATAGGGTGTTAAAGTTTAAATTTTTTTTTCGGTTTTTTATGGACTTTCCTTTTCTATATTTCTTGAGATAACTTATTCAAATTTGATATAATATATGTTGTAAGTAATGCCTTCAAAATGGCCATAATATATTTGAGAAAGATCAAAAGAGAGTTAATTTTTCACAGAGCGCCACCTCTTTTAACCCTCCCCAAGTTTTTACTGTCACGCCACTAACCATTTTTACAACAAATTTAACTTCCTTATTCTATTCTGTAATTTTGGTTTTTTCGATATGTTATACTGTTTAGAAACTATTCAGCAAGGTGCCTACCTAATTTGAAGTTCAAAAGGCATTAAGATTACTATTTCTTGTTTCTTTGTTGAGAAATGTACAAGGTCCATGAAAAAAACTAACCAAAAATTAAATCTTTTACACCCTATATCTCAAAAACGAAGGTTTACATATTTATATAAACTCTTAGCCCTAAAATGAGCTAACAAATTATATCCTGCATTTTTAATTATTACTTAAATAACTCTTTTGGAATTAAAAACGAATACCCTCTAGAATCTACAGAGTATATTAAGTTAGTGTTTGGTAAATTCTAGATAATTTTTCTCGCAACCCTATATCCATACTTATTAATACTAATGATAGCGGTTTAACTACTGGTCATAAATTAGGTGAAATTGTGTAGAGGTTATTAAGTTACCGCTCTATCTGTATGAATATGTCAAAATTTTCGTAGAAATGCTGTATATTTCAAACAAACGAAAATATTAAAAATCACTAGAAATCGTTGTTTGTATTTTGTCAAAAATCATTTAGGTCAGGAACAAAAAAAATTTTTTTAAGAATTTTAGGCGGTAACAAACTTTTGCAAACATGCAGGGGTTTTATTTCACGCCGTTTATGTAATATTAAGCTTATACCTAATAGAAATTAGAGAAAAAAGTTATTAGATGCATTCTGTATAGCAAAGAACTCCTGAAAACTATAGTCTGCTGTGGAGACAAGTCGTTGTAAACAAAATTTCATATATTTTCTTACTTGAATCTATTGATAAGTTGAAATAATTTGACGAATTATTAGCAGAAAAAGTCAAAAAGTATTTGAAATGTTTTCAAGAAATACCACTTGTCCTTTATCCAGGTAGAAAAAAAATATAAACTCTCTGATTTACAAAAAAGAAAAACTGCAACTCATAATTAGGGTTATTTTATTTTGTTGCCAATAACAAACTTTAAGAAAAACATAACTTTTGTTATAAGAAAACCGTATAATATTTTATGCCATTCATTCTTGCTCAGTATGAAAGTGTTTTTAATCTCAGGCTTTGCGAAAGCTAGTTGTCCAGTCTTTCCTGAGAAATTGTCCCATATTATTTACCAATTCTAATAACTTGCGTGTTATAGGGGATAATCACTACGGATATGTCATTGTATATTAATTTTTTAAAAACATAAAATTGAGTACTAAGATTCTGTGTAGGTATGAATCATGTTCATGTAAGCATATCCATTGTATTCCTCCCTAAAAGTAGCTATGTCCGACTTCCGGAAGTTTATGAACTATAATATTTATCCATCTATTTAGAATCAAATATTGGACATGATGCAAGCAAATGACTGAGAAAAAATATATTTTATTATTTTATATTATGTGAACACATATATTACACATCCGCATCTGACGCAGATAAAAGGCTTTTGATGCTGATTATGGTGAAACTAAAATTTGTCGTAACTCCATCGTTATATAACATAATGTATTTTCTTTGAACCGACATTTTTAAAACAACAATATACTTAGAAAAAAATTAATATATTATTGAGGATGTTTATCTACCGGTTTTTGGTTTAGGTTTCAGTCCAAAATAAGTTTATAAATTAAGAGTAAGTGACATGTTTCGCAGACCTAAAAGGTCGTACATTACAAAAGAAAATACAATTAAATAATATATAACTTTACCATAAACAATACACATTTTACAAAGAACATAAAACAAACATAACCAAACAAAAAAACGACTAATTACGAAACAAGGTTACGCTTAAGCTGCCAATCAGAGATGCCAATGTAATTTTTTGATGAGAGGCGATAGGCCAAAACGAAAAAAGATAAGATTTTTTTGGACGAACTTGACTACTTGCCGTAAAGTACAATGCTATATTAATAAAAAGAAGAATTAGTAAAAATTACAGAAAAGACTTAGGAGTTAAACAAAGTAAGAATAAAATGGTTATTCTTTCGAAATATTGTTAAAAATGAGGCTCATTGTTATTTCCATCTTTTCCAATAGATTCACCTTCTTACTTTTATCTCATTCGTGAATTATGTTTACATTTTCATATATGTAAAAACGATGTTTTGAGGATGACAAATGATTTGCGCAAAGACAAATTCTGTATAAGAAATATTTGTATTTTGACGTTTTGTAACTAAGCTGAGGTGCCAACGTAAACACCAGGACACTCTCCACAATGAAGGGAATAAACTCCAGATATCTCAAGATTGTCCTTTTTGTCTTTAATTAAAACTAGGTGTTGTTTTAAAGTATTCTTTGTTTTAAATACTATGGAAATAATAAATGACTTAAAATATTTAGCTATGTAGAGATATGTTTCCAAAATATGTTAAAACTCTGAATTTGTATTAATTCGGTCGTTATATATTAAACTATAAGGGTTTGTATTTGTTGATAAATTTCTAAAAATGTTAGTTTAATGTTTTCACTGGAATAACATTGTTTACGGCAATCTGCCGCCTTGCGAAAGGATTTTTAGGTGAGATGAACGATTTTGAATTCACATTTCTGGTATTAGTGTTTAATGACATTTTCTCAATCACGGACATACTATTTGACGTTCATCAAAAAAAATCGCTTGACATTCATTTTTGCATATCTAATATAAAACGCTGTCGTGAGGCGCTCTGTAAAAAAAGAAATGAACATTTTTTTAATACCGTGTTTGATAAAGCAAATTTTATTACAGAAATAAATTATTACAAACGTGAGCTTGCTAAGCTTTCACCTGAAGAAATTAGGGCTAAGTATAGAACCCTTTTTTATGAGATATTGGACCATATTTTAATGGAAATGACACTAAAGATTTCGAGACTGTGAAAAACTTACATTTTCATGTTTGGCAGGTTCTGCTAAATTTGCCGAATATAGTTTAAATTTTCCGACTGGCCCGTTTGAAAATTTGTTACAGTTATATGGGGAAATATTTTCAAAAAGTCAATGACTTAAAAATGAGCTTGGTCTTATTTATGCCAATGAGAGTAATTGCTCTTGCAGCGAATATCGCTGCAAGAGCAAGTGAAAAAAATTAATAAAAATAAATATATTTGTACAGAAGCATATAAATTGTTTTTCCTTATTTTGACAATACCGTCGACAAGTGCTTCAGACGAAAAAAGTTTTTCTTGCTTCAAATGTGTAAAAACTTATTTAAGAAATACAATATCTCAAGAAAGACTTACTTCTCTTGGCAATATTTCAAAAGGAATTTCTGGAGGAGATTAGGGTAACTCACCCATTTTATGAGGATGTCATAAATAAATTTGCTGCTATGAAGGATAGGAGAACTGATTTAGGATACAAAATTTAGGTAAGCCGTAAAAAAATATCCCCCCACATATAAAAAAATTTTGGAAACAAAATTATTGCGATATTTTCTTGCTTCATTTGCACTTCACTTACTTTTTCACCCGCGAGCCGCCACTGGGAGTTAGATGTAAATTGAATGAAGTTATCGGTACAGGATGGTTTTCTATATACCTCAAAAGTTTTAATAATTATCTCTAAGTAAAATAAGATCTAGAAAAAGAAGTTTGCCATCAGTTTCACTCTCCATAGTAAAGCTTATTTTTTCGTGGAAAGAATAAATAAATTCTAAAAATTTTAACAATTTTTATTCAATACCTTTCCAAACAATACAAATATCATCCACGTACCTTTTATAGCTTACCAGATGTTCTAAAGACGAGCTATTTATTATTTTCGTTTCTAAGTTGTTCATAAAAACTTCACTCACGAATGGTGAAAGGCGAGAACCCATTGCCAAGTCCGAACATTGTCGAAAATATCTACTATTGCATCTAAAAAGGTTTTGCCGGTAAGTTTTTGTGTCTTAATAATTTTTCAGTTAAATCAATGCATTCAAGTGGGGGAATGCTAGGGAAAAGGTTTTTAACTAAACAGACAAGTCTAGCATTTGCCGCTAAGGACATGTTTTTTTAAATAGTTAGTGACCAAAATAAATCTTAAATTTTTTTTTAATTGGCGACGTTGATGAAGCCAGAAATTTTTGAATACCTACATAATATATACAGATTTTGTTCATCATTATGGTAAAACTGTCGATACAAGGAACTTTTCTAAATAACTCTGATCCCATAATGCTGCCTCGGAATATACTAGATCATGCGATTAGATCATAAAATCCCCCCACAAACTGTAAGTAGACCTTTTTAAACCAAACAATCTTGATTAAATTTGTTTCTATTCTCCTTCGTACTTGATTCCTTCCATACTTCTTAAAACCTTTTTAAACCAAAATATAAACTTTTTTATTATTTTTTTCTTCGTTGATCTACTCCATGAAGGATAAAGTACACCTGTTGGTAAATCTCTATTCCACAAACGAGCCATTTCCAGATTCAATCGCAACACAACACTTTACCGTCTAAATGAAACTAGATTATTCTTTAGAAAAGAAAGAAAATTTTTGAAATCGCCAAAACATCCTGAGACAATTTCAATAAAAAAAAAGAGACCAAGAAATAAAAAACTTAGGTTAAAGAAGCTCGAGTTTTCAAAAACTTTCGACAATATTAATCATGAATTTCTTGTTTCTAAATTAAAATATTATGATTTCGAAAATTATTATTCTTTTTATTAAGTCTAACTAATCTAACCGATTTCAAAATATATTTTCTAATAATAAATTTTCAAGTTAAGATCTTTCTGGTGCAATTTAAGGTTCAATTTTAGGCCCTTTACTCATGGTTATTTATACCTCGGATGTACCAAAATTTTCAACTTTTTGTCAGGTCCAAGCCTTCGCAGATGATACAGAAATATATTTTAGCTTTTATTCTGATAATAATATAGAAACTCAATCCAATATAAATAATGGCTTAACAATTTATATTTATATATTATATATTATTTTATATTTAGTGATATCTCACAAAGTAACAATTTACATTTTAATCCATTTAAACGGTACCTTTTCATTTTTGGAAATAAAAATAAAGTCGATTTTCTGAAAAACACTTATATATCAATAAATAACTCAAAACTAAATTTTGTGAACTGCGCGAAAATTTTGGGTTCACTGTTGGATACCCAATTTAGATTCAAGGAACACCTTATATGTCTTTAAAAATGTTATATAATAGAAGACATATATCAAATAGAAATTTAAAAAGAAATTAATGTGAATCTCTTATTTTGTTCAACTTTAACTAACGCGACTTTATTTATTTATATACTGTTATATATATATATATATATATATATATATATATATATATATATATATATATATATATATATATATATATATATATATATATATATATATATATATATATATATATATATATATATATATATATATATATATTTAGATAATTCTAAATTAGTTTCTTGCAACTAATATAACAATATTATACACAATATTTTTAGATGTTTTGTAGTAAAAACTGCATTTGGCAGTGCTTCTTTACTTAAAATACATCAGCATCAAAATGTATTAAATGCCACGTAAATACCAAGGAAGTACGCAATCGTAGATACAAGAAACCGTATTTAAATTGAGTCATATTTTGCATGTCATCTATCAACCCACAGAAGAAGACCTTCAAAACTTTCTTTAACTCAACAGCTAATTTGGTTCTAAGGGGCCAAGAAACCAATAAAACTGGTTAAAAAAGAACTACAATTATAAGACCGTAAAGGTACATTGTGTAGACCAAGGGTCCTTGTTAACACTGTACGTAAGTTGGTAGTTGAAAGCTGTCAACATTTGATTAATTGAAAAAACCATTATTGTTGGTCGAAGAGAGAACTAAGCTTTATCTGCTTTAGAAACCTTCGAAACAGTAATTAGGTTTTTTAAAGTGTTATTTAATTAAATTATATAGTTTGTGATGGGTACTACCTTATGAATTCACTAAATAACCTAATTTAATCACATTAATTTTGTGCGATGCAGAAAATAAGGATAATTAAATGTGTTAACAGATGTTTTTGATAAAGTAAATTTGAGAAAGTAGGATTTTTTTCTTATTTTTGTCCTTAACACATATAATTAAACTGTTGTTGAAAACACATTTATCCATGTAGTTAAAAACACTGTTAATTGTTTAGGTAAACCAAATTTGCCGTATTTAATAGCTTCAGCACGACTGACTACTCTTTCAACAGATGTATGCCTTATTTGCGGTTTCATGTTTTACATCATCTACATGGGACTATACAGAAATCGTAAATATAGACAAAAAACATCGGTGTCATATTTGGATATAGAATTGAACGGTATAAAGTCCAGTATTGCAAAATGTAAAGTTATACATTTTTCCCGTAAGAATGAGATTATTGGCTTTTACTACAAAATTTGTAATACTGTTTTAAAAAGGGTAATTTAATAAATAATAAAATATTTGAGAATTTAGTTTGATGTTGATGATGATACAGTGCGCAGATTAAAAGAGTTCAACGTAAGTTTGAAGTGCGAAAACTCACTTAGCGAACGCATGCGGCCGCACGGTGAAAATCGCATGTATTCGCTTAGTGTGGACGTGGATGACGAACGTATGCGTTTGCTTTCAGACAGGCTCGTTCGCTTGTTAGTTCTTTAGCCGTGTACTCACTTAGCAAATCTCCATTTATTATTTAAATGCATGGCATCATTACAAGAAAGTTTATGACTAAATTGAAGTTTTTCTGTGCATCAAATAAATTTAGTTTTAGGAACAAGGAAACAAAATATAAATCCTAAGTACTAGGATTTTTTTGCATATTGTTGGTAAATTTAAATATTGAAGAAAATTTATTTTTTTAACTACACCAATTACTTCCTGATGGTTTGACCAAATGGGATAAATTTTCTACCTATTCTACTATTTTTTCTACCTCTTAAAATTAAACTGATATTAGGGGTGGCGAATTAAGAATTAAGACCCCGTAAATCTATTCCTCCGAGAAGATTTGGCCAAATTGCATGATTTGTCAAGAAGGATTTTTGATAGTGCTGACGTCGTCTTAGAGCGAGCAGAGAGATTAAGATTTAAAAATTATAAAAATTGCGTAATGGCGCCATTTTGAATTTTTTCTGAGAGAAGGTTTCCGCATAGCTTTGAAATGTTTTAGTATAAATTGAAATATTGAAGTTTGATGCATAAACTGTAATTAAACCAAAAAAGAAAGAGGTACATCTTCCAATCTACGGGGGGGGGATGTAAATTTTTAATTTTTAACCATTTGTATTATTGATTTTCTATATAAATGGCTTTTTGTGTAATTATAATATCGCTGTTTGATTTAAGCAACGATATTATTACTTAGCGTTATTTTAGCCAAATTTTAAGTGCAATAGACTCCAGTACTTGTGTTTTAGTTATTAGATACGTCCAATATTTTAATATAGGGTTAGGCCCTGAAAACGTTGGGCCTGATCTTTTTTCTAAAACTATAAATAAAACTAAAAAGAGAGAAATAAAATTTTTTATAAAAAAATAGAATCAACTTAAAAAAACATTGAAATATAAGAAACAATATTTTATAGTTTATTATAGGTCTTGGTTGAGCGCGGACTTCGTAAAATAACATTTCCAGAATAATGAAATAAAATATAATTTTTTATTTTTCACTATTTTGTTTTCAAGTTGGTTTTCTGCTGTCAATGAAAGTTATTTTTTTTCTTAAATGTTTTATATGATGCTTGTGTGATGGTTTCTTCAATGAAAATAGGATTACTATTTTTAGTATACTTTATAACGCCTGATCTATTTTATCTCCATCAAATATATATCTTCCTGCTGATTATAAATATACCAGGTTTTATACCATCATCTCTAAAGCCACCCGAGAAATTTGGGAAGAACCCTGCCATAATGCCAAAGTTGATTTCAGTAAAAATTAAGTACATCAAGTTGTAAAAAATTTTATTAATTAGGGGTTTGTCTTTATAACTAAACACCTTGTACAATAGACGTACATTTAAAATGTTTTTAGGAAATTAAAAAAAAGATCTGTTTTCTTTACCTAATTACTAAAATTTTGTGACAATATGCAGTAGAAATTTTTAAATCATATGTATATGCCATGCGCCATTTGCAACCCTGACAGGCATTTAGTTTCGAGATCTTGCATTAGTTCTGTACCCCTATCTCTGATTTTAAATATAGATGCCATCTACCAACGATATTTCGTCATTGTAGACGTTAAAGCGAATATTGAACCAAACGAACGCACGTTCTTGCGTTCTTGTTCACTAAGTGAGTACGCACCTTTGATTTGTAGCTTTTAAAATTGGTCTTTTTTTTTCCATTGAATAGTGCAAACTATTCTGACCTTATAAATTGAATATTCCATCTCTTAAAAAAGCGTAGATTTTTAGTGGATCTTTGTTTGCTCTATAAAATAGTTAATTTCTTGGTTCATTATCCCTATTGGTTAAGTCTCAAAAATATAAATGTTCTTCAAAGAAATTTACGTATGAACCGAATTCCATCGAACTTATTATGAAATTAGATGTTTTTTTACTATATGTTGAAATTTACCTAATAATAAGCGTAATAGTTTAGACATTTTAACAGTTTAAATAATTTTGAAAATTAATTGACGAAAATAATTTCTTATACAAATTTTTAATGTTGTAATAGTTATAATTTAATAATTCTTGTTCTACTTTTGATATATTTTATTCTTGTTCACTATGTAACATAATTGTTTGTAACTAAAAATGGATAGTCAGTAAATAAAACATTTCTTATCCAGTTATTATCCTCATAAAATTATGGCCGATGGGTTTGGCTTTAGTAGAAGACGAATATTGGATACATAATGTGGTGTACGGTTAAATATAAAAATTTATATTTTTATTAATTGCTGTTTATAACTCGTTATAAACAGTTATACCAAATACAACTATCAATACACATAATTTTTTCTCTTGCAAGTTGCAAAATACAACAGGTTATCTATTTTGTTATTAAATTTCGTAAACGGCTTTTGTTATGCGTGAAAAAGATATTTATCGTTTTCAATTTTTACTTATACAAAGAATTTAGAGCAAACAAAAAATAACGTAAAATTTACACAGTATGTTCCCCTAACCACCTGAGTATACAATTAATGCAACACAAGAAAACTTAACAATGCCGTTATGAAAATGTATACAAAAATCGACAGTTACTATGACAAATCAATTACGTTTTCTACACAGATGTATGGGGTTTGTTTACTTAGCGCACAGTTCTGTGGGTAAAATATATTGTGCTCACCCAGTAGGGTATAATATTCGCCGTTCTAACAATGGGAACAATAGAAAAGATAAAAATTGTGTTTGCATACAGAGAGTAAACAATGTTTCGGATAAAATGAAATACATAATGGAGAAGAAAGAAATTTGGATCCTTGTTCGAAGATACATTGTTAGTAACTTTTTAGGTGAATGAAACAAATGCCTCGATACACTAATTATAAAATTGTATGTTAATTATCGTTTATCGTAATAAAAATGTATAAGGAGGCTAGTACAAGCGACATTTTAAAACAAATTCGTATTTATGGTTTTAATTGTTTTAAAACATTTTCCCCGAATAAAAGCATTAATAATTTAAATTGTTATTAGATTATCATCTTACTTTTCGGGATGCAGCTAACTATTTAATCATAAATCTCAACCTCAATTCAAGTAAGAAGAATTTGGGAATGTTACCTTTTATGTAATATTTATTGTTACATAATAAACGTTTTTGCATTTTTATATATAACTATTACTGACTTTATACATAGTGACGTATAAACAAAAAATGTCCAATTACTTGTCGTAGAGGGAACTCGGAAGGGCACAGTTTGTTTACAGAACTGGGGTCGTTGGATACACACAGACTACAATTTAGGACATACACTACTAGAAAATGCTACGAGAAATGCTATTATTCCGGTTTCAGTAAATTCTCATAAATTCCGTGTCGTTGTTTCTGATAGTGGGCAATGGTAGGATCCCTCTCCTGTTTCGAAATATCAAGATAAAAAATATGTATAAGGTGTCCAGTTTTCGAAGGTTTTAAGGGGCATCTCCGTTATTTGAAAATATAGAGAGTTGCGGTTTTGGCGACACTGCTAAAAATGTTGACTATATACAACATGTTTATAGTCCTTTTCGGTTCTGATATACAAGACCAAATTAAAAATAATACATATGTACATAAATATTAGAATTTATCTTATCGCAAAAGTGAAAACTGGGTCTTATACACTTTTTTTAAGTAAAACTCAGTGACGTTCTCAGATTTTTGCTGAAAGCTATCATTATTTAAAAATAACTCAAAGTTATGTAACCCATGTACCCTGTATGTTTGTAAACCATTTTGTTGGTTTAAATTTAAAAAAATATTTTTCAAAATAAAAAAACACAGTTATGTCCCTCGACAACTTATTGAGTTTCAGAATAATTAACCTCTCTGATTTATTTTCTCTAGATTGTGGTAAAATTTTGTAACAAAACTCCATTTTTTTTCAGTCTGGCAGTCAATGTAATTTTTGAAAATAATGAAAAATGGACATGCTCGTTGCTTATGTTCACTGGAATGAAGCTTCAGAAATATATTTCAACATATATAAGTATTTTTTTAGTCTATTTAAATCACAATGTAAAAAGACAATATCCTCACAGATACCCAGAAAGAAGACAACCGGATAAAAGGATTTTTCAAAAGATAGTATCAGATTTAATCCAACATGGAGCCCGGTCATATAACATTAATACCTACAGTTTGTGTTACACTTTTATTTAAGATCTATGATGAAGCGAAAGTATTAATTAAGTGACATTTTTAATTTTCCATCCATTTTTCCATCAAGTATCAGCTAGTTCTCTTCGATACTAAATACCAACACATTATGGAAAACGTTGTGCGTAAAATAAGACATGTTCTCTTGGTACGTCTTAATAACTTATATATTCAACAAGATGGAGCTCTCACTTATAATCCGTAAATTATCAGATATTAAATAGATACTAACTGCTCAGACCACTGGATTAGAACAAACGGATGTGCAAGATGACCACCTATGTCCCCGATTTATCAGTTCTTGATTTGTTTTTCTTTCTACGCCCTCAAAATAAAATTTAGAGCAATGGCAGATTTAAGAAATGTATCCGAAAGAGCTTTTAGAAAGTTAAAATCGCGGCCTCTTATTATTTTAAATGCCTTAAGGTGAATTGGAAGTATGTGTGAAACATGTCTAAGATGCGGAAAATAGTTTGGACAATATTTATGAAAACGTTTTCAATATTTCAATATTTTCATTTTCATTCTAATTTTTAATTATCTAGTTTTAAGCAGGTTTGTGAATTAAATTTGTTCTTGCAATTCTTTTTCGCCATCAGTGCAAATCATACATTACAATCATAAAATATCACGGTTCTTGGGCTGAGACCGTGTCAAATTCGAATTACTTTCTGACGTTTCACATACGATTGCATGAGGCATCTTCAGGATCTCCACTGCACAAAATCAAAACACATAATGAGCTCCGATGAGCAGAATTTAGGTATTTATACCCGACCTGTGGTCACCGACGCGTTACTCACTGTGATGACAGCGTCTCTATTAAAATTTTTAATGTGCTTGATATTCTCAATAGACTCTAGATTCTCTAATTTTCCGTTTCTAATGACCTGAGACTAACTCAGTATTTTGATCTTGTGTAGTAAAGATTCCGAAAGATGGCTCGTACAGTTGCAGGCGAAACATCGAAAAGTAATTAAAATTTGACAGGGTCAAATCAAATCCAAGATCCATTATAACTTAATTGACTCCAGCCGTGTTGCCAGTTTGCCTCCTAGTGTTTACCTAGAGATTGTGGTCAAGCGCTGCTAAATCATCACGCCTTGTCTAAAGAAGCTTACTTACTAAAGAGTAACCTAATCTAAGATAGGTACAATTACCATTAACTTTTCTCTTTATGTGATACCGTAATAAATTCATTTTCGATATTAATTTAAATACGTTTAATTATCGCATGATCAAAATTAGTTATAGGAAATGTAATTTTAATAATTTCTTCGCCTTGGCCTACTAACGAAAATTTTTAAATTAAGAGACAAATATTTGATTAATGTTAAAAATAATCATAGAGTGGTATATATTTTTGAAAAGTTAAAAACAGGCAAAAAAGGTTTGGAAATATGGCAGCTCAAGTAGAAAGTTGACGAAGCCACTGACGTCTGAACAAGAAAATGTATAATACCCAGTTTTTACTTTTTGATAAGTTGAAAAATAGCATAAAATGCAATATTTTTAATTTTACCCTGTATATCACAAACGAAGAGAGCTCTGAAATTTTTGTTTGTGGCATTTTTCGTTCCACGAAAAAGTAGCATAGTGCCTCCAAACCGCAACCCTCTATTTTATTAAATAACGCATATATCCCGTAAAACTTTCGAAAATTGCACTCCCTACACTAAAAAAAAAACAAATTAAAGATGGGGTTAAGTGAAACGAATATTTATTTCCTATAAGCGAAACAAATATTTCTTTAAACAATTCCAAACATTTTGTTTGAACTTATTTTATTCATTTAAATTAACGTACTGTTAATCAAGTAAATGTGTTATTCGACCACCAAAGTACTTTTTTTAATTCAATTAATTTTCTTTTAATTCAAAGACGCAAAAACGTCCTGACTAATGTAATTATTAAAAATTTAAATGTATTAATTGGGGATTCCGCCAATTGTTCGAAAAACTAATTAGCCGAAAACAAATTAGGCGAAGTACAAATTGGTCGCGAAGCAGGGACGTAGACAGAAAATTCATTTTGGAGGGGCCAGTTGAGGGCACAAATAGTTCTAAAGAGGCCTATACACAGGGTCTCTCATTAGTGTATCAAAGTAGCATACTTTCTTACTAAAGATTTTTTTAAAATTAATGATGGATCCTGTAACAAATAATATGTGCCAGTAAAAAAATTAAAACGATTTTCTACATTTATTTTAGGTTTTTGAATTAAATAACAAATTTTATATAAAAGTAACATGTTTTTTTTTTACTTTTATTTAATGTACAGTTGTGGAAGTATTACTAAAACTATTTACTAAAACTAAAAAAAAATAAACGTGAATAATATCGTTTCAACCCCATCATTCTCGTCTCGTCTCGAGTGTCGAGATTGAATGGTGTCGAGACGAGACGAGATTAAGTCGAGGCGAGAGTACAAGTCTCATACCTTCCGAGAGGAACGCATGCTCTGTTATCACTGAGCTATCGAGGCAGTTTTGCCTAATTCACATTAGGTAAATCTAAGTTGGCCGGCTTACACAGCAAGCAAAGCCCAAAATAATAAACAATGCCGGAGTTAGCGAGAAAAGTTTGGCAATATTTAGCAAGTTTGACGGAACAACGGTCTTTGCCGGTAACATATACATAAAATAAGGTTACATTAATTGTATTTTAAACGAATCGTTTGTATTCGGAACGACAAATTGTAAAATCTAAACAAGTTTGATCGCTTCTCAATTGTAAATGATTGTTATATTTCGTTTAGTAGATATTGTCTATCTTAGAGTGAGATATGTCAAAAGGAATTAAGCAGCGTTCAGCCTGATTAATATTTGAAGGGGTGACAACTTGGGAAACGGTGCCAAAATTTAGCCAGTAAATATTGTAAAAGTTACCTTTAAATACGAAAGCATGTTTCAGTATGTGGAAAGCGTTGACGGAATTTACGACACATTTGGCCTTTGTGATTTTTTTTTAATTCGCAGCTTTTAATTCATACAGACAGTACTTTGCTAACAAATACAACATAATAACATGTCGGCAGCGTTTACTTTAACAAATATGTAATATTTTCCCTGTGGTACTAGAAGACAGCTGAAAAATAATGCTTTCTTTACTCGCCTATCACATAAATTGTAAGTTATATTTCTTGCATAAAGTCAAATCAAGATACCGCACAACTCTACTTCTTTTGTAAAAGCTAATGTATATCTCGCGTGAGGTTTACTTAATCTGGTAATACTTTTGTACTCTTAACATTGATGGATTTTTAATACAATAAAATGTATGCCGCTCTAAATGTCTAACATAAATTATAAAATGTAAGAGTATATTGTTGCTTTATTTGCATGTCAATCTATTTCCGCAAATCATATAAAATATGCACGCTAGGCGCGAATTAGCATTTTAATTGAATTATTTTTGAATAATTATTAACTAATTCCATTTATTACATTATTTCCATTTGGCCGCACATTGAGATATTTACGACGTATTATAGGTGTTTCTTTAAACCTTCTATACATATTCAGAATCACAGAAGATTTATGAGTTTTTATTACAGTTTTTGAAGTATAATGTTAAAATTAAATTATTCATATAAAATGCAAGGTGTCATAATTCTATCTTGGTCTATAACTGCTGATTCGTGCTAGACCTTCCGAAAAGTATTTGGTTTTATATAGTAAATAATGGTTCAATGATTCAAATTCTTGTTTTTAAATGGAACAACTAATTTTTTTTTAAATTTTATAACATTGACAATTTTCTTGTTTATTTTTATTTTGATTTTAATTTTCCATAGGTTTAAGATGTACTCTCTGGGTACCTGATGCTGATATTACTGATCAGTACTGCTTTAGTCAGTTACACAGGGCATAGAAAAAAATGTGTATAAGAAGAATAAATTTAACTCGCGGCTGTGGCATAGAGAAATTTTATATGATATATGTGGCACTGAATTACCATAAACCATATCTCTAGATGATTTTACAATTTTAAAGTTATCTGGAGTTTCAAAGCTTACTTGATGAGAAAATCTAAGTAAGTTGGTTAATCTTTTTACTTTATATTAATTAAGTAAATATTTTTTATTAGCTGATTACCAAATTAATATACAAATAGGCGATATTAAGCTAACTAGCTTACATATAATCCTAAAAGTTATTGAAATTAGGTATATATAAAAATTTAGATGAGTAAAATATAATATGTACTTAGTTTAGTATCAATTATATCAAAATAGTAATATTTCCGAAATATTTAAATTTCTTTAAGTTCAATGCATGATTTTGACGACCGATTTTGATTACCTGTTTTAATTTGTACTTTTTAGTTAAAAAATAAATTCATTAAAATTGCCTCTACCAAATAGCCAGTAGCATACGAAAAATAAAAAAGAATATATAAATGCTGCTGATAAACAGAATTAATATTTATGGATAAAATATATACTGGGTGCTGACAAAATACTTACGGTAATAGCCCAATTTAACGAAACGTTATGTAAGCTATAGGGCACGAGAAACAAGACCAAAAGTGACAAGCCTGCGCCAAGACAAGTATTTGCGTTTGCAAGCTAGGCATAGCCGGACCAAAAATGCTACTCAATTAAGAAAGAGAGCGTAAGAAACCGACTTCATACAAGGTAATTAAGGGCAAAAAGAAAAAGTCTTATGAAAATAATAATGATAATAATGTTTATTATTTACCATATACTTTAATATACTTTTTTACTGCTTCCTATGAAAGCAAATCTTTGACCTAGATCATTTCTTCTTGTCTCTTTATACCAATATTTGTGAAAAGAGAGATAACAATGACAAGAGAAGTCTTTTTTACTGTCTTATTACTGTCGTAATTTTGAATAAAGGTTTATATAAACGTCCTTTATAAACCCTTAAATTTTCTAACAAGGAACCAAATAATCATAAATTAGCCCTAGTAGTAACATTTTTGTGATTTGTTGATATAAGTCGTTATAATTTATTCTGTTCTGCATTCTAAAATGATGGTTTGGTAGTTTTTTCAAAGATGAGATTATAGCAAACAATTTAAAAAATATAAAAGTCTCTGGAAATAGATTTACCATAATAAATTTGAATCAAAATTTTATTTTAAATATTAACATATAGTTCTGCCTTATCCAGCATACTAACTTTTTAAATGAATTGAATGGATTCCTTTACGAAAAAAATATTCAAATTCAATTTGTATATTTGGAGGTGATATCAACATAAATGTATTAAATAACAATAATCCATTATTCTCTCTGAGGCTAAATTTTTTTTTATAAATTATACAAATTAACCTACCAGAATTATCAACGGTAATGAGACATGCATACATTACTTTTACGTATATTTCTCAAAAAAAAATACAATTCGAGTTTAAACCTATAATGCTTATTATTACCATATTAAATTGAAGGCTTATGACCCACCCCATACATCTAAAAATCGGTAAATTTCCTTTACCCGGAACTTCCCTCGTTATGATTTTCCATTTGTTAGGAATAGTGAACGTAACCCAATTTAGTTCAGTACATAGTCACAGTCTATAGTGTTACATATACTGTCTTTTCATACATTTTAATTGGGCGCCATTTTTTTCCTTCGTATTGGATTCCCATCAAAGCAGTTTCTTTCTACCTATGCCACACTTGATTTTTGGGCATAATTTAAAATAAATTCAATAAGTAGTTTTTACATTGACACATACCGCCATTTTGTTACGTCACTTCAATTCGTACCAGTTTATCCCATTTTTGACATTTAATTTTTCTGCAAAATCTAAAGTCAATTGAACAAGATTTTTTTACGTTGATTTTTTAAAAATTGTAACTGTCCGCCATTTTGTTTCGCCATCTTAAATTCGAATCATAACTTTACAAATTTAGCTCACACTTAATTCTTGCCCAAAAACTGAAATTCATTTAATAAATAATATTTTCAGGCGGATTTTTTAGATATTTTATTTTTGATTTATATCAAAATGCTACTAGTTCGTTCGTATGTAAGACTTGATATTTGTGCACAATTTGTAAGTAAATTGGATAATAAATAATTTAGTAACAATTTTTTTAACCAACGTAGTAGCTAAACACTGATAATATGGGTTTTATGCAGGATATAGAATCTATATGTGTCTTGAGGATGCAACATAAAAGTTGCAAAATGTCGGCAATATAAAAAAAGTCTTTTGTTTTTTACTGCATCCTAACCCCAAATAATATACCATTCCTGAGGATGCAACAATAAAGTTGCGAAGCGTCGACTATTTATAAATAGATTTTTGCTTTTTTTTACTGGATCCTAACCCCAAATAATTCACCACTCTAACATAATAACAAGAGGATTGTTAACGACAACCATATAGAAACTTAATATCTGAAAAATATATGCGGACCAACGGAATAGGTAAAAACTGATAATACGGGTCTCATGCAGGATATAGGATCTATATATGTGTCCTGAGGATGCAACAATAAAATTGCGAAACGTCGACAATTTAAAAACAGATTTTGGTTTATAATACACCACTCTGACAAAAAATTTTCAACCAATATTTTACCAAAATATTACCAGGTCATCCCCATATGACCCTTAATTTTCGGTCTTAATTTGAAGTCAATTGCATAAGTAGTATTTAAGTAATACCGCGAACTGACAGACAGACAGATCGACCGACAGACGGACTGACGGAATTGATAAAACATGTTTTTTTGGCTTCTAGGTACACTAAAATGTGAAGATATGTAAAACCTGGGAGGGTGATTTTTTCACGATTACAAAAATTTTATTTGGCCACCATTTTGTTCCGCCATCTTGAATTAGCAACAAGTTTTACTAGTTGATCCCTATACCACAAATAGTTATGGCACACAATTTGAAATCAATCCATTAAGTAGTTTTTTAGGCTGAATTTTTAAATATTTTATTATACCGCCATTTTGTTCTGTCATCTTGGATTCGTACCAAAATTTTACGAATTGATTCCAACACAATATACAATTTGATCAAAATTTGAGATAAATTAGATAAGTAGTTTTTTAATGATATGTTTTTTTATAACATTTCACTAGGCAGCCATTTTGTTTTGCCACATTGGATTGAAATATAAATATAAAATATTACCACGTCATCCCATAATTTTTGAAAACTTGAAGTCAATCGGATAAATAGTCTTTAGGTATACTGGGAACTGATAGACAGACAGATAAACTGACAGAATTGATAAAATATATTTTTATGGCATCTAGGGACGCTAAAACGTAAAGATGTATAAAACCTGAAAGGGTAATTGTTTCGCAATAACAAACATTTTATTTGGCAGCAATTTTGTTCGGCCATCTTGAATTAGTGCCACAATTTTACTAGTTGGTCCCTATATCACAATTATTTACGGCACACAATTTGAAAACCGATAAGCATTTTTTTCAGGCTGAATTTTTAAATATTTTATTAAGCCGCCATTTTGTTCTGTCATATTGAATCCGTACCAAAATATTTCCGGTTGATTCCAACATAATACTTGATGTTTTTGCAAAATTTGAGATAAATTGGTAAGTAGTTTTTTAATAATTATGTTTTTAACGTTTAACTAGGCCACTATTCTGATTCGCCAAATTGGATTGTTACCAAAATGTTACCAGGTCATGCCCATATTACCCTTAAATTTTGACCAAAATTTGAAGGCAATCTGGTAAATAGTTTTTTAACTACCCCGCGAACAGACAGAGATACAGACCGACGGAATTGAGAAAACATGTTTTTCGTCATCTAGGGACTCTGAAGCGATTGAAAAAACCTCAGAGGGTGATTTTTTCATTATTGCAATACTTCCCTTTTACGAGGAAAGTAAAAATTCAAAAGGTTAAAAACGATTTTTATAGAATTCATTTTTTCAATTGTTTACAAAATCTTTTAATAAACTGACAATCCGATCGGTTTGTTCTTCATTCAAAGCAAACCCAGGCCACAGTTTAATTAGCTTTTACAATAAATCAATCAAGAGACATGTGAGTAAAGGATCTACGTAGGAATTCTTATTAGTCTTCTTTTTTACACATAACTTGGAACATCTTTTTAATCCAAGTTTCTAATTGCTTAAGAAAATTGTAGAATTATACAGATTATAAAATCACTTTAATATACTAGGTTACTGCTCCCTGTAAAAGCAAACCTAGTCCTTTATCCCTTTGTGCTTTTTATACGGATATTAAATTTGCGAATAAGGAGATAACAACAGTCAATGAAACGAGACACCCTTTTTACTATCGTTCTGTTGCCCATATTTATTTGGCAGAACATCGTTTTTTTCCTTACTGTTTGTAAATTATTAAATTTTTATTAATTGATACTCCTACCAGAAAGTTTATTATATGTAAAAGACAAATAAACATAACAAATAACAGAAAAAAAAAGTCAAACCAAAAGTTAACTGTAACTAATACTAGGGATAGCATTGCCAATAAATATAGAGCTGTTTCAAACTTTTATTAATATATCAATATTACAGTTTTTGATCACATTGTTTTATGTACAAAATTTAAAGGCAAACAGCAGAAAAATGCATTATTGCAAATGCAAAGTTATTTTTCTCATGGCTACACAATTAATTTGGTTTATCGCAGGCCGTTAATATATTAAAACCATTCTAACAAAAGGTACTATGTATGAATTATTTAATTATTACGAATGTATACAGTATATATAAGTTAAAAGAATTTCCCTGTAAGGCACTTTTTTAAAAACTTAAATTTTTATGTAAATAACAACTACAACGTTCAAGATTCTAAGCTAGACTAATTTTATTAAAAGATTAACAATCGAAATAGTATGTATAATTACATATTGCAATATTGCTGATTCTGCTTAATGAGGTAATTAGTTTGTCAGTGTCGCATGAGGTTACTTGAAGTCATCGTCCAGTGGCGAGTAATGTTGGCTAGATAACTCCTCCCCCGTTAGAATGAGGCATCCTCTGGAAGGGTGATGCTGTTCTCTTGAACAGGAATGTCTTGGGAAGTGTTCTGGGGTTTCTTGGTTTTCTTATGTATTACGTCATTTGTCTTCTTCTAACAAAGATAAATGCACCCTGGAACTACTACTATATACAGGATGATGCTTCATAAACTTGGACGTGTAAAGTCTGATAGAGGGTGTGCTTCTTGAATTGGGAACATGGGATTTTCAACTGCTGCTTCAAGGTTTAATTTTTTCAATTCAATACTTATTTTAGGTGGATTTCTCATTTTAAGTTGCAGGTTAGGGGTTTGGATTACTGAGGGGTGCCCAAAACTTTTTTCCTGAAATGGAAGCTCCTGGTTTCTGAATATTATGTTGCAGGAATCTTTATTTATCAGGAAAACGCCTTTCAGTTTTAGGGTTTCCACATGATCTTCACAGTGCACTTGTATACTTTCTCCTCGTGGAAACACAGCCAAATATTGATTGATCTCATAAATTATCTCAATATGATTTTCAGCCATTTTTAACTTTGTAAATTGGCAGAGACTAGAGTTGTCATGTTGAAGGATCCCTTCTTCGCAGGGCACTTTGATGTTGACTTGTAGTATATTTGGACAATGATATGGTTTGCCTTCGGGATACATGTCATTTAGAGGTTTTATTGGTTTTTTATTTAATTTTAGAAAATATCGCGTACTGGGGATTATCATAACAAATTCTGATTCATAACTTGCAGGAATAGGTAAAATGTGATAGAGTTCAAATTGTTCTTCAAAATCTATTGGTATTGAAAGAAAATACGTTATCTTAGTCTCCTGTATATCGCATTTTACTTTAATTATTGATTCGTACTTAGAAATATTTTCAAGAGTGACAGTGAATGGTAGTTGGTTCTTGTAATGAAAAGAGATTCTTTTTATTTCTGCAAAAAGATTTGCAGGTGAAATTATACTAGGGTGTATTATGCCTAATTTGCAAAACGTAATAGAGTTCTCGATATTTTGCAATGTGCTTAATAATGAGTTATATAAAATAATTAGTTGGTTATACGAGTCTTTTGCAAAAAGAATATCCTGAATTTTAACGTCTTCTCGCAATAGTTGATCCAAAAATAATATTTTAGATCTTAACAAGTTTTGATTATGTTGAATATCTCTAATTGTATTGTTAAAGTTTTTGATAACTTAATTATTAAGAGAGTATTGCATTTCTAGCTGGGTCTGCCAGTTATTACCCTTAGTTTCTAAATGGTTTAGTATTTTATAGATTTTGTCCCCATCATTAGAATCTAAGTTACCTGTGATACCTTTAATAACAGATCCTGAACTGTTTATTAAGCCTCTTTTAAGACGACTAGTATTATGTAAAGAAATAGTTTCTAACTTAGTAAGAATAGATTTTTTACAAAACATAGCAATATTTTCGTAATGTTCTAATTCCCTAACTAAATTTGTACTTCGAATAAGTAACCTTAAGATTATCATGTTGGATAATTAAATTCTTATATTCTACGAAGATTTGTTCTAGGTCATAAAAATGTACGAACATATGTTCGGTTCTTTGAAGTTTGGCGGGTCCTAAGTTTATTGGTAAGGCGCCCAAATTCTCCGTAATATTTCTTATTTCTGTCCCTTGTCCTGGGATGAGGAACCTGAAATATTTTTAAAATGATAAGTTTTTCTTTTCGGTCTTTTGACGTTAGATAGGTGTATTTTATCCGTAGTGTTTCCGTGAGTGGGATTAATTCTAGCGGTTTTTAAATTTTCGTTGACCTGAGTTATTTGCTCTGGTTTGTATTTATTTGATGTTTTTGACTGCTTTTGTTTGTTTGTAACGAGTACTTTTTCAGAAATTTTTGGCAATTCTTCTCGAGATTCGTTAATTTTGTTGACAACTTTTTCTTTAGATTGTTGAATTGTTTCGTTTAGCTTTTGATAAAAAAGTTTCATTTTGTCGGGGTGATTAGAGATGTAATTATTGACGAGTTGTTTTTCTATCTCGAGATTAAAAGGGGATTCTGCAGCTAGGTGGCCTGTAACTATTTCATATGGGGCTAGATTAGTGACAGAATGTATAGTATTATTATATGCTAGTACAGCATAATTGACTTTCATTTCTATGGATTCATTTTTAAAATCTTGTTGGTTATTGAGCAACCTGATGTGCTCGATCAGTGTGGAGTGGAATCTTTCTATAAGACCATTGGATTCGGGGTGTTGGGAACCTAAAAAGTGAATCTTAATCTTATGTGTCTCGAGAAGTTCACGAATTATAGAGTTTTTAAATTCTAATCCATTGTCTGAAATTATTTGTTCTGGGATACTGTGATGAGAGAAATATTATATTAAATTATTGGCTTCTATAGATTGCGCAGAGTTTAATTTATACCCTTGAGCATATTTAGAAAACGAATCAACTAAGGTTAAAAATTTGCAATTTTCTAGAGAGATACTGTCGATATGTAAGATTTGGAAGGGTTTAATTGCTGTAGGTGTGATGTTTAGTTCTAATTTCAGCGGTTTCCTATCATATTTCGTTAATTGGCAAATTTCGCATTCGTTAATATGAGTTTGGATAGAAGCACGTTGATTAGGCCAATAATAGTTATTTTTTATGCGTTTTTCAGTTTCATCGATTCCGCGATGATTTGTTTTCCCTTCGTGTTGGTTAATGAATAATTGGTGAATAATTTGCTTTATTTCGTCATTATCAGTGACGTCAATTAATTTCTTAGTACATTTAATCATGTTGATTTGGGAATTTTTAAAGTATTTTTGTAAAACAACACTAAATTTTTCGTACACGGGGTCTTCGAAATATAAGTGATATTTCACTTTGAGAACAATGGTCTCTTAATGAAATTTAAAACATCATTTTCAAAGTTGTTTTCTGAAAACTGAATATAAGTGCGTTGTTTAGAATTAAATAGATCAATGCGAGATGGAGTAGCAGGGGCATACTTTACTTCAGAAATTATTAACTGATTTTTACCGAGATTAACAGGACATTCTATTATAGGAATACCTATTATTTAAATTTAAATAAAATTAATAAAGATTCATTCTCATGTTCATTATTTTCATTAATATTTTGATTTATTTTTTCGACATATTCTTGAAGCTTAAATATAGATTCGGAACTAGGTTCGGTTTCGTTCGCATTTAATTCTATGCGAGACAGTGCGTCAGCATTTTTATTAAGACAACCTTTTTTATAAACAATGTCGTAATCGTACTCTTCCAGTTTTAAGCGCCAACGTATTAATTTTGAATTTGGTTCTTTTAGTGAAAATAACCATTCCAAGGGCTTGTGATCGGTGACTATTTTAAATTTGCGTCCAAATAGATAGGGCCTAAAATATTTAGTGGTCCATACAATAGCAAGAAGTTCTTTCTCGATGGTTGAATAATTTATTTCTGACTCATTTAAGGTTCGACTAGCGTATGCTATTGGTAGGTCTAATCCTATTTTACCTTGAGAGAGAACAGCTCCTAAGACGTAATTAGAAGCATCACACGTTAATATGAACGGCTCAGCAAAATTGGGATACTGAAGAATTGGTTCGTTTGTTAAAAGTTGTTTGCATAATTCAAAACATTTAATATATTCAGGATATTTTATATCTATCACGGCATCTTTTTTTAGTCTTTTAGTAAGAGGTTTCGTTACTTTGGCGAAATCTTTAATAAATTTCCTATAGTAACCCAAAAGTCCCAGAAAGCTTTTTATTTCTTTTCGGGTTTTTGGCAAGGGAAAATTCTGGATTGCGCAGATTTTGTCCGGATTCGGTTTTACAGTAGTTATAATATGGGAGCGCCTCCTCCTCCTCCTCTTCCTCTCTCTCATGTCCCTCATTCTTAACTTCCTCCCCTTTTATTCTCATTCGCATCATATTTTTAATTTTTTCTCTTTGTTCTCCCACATTTGATTTTGCATTCTTAAGTCTTATAAATAGGTGCATCAAGATCATTTTAGTATGTTAAGGTACGAGTGACTGTTAAAAGAAAAAAATCTGTTGAATAAATCTATTAATAATAATATTAAAATAAAATGAGTGAATCAGTTGGAGAAAGAAATCGATCCATTCCGCTTCAGAGCCTCGAAGAAATTATACCAGGAGTTCAAGAAGAAAATATACCATTAGTTCGAGAAGAAAATAATGGGATTGTTTTAAAAAATTTGAACAAAACTGAGAGTGAAGAGAAAAAAGTGTTTTGTGCTATTTGTTTTGAAATAATCGAATATTATGATTCATGTAGACCAAATACATGTTCCCACATTTTTTGTTTAAAATGTATTTTAAGATGGAATGATGAAAATTGTTGTTCTATAATGGTAAACAATTGTCCTGTATGTCGCACTAGATATTACTATTTGGTACAAATCTTCAAAGATGTAATTAGACATCATTTTGTTGTAATTTTAAAAAGAGGATAATATTTTTTTTATAATTTGTGTTTGTGAAAACTCTGGTAACAAATAATTTTGTAAAAAAAGTAAATGTAAATATATATATAATAATTGACACACATTTTTTCCTTTTCCTATATTGAAACGACAACAATGATCTAACAAGTTTTTTAATACATACTAATTTTCACATTACATAACAAAACAATTGTTATGGGTTGACACAAAAAGTGCCACGCCCTAAAATGGCACCACTTTTGCAGATCGAATCTTAAATTTTCTTATGGGAATTTACATGTAAAAATGACGGTTTTGATTGTCGGACCGGCATAGCCTAATCTACTACTTTTTAATTATACTAATAATATTAATATAATTTGCATCAAGTAAGAGAAAACTCAATTGAATACAGAAACAAGCGTTAACAAAATGTTATGCTAATATATGAGTGCTTCTAGTGGCAGTAGACATAATCGACACTTTTTTTACATATGATTAACTATTTCATTTACAAATACAGTGTCAGATGTTAGAATAAAAAGAAGTATTTTGCATATAGCACTGAAAATATATAACCGCTTATAGTAACATTTGACATTTTTAAATTAATATTCTTGACGTATTCTTATTATCTTTACAATTTAAGTTTAAAATTAATATTTTTGACATTATCTATCCATTACGTTTATAACCTATATTTAAAATTAATATTGTTAAACTAATCTACCCATCACATTTACAAACTATGTTTAATATTAAACCTAACCTAACCTAACCTAACCTATATTTAAAATTAATATTGTTAAACTAATCTACCCATCACATTTACAAACTATGTTTAATATTAATATTTAACAATATAATTTTCTATTTCTTTTTTTTCATTTTTGTTGCAGTAAAAGCAAGCATGTTCAGGAATTAGTATAAAAAGATGTATCCTACAAATAGCACAATGTAAATCAGAAGCACTAACAACATAGGCTCTTTTGTAGTGGCAGCTCACGTGATCGGATTCCCCTCTCCGTAAATATCTCATGTGAATTGCACTACAAGGAAGGCAAATAGCAAATGTTCCTAGTCTTCGACTTTCAATTTTAGAGTAGCTTTGTATAACACATACATCTTTTTCTTCAAAATTATTAAATAATTCACTAGCCCTAAACTTGCTTACTTTTACGTCACCCTCGGTTCCTAAATTTAGTAATTGTCCATCCATATCCACTCCTTCGTCAATTTCCTGATCATCTTCCTCCATCTCTTCCTCTTCCTCCTCTTCAATATAATTAATATCGATGTTACATAAGAATGATCTTCTAACAAGCCTAGATGACTTGTCCAAAAATGAATGTTTATAAGTGATGGAATCGCCTTCCAAGTTATTAAAAATCTCTTCTCTTTCTTCAATTTGAGCGGCGATCTCCATATTATTTTCTTCAATTTGGACAGCGTTTCCATTCATATTTTCTGCCATTGTTAGGAACTTTGGATTTAGATCGATTTATTTGATAAAAAATTTGGTTATACGTTAAAATAATAGCGACAACTGATATTACAGCGAATGTTACTGTATGATCGTCGAGTGGATGTTCTTAAGTATATATCCCATCAACCACCACTTTTACTACCTGCAATACATAAGTTTTTTTTTTTTTTTTTTTTTTTTTTTTTTATTCACTGTCCCTTTCCCTGTCAGTTGCCTCGGGGGGGGGGGGGGGGGGGCAACGGGGGCTTCGCCCCCCTCCCCGCTCCGCCAACCCCCCTAAGGGGGGCTTCGCCCCCCTTAAACCCCCCTCACCCTCACCTTATCTTCTTTCTCTCCCTTCCTTCTTTCTCTTTTTTATATGTTTCTCCGTTTTCCTTCCTTCTCCTTTTTCCTTCCTTCTCCTTTTTCCTTCCTTCTTCTTTTTCTTTCCTTCTCCTTTTTTCTTTTCTTCTTTTTTAATCTAACCTAACCTAACCTAACCTAACCTAACCTAACCTAACCTAACCTAACATAACCTAACCTAACTTAACTTAACCTGAAGAGGGTAGCCCGAAATTGGGGAGCCGGGATTTGAGTCTCGGAAATTAAGGGGTCCGGGGGGAAGGGGGGGAGGGGGAGGGGGGGAGGGGGGGTAAGGTAGTTGATCGGCTTGGGAAAGTGGTTTTTAGAGATTGTCGTTCAACTTTAAGTAGGACACATGTGATTAACTTTTGCATATAAAATCGCCTCAGCGAAGAGACGAATGCAATTGATTTCTGCATTCACACTGTGCAGAGCTCGCGAGTTTTCTGGTGTTTACATTGTGTTTATTTGGTAATTTTTCAATTTTTATTTTTATTTCTAACATTTTTATTTGGCAAGATTTAATTCTTATATATATTGGTGACATTTTTATGTACATTTGTGGCATTTTATTTGTTATTACGATTTTTTTTCATAATGGACAATTTTTTGGCATCGAGTAGCAAAATTATTGACAATGACTTTGACTTATACACATGTACTCAAATGCAGAATTTTGCAAACCAACAAAACAATGAAACAGACGTATTTACAACTAGTCAACAACAAACTATTCAGGACTTGAATGAAATTATTTATAATAGCCAAGTTCAAAATAATGCCAACAAACAGAACAACGAAAAATATTTATTTACAGCTAGTCAACAAGAAACTCTTGACGATCTTAATGACATTATTGACAACAAATCGGACTTAATTACAACAAAAACTAAACAAACTCTTGAAGAACTGAATGACATTGACGAAACTCAAAATTCTAGCGATGAGGATATTGTTTGTTTTCAAAAATCTAATACAAATTATTTAACATTAAAATCGCCAATTAATTCTCCGAGACCAATTTGCTCTCCCTTTTTGTTTAGTGAAAATTCTGATTCGGAAGAAGAACAAATTGATCAAAATTTAAGTTTGGCTATTTGTCCTACTAATTCACCATATGATATTGTAAATTCTGATTCGCAAGAAAAACAAATTGATCAAAATTTAAGTTCGGCTATATCTTCTATTAATTCACCATTTGCTATTGTAAATTCTGATCCGCAAGAAAAACAAATTGATGCAAATTTAACTTCGGATATTTCTCCTAATAATTCACCAGTTGAACAAAATTCAATTTCGAAACCATCATTTATCATTAAAAAAAATTTTAAAATTAATAAAAAAAATAAAAAACAAATAGCAAACCTTAAGTGTCTGGGTTTCGCTATTCAAAATTTAACTAATTTGATCACAATTAAAAAGGGAGACGAAAGTACGGTGAATTATGTTAAACAGGCCTTTGACAAATTAGTTGACTCATTTGAAGAAATGGATTCATAAAGTCAATTAATTTCTATTGCTTTTTTCAAAATTTGACTGTAACTAAATAAAAATGCACAATATTAATTTTATTATTATACAAAGAACTTCAAAAATGCAATTGCTTTTTTCAAAATTTGACTATAACTAAATAGAAATGCACAATATTAATTTTATTATTATTATTATCCAGAAAACTTCAGAAATGCATAAGTGTGTAACATGTAATAAAGTCTTCACTAGAAAGGATAATTTATTGCGACATAATAAAAAACATGTTAACGGAAATTCCACAAAACTCAACAGTTGGTTGAAAAAACCAAAGCTTGTTAAAGGTAAGAACATTTTATTTTTCATGTTATATTTTGTAAAATATTTTTTTCTTAATTTATAGATTCTACAAATATTGTAAAATATTGTAAAGAATGCAAGAAAAATATAAACCAAAGTCTATGGGGTGGACATCTTCGATCTAGTGTGCACAAGAACAATTCCAAAATAGGCTTGGAGGAAGGTGTTGAAATTATCAAGTCAGCATTCAGGGAACGAATAATATCTTATAGGATTTCCTCACACCAAAACTTCATAAATGTGAAAGAGTATTTTCAACATTTGGAATACAAAATTGCACATCTAATAGATCAAGAACTGCAGAAACATAAATGTATCAAGCTAAATATGGAACTGTTCGGTTTCTATTTTAACCCCAGCAGCGACAGCTATGATGTCAAATCTTTTAATGCGCCGTTCCAAGTCATTTGCCAGGGATATCAGAAAAAAGAACTGTTAGAGCAAATCTGCACCATTATTGACCAGAAAGCTGACGAATTTGCAGAAAGAGATTCAGGTAAAGAATTTATTTTCGATTTTACAACAGCAACAAAAAAAGTAATTTTTTAATTTTTACGTTGCAGGATGGGCTTTGATGAATTTACTTCATTTGGAAATTAATGTTAACAAGCACAATCCGCTGAGAGCCTCATCTTTTATCGAACTTCCTCAAGAGATCAAGAGACGTCAAGCTGTGATCAACATTAGGAATGATGACAACTTTTGCTTCGCCTGGGCAGTTGTGTCTGCTCTTCACCAACCAAGCGGATTAGATTTTGAAACTTCATCCTACCCACACTACTCTTCTGTTTTGGATATGTCAGGTATAGAATTTCCAATGTTGCTAAAGAACATTAAGATTTTTGAAGAAAAAAATAACATTTCTATTAATGTATATGGATTAGAAATTATAAATCCTAAAAAGGGGTATGAAGTAATTGGTCCACTTTATTATTCATCGAATAAAAAAAATCAACATGTCAATTTATTGTTAATAAGTGATGATGATGAAAAAACTTTTCATTATTGCTATATTAAAGATTTATCAAAACTAGTTTCTGCACAAATTTCTAAACATCACGGAAAAAAATATATTTGCGATGGTTGTTTACAATATTTCCCTACAGAAGAAAATTTATTACAACACAATAGCTATGATTGTGATCATTTACGAATTAACCTACCTTCTAAAGAATTAATAAAAGATAAGTTTGGAAACTATTCATATGATAATATTTTGAAATTTGTAAATTATCATAAACAAATGAAAGTTCCTTTCGTGGTGTATGCAGATTTTGAATGCATTTTAAAGCCTTTAAATAATGACAATGTTGATAAAAATCCTAATACTTCATACACCTTAAAACAATATGAACATATTCCACATTCATTTGCCTATTACATTAAATGTTCATTCGACGATAATTATTCTAAATTTGAAAAATATAGAGGTCAAAATTGTGATACATTATTTATAAATTCTTTAGAAAGAGATGTGTATAACATATACAATAAATATTTAAAGACTCCTAAAAAGATGATTCCTTTGAACGAACTGGACAAAATTTATCATAACTATGAAACAGTTTGTCATATTTGTAATAAACCTCTTTTAAATGACAGGGTTGCAGATCATTGTCATATAACCGGTCTTTATAGAGGTCCAGCTCATTCACTCTGCAACATAAATTACAGAATACCTAACTTTATTCCAGTTATATTGCATAATTTGCGTAATTATGATTCTCATCTATTTCTTAAAAAATTATGCTTAAACAAAGAACAACTAACAGTTATCGCACAAAACAAGGAAAAATATATTTCATTTGAAAAGCTTATTCATGTGGATAACTATTTTGATAAAAAGACACAAAAGGCTAAGAAAAAAAATATATCATTAAGGTTTATTGATTCTTTTCAATTTCTATCCCATTCTTTATCAAAACTCTCTGAAAGCTTAAAAGATGAACAATGTAAGGAAATAAAAAAAATTTTCAATGATGAAGAAAGATTTAAACTTATTCGGCAAAAAGGTGTATTTCCTTACAATTATATTGATGATTATTTAAAATTAGAAGAAACAACTTTACCTCAAAAAGACCAATTTTATAATACTTTAACGGATGAGCACATCAGTGATGCAGAATACCAAAGAGCTGTAAAGGTTTGGCAATTGTTTAAATGTGAATCTCTTGGTCAATACTCCGACGTTTACTTACTCTCTGATACTTTACTTTTGGCAGATATTTTTGAAAATTTTAGAAGCACTTGTTTATCCACATATAAGCTCGATCCAGCTCATTTTTACACTTTTCCAGGTTTATCTTGGGAGGCGTGTTTGCGTTATACTGGAATAGAGTTAGAATTGTTAACTGATCCAGATATGATACACTTTTTCAAAAAAAGCGTTCGCGGTGGTGTGAGCTCTTGCATTTGTAGAAAATCTGAAGCTAATAATCCATTTCTTTTAAATTTTGATCCTTTAAAGCCAACTAAATACATAATTTATTATGATGCAACAAATTTGTATGGTTATGCAATGTCACAGCACATTCCAACGGGAGATTTTGTTTGGTTAACAGATAAAGAAATCAATGATTTAAATATTATGAATATTTCTAAAAAATCTAATAAGGGATATGTTTTAGAAGTTGATTTAGAATATCCTACAAGTCTACATTCCTATCATAACGATTTTCCGTTTTGTCCAGAAAACTTTAAACCGCCAAATTCTAAATGCATAAAATTAATACCCAATTTAAATGATAAATCAAAATATGTTATTCACTATCAATTATTAAAACAATGTTTGGAACATGGACTCAAGTTAACTAAAGTTCATAGAGTTTTACAGTTTTCTCAATCTGATTGGTTGAAAAAATATATAGACTTGAATTCAAGATTAAGAAATGATTCAAAGAATGAATTTGATCGTAATACTTACAAGTTGGCAAATAATAGTATTTATGGCAAGACTATGGAAAATGTTGATAGGAGAATTGACGTAAGACTTGTTACAGAGTGGGAAAAAAATAGAAGAAAAGATGGTGCTGAGAATTTAATTGCAAAACCATATTTCAAGGACTTAACAATATTTTCTGAAAACTTGGTAGCTATTCAAATGCAAAAGATTCAAGTTACTTACAATAAACCAATATATGTAGGCTTCTCAATATTAGATATATCTAAAACTGTCATGTATGATTTCTTTTATAATTTTTTAAAACCTCTTTATCAGGAAAATATTTCACTTTTATACACCGATACCGATTCGTTCATTTTAGAAGTCACAACTCCAAATATTTATTCTGACATGATAAAAAATATTCACAAATTTGACACATCTAATTATGAATTTAATAATATTCATGAAATGCCTATTACAAAGTCAGTTATAGGAAAATTCAAAGATGAATATGCTGGTGAACCCATTACTACTTTCTTTGGTACTGGAGCAAAAGCATATTGTATTAAAACGGAAAACAGTTTAACAAAAAAAGCAAAAGGTGTTAAAAAAAGTGCAATTAAAAAGCAGTTGGATTTTATTCATTATAAAGATGTTGTTGAAAATCATTCTAAAACCTTTTGTTCAATGTATGTTTTTCGATCTAGACAACATACAATTTTTACAGAGTTAATTAATAAATTGGCTTTGAGTTCCGAAGATGATAAGCGGTATAAAATTCCCTATAGTTTTAATACATTAGCTTGGGGACACCAAGATATTGCTTTGTATCAATGGAATGCAGAACATGAAGATTTAGATATATTTATGTAGATATTATAAGGTATTTAAATTTGTTGTTTTTGAAACCAAAGTTAGTCTTCATAAGTCTTTCACAAAATGTGCTTAGAAACTTTTGACAAAGAAATTGATAACAGTTATTTTAAAACATATGAAAACGACTTTCCACTTTTAAAAAATGGAAAGGAAAATTGAGACCAGAAGTGTTAGCTGGAGCTGGCTTTTACTATACTTCAATCAATGATATTTGTAAATGTTTTTATTGTGGTATTGAAATTTTTGATTGGTTAAGTTATGATGATCCTATTGTGGAGCATAAGAAATTTGCTAGGAATTGTGATTTAAATAACTGTTTATGGAAAAATAGGAATCGAATAATTGTAACCATTCAAAATAAGTCTTCAAGCTACACATTTTATATAGTATTATTAATATCCTTATTTATGAACTTTTACATATATTTAAATTAAGTATTTTATTGTTATTTTTTTACAACTGCTTTTGCTTTCGTGGTGAAAGTATCTGCTTAATGTTAATAAATTTGGAATATTATTATTAATTTGTTTTAATGACTATCAGTAGATCTCAATTTATTCTTCTTTATTTTATTTTCCAAAATGTTTTTTATGTTCATCATCCCCCTGGCGTAACACAGTGTGAAATATGTTTTTCTAATAAAACAGACGTCACTCTAAGTAAATATTGTAAATTTATAAAATTGGATTAATTAACAATAGTACAATTAGTTGGATGGAACGAATAAATGGAAATGAAAATGCAAGTAAATTTTTTAAAATTTTGTATCATTATCCAAATCGATCTATTTTTGATACAAATTGGATAGAAAGGTTAGAGTTTAAAAATAATCAGTTACAAATTTTAACCCCCAACTGTACCAATTATTATGACGGATTCAAAAATTATTACTTTTCCATCATTAGTGTTACATTAAACTTTGCATTATTTTTATACATTACCATTTTAATTATTTATCTTTATTATAAATTTCAAACTGGAAATCTATTTTTTCATTAATCCATTTTAAACGAAACTTTAAAGAAAGTGGGGATGAGAATATTTAAGTACAAGAATAACACAATATGTTTCAGTCTCGTTTAGTCATTATGAACAACGCCGTGGTTCATAAACCTTTGGAAACGCTTCTTAATTCAAAAATTTATTTTTTAAATAATTCTTTGTCAAAATTTGTTCTTGTTGGCATTAGTTTAAATGATTTTTCTCCAAAAATTGTAATTGGTGGAAAAACTGGATTTTCAATCGCACTAACCGAAGAAAATTGGAAAGACATTTGTGTTCATCAAGGAATTATTGTAAACAATTTCTACTTTCCTCAAGTTGATCAAACCAGTGTGAATATAAACAACATTCATCTGCAGGTTCAGAAAATAAATGATACCCCTGTTCTACAAATTACAAAAGGCCCACACTTCATATACTTAGGACAAGAGTCTTTGGACAATTTGTGGCGATTAAAGGAAATTATTGATTATAGATTATCTATACTTAAAAGGCAAGAATTCAATACATATTTCAAAATATTTCAAAATAATATTTCATCTGATTGTGGCGACTTGTGTACGCATGTTTATAATATAATAAGTCCAACAGAAAATCCTAACAGTGAAAATGTTTCAACTATGATGGAATTACTTGCTTTATATCCTGAACAAATGGAAAACAAATTGAAGCAAAATGGAACAAAACGAAAATATTACGAAGAAAACAATGAAAATGGATCAAAAAGAAAATATTACGAAGAAAACAATATCTTTTCTGGAAGAGAACAATAAGGTGCATGTGTTAGTGAAGTGGAGCTTTGCTTACAGACAAGCCCGTAGGAGTAACTTTCAGATGTGGTACTTAGATAGACTCCGTTTTGAAAAAAGAATAAATGATTGTAAACTTATTCTAGATTCGATATTATCTGAGGAACATAGAAATAAAATATATTTGACACGTTTTAATAAAAATTGTATTTGATGTTTTACTTAATAAAATTTTAGTTTAGTAAATGTGAATTTTATTTGAAATTAATTAGCACATTAAGACTTTGTAATTTGTATCAGCTAAAGCATAAAGTGAGGAACAGAAATAAAACAAATTTAACTAAAATTTAATTTCAATTTAATTAAACAATATTTTTTTTATCAATCCATGTATTATATTTTTTATCAAGTCCTAACCATTTCACATAAACTTTGTTTCCTTTCCTTCTCAAAATCTTCTCAATAAGATACACATCGGTATGCTTTACTTTTAGTAATTCTTGCTCATAAAAACCACCCAGAATGTCCTGATTATCTTCGTCTTGAATTAAATATGTCCAAGGGTTTGTCATCTTAACTTCTTTAATGTGGAATATCTCATTTGACCAATTTGGTGTGTAACCTTTTGAAAATGCCTCTCGATGCTTGCTTATTCGTACGTGATCACCCACTTTAAACTTTGGAGATTTTATATCTAACGTTTTAGCATGAGTAAATGCAGATTTCAAGATTCTATTTTCATTTGTTTTATTTACTTGTTTTGGCTTCATTCCTATTGAAGAATGTTTTGTATTGTTATAATCTTTTACAATATCCGCTAATATATTAAACCATTTGTAATTTCCTTGAATGCTAAATATTTTCCACATATTATTCTTTAAAGTCCTGTTCACTCTTTCTACTATACTCGCTTTCAAATTGGAAAACGTGCTATAATGGTTAATTCGAAATTGTTGCATCAAATTTTGAAAATTTACATTGAAAAACTCTCTTCCTCTATCCGTTTGCAAGTTTTTTGGTGGAGTTTTTGCACTGATTAATATTTTTTTCATTGCCGCTGTTACGTCTTTTCCAGATTTAGATTTTAACGGTTCGGCCCAAACATACTTAGAAAATACATTTATGGTAATCAAGATATATTTAAATCCCTTATTAAATTTGGCATAGGGTAACATTTCAACCAAATCAGCTTGAAAAAGATCATTTAACCCTTTCACTACCACCCTTCTGCGTTTGTAGTTTTTTCTAGCAGGTTTATGTAATTCATTAACGACTTGCTGTTTAACGGTTGTCATGACAACAAACTTGTTTATTCAATTTTAAGGAAGTTCACTTTCTATGTTTTGTAATAATTCGAAATATAACTTTTATATGTTTTTTCCCATTCATTCAATTTATCAATTTGTATTGTATAACTTTTTTCATTTAAAATTTTACTAATTTTAGTAATCTCCTTTTCTAACGCATTAAAGGATTTTTTTATCTCTCCAGTTAAGAAAGTAGTTGATCTACTATCACTATTTTTTAATTCCTCCTCTGTTTTATTTAATTCTTGTTCTAATTTCTTAATTACACTGGACATTATATTTTCCAAGGAAATATATTGTTGATTTTCTTCCAAAGTGAGTTGGTCAATTGTTCTACTGTTAAGAATGCTATTTTGATTTCTTTTTTTTTCATCATCTAACCTTTTTATAAAAGTTCTTAATTGTTTAATTTTTTCCTTGTGTTTTTCAATTATTACTTCTCTTATATTTGTTTCCATTATTTTATTAATTTTGTTGATATCATCACTTAATTTTTTGTCTTCCTTTTTAACATGTTCATTTAAAAATTGCAAATCTTTACTTATTTGATTTAGCGTTAGCAACTGTTTATTAACGTTTTCAATTGAGGTATAACATACTTTAATCTGGTTTTCATACTTTAAAAAATTTTCATCAAAAACCTTAAGCTTTTCAGCAAAGATTTCATTATTTGTTTCATTTTCACCTAATCTCCTTTTTAAATTATTAATGTCACTTATTCTCTCTTGATTTTGTTTTGAAATATGGCGTCCAAATTTATCAACTGTCATGTTGAGCTTTCATTAAACAATAAATATGATTATATTTGATAGCTGTTATTTATAGTATTACTTTATCTTCTCTTAATTCTTCAATAATAGAGATAATCTCGTTACTATGAGCATTATTTCCCGCATCACTTGATGAAATTAATAAACGTAGCCTATCAACAATTTCGTTTACATTATTCCAGTATACATAGTCTGTATTTGATCTGTTTGTTTTCAAAATTAATCCCTTTCCTGTAGATTTGGCTCTAGTTGTTCTAAACGGAGGTTGTGGTTTGTTAAATGCTGTAACTAATCTTGGCAAGGTTTTTGTCTTTGTAATCCCCTTTCTTTGTAAATATGGTCCTATTATTGTAACATATTTGTGTGATGTATTTCCTTGAACTTGTTCATTTGAATCAAAATTCCTACGATATACATTTGTTTTAGCTAGAATGTTCATGTAATTATCTAAATCTTCCTTCTTATAACCTATCGGTTCTTTTTTGAAAAGCAATTCGTATAAACCTGGCGTGCCTGTGTACGTTATTCCTCCCACTTTAATGTCCTTTCCAATAATTTCTACCGGTATCTGTGTTAAACCAAAAGAAAACTTATCCGTTTCGAGGTCATGAACTATTCCGTAATAATGGTCAAATTTATGTTGTGTATCTTTCACACCCTCATCAATATATGATCTGGGTAATTCATGAAAATCTGCTAAGTAATCTTTATATGATGGTGTACCAACATAGGTTTGAATTGTTTTTCTAGTTTGTTCCAATATGTCTGACAAGTTTAAATTTGTTGTTGTGTCACTAGAAGGATCTGAAGTTTCTGCTATAACAGTTGATGACAATGGTTGTACTACAGGAGAGGAAGAAGTGATACTACTGTCATTTAAAAATGTTGGTAGTTCTGTAGGGAGTAACGGAGTTTTTCCTGTTTTCTGAATATTTTTCGTCGGAGTTGATGTTTTATAAAGCTTTGTAGGTGTTTTGAATTCTTCATACTTTGAAACTCTTTCTTCTTTTAAATCGAATGGTTCGGATTTACCAATACTTGAAATTAGCTGTTTAAGTGGTTGTGTTATTGGTCTATAAGTTTGTTCTAATTCGGACTGAGCAGTAGAAGTAGCTAATTTCAAGCTTTGATATTTCTGCTTCACGGCTTGTCTCGATTTTATTAATTCTCGAGCTAAACGTTTATCCATGCTGTACAAGTTTTAAATGAAATAAAACTGCAAATTTTTTACTTTTATAAATATATAAAGGAATCGAATTTACTCCTATATCTGCCGTGATTTACTTCACAATCTTTGTCAATTACAAGAAAGCCATATGGATCCATCCAACAGTTAGCACAAATATTTTTAAACTGATCAAATGTCATATCCAATATACAGTGGTCATTATATATATGTTTTAAACTCAAACAGTCCTGTTTAAATAAAATTAATAAGTTTGCATTTTCTCGAATTAGACGTTTAAGGATTGAGGAATATCCTTGAAAAATAAAAAAACAATCGGTGTTTCTATGCCTTCCATGCGTGAAATAGTCCCTAATAATAGATTGATTATGACAAGGAATATCATCAAAAATGATAACGGAATTTGGCTTTATCTCATGAGGTGAAATAATGTTCTCATCGCTATCATATTCAAAGTATCCAATTTCTTTCATAGGCTTTAACAACTTCCTTAAATATTCATATTTTGGTTGATCTAATGACTTTGAATAAACATAGACATTTTCAAACCTAATTCCATTAGGATGCTCGAGCAGTGTAAGCATAACGTTGGTTTTACCGCTACCACTGCAACCAACTATAAGCCCTCTTTTTGAACCACCGCAAAATAAGTCACCATGTTTTCTCAACTGTTTACTTAAAATTTTTTCGTCATGATTATTTACTGGTAATGAGAATTTTTGTTTTTCAATCCTCATTCTTAATCACACTAGTAAATATTTTTAGCTGTAAAAGTATTTATACCAGAAAAATGTCAATGTGTTTTTAGTATAAAAAGAACTTCAATGACTGTGGGTCGTCATAAGTTGAAAAAAACTATTAAAAGACGTAATAGAAAAGGCTCTGGTTTAGTAAATAAATTAATTAGTAAATTACCTTTCGAAGTTCATATACCAGGATATAATTATTGTGGTCCCGGCACCAACTTGGAAAAAAGATTAACTAGAGGTGACGTTGGTGTAAATCCATTGGATTCCGCTTGCAAAGAACATGATATATCTTACTCTCAGACTGAAGATTTATCAAAAAGACACATATCTGACCAAATATTAGAAAAAAAAGCCTGGGATAGGGTAAAAGCTAAAGATTCTTCTATTGGTGAAAAAATTGCAGCTTTAAGTGTTGCAGGAATAATGAAGGGTAAAAGAAAGTTCGGTTTGGGATTAAAAAATACAAAAGGGGGTAAACTTAAATTGAGAAAAAAACGTATCATTCGAACACCCAAAAAAATTGGAGGATTTCTACCTCTTTTGTTTCCCATTCTTGGCGCTCTGGGTGCACTAGGTGGAGGCGCGGCAGGAATTGCTAAGGCAGTAAATGATGCTAAAGCAGCTAAACAGCAACTAGAAGAAATACATAGACATAATATTGCAATGGAAAATGCTTCTAAAGAAGGTAAAGGATTATATATTAGACCATATAAAGGAAAGGGACTATTTATTAGACCTTATAAAGGAGGATCCGTCAAAATGAAAGCAATCAGACAAAAAAAAACTCAAAATAAGTTTTCCAAAAAGAGCACTTACGAACAATGATATTATTAAATATGTAAAGCTGTTAAAAATAACTGGCTTTAGAGGTGTTTTTATGCTCGATGAACTTCCAAAAAAAATTAATCTGAAAGAATGTGGTATTGTAAATTTGGATAAAAAACAAAATAAAGGATCTCATTGGACTGCTTATATTAAAAATAACAAAAATGTAATATATTTTGATAGTTATGGAAATTTAAAACCACCTTTAGAACTTCTCAAATATTTTAATTCGAATGGCAAAGTGGATGTATTTTATACTTATGAAAATAAACAAAAATTTAATTCATATAACTGTGGTCAACTATCCCTAAAATTTTTGCAAAAAAATATATAAACTCATTATTTATTGTAATATCTCATTCATAAATAAACTGCAATGTCTACCACAATTGCCATATCAGGAAACAGTTCTGTTTTGTCTGCTGATTTTAATCCGCCCATATATTTAGAGGATGAAAAACAATATTACCTGGGTTTAGCTGATTTTGAAACGTTTATGACTATCCCCAATATAAAAGAAGGATATAATAAATTTTATATAGATAATAAAGTAATTGTTATTCCCGACGGAACTTATGACATTACAGATATAGAAACATACATAAGAGAAAGTATAGAAGATTTATTTCCGAATGAAAAAATTTTTTTTCTTTTAAAAGCAAATGTTAATACTCTAAAAACTTTTTTAATGTGTAGTAGAATAATTGATTTTACCAAGGAAGATTCGATAGGAAAAATGTTGGGTTTTAATAGCAGGATACTAGAAGCTATGAAAGAGGAAGAATCAGATAATGTTGCAAAAATAACTAAGGTGAATGCTATTTGTATTGACTGTAATATTTGTGTCGGTTCTTACAATAATGGTAAACCTGTTCATATTATTCACCAGTTTTATCCAACTGTAGCTCCAGGGTATAAAATAGTTGAATCTCCTTTGCCCATTTTGTATTTTCCAGTTAGCGTCAAAGCAATTAACAATATAACAGTTAAAATAGTTGATCAAGACGGAGAACTTATCAGTTTTAGAGGAGAAACTATAACAGTAAGGTTGCATTTACAAACAAGTGAAATATAAAATGGTTGTTAGATATAATAGAGCCCTTGGGATGAGACTTGCCCCTACCACTATCAACAAAGTAAAAACTTATAAAAAGAAAAAGCCTAAACAACAGTTCAGTATCAAATCCAACACCAACAAGTTAAGACGAGATAATCGTAAATTTCTCACATCCTTGGGTTTCACTGTTTTAAAATAATGAACATATTAAACGTAAACGAAAAGCTTTATGTAGACAATTCCATCGTCAGTTCTGAGCTTCACACATATCAACCATATATTTCTTCAAAATTCGATTACAATGATGAAATAAGGATCCCAATTCAAGAACTCGATGCTTACACTCTACCATCAGATAGTTTACTTTATATCGAAGGAAAATTAACTAATACAGAAGGTAAATATAAGAAAGAATTGCTATTTATTAACAATGGTATAGCCTTTTTGTTCAGAGAAATCCGCTATGAACTAAACGGAATTACTATAGATTCAATAAGAAATGTTGGATTAGCATCAACCTTAAAAAGCTACCTTTCTCACAATACCAACGAAAGTTTAAAACTGGAAAATGCAGGTTGGTTTCCACATCGGAAAGAAGGTGATACAATTTTAGTTGATAATGATGGAAAATTCTCCGTATCCATACCACTAAAAATGCTTTTAGGATTTTTTGAAGATTACAGAAAAATTATTATGAATATGAAACAGGAATTGGTTCTTATTAGATCAACTGATGATTTAGATGGTGTTATTTTCAAAGAAGATCCGGCACACCTTGTTACTGCTCCTGACACTCCATTGGTTACTTTCGATAAAATTTATTGGAAAGTTCCTCACATTTTAGTTGATATGCCACAACAACTTGCTCTATCAAAAATATTAGAATCAAATAAAGATATATTGATAGGATTCAGGAGTTGGGAACTTGTTGAATATTCTTCTCTAACCGAAACAACCCGTCACACATGGCCGGTAAAAACAACTAGTAAACTAGAAGCTCCTCGTCATGTTGTGATTGGCTTTCAAGAAAACAGAAAAGGGAAAATTGTTAAAGATATGAGTAAATTTGACAATATTACCTTGTCAAATATTAGAGTATATTTAAATTCTGAAAGATATCCTTATCACGATTTGTACTTAAATTTCGAAGAAAACAAATTTTCTGCTTTATACGAAATGTTTGCCAACTTTAGACAGTCTTACTATGGTGTTCCAAATGAACCCATTTTTAATCCTGAACAATTCAAAAACATTAGTCCTATTACACATATTGATTGCTCCCATCAAAAAGAAACAATTCAAACGGGATCCGTAGTAATGAGAATTGAATTTGAGACACACAATGCAATTAAAAAAGATACTTCTGCTTATTGTCTTATTTTACATGACAAATTATTTAGCTACAACCCTCTTACTAAAATTGTGAAACAATTATAAACTTTATCCCCACTATTTTCATATTTCGATTTAATTTAAAGAAATTTTCAAAAGCTTTTAGTTTTAGTCATGACATCAAAACTACAACTACAAATTGAAAAATTTATTTTTAAAATTAATCAACTGAAAGAAGAAATTGCAAATTATTCAAGTAAAAAAAGTCTCATTAAAAAATTTGCTGCTTTGAAAATATGAGATTGGTTATAGATATTCAAGGATTCAAGGATGAAAAAAATAAATTTATACCGAAAGAGCTTGCAGCTTTTGATGGTTATGAAATGACTCATTACATTTTTAAAAGGCCTTTTCCAATGGAGTTTCTTTCACCTGATTGTCACAAGCAGGCGGTATGGTTAACGAAAAATTATCATTGTATACATTGGAATAATGGATTTACTCCATTACATCATTTCCCAAAAATAATTGAAACACTTACGAAGAAAGCAGATTTTGTTTTTGTAAAAGGAAGCGAAAAAAAGGATTTTATACAGAAATATTCTAAAAAGCCTGTGATTGAAATAGATGAACAACCAGCGCTAAAGCTAATGGAACCAAAATGCTTCTATCATTCAAAATCACCTTGTATGTGTGCTTTGACAAATGTGTTATTTTTATATGACAATTGTTTTATGAATGAATAAAAATATAAAAAACTTAATTACCTTTTTATTTTGCATTAACCAACCATGATTGAATACAATTAATATGATACCTTAAATCTAATTTTCTAAATTCATTTAAAAGTTCATACTCATTTTTATATTTTAAATAATCATTACAAAATTTAGCGGCTAATTTACATTGTTCCATTCGATCTATATTATTAACATATGCTGACAAATCTTGTGCTTCTGCGTCTTCTTCGCCTACAATTGATAAATATTGGAAGTATGCAGCAGATATAATAAACTCTTCATACATTTCAGTAACCATTTGCTCCATTGTAAATATTATTAAATTTATTCTTCCTTTTCAATTTCTTGAAGAATAGTATCCTCGTCAATAAATTGCTTCAAGTCTTTTAAATAGTAACCAAAGCCAATATCTTTTAGATCTTGAATAAGTTGAAAAAAATTTAATGTTTCAATGTATTTGTTGCAACAGAGGGCAGCCTTTACGAATTCCTCAGATTGATTACAATAAAAGTCTATCCACTCCGGACCACTTGCCATACAATATGAGAAATAGGTTTTTGAAAGATTACTAAATTTCTCCTCTAATAATTTAACTGCAATCAGCAACTCAGCCATTTCATTTATTTAACATAATATTTTAAATATGTAGGGGGACGTCTCTTGCGAATAGGATTAACTTTCTTTGATAATACCTGTTTTTTATCTTCGTATAATTGAAACCTCTTTTGGGTTGCAATAATAGCAGGTATAAATTGGCAATCTTCTCCTATAAATTCTATTAGGTGGCTTAATTCTCCTACAAAGTATGATTTCCCAAATGTATTGAAAAACGTAGTAAGGCTTATAATTCCTTCTAAATAATCATCACAACAGTCAATTGCTTCCAAATAATCTCGTTTCAGTGGATAAAACAGCTTGGTGTATTCATCTTTCGAAATCACTTCAAAGAAATTGAGATATTTAACTTTTAACTGTCTGATAGTTGTAGTTAATTTTTCGCGATTACACATAATTCACTTATTACTTGACACATTTTTTCTTTTTGTTTTATACAAAATTGGTGGAAAAATTCAAAAATAACTTTTTACGCAACTCGAGCACAGCTTAGTAAATGTGCCTCGGCATACTAAAATGATCATGATGCACCTATTTATAAGACTTAAGAATGCAAAATCAAATGTGGGAGAACAAAGAGAAAAAATTAAAAATATGATGCGAATGAGAATAAAAGGGGAGGAAGTTAAGAATGAGGGACATGAGAGAGAGGAAGAGGAGGAGGAGGAGGCGCTCCCATATTATAACTACTAAAAATTATAATAGGTAATTTCTAATAAAAAATGCTTTTCTTTGAAGTCCGGCATGCTAACGAACACCCGAAGTCTAAAGGTGACACGCTATAAAAAGGTAATCACAATTTTCTTGTCTAAACATATTTTTTTGTTGATGTACTGTATAAAATTATGGCAAGCGGATTAGTCTACACATTGAGATACAAAATCTTAAACTATTTTTCGTTTAAAAAATGATTTTCTTTGAAGTCCGGCATGCTAACGAACACCCGAAGTCTAAAGGTGACATGCTATAAAAAGGTAATCACAATTTTCTTGTCTAAATATATTTTTTTGTTGATGTACTGTATAAAATTATGGCAAGCAGAATAGTCTATATATTGAGATACAAAATCTTAAACTATTTTTCGTTTAATGTATATTTATATGTTTTTTACGTTGTGAAAAAGCCAGAAAGTTTGTTTAAAATAGGTTACATTATTTCACCAACTTTTCTATTAAAAAAACACTTTTTCATGTCTCCCTTAAGTTATATTAAAAGTTTGTTATTGGTAGTCATTTCCTAAAGACCTATTTGAATAAAAAGATGACTAATAAAAGAGTTTATAGCGAATTTTCAAACAAACTAAAAGTAGTTTTAAATGTCCGCAAGGTTTTATCGGAACGGGGACGACGACGACGCGACAATGCGACGCATGTTGCAAGCTACAAAGTATATTGACTGTGTTAGAAATCCCCAAACTTAATGGTAATTATTCTAGATTAGATAAATAAATTATTGTTAAGAAGTAGAGAAATATATTTTTGTCGGTTAGAGAACCCAAACCAAGAAAATAAATTAATTTAAAATATTAAATTAAAGCCGCAGAGCGGGCTCACCAAGGCCTGCTTGTCATACAGGGTTGTGTGTTTAATTCTCAGTACAATATGGCCTTTTTGGCTATTTATGAATTTATAGTGAATGGTTTAAATACAATTTGACACTAACATCGGCTTAATGTAGATTAATTATACTATAGATTTTTTTATATTTCTGAGAGTAAAAAGAGCAAAAAACCCTTTACGTATTTTCAAATCATCAGAAATAATGCGAAAATCTTAAAGCAGAGACACCGTAGCAACTAGCACTACACTACTTTCCAATCAACAACCTCTACATGCAAATTGCATATGTCTTGACACATATCATCATCTGATTGGAGATTAAATTAAGAAATTATTTAGTTATTGTTTTTAAGAGATTATTGAATTATTGTTTATAGCTGTTGAAACGGATCTTGACAAATCACCTTTCTAAAAATTGTATCTGCCCCTAGCTAAGAAGGCAACCGTTAAGGGCTGGATATAGAGTAAACTCTCAAAAAGAGCTGTTAGAGTAAGAAAGCATTTTAGCTGCCTTGTTAGGGAACTAACTAAGTCTTGAAGGTTTTTTGCACCACCTCAACTCTAAAGGATTTTACACAATTGCTTGCGAAGGTTACCATATTTCATAGTGAGAAAATGACCCGAAATGACAAGATGCAGAAGTTATGGAAAAATTAAATCTTCACTTGGGAAAGAGACTTAGAAACTCATACACGTAATATGAGCATTACCCGAGGAATAAAACTTACATTTGTCATATGGATGTTACAAGGTCGATCACTGCCTATGAATCTGGTTATCGAAGCTCCAACAAAACATAACAAAGCTTAAACGCAGTCACGCTTGAACCGTGCATGTTTAAATTCAACCAAGTCAATGCGCTCTTTTTCAATGAGAGCCCTGCAGGTATTCGTAATGTTCCCGACTATATATCCCTCTGATCACGAAAATTAGAAAACAATACGTTTTATAATATGTAACAACTTTCGGTATAGAAACGAACATAACTCGTGCAATTACTCAAAGAAGTCTGCGAAATAAAGATAGTTTCAAAATGCCTCGCTTGAGGTAGGGCCGACAATATTTTTCGCAAATTTATTTTTGACATAAATGACATTATTCAAACAACGGGTGATCATGAGTCTGCTGCAGAATGAGTATTACATATTTTTTGCAGGTGGATCAAAAGCAGGAATCTTTTGATTCAATGTTAGCGACCACTATACAAACATGCTTCACACGCTAAATTGACTGACGCAGCTATGCTACAATATAACTACAGTGGGAAAGTCACACAACATTCATGAATGTCTACCAACTAATCATAGCTTCTATTTGTTTGACTACAGGACAACCACAAGTTAATTCAACAAGTTGCTGCAAGTTATCTCAACAAGTTGACAGAAATGACGTGCCTAAAAAGGTTGGGATAAATTGAAACGCTGCAACTTACCTCAACAAGTAGGAAGAAGGAAACTGGAGTTACCAACAGGAATTCTAAAAAAAAATCTTCAAAATATAAAGCTAAATACCCATCTCTTTTAGAGGTTGCAAATAAGAAGATGAGATATTTATTTATGTGTAAGTGTCTTATTGTCTAATTAGTCAGAGAATCTATCATAGAAGACTGCTAGACTACCATCGCCAGCTTAAGTTCCCCTAATTAAAACAATGACGAGTTTGTTAATGACTGAGGACAAACCGTGTTCCTAGAGACGAGGTCCAATATTTTTACTAGAATCTCGCGCCTTGGATCTAAGAGCCACTTTTACCTATGCTGCATACAAACGCTCCTAACTTTGAGCGAAAGCTTTTGCGGTTTCTGTCAGTAAGGTGATTAGAGCAGTTAGAAACGTATAAAATAAGAAATTTATGATTCCATACCAGCATTAAACAGTACACATGATTAATATGCAGGAGAGTAACATTCTTATTTTAGTTTCGAAATGTACCGACACTACAAACGAAGTATTAGAATTAAGTATTATTAAAGTTTAAAAGCTGCAGGGAAACTTCGGTAGCGACGGGGGTTATTATGGTATATCATAGAAGCGACCATTACAATGAGTGACATGTCGGTCAGATACAGATCAACAGACATATTTTAACTAGAGTGTTTTAAGTCAGTGTAATGTATTATGGTGGTTTAAATCTTTTTAATGTATTAAATTTCCCTTAACGTCATCTAGACGTATACTTGAATTTTGTTTGTGCGTGCTTCTAACACTTAACAATATCAAAATTTTGTGGTTGTAAACCAATTAAAATTAAAAAGAAGCTCCACATTATCTACTGGCTGGATATTTGTAATATTTAAAACTATAAGAGGTTATGTTTATGCAATTTCAGACATTAATATTCTGTACAATTTTGTCTCCGACGAAAGTAAAAGCTTCGAAAATTTATGGATAAAACGCTTGCTTTAAGCAACCTATTGTTCCTTTCATTGTGGATGAGTTTTTGTTAGTTGTGTCATAAAAATTAAAGTTTAATTGCTTTTTTAAAATGCGAGGAAGTTAAAATAAAACTGCTGTTTAAATTAACATTAGAAATTTTAAAATTTAATTAAAACTGTTAAATGCAGCTCTGTATTGGGCTTATGACACACTATTGTTCAATGACAGTTACATATAAGTACATCGCTTCTATCCAGTGGTCCAACATACTAAATTTCCTTAATATATAATATGCACGTTATGTCAAGTAGATACTTGGAAACGTATTTTTTGGCAAATGTAATGTGGATCGAATACACTGGAATATGGATAAAGGGTGGACTAGAAAAACATGTAGACCACCAGATATAGTCAAGCTAATCTTGACTATATCTAAGCAAATAAAATAAGACGGGTGAAGCATGTGGAGCAACAAAAAGACGACCAGTTTGGAAACATATTTGCGTGCAGACGTTGTTTTGCAGTTTGTGCAGTCCTACGATCACTTAGATTTAATTACAATTCTCCGTCTGAAAAATCACGTCAAAAAGCATATTTTGCGTTCTTTTATTTGTTATTTTAAACTTTTACAATGTGTGGAAGATTTGATTACAGGAGCGTTTAGATGGCTATTGAGAAATGTTTAGAAATGCGTTTTATTAGTTTTTAGGTAAAATGATCACATTCATACATACGTGTGTTTAAAAAGATTTAATGGGGTCGTCCGTTACTTTGTGACAGCACATTTTAACAAATAAATGAAAACACATGTTTTACTTTGTTAACTATCGCTTATTTTATTTTTGCACCAAGCGTAATTGCAGTTTCGTACTACTAGTACTTTTCCAAACGCAATGAAAATATTTACTATCAAGTTGGGTATATATACGGACAAAAATTCTTATAATTATGATTAGGGAAAACCAACTGTACATTTTTTATGGTCAAAAAAGTTTTAATAGGGTGGTATTTCCTACATCTGTTTGTGAATTTAAAAGGTTAACATTTGGGTCTTTATGATGTTTATAAATTTCTATTGTAATAATGTAATATATCTAACTTATTTATGTCAGGGAATTTATGTGACGTTTCTAAGAAATGGTTGGCAAAATGAGAGTTCTGTTTTTTTTATCTATATGAGGCGTTATGCTCTTTGAATCTAACATCGAAATTTCTCCTTGTTTACCCTATATAGCAGCTATTGCATTCGTCGCATTTTAACCTATAAACTCCAGAGTTTTTATACTTATTTATTTTTGTGTCGACGTTAAAAATGAAATTAGAGAGTTTTTTTGACGATCGAAAGGTAACTTTAGTATCTTTATTTTTTTTTAAATATTTGCAATCTTGTTAGATATTGGTCCAAAATATGTAATTGTGGTACATTTTATATGGGAATCTTTAACCTTAGGATATTTTTGTTGGATAGTTAAAAGTTTACGTTTTTTAAAAATTAGTCTGATAATTTATAGCCATTATTTGTTGCTATAAATCTAATGAAATCAAGTTCCCTTTTTAGGCAATATTTGTCTAATGGTACAGAAAAAGCTCTATGAATCATAGACCTATATGCTGAAAGTTTATGCTCTACGAGATGAAGAGAGTCTTTCTTTGGTATAATTACATCTGCAGAGATTAAATTTTAATTTATTAAGTGATTTTTTTAATGTGATGTCTAGAAAATTGTTTTCTTCCATTTCGAGTTTAAATTTAATTTTGCTATGAATTGAATTAATGTGATTTAAAACTGTGTGTAGTTGTTCTTTATTTCCTGTGAAGCAGACCAATACGTCATCCACGTAGTTATGACAAAAAAAGATATCCTTTTCAAAGGGTGTATTTAAAAAATGTTCTTCAAAATGTGACATACAAATTTCTGCTAGTAATGGGTTTATGGGGGTGCCCATTGCTAAACCGTCTTTTTGTTTATAGTATTCCCCGTCAAATTCAAAGTAATTTTCGTTTATGCATAAAGTAAGCTCTAAGGAACTCTTGATGTATTACAGGGTTTATATGTTTTTTGTAATTATTTGGTTAATTTTAGTTTTTTAGTAAGTTCGATAGAGTTTTTAACAGAAAATTTTGGTTTAAATTGTGTGATATTTGTGATGATATTTCTAAAAATTGTATTACGTTTTAGAGCGGTATTCCGGGGTGTTTGTGTAAATATATAAAATGTTGTGAAAATACATAAAGAAGGGTCACCCGCTTTAAGGAATACCGCTGTAAAACTTAATACAATTTTTAGAAATATCACACAATTTAAACCAAAATTTCCTGTTAAAAACTCTATCGTACTTACTAATAAACTAAAAGTTATAACCTTGCCAAACAATAGTATTTTAGCATTCTTTGATGTCACCAATATTTTTCAATATACGAAATGAAGAATGCTTTGATATAATTAAACAAATACTCTCAAAGAAACACTTGAAATGGATGAAAACAATTCAATAAATTTTCTAGATATCACATTAAAAAATCACCTAATAAATTAATATCAACAAAAAACCCACCTCTACAGATGTAACTATACCAAAGGACTCTCTTCATCCCGTAGAGCATAAACTTTCAGGATATAGGTCTATGATTCATAAAGCTTTTTCTGTGCCATTAGACAAATATTGCCTAGAATGAGAACTTGACCTGATTAGATCTATACAAACAAATAACGGCTATAAATTGTCTGAAATTAGCAGACTAATTTTTAAAAAACGTAAACTTTTAACTATCCAACAAATATATCCTAGGGTTGGGTATTCCCATATAAAATATACAACAATTACATATTTTGGACCAATATCTACCAAGATTGTAAATATTTTAAAAAGTATTATAAATACTAAAGTTACCTTTCGTCACAAAAACTCTCTAATTTGATTCTTAACGTCAAAAGAAAAATAAATAAGTCCAAAAAGTCTGGAGTTTATAGGTTAAAATGCAATAGTTGCTATATAGGGCAAACAGGGAGAAATTTCGATGTTAGATTCAGATAACGCCTTATATAGATTAGAAAAACAGAACTCTCATTTTGCCAACCATTTCTTAGAAACGTCACACAAATTCCCTGACATAAATCAGTTAGATATATTACATTATGAGCAAAATAGTCGCAAATTAAAAAATTAATTAAAAACCATCATAAAGACCCAAATGTTAACTTTTTAAATACACAAACAGATGTACGAAATACAACCCTATTAAAAATTTTTTGACCATAAAAAATGTACAGTTAGTTGATAATCATAAGAAATTTGTCTGTATATATATCTAACTTAATTGTAAATATTTTCTTTGCGTTTGAAAATGTACTAGTAGTACGAAACTGCAGTCACGCCTAGTGCAAAAATAAAATAAGCGACAGTTAACAAAGTAAAACTTGTGTCTTCATTTACTTGTTTTATGTGTGTTTAGGTAAAGAAAATCCTCATTATTCACCCATAAAAGTAATGTTAATTTTCGCAGCACGGTACTAACTTGCGTTGGTCGATGTTGAAGAAAAATCACTGTCAAACATCGTTGTGCGTGGCTAGTACTTTAATGAATGACCATCTTGATATAGTCGGGCACCTTCAGTTGTGGGGCGGGCTGCTAATAAATCAACAATATATATTTCACAAAAAAGAGCTTACATTTATGTTATTTAATATATTATTAATGAAATAATTATAAAATACGTGTTTAATTATTGTCCTTCCGCTTACAATGTTTGTCCATGACTCTCCCAAGTGTCGCATGGAATAGCGGCACTGCTGCCATATCGGTTGCATCAGTTACGTCTGTAGCCAGATGACATGTTAACCGCAAAATGTCCGTCGCCAGATGTCGTGCTATTCGGCTGACCGGCTGAAAATTTAATATAAACGCGCTACATGGACTTTTGTTGCGAAGTTTAATAAGGGAGCTGAGCTTCCAGATGAATATAGCTATGACGATAGTCCATTTTGCCCAGACTTACCAGTTACTTGTATAATAATCGGGTTTAAAATTTTGAATACTGAAAAGAACAATAGTCGCAACTATATTTCGATGAGACAATATAATTTTGTTAATTATCTGTACACTTTTAAAATACTACACTTGGATTAAGCCAAGAGAAAAATATATCTTGCCTAAAAATTACTAGTAGGTTGTAATATAAATAGTGAAGTTAAAACTATTAATGATTTTCGGTAGTAATTGCACAAGAGCAATAAAACTATTATTAATTTTGCATGAATGCATGTTTTATTATAATCGCAAGAGTTTATATTTATATTTTGCGAAAGAGCCCTGTAGGAGGGCTCTTCGGTAAAAATATAAAAATAAACAGAAGCAATTTGGAAAGACAGTACGCTTGTTTACAAAATTATAACTGATTGAATCCCTTGAATTTTTGAAAATTTTTTCTTAAAAAAATCGAAACCGTGAAAAAAATTTCCGAAATATTAAATTCAAGCTCAAGAACTTTAAGGTTAGATGGTTAATAAAACATACAGTTGTTTAGTGAAATAAAATGCTACTTTTCGGATGTAGTGATATAACATTTTTAAAATGATACAAAATATTTCTCTTTTCGTCTTTTATTAACTTTAACCTACTACTAGTGTTGTTGCATCACCATTTAATTGTGACAGTTGTAAGAACTTGATAGATACATAAAGCTTTTAAAAATATACTAAAATATATTTTATTATCTCGTTTTATATTACTGATATTGCCGGAATACCTATTAATTTAATGATAATATTAATTTAATTGAAACTTGAATATTACAAATAATGAAATTATTATGCCCCTACATTAAAGAAACTAAGGGTGGCCATGAAAAAATAAAAGATGCTAAAATAGTAATTGCGAACACACGACGTCGTTTGATGATTAGTTTAAAAAAACTGTTAGCATAGAAATTGCAAAAGACATATTAATTTTATATATTATATATATTTTTTTATCGAATCTCTACGCAGGAAAAATAGAACTTTAAAGACGGCTCATGTTAATATTAAGTCATTAACTTCCAGTTTTGTAAGTTTTAAAGAATTTGTGCTTAGTGAGGGTTTTGATGTGGTCGGCGTTACACAGACACGGTTAACAAAAAGAATTAATTTGTAAAGAGATAGAAATACAGGGATACAGGTTCTTCAGACAAGGCATTGCGGGTAGGGGTGGTGGTGTTGGGATTCATATTAAAAATAATATTAAATAAACTGTATTGAGTAATGAATTTACAAAAAAATCAAAATTTTGAACAAAAATGGATAAACATCATAATAAACCAAATATTTTTTATTTTTGGTTGTGTTTACAGACCCACTATATACAAACTCTCAGATTTTTTGCTTGACTTCGCAAACACACTGTCTTTTTTATTGCCCTTAAGTGAAGAAATGTTATGCAAAGGGGATTTTAATGTAAATTTTTTAGATATATTCGCACATGACGTTGCCCAATTTACCATGTTGTTACACTCAGTAAAGCTCACTCAATTAATAAACATTCCCACTAAAATCTCGTCTACCTCTGCCTCACTTATTGACCTTTTTCTGATATTGAATTTTGATTTAGTAAAACACTCTGATACATTACCCGCTCAACTGTTGTCAGACCATGACTTTATTTTTTTCTGATCTTTTGCTACCTAATATATCAAATGAAATTACTTTTAAAAAATATAGAGACTTAAAAAATATCAATACTACACAATCCCCGGCCGACTTACAGTCGATTCCTTGGAGAAATATATATGACGTTAATGATATCAACAGCAAAATTTATATTATAAACAATAATATTAATACTTTACTAGATCCTTATGCTTCTATAAGAGAGGCTAGGTGTACAAAAAATAATTATCCGTGGATAACCCAAAATATAAAAAATTTAATAAAACGTAGAAATAGGGCTGTAAGCAGATTTAAAAAGACCAAAACTGTCGCTCATTGGGAATATTATAAATCTCTGCGCAACTTGACGACTCTCACTATACGAAATGAAAAAAAGCATTTTTTGAATCCAGGTTTAGGCAGTCCGTAAATATTTTGCAAGAGTCGAAGAAATACAGTGTAGGCGTTGCGAGCAGTAAAGTGGAAAAAACCCAGAACTAATAAACAACTTCTTTAGTCTATTTGTACCCCAAACTCAAGGTAACAGTACAGAGCTTACTAATTTTTATAGTAGTAATGTCAAAGACAATGTACAAAAACTTTATTTTAAAACGTTAACAGAGATAAACGTTTGGCATACAATATCTAAAATAAAATCAAAAGCTAAAGAACATGATGGTTTTAACATTGATATAACAGAATTGTGCTGCCCTTTCCTACTTCCATTTTTAACACATATCATAAATTACTGCATTTTAAATTCTATATATCCAAATTGCTAGAAAAAAGCTCTAGCAGTGCCTCTCCCAAAGATCAAAAACCCGGAGGAACTTAAGGATTTACGCCCAATAAGTATATTGCCATGTTTATCAAAAATATTAGAAAAGATAATTAATAAACAATTTGAGGAGCATATGGAGCAAAACCGTATTTTGCCTGAAACCCAGTCGGGCTTTAGAAAGAATCACGGGTGTTCCGCGGCTCTATTAAACGTTAGTGATGATATATTTTCTGCAACTGATTCTAGACAAATAACGATATTGGCACTTTTAGACTTCTCGAAAGCGTTCGATACTGATCGCCTATTATTGTTGGCTATTCTCCATTATGTGAGCGAAAATGCTGTAAATTTTTTTAAAAGCTTTTTTAGATCGAAAACAGTGTGTAATTCTTGATAGGGAATTATCCACTGAACTTTTCGTTGATACTGGCGTGCCGCAGGGATCTATTATAAGGCCTCTGCTATATTCTGTATAAACTTCAAATCTGCCGAACGTTATTTAAAAAACAGGACATCGTTGAGGGGGGTTAAGCTCCTAATACCGATCTAAAAGAACTTCAAAAATCTGCACTGAATCATTCCCTATATCTTTGTCCAAAAAAATATTGTATTATGATTTTTGGTAAGAGGAATGATATGGATAGCGTTAGGGAGTTAGTTAATATAAAAATCGGAGACTCCACCCTACCGGTTAAAGATAATGTAAGGAATCTGAGCGTTATACTCGACAAAGACGACAGAGAACCATGCCTCTCAATGTATTCAACGAGCTTACGTTAGACTAAAGCTAAAAGCTAGCTAAATGCAGTAATCGTCACGAATTATGAAAAAAACTTAAAATAATGTTTTGTGACTTGTGCTATCCATATTTAACCTTGGTGATGTTGTTTATGGATAGTCTAAAAGCTATTCAGAAGCAGAGAATCCAAAAAGTTCAAAACTTCTGTTTACGTCTAATATATGGAATCCGAAAGCGGAAACGAATACCTTATAAATTATCAGATGCAAGGTGGTTGAATATGGATAATAGGAGGAGGCTAACCAGGCATGTTGTTATCATAAAATTCTACTCTTTAAGAAACCTCCCTACCTATAATATTTAGATCTCATGTGCATAACCTAAATGTTCGATTCCGTGGTACAATAACTCCACCCCAGCATAAATTTGCAATGTTTGAACGTTCTTTTACGTATAATATTGCGAAATTGTGTAACTCTGTTCGGATCATCTCAAATACCTCACACCACTAAGTTTTAGGAACAAACTTTTTACATATTATTATGATAGACAGGCCAGGATATAATAATAACTGTAGTTAGAACTATGCTTTTTTTAGTCTGGTTTCCATTCTTTTTTATATACTCCCTTTAGTATATTGTAAGCATGTTGTTTTTAAGGTTAAGTTGATCAGGGTGGATAACACTTAGGTGCTATTTACATCTGGACTTCGCCTTTTCTGTCATTACATTTTAAAAATTTGCACAGCTAAATACTTACTGTAAATCATTTACCCCTGTAAGGTGGAAATAAAGACATAATTATTATTATATATATGGTTGGAAAAATACGGATTATACTGTTTATGTAAAGAGTATTTAGACATTCTAAACTACCATCAGGTGCTTAGTTGACATAATTGGTTGAATATATTCCTTATAAAGAAGCATCAGATGTACCACTATTTAGAAGAATTCAAGAACAACTACTACAATAGTTAAGCAAATTTAAAAGAATATAGAACAAATTAAAATCAAAATCGTCTAATTATTTTATATATTTTGTTAAACACAGACATTTACAAATTCTCTTATATAGTCCTGTTTAATATCCATGAAAGCAAGTGGAATTTGGAATTAGAAAAATATATGAATTTAGTTATTTATAACAATTGTCTCTAATTTTGTTTTAAACAATTTGTTAACAATATATTTAAGAAAATCATTTTCGTACGAAAAACAACACTAATAATAACTAAATTTTGACATCTGAAATGTCGGGTCAGCGAAATGTTTAATGTAATTTTTCCGCAGGAATTTCTGAAGGGCGAATATTTCCCGAATTTAAATGAAATGTATGTCATTATTTTCATATGACGAAACAACAATTAAATTTTCGAAATGCTGTTTGGCTATCTGCTGTGAAATTACCATCCTCAGGAAGAAAATTATCTCAAAATTAGATTCGTTTATAATGGAATTTTCTTAATAAAAACTCTTTGGCTATCGGCTGTGAAATGAGCATAAACAATGGGAAGAAGCAGCCGTTTTAAAGAAATATAAATACCATAAATTAATTAAGATAGATTTATTCAGCAGAAATGCTGAATGAAGGCCAGAAAACCGTCCTCCTGCATTTTTGTCTAGAAACAGTGTGCAAACTACAACATGATTATTTGTTTTTAAACAAAGTTCTTTTTTCCAAACTAGTCTTCATTTTCAATGATTTATATTTAATATAGGAAATACTCATTTTTTGTTTGATGAACAATAGAATAATTATTGATCCAATCATTTTTCAAAGAAAACCTAATGGAGACCTTTACCAAAATATTATTACCGATACTAATATAGACATTATATCCAACAAAATGGGTCTTCGCTCGATATCGTATATGGATAGGTCAGAATAGACCAATTCATTGACCGGCTAATAATCTGGGTTTAACCATTTTGGCAGGTTGTTTTTGTGGGTTCAGGACAACCAATGAAACCACCTTTTATTTAGAAAATGCAGAAAAATATTTATTTGTTTAAATATCTAACTTAAGTAAAAAATGTTCATGGTTAAAAACAGCACATAACGTAAAAAAGTGAAGTCTTTCAACGTAACTTTTCTTCGTAATGAAACTTTTCTTTCACTAAAAAATTTAAATATATTACAATTTATATATTATGCGAAAAGTTATTACCAAAGAACTTTACTATATTCATATTTAAAATTCTGTTATATGTGCGTGGAAGAATTCGTGTGAGTTCCCCGTAAAGGACAATTTACTGGCTTTCTAACTCAAGTGTTAATGTGCAATAACTCTGAACGTAATAAAAAATAGTGTTTGATAATATAAAAAAAATGATATTCTATAAGAATAAATAGTTTGTCAAGATTTTTCTCTGAGCTGAAAATTTCGTTGCCGCTAAACTTACTTGATTGAAAAAATGATGTTTTATATTTTCCGGTGTCGCGATCAGAACGTAATTAATGTCTTTTCATTTGTATTAAGTGATTTTCTAAATAGTTTAAAAGTAATTTGGAGTTATTGCATTTACATAAGTTTGATTCCCTGACAGGATAAGTTTTATAATAAAGATACGGGTACTGATCAAGCCAGGTGTAAGTTAAAAATGGATTTATTACGTTTTATTAATTACGAAGCTTTTTAGTTGCGGTTAAAACAAATTATTTTACCATTTTAATTTAGAAACACATATATACATAAATGTAAGTGGCAAATAAATTAAAAGAAAATATTAGGAGACATTAGGAAATTAATTATCTAAAGTTTAATTTTATTAGAATAATTTATGCGGCTTGTTCTGAAATCGTAACATTATTTACAAAGTTATATTGAGTTAATATTTAGCTATTTTAGATAGTAAAAAATCGTTACTAGTAGGCCATAAAAATAAATCTCGAATTCCCAAGTTAGCGCCTTAAAATATATCTTTGAGTTGTAAATAACTTTATTTTATTTTGTTTTCTGGCCCATGTTGAATATAAGTACACCAAAAAGATCTTTTGGGGCAATCTTCTTAGCGGAGACTATATCGACAAATGCTACCCAAACCGGATTTTCAGGGAAATCACCTTAGACACTTTTTATAATAAGCCTGATATTTTGCCTTGCTGGCTTTTTATCGTAAAAAGTAAGGTATTATAAATCAATATGTAAAATCCCAAAAAGATATGAGCAAAGCTCTACTGACTTCTAAGACAGTACGTTTCGCTATAATTGGCCTTTAATTTAGCTTTTTAGTTTAGGCAGTGAAATTTAAGATGCTAAAATTATATGCATGTAGTTTTTGGCGCTTTTTTTATGTATACACGGTATTTTAAAAATTGTGATAATTTTTATTTTCGCGATAGAAAACCATAAGACCATTTACAGATATACCAATTAAGTGGCTATATTTTCCCTTGTCTTTAATACAATCCAATAATTACCTGTCTAATCACCGTGATAAAATGAAACTTTTCTATCAAAAGCTAAACGAAACAATTCAACAATCTAAAGAAAAAATTGTCAACAAAATTAACGAATCTCGATAAGAATTGCCAAAATTCCTGAAAAGGTAATCGTTAAAAACAAACAAAAGCAGTCAAAGACATCAAATAAATACAAACCGGAGCAAATAACTCAGATCAACGAAAGTTTAAAAACCGCTGGAATTAATCCACCACACGGATACACTAGGGATAAAATACACTTATCTAACTTCAAAAGACCGAAAAGAAAATCTTATTATTTTAAAAATATTTCAGGTTCCTCATCCCAGGACAAGTGACAGAAATAAGAAATATTACGGAGAATTTAGGCGCCTTAACAATAAACTTAGGACCCGCCAAACTTCAAAGAACCGAACCCATGTTCGTACATTTTTATGACATAGAACAAACCTTCGTAGAATATATGAATTTAATTATCCAACATGATAATCTTAAGGTTACTTATTCGAATAGTACAAATTTAGTTAGAGAATTAGAAAATTACGAAAATATTGCTATGTTTTGTAAAAAATCTATTCTTATTAAGTTAGAAACTATTTCTATACATAATACTAGTCGTCTTAAAAGAGTCTTAATAAACGGCTTAGGATCTGTTATTAAAGGTGTCACTAGTAACTTAGATTCTAATGATGGGGACAAAATATATAAAATACTAAACCATACCCAGCTAGAAATGCAATACTCTCTTAATAATCAAGTTATCAAAAACTTTAATAATACAATTAGATATATTCAACATAATCAAAACTTGTTAAGATCTAAAATATTGTTTTTAGATCACTTATTGCGAGAAGATGTTGAAATTCAAGATATTCTTTTTGAAAAAGACTTGTATAACCAACTAATTATTTTATATAACTCGTTATTAAGCACACTGCAAGATATCGAAAACTCTAATACATTTTGCAAATTAGGCATAATATACCCTAGTATAATTTCATTTACAAATCTTTTTGCAGGAATAAAAAGAATCTCTTTTCATTACAGGAATCAACTACCATTCACTGTCACTCTTGAAAATACCTCTAAGTACGAATCAATAATTAAAGTAAAATGCGATATACAGCAGATTAAGATAACTTATTTTCATCCAATACCAATTTTGAAGAACAATTTAAACTCTTATCACATTTCACCCAATCCTGCAAGTTATGAATCAGAATTTGTTAGGATAATACCCAGTACGCGATATTTTCTAAAATTAAATAAAAAAAAACAGTAAAACCTCTAAATGGCATGTGTACCGAAGGCAAACCATATCATTGTCCAAATATACTACAAGCCAACATCAAAGTGCCGTGCGAAGAAGGAATTCTTCAACATGACAACTCTAGTCTCTGCCAATTTACAAAATTAAAAACTGCTAAAAATCATATTGAGATAATTTATGAGATCAATCAGTATTTGGCTGTGTTTCCACGAGAAGAAAGCATACAAGTGCACTGTGAAGATCATGTGGAGACCCTAAAACTGAAAGGCGTTTTCCTGATAAATAAAGATGCCTGCAACATAATATTCAGGAACCAGGAGCTTCTATTTCAGGAAAAAAGTTTTGGGCACCCCTCAGTAATCCAAACCCCTAACCTGCAACTTAAAATGAGAAATGCACCTAAAATAAGTATTGAATTGAAAAAATTAAACCTTGAAGTAGCACTTGAAAATCCCATGTTTCCAATTCAAGAAGCACACCCTAGTGTTAATTGTAGTATAGTATTAATTGCAGGTTGCATTTATCTCTGTTGGAAGAAGACAAATGACTCAATGCATAAGAAAACCAAGAAACACCAGAATACATCCCAAGACATCCTTGTTCAGGAGAAATTGTTAACTTGTGTTAGTTTTGTAACCCCTGTTAAGTGTAAATTAAATTAAGATTAAGATTCGGAAGAAGTTTATTTCTCAGATCAGAATAAATTAAGACAATTTTAAAGGCAATTAAATTTAGTCCAGCAATCTTCTGTAGAAAATCTACGCAGCTAAACTTTATTAAGCAAAATTATACAAAAACATTTAAATAACACATTAGCATAAAGTCGGCAGCTGGCAATCTTATCTCAAGTTGGTTTGAAACAATACTAAAGGGTCCAATTTTTATTTTAGAATTTAGAATATTTATTGAAAAAACAAGAAGGGAAAATTTGAACTTTAATTTAATTATAATATTCCTTTTTCATTCCATCTTTCCTGTAAGAGATAATGCACCGTATAAAGTTATGAATGGTTTCTTAAAACAAAAATAAATATTTTGGTTCTAATATAAAATAATTTTACATAATTTAACAGTTTACTGTGTCAGAAGATACTGAGGCGATTAATACTATTTGATAATTAAATTATCCAATATGTAGACACATTTATTAAAATTAAAAGTTAAATTACCTTTGCGTGGATTCGAACCCAGGGCCCCGCACTGTTTAGGTAAACCGGTAAGCCACCAACAACCCTGACCTTAATAACTAGCTTTGGCAATTTGGTTTAGGTGTATTATTGATCATAGCCAAAAGTGTACCACTTTATAAGAAAATAAGTAAACCTTCTTTTTTTAAATGTAACTTCATATTCATTTTCATTTCTTTCGATTTTCTTCCGCTAACTTCATTATGATCTCAAAGGTCATTTCACTTGTTAATCAGGATATGAAAACATAGTCCTTTATTAAAGAACTAAAAAGTAAAAAATAATAAAACTTACATAAACACAGAACTTTCTTCACACTCACACTCAAGCTTTTAAGAAAATAATCAAATTTTTAAAAGTTCTGTTTTTAAAAAGATTTTTTACGTTTAATTTATTTTGTACTTAGCATTAGAATTTGTTTAAATATGTGTCTTAATATCGTTACTTGTGCCTATTCATCTGTTTGATATTAAATTTTAATAATACTTGTCGAAACAAATCCCACAAGCCCCAACAGGACAGGGTTATGTTGGGTAGTTGAGAAATTTCTATGCTAACTTCCGGTCCATCATCAGACCACATTACTTTATTGTTACCGAAGTTACATATGTATTCCTAATTTTAACTCAATTGGATGCCAGCAAGTGCTTAAAAAATAGATTACAAATTTTATACCGGAAAACAGACCATGGTCCATAGTACCATAAGTTATACTAACGTAGTACTATGGTAATTCATAGTTTACAAATTTACATATGTATGCCAAATGTTAGCTCAATCGGATACCAGAAAGTGCTTGATAAATGGATTACAAAATTTTGAACCGGAAAGACAGGGAGACCTACAAAAAAAAATTAAATAAAAGCTTTTAAAAAGTACCGGAATGACCAAATATTTCAGTACCTACTTAACTTAGGTACACCAAATCTTCTACACGGAGTTAATTGATAATGTCTGATACGACTATACATACTTTCGGCAATATTGTCAGATTTATCGGTTAAGCAGAATATAGGTAAATTTACTTTTGTATTTTTTATCCCTGTCGTGATCGGACTTCTGGCAACAAAATCCAGACCAAATATAAAATGGTACGCAAAGTTTTATAGTTGCGCATCAAGCAAAGTATTAGTCCGTTTTCGGTAAACCTTCTTCTCGCCTATTTTGGAGAATTAGTAGAGAAATATAAAGCATCTTCATTATTCAATGCTTAAAAGTAAGTACCTTAACATTTAGTAACTACCTCAAAATTAAAACGTTTATAGCTGTAGAAAATGCATAGTTCTTTACTCTCACGTAATCGTAATTACTCACTGAGATAAATTAAAATACTCGCTTCGTGTAACAAATTTAATCCCCGTAAGTAATAACTATAATTACCTGCTCGTTGAATAATATACTAGAATCTCATTTGTAGCACTTATTCAACCGTTTTCAAACATATCGTCGACTCTCTTGTAATTTGATGCATTTTGAAATGTCATTTGGAGTTGGCATTTCGAATAATATTGTCGGCCTTTACTGCATATACATATGTATTTTAGTATTTTTTGAACCGATAAATATATGATTTTACTCAAGAATAAACACATTGTTCCTTGACATTATCTTTGGATCACGAATTTTAGAAAGAAAATCTTTCGATTTTTTTTTGGGCATTTTAACGTTATAAATTTCTTTATAAAAACATTATAAATTTAGCTCAAAAAATGGCTTGTAATACAAAATAAAACAATAAATGAAATATTGAAAGCAAAGTTGCGAAACAAGTTATAAAGCAATTAGTATTCGATCGTGTAAATATTGAAATATGTAGCCAAATTATTTAAATGTATTCAAACCGCTTGCCAAGAAAGAGGTTTAATTGGGAAAAGTTGCTTAAACATTTCTCAAAATGGAAGACTTTTTAACCCTTTTTAAGTAATAATTTAGTTGAAAATATTGTTTCAAATTGTTCGAAAAATTCGTTTTTTCATACTGATTGTCAAAAACTGTTGTCTATATAAAAACAATTATGAAACATCCCTCTACTTATCTTGATTCAGGCACTAAGACTGATAGATAATTGGTGAGAATTATGCGATTAAGTTAAAGGAAGCTAATATTATTTTTAATTGATATGGCACATCAAATACTGTTAAAAAATTACTAATTTTTTAACTGTTTAACTGGCCTTTAATTCCCTTGAGGAAAGGAGGGCCTAAAAATATCAAGTTAGGATATCTTATTGCTATAGTTATATAAAAAGTATGCTATATTTTTTATATAATTTAGATAATGATGAGATTGTATTAAAAGTTTTTTGTACAGAAGATTAAAAAAATGTTCAGCGCAATAGTTAGTATTAATCTAATTATTTACAACTTAATTTTCTTTTGTCTTCAATAGATTTAGCTCTTAAAAAAAGACACAAATCAACGCATAATTTTTTCTAAGACAAATGGTTAAAAAGTTATTGCCACTCTTACAGCGACAAAATATATCCAAATTCTTTTTATGCGCTGGGTGTTACAGAATTTTTTTTTTTACTTTTTGAACTTCTTTTTATTTAGTTAGGCTAGGTAGGCGAGATTATAATATGATTAGATAACACTAGTTTGCAGCCATTTCGTGACTGTGGTATACAAGGCAACTTTGTTTATTTTTGATCGCTAAATGCAAAAATGGTTGTAAAAACTTCCTAACTCGTAAGATTCGTAGAGAAGGCCGTCGCCTTATCCTTGTCCTCACTGAGATGTTAGATGTTAGTTATAAATTACGTATGCGTCAATGCGCACGAGAATGTTTCATATATTTAAGTTGTTAAAGTGAACAGTACTGTTGTACCATACCTTGGTGCGACGATGCCAAATTTGCGTTTTGCGTTAGGGTCAGCTACTTGTCGAAGGGCCCCTATATACAGGAATTATGTCATCGCTTCTAGTACTCGCCATACCCTATGTTTCTAGTAAATACCAGAAGTAGTGATCAGTATTAGACAAGCGAAGTGCGAATAACAAGCCAATAGTCAGAGTTTTGTATTAGTTTTTTTTGTATCGAATAAAGTAGTTGACCCCTGTATACATAGTATCACATCTGTGAACAGACGTACACGACAGTACAAAAATATCTAAGGTACAAAAACATGTCTGTCTTAACACCGCGAATGGTTTTTGCTATATATGTGTTCAGTTAAGTCCTATATCGTAGAAAAGAACAATTAAAGAAATGACAAGAGTAGCTTATCATAAGTATTTTGGATGTCTTGTTGGCGATCAAGATTGGAACTGGGCTTTTTACATGTTGTCAAACCTGTGCAGCAATTCTAAGAAACTGGTTAAATGGCAAACGATCTTCTTCAAGAAAGACCAAAAATAATATTAAATATCCAGATATTCCCTCAGCAATAAGACCGGTTCTTCATGGAGAAGGTTTACCAGTTCAAGCGCCCTCAGCAAATTGGGAGGATAATTTAGAAATGTATGATGATAAGGCAGAACCCGATAATGTATTAGAAAAATACAGTTTTTTACCATACAGAATAAAATGTGTGTTTGTGTTAATCGAAATAGTGTTATGGAAAAATCAGGCTTCCATATAACCCAGACGAACGGCGCTTATTTGTAGGTTTCTAAAATAAGTTTTAGAATCAGTTCTGCTCCATAATGGCAACAAAAGACTCTCTATTCCTCCTGAGCATGCATTTGACGTGAAGGAAACATACGAAAGTATGTCACTTATTTTAAATGCAATAAGCTATCATACGTAAAAATGGCAGATATGTGGTGACCTAAAAGTCACAGGACTGTTACTAAGACTTCAGGGTGGATTTACCAAGTATTGCCGTTTTCTTTGTCTTTGGGATAGTAGAAAAACACAGAAACATTGCTAATTAAAAGAACTGCTTCAGGAAGATCAATTTATTGCAGGCCAAGCTAACGTAAAGAATATACCCCTGGTTGATACTAAAAAAAATCTGTTACCTCCATTACGCACTAAACTGGGAATGATGAAAAATTTCGTAAAAGCATTGGATATAGAAGAAGAAGTGATGCTAAGCTTAAGGGAGGAATATTTATTGGATCACAAATTAGAAAAATACTAAGGGATGAAAAATTTGGTGTGGTGTTAGTTAACTGTGTGGAGATCTTTTAAAAGAATTTTTTTTCGGAAAAAAATAGAAAGAAGTAAAAAACTTGTAGAACTACTTGAAAACTAGTGCTAAATGAGCTGTCGCATGTTTCTTAAAATACATTTCTTGCACTCCCATTTAAATTTTGGTTGTGGTTAGTGACGAGCAAGGAGAAAGGTTCCACCAAGATTTACTAACCATAGAGCAAAGCAGAGAGATCCAGCGATGATGGGGGATTATTGTTGGTTTTTTATAAAGAAAGCGATCAGGAATATAAATGAAAGTATTTGGAAAAAAGTTATCTACAAAAAACTTATTATAAATGTATTTTTTAAACATTTCATTTGGCCGCCATTTTGTTTCCTCATGTTGAATTTGTACCACAACTTTACCACTTTATCTCCATATCATATGATTCCACAAAATTTGAAATTAATCTAATAAGGTTTCTTGGGGTTGATTTTTTAAATATTTTATGAGTCTGCCGTTTTGTTTTGCCATCCTGACGAAAATGTTACCAGTTCACCATTTTGTTCCGCCATCTTGAATTATTTATACCACCGTTTTACCAATTGATTCCTACATAATACTTGATTTTTTAAGTTTGAGGTAAATTGGATAAGTACTTTTATATTCACTTATATATTCAATTATATTCTAAAACTGCGTAAAATTACTAAAGTAAGTAAAGTAAAAAAGTCACTATGTGCGCTTCTAATGTCAGGTGAAGACAAGAGAAATCCGTAAACAAATTTTGCCTTTAAAATATGGGAGTGCCCTCTATATTTCCGCAGCAATAATTTTTCGTAAAATACACTGCATGGAAAATTAGGGTTTGTTAAAAATGTTGCAGCTTTCAGCAAAATAGCCCAATTTGACTGTATATTTTCCAAATCTTTAATGATTAATTTTTTTACATTCTCAGAAGATAATAACAGAAAAAAATTACAACTTTTTTATATATTTTTTAAACTTTTCTTTTAGAGTTCCTATCGTTTAGACTGCAGATACGTGTCAAAATATAAACGAAAACCCTATACATATGGGGGTTTGAAGAGGTACACATACCGCTAAAATTAATTTCAATGTCCAGTGATGAGATTAAAGGAAATACTTAGATCTTTTATTTGTTTTTAGTCATCAAGATGAGTTTTAGTTGTCAAGATGAGTTTTAGTTGAGTTTTTTTATTTCACGTCCTCTCTTGCCTTTCTTCCGTAGACTCCTTTTATTTCTATGTCAGCATACGGCAATTTTTGATGTTTCTACTTAGACAGATAATAAACTAAACATTAAAATATGCTTTTTACATCTAAGTAGTTAAACATACAAAAAATTTTCCTTATTTTGTTATGCTTATTTATTCAAATATTATTGTTTAGCAACTAAAAAAATTTCTACCAATTTTAGGTCTGGCAATATTTATTTAATTTGGTTTTTCAACTGTTACCCTTAAAGAGTCAATTCTGAATAAACTACAAAATACAGTAAACAAATTTATCATGATCAAATTATAAATTTCCAACTCCAGAAGAAAGTATTAAGTAATTTCTCGAAACAAGTTGCTATTTAAACATGAAGCAGCATACATTTGAAACATGAACTGTTTTGGGAGTAACCCTGTAAGGTAGTTTCACAGCTATGTAAACAAACTGGAGCCGAACTTTAATGAGTTGCAGTGCATTAAAGTTAGCAATGAAATAGTTTCGAAGTAAGCTTGTCAAATTGCTTTTACAACTAACGCTTCTCGATTTAGGGTGGTGCTGGATTTCTAAAATATTTTTCATTTTGCTGTTGTCTCTTGATTGTTTGTATTTCATTATTATAAATTTCTTAAAATTGTTTTTTCGGAATTTCAGTCTTTCAAATTATATTTTTTACTTTCACATGTGTAATTCTTTACTGCTCCTAAAAAAGCATAAGTACAAATAGCGTATCGAACATACAAATTACAATAGTGCAAAGAATCCCACATTATAACACTATAATATAAATATAACATTTTATAATTACTTTGGCTATATAAAAAAATCCACCTTATAGTTTCAAATGTATCAAACACTGGTTGTTATGGGCCCCACATACTGCGGTTATTTTGCATGATTTAAATCGTACAGAGGTTTTTTCCCACACAATAAGGCTTTTTGAACAGTCTCGCTTCGAAAAATCTTTTTTTCGGATGCCAAGTAAAAAAAAAATCCGCAAATATTTCTCTCTATAAATATTCAGATATTTTTTTACCAATAGGAACCATACCTTAATAAATAATTTAATGTCTCATTATTTATTTCTCTAAATGTTTACGTTCGTAGCAAAAATACGATTCTGAACTCTTGCGCAAAGCGTTTTGTTCGCACTCGACTTTTGTCCCAACGACGCGGCCAACTGCAGCCAACACGCGAACAAGACTTACTTTGCGCACTAGTTAGAAAATATCACGCAAAGCGAGAAATACTAATAGAGATCAGAAAGGAACATACGTGCAAAACGGTACAATTTTGAACGTACAAAAATAACTAAATCGAATGCCCCCATACACTGTCAGATGAAAGCGTGCGGTTTCAAAAGTTCTCTTGAAAGGAGTGCAAAATAGGAACGTGGGGCCCATTACACACCTATCGGTTTACTTATTTATTATCCGTAATTATGTATTATCATATTAAAAGATGTATGTACATAAAACAACAGTACAAGAATATACGCCTTTAACTCCTGCAATAGGCGGTATTTGTATGTAAACACACCAAGTTTGATGTGGTTAGCATGGATCACTGATGATTAATTTCATGCACAAGAAACACTTTAGCAATAAACCTAAGTGATAACTTATCGAATGTTTTTCTTCAATTTACTTTATGTAATTTTCTGCTAAGCTGGATTTGATTTTGACCCTTTCGTTTTCTATATTTGACCCGCAGAACCTAATTCTGAGCAATGTTCTTATTTAGACTCTGAGAGTGGAAATCTTAGAGTAAGAATTAAAGTAGAGATCACAACTCATTCATAAATCACGTTAGGGGTATACGCCAACATGGTTCCCCTATTTTTCACATTCTATCGACCAATGTTTACGATAAAACAAGAAGTGGGGATGACCCATGCCTCATGTCTTTCCATTACTGTCGGTCGGTCGATATAGCTAAAAAATCCGCTTACTCCATTTATTTTAATTTTATTTAATTTTCCACAAAAATTACGTCTGATATAAAAAAACTGGTAAAGTATTGGTATGAATTCAATATGGCGAAACAAAATGACGACCTGTTAAAATATTTAATGTATGAAAATGAAGAAATGGGCCATGTTTAATTATCGTTGACAAAAAGAAGAATCTTATTTATTCCTTAATGAGGCAAATAGGCATTTTTACACATTTCAAAGAAATAATCGTTCTCTACTTCACTATCTAAAATCAAACTATTAAGTTAGGTAAGTTTAAAATAAAATTAGTTATTTATATATTATTAAACTTTAGTTTTTAGTTGTTTGCCTTATGTCACTATCATTTTGTAATTGTAACATTTAGAAAAATTATTTGTTCAGTTGTTGAAAATGTCATCTTAAACCTGTAACTGTCAAGTTAGACCTTGTCTAAAGTTAAACCTCTTTAGTGAATACGGGTGTTAGAGTTTTAAACTAAAATCAATGCTTTTAACGCGCTTATATTGGCTTCCTATTCGTCCGATTGTATGTTTGTATGTCTGGTTCAAATCTTGTAATGAATTTTTCAGCACTTCCATTACCGATTATTTTAAATTTGACATGCATACACTTTCGGATATAAAAAAATCCGAATTTTTTTTTTGTCAATATTTAGAAATTCAAAATGGCGGCGCCAGTACGGCCGACGAATTTTGTTACTTGGGTAGCTAAAACTGAAAATCGGTGCCTAGGAAAAAAGTGTCAGCATTTAAAAATTCAAAACAACGGTGTCAAAATGACAATGTCAACAGGTCGGACGGATGATTTTAACATTTGTGGAGATTATTTAAGAATGCACAACAAAAATCAAAATGTTGGCGCCAATATAGCGAACGAATTTTGTCATTTGTACTGATTCGGCTGAAATATCAGTATCTAGAAGTATTTAAGAATAAAAGTTATGACATTTTAATCAATATTTGAGAATTAAAAATGGCAGCACCACCATAGCAGACTAATTTTAAAATGTTTGCAGATTTGATTAAAATTCGGCATTTACTCCTAAATGCCGAATTTTAATTAAGACTAAGACTGCACATGAATTTTTGTCAACATTTTAAAAATTGAAGATTGTAATGCCAACATGGCAGCGGAATTTTAACATTTTTGTAGATTTGGCTGAAAGAAAGTAGGCATCTGGGGGTATTTGAAAATACATATCATACATTTTTAGTCAATATTTAAAAAATGACAGTAGGAATGCCGAATTTTAATATTTATACAGATCTGATTAAAAATCCATATTAAGTGAGCAATTTATACATTTTTAGTAATAAATATTTAAAATGGGGATGTCATCAATCAATCAATCCGAGAAACACTTTTTTCAGATATTTTTAAACATTTTATTAGGCCACCGTTTTGTTCCTCAATTTTGAATTTGTCTCAAAATTTTTACCAGTTTATCCCTATATAATATTTGATTTTTGAGCAAAATTTGAACATAATCGACGTAGTAGTTCTCTGCATTGACACGCAACATTTTATTACGCTTCCATTTTGGATTTGTAATAAAACTTATCAGTTGATGGTCATGTCACACCTAATTTTTCTGCAAAATTTGGATAAAATGGATAAGCAGTTTTTTAGTAATAATTTTTTAACATTTCAATAGGCCGCCATTTTGTTCTGCCGTATTGGATTTTTACCAAAATGATACTACGTCATCACCATATGACATTTAATGTTTAATCAAAACTTGAAGAAAATAGGACGAGCAGTTCTTGGGCTTTGTCGCGGACAGACATACAGACTAACCGACGAAACTGCGAAAACTCTAGTGAAAATTAAAAAAAGGCCCCAAATCATCCGCAACTTTATTATTTCCCCAGATTTCATCCAAAATCTAATAAATTTTGAAATCGCAGTACGTTTTTTTGAGCGTCAGACGCCCTTTGACTATTTTAATTCTCTGGTAGGAAAAACTATTGTAATCGTCAAAATAATCACCTCATTATTATGCTTCTGAGGATTCTCACATGACCCACGATGAAATTAACGTTCTATTGTACTGAACCGAATTGCTCAGTCCGTCATGTGACCCAAAATAAGTGATAAAGGTATCTTCCATTAGACATAACGAGTCCCCTGGAAAAGGAAATCTAGCTGTTTACTTAATGATGAAAAGACAATTCCAAACTTAAACGGCCATTTTTTTACAAACTCACATTGCCGCGCCATAGTTAGGTCAATTAAAGCTCCTAGTTTCGCAATGTCCAAGATAAAGTAAATAAAACTTATTTATTAAATATATAAAAAATCAATGTTCTTCTAATGTCACTGCACCTTTAGAAAGCTGCTTCTTGAAGTAAGGCAACATATAATTAGAAGATTTGAACCGTATTAACGATTACAAAATAATACATTAAGGCACATGCAGTAGTGAAGCTAAGAAAAGCTTGGTATTTTTTTTCAGCAAATTCATTTCTTTAATGTTAAAGTTTATTGTAGTTCCACGACCCGCTATTGGTTTTTAAGCCACGCTGGTCACGTGACCCTGTAACAATCTGTACTGTAGCCTATTATACTTTTTAACTATAAGGATCCCTTGTCAATGAAAGTGGGATGATCTAATACAATAGTGGGATGGTCAGTAGAGTAACAAAGTATGTTTCACCATAAGATATCGACCATACCCTCAAACCTTAGAATGCCGCTCGTTTTCTGGGTGTTGGCTGGCGTAGTGTGTGACGTCACGTAAGCGCGCAGATGTGTTGTGTTGAACATGCGCATAGTGATTGGGGGGCCCCAAGCTGTTCGTAGGTGGTTTGTATGTCCGATACATAAGAGTGTATGAGCGTGTGTGTGTGTGTGTGTGTGTATGTGTATGGGGGGGCGTAGGCCCACTCCCGCCATGCCGCGGCCCGGGTGCCCCGTAACCTGGGGCCCCGCGCCGCAGGCGCCTGCAACGCTGGATCCCCGCATCCCCGCGCTCTGGGGCCCCGCGGCGCTGGCGTATAGGCACCTGCAACACCGGATATTTGGGCCGCGCGCGCGCTCCCTAGTACGTATTGAGTTAGTAAATTATATACAGGGTGTTCTTTGCTTCCTGTCTGTCTGACTGTTTACTCTGTCTATATTGTTAATAATATGCGTGAGGTCATAATGGATAGTATGTAGAAAAATACACAGTAATTTTGATAGTATTTATTAAAGTTTATTACTCGTTGATAAAATAGAATTATGTAAAAGGTAAGCGTTATTAATACTACATGAACATTAGCTTAATTTATGGTGTTAACAGGAACTAAGTTCCTGTTCTAGTTTCGGTACATCTGATGATGATGATGATGATGGTGATGAAACTTCTAAATTAATAACATTGGGGTGGTGTTCTAATTTCATGTTGGAGAAAAATTTAATAAGAAAGTCTTCTTTGACGTGGCCTTTAACGTAAACGGTGTCCACACCAGCAAGTTCTTGAAGTATTATATGATTAAGATGCTTATAGTCGGTATTGCCTGAATTATAGTGTATTCCATGAATATTATAAAACATGTATTTTACGTTCCGCTTGACAGCCTTGATTAACAACCAATATGAAGTCTTTGGTTTAAACAGCCAACATTTCATGTGATTTCCATCGAATATAGCTAATTCCTTAACCTTAAAATCAGGTGTAAAATAACCTTGAGCATCTAACACTATAAACTTCATTATTAAACCGGTGTGATGATTCTAACGGCTGCTTGATTACTACTGATTTTATTAGAGTTCTTGCATTATATTAGAGTTCTTACAGTTCCAGTTAATGATAAATATTCCAAAACCCGATCGTGCACGATGATGCAGTAAGCACGTGTATCATTGGAGAAATTTTCTGAACTTTGAAACTCAAGTTTAACATCAACTACGCTACTCTTAAGTGATTCATTTTGCTTGGAACAGTCTATAACAAATAATGTTCTGTCTGTAAAGTCTTAGAAGTTTAATAATGGTTCGCTGTTCGTTTTGCCTACATATGACTTTTGGAATTCTGTGTACATCCTGTAGATTTCTGCAAACTGTTTGTTACCAAAATTTATATTTAAAGACTCATATGGATAAACCTCAGAGTTAAGATAGTCATCAGTAATATTCAAATTATCGAAGTATGTACAATCTTTGTTTGGATTGTCTTTGCAATCTTTTTGGAAAAATACGATGATGTATCGATCTCTTTCAGTCATAGATTTTACCGTCCAAATATCTCTCTTGGTTGTTCTTAGAGCAGGCAATTCGTGAATTTTCCAACTTCTGAAGGGCATGTGTATAGGACTGTTCTTTGAAATTTCTTCCAATAATTTCAATTTATAGATATCGTTGGGATAAACGTGTTTAACTTTTAATTCAATAGAAGAAATTGATATAGAGGCTTTTTTATCTCCGGTTGCGTTGACATACCAATTTTCATCGTTTCGAGCGCGAACCAATTAATTTTTTGCTTGCCCATAACTAGATTCTTATAATCAGAAAATATTCCAAATAGGAAATGCAATGGTATCAGCAAATTAAAGTCCCCGCTTTGTTTAACGAAAGTTGGTAACTGTTCTGTTGAAGGCCAGCTCCAACCTGCAGTGTTAAGGGTTTTGCTCTCAAGGCTGTTGAGGCACAAGAGACTCTTAGCGGTAGTGTTAAGACCTGGATCTCGAACTTTTTCTATTTCCTTGCCATTTAGTTCGTATGTCACTGATTCAAATAAGAAGGTGCCGACATTATTTGTAAGTGAACAGCTTCCTGTTTTTCCCGCAGTTTTTTCTTCAGAAATATTTGCTTCTGTATAAAGTTGAGCTTGACTTATATCCATAAAAACATCTTGTTGGTTAATAACTATTTCTATTTCATCGTTATAATTGAATGATTTTGTGAATGGGTGATACGTGTGCCACTCCTCTCGTACAATAGATTCATCCATGTTGACCGGGCGAAATATCTGTAACTTTTCTGACACGATAGCAATATTTATGAGAAAGTGATTGCAGAAGGAAGATATTTTGCTGTGTGAGCGACTGTGTCATTGACTGATTATATACTGAATTCAGGTTACGTTTGTCGCCGAATATATAATTTTCATTGTGCTGTCCAGCATGATGATTAAAAACCAAAACCATTCTTTTTCAGTTCCAATCTTATGATAATTTCTTCCCCTCTGAAATTAATGGGTCTGGAATCCTGATCCAAAATATTTATCGTAATGTTATTGATACTTTGTTTATTTACTGGGAGGTAAATTAAGTTTCGCGGTTCAACAATTATACTGTATCCAGGGTCGACAGTTGGTGAGAATTCGTATAATGTATGTGATGGATTATTTGTATAATAAGATCCTGATATTATGTTACACTCTATTCGGATAGTAATTACTTTAATTATATTCACAGAAATATTAGATTTATGCTGAATATTAGGTTTAGCAGTTTCCGTGAAAATCCCAATATATTCCCAATACTATCGTTTGGCTTAAAATCTATATCGTAGATGCACTTTAATTCACACTTCAGTGTATTGTGTTGGGCTTTAAAGTAATATTTGTAACGTGTTTATTTTTGTCAGTCAATTCGTTTATAAGAAAATTTTCAATATCGGTAATTTCGTAAGATCCTGTAAGGATTTCCAAAACCTTTTTTTCGTTGTTCTTAATATAATAAAATTTGTTACACCCAGGCTCTATGTTTGGAATGGAATTCCATGTACTAAGTGAAATAAGGGCTAATGAATAACTATATTTAGTATCGAGTTCGATCGGAGGATTAATATCAACACTCAAACAACTAGAACGAACTTTTAATGTGAATGTCTGAGACATGACTGATATAAATTAAACAAATTAATTATTTTATAGTCTTTTATTATAAAGAAATGCTAATACAAGATGTCCACAATTAAAAGTGGTATATGTCTGGTACTGATCGTAGTTAAAGAGTATTTTACATTTCTTTAAATATCTAACAGCTTCTATCGGAGGATTTAGCTTTCCAAAACTATCAAAATAAACGACATTTTTGCCAGATTTCTTATAAGCTACCCAATGCGTACCACAACCCTCATTTCTGTCTAAATTAATAACCCCAAATTCATTTTTCTTAGGGGCTTTCGGCAAATTATTCCTCACAAACACTCCCCTAAAATAAGGTATATTCAACTGTTTAGAATACTTTTCAATATCTCTGTCGGTAAGCGGGCGATTGGGTAGCTTTATGGGGAGTTTTTTGAAATTTTTTTCAAATAAAGACGATATCCAGTTTTATATGGTTTCAGATACAAACCATTTTTGTCTCCTAATGCAATAGCCTCCATAGTTTCATTATGTCGTTTTGACTCATGCAGCTTCTCCGTTGCTGCTTTTGCCTCATTTACAGCCTTATATTTCGCAGAAGTTCCACCACTTAGAGCTCCCAATGCACTTAAGCCTGCAAATATGGGAATAAGAGGAAGAATACCTCCAATTTTAGGTACTCTGATTACTCTAGGTAGCCTAATTCTTTTTTTGCCGCCAATATTTTTCATAGATATCCGAGCGGCTTTGACGGCCAGCTTAATATTATCTTTCAGTGATCCACCCTTGCAGCATTTTAACAGTTTTTTAATATTACTAACAATACCAGAATTAAACGTATGCGTGCATTTTAATTTTCTCTTGGTTTTACCACTGCTACGTACTTTTTTCTTCTCTTTAAATTTCGTCTTTTTGTCTGTATATTAGCAACAAGCCCCATGCCAAGTTTACGCTTGGCTTTCATAGCGGTGGTTACAATCCAAGCTGCACTTTTTTCACCCAAACTGGTGTCCTTAGATAAGACTCTTTCCCAAGCTCTTTCCTGTAAAACTTTATCTGCTTGATGCCGACTATCTAAATTTTGATGCTTCGAATATTCTATGTCGTGCTACTTACAGTAACTATCCAACTTGTTTTTTGGTAAATCGCCCCGTGCTAACCTTTCTTTAAGTTTAGTTCCAGGACCGCAGTACGAATAGCCAGGTAAATGAAGTTCAAATGGTAATTTATTGATTGTGCTATTTAAGAGACCTTTGCTCCTCAAAATACTTATTGATAATGAGGCATTCCTAGTATAAACACCCCTTAAATAAAAATAATAAGATGCGGGTTGAAAAGCATCCGCTTAATATTAAAGTTAACAATTTTGATATAAGTGAACATAAAACACTAAAAAAACGTCATAGTGAGCTTCTGCCAAACACTATCAGAGCAATCATTTGTGGTCCCAGCAATTCAGGTAAAAGCAATGTAATGTTAAGCCTTTTAGTTGATTTAAACGGCTAAGATTTCGAAACATATATATTTATTCTAAATCACTACATCAGGAAAAGTACAAATTTTTAGAGAAGGTGATAAATCGAATATCTGGTACGAAATATTATACATTTAATGATAATAGCATGGTTATGGATCCCGAAGAAGCTAAACCAGACTCCATTTTCATATTTGATGATGTCGCATGTGACAAGCAAGACAAAATAAGAAACTATTTTTGCATGGGGAGGCATAATAATATAGACTCATTTTATCTTTGTCAAACATAATCTAAAATTCCGAAACAATTAATTCGAGATAATTCCAATATGATTACACTATTTAGGCAGGACGATGCGAACCTCAAACATATTTATAGTGATCATGTTAACACAGATATGACATTAGAAACTTTTAAAAATATTTGTTCTGAATGTTGGAAGGAGAAATATGGAATTTTAGTTATTATGAAAGATGATCATATAAATAAGGGTAGATTTAGAAGCAAATTTAATACCTATATAATTCCCTAAATTACCGAGTTTGATTAGTTTATGATGTGCTGTTAATGGGAACACATCAAATTGAACAAATTTATATATTTCCATTCTGTCAGTATTATTCTATCTTATAGTCGTGACCCCAACTCTAAGCAAAACGGATAAAGCCATTAAACGAAAAATTTTTGACGCAGCAAACACTATTAGAAAAAAATACTTATCACTAAAGTTGGAGCGTAGTGAAGGAGATGATGCCATTAATAGAATTTTCACTCCTATAAATGTTCCATTAACAAAAATAACAGAGAATACAAATGCAAATATAAAGCATATTAAGACCGAAGTGGAGGAGGATAAAAAGGTGAAACATGAGGATGTTGATATTAATGCGGTCTTTATTGATAATAAACCGATACAAGAACAAGATGACCTTGAACAATCTATTGGGGAACGATCACATATTTACATGGACTATCTAGATCAGTATCCACAGATAGCACGTGAGTATATAGATATGTATTACTCTAGACCTCATAAGATTGATCATACTTATGGTTTAACTCATGACCAGGTTACCGATTCCTGGAAAATGGGTACACAGAAAATTAATTTTCTATCAAATGGTGATATTAAAGTAGGAGACATTACCTACAGGGGTACCAGAGGATTATACGAATTACTATTTTTAAAAGATCCGTTATAACCTGTGCGACATGACGAAGATCAATATCAACAGATATTAAAGCAAACAAATGTCCACAGGAGAAATTATGATGAATCATCTTAAATAAAACAGCGTGCTAAGTCCGGATCTGCATTATTAAGCTATAATAAGAGACCTAAGGAGTATGTATATTATGATGATGTAAACGAACTGACAGAGAGATTGGCAAAACTGGATGCCTCTCAAGAAGCTGGAAATAGAAATCATTTGAATGAAATCATGAGTATTCTTGATGAATTAAGGGAGGTTGGAGTAATAGAATTTTTATAAATTAGGTTAAAGAGCACTTTTAGACTCAGAAGTAGTTTTACCATGAATAAGTTTGGTCGTTCGCTGAACCCACAAAGAAAACATGTTGAAATTATTCATCCAAGTCCAAGTTTCCCGTTTATTATAACCAGTGATGATAACTATGATTTCGAAAATAGAATATTACGTAATATTAAAAAACCCTTACAGATGAGAGATGCAGCAAACAAGGATTATGTTGATTCTTTAGTAAAACAGCTAGATGTATCAAACAAGAAATATATTGAGGAGTCCATAGCAAATAAACTTCATTCAGATAATAGTTATGTTGAATCAGCGATATCACAGCTTAATAAAGCTATACAAGATTTAGATTCTAAATTATCTACATTATCAAATTCAATAAATACAAATACAAATATGAATCATGTTGAATCAGCGATATCACAGCTAAATAAAGCTATAAAATATTTAGAAAATACAAAACCAAATAAGAATTATGTTGATTCAGGGGTAGGATTGGCTGTTGATTCAGTGATGGCACAGCTTCGTAAAAATAAAGGAGATATAGATTCTAAGCTATTCGAGTTAAAAAGTTCTGTAGAGATACTTGAAAAGGAAATTTTTGGGTAAAATATAATTAATGAAACATGAGTCTAATGATTAGAAGATCATTATAGTTTGATATCGCACATAAGAAACAACCTAAATGAAAGCAAAAATGCGGAAACATATGTCACCCAAATCTAAAATTACTGAAGCTAGAGTACAAGTAGTAAAAGAATTACATAGACCAGCTATATCTAAATTTAGGCGAAGGAGATTTATACAATACGGTTTAGATGATACTTTTGCCACTGACCTTACACAATTTGACCGATATTCAATGGAAAATAAAGTATATAAGTATATTTTGGTTGTAATCGATTGTTTTTCAAAATATCTATGGACAGAACCTATAAAATCAAAGTCCGCTCAAGATGTTACCAAAGCCATGGTGACAATATTTAAACGCTCAAATAGAGTTCCAAAAAAACTAGTTTCAGATCACGGAAAGGAATACTACAATACACACTTTAGAAATTAATGGAAAAAAATGGAATACATCACTACAGCACATTTAGTAAGTTAAAAGCCTCTATTGCAGAACGAGTTATCCGCACTATTAGGGAAAAATTATTTAAATTATTTACATTAAATGTTAATCATAAGTGGATAAACTTGTTGGAACAAGTTACAGATACATATAACGATACGAAACATAAACTATTGGCATGAAATCTAAATATGTTAACAAAAAGAATGAGATGATCTTATTCAATAAATACAAATACAAATATGAATCATGTTGAATCAGCGATATCACAGCTAAATAAAGCTATAAAAGATTTAGAAAATACAAAACCAAATAAGAATTATGTTGGTTCAGGGGTAGGATTGGCTGTTGATTCAGTGATGGCACAGCTTCGTAAAAATAAAGGAGATATAGATTCTAAGCTATTCGAGTTAAAAAGTTCTGTAGAGATACTTGAAAAGGAAATTTTTGGGTAAAATATAATTAATGAAACATGAGTCAAATGATTAGAAGATCATTATAGTTTGATATCGCACATAAGAAACAACCTAAATGAAAGCAAAAATGCGGAAACATATGTCACCCAAATCTAAAATAACGATACGAAACATAAACTATTGGCATGAAATCTAAATATGTTAACAAAAAGAATGAGATGATCTTGTCAAGTACTGTTTATGGAAATATCAAGGTTTTTTCTAAACCAAAATTTAAAATGGGTGAAATAGTACGAATAAGCAAACTTAAACATGTATTTCAAAAGGGATATATTCCAAATTGGACAACTGAGCTTTTTAAAATAGTAAAAATTAATATTACAAGTCCAAGTACATATTTGTTGGAAGACATGCAGGGACCCCCATTAAGGGAGGATTTTATGAAAATGAGTTGCAGCCTACTAAACAGCCACAAGTTTATCTGATTGAGGAGGTATTACGCAAGAAAGGAAATAGAATATATGTAAAATGGATAGGGTTTGATAAAACACATAACAGTTGGATTGACGATAAACACATTATGTGAACTCATATTCACTATTTTCCTCCTCCTCATCCCCATGATATTTGTAGATTGTTAAAGTATGCGCATGTGTAGCTAAGTTGTGAACATAAAGGGTGATGCCACCATTAGTAATATTAGTATTGTGAGTAAAGTACACTGGGGTACACACATTACAATCATGCACGAGGAAAGTGGTAGTTGTGACTCTAATACACACTTCACAATCGAGAATTATAATCAGCAGTTAGATAAATGGCTAATGGAATTCGAAATTGCAGCTTATACGGAACAGCATTACTTATTACATACAACGTACCTGTTGGGAAGATTTCAAATTGGGTGTGGTCTAAGTCCTGCCAGAATGTTTAGTGCAGCGATTATTTTCTCTAAACCTCATAATCCATCTAAAATATCCTTTAACAGTAGTGAATGGAATATGTTAATAAACCTCTTTCAAGAAAAAAGTTGTGACTTTCAATAATCCATCAATAACCTCAGATTGTGTGGCTTTTACGTGTGGTGATTTTGTTAAAGTGACACAAATGACGTACGAAGATGGTGACGTGAAGGTGCTTGAAGTTTCGAAACTGGGTGTTAGTTTCTATCTATGTGAAGAAGACATTCTCCAAATTATACACGCTAATTTAAATTTGTTATGTTTGTTAAAGTTTGGATTTTAGTACATTTTACAATAATGTAATAAATGTTATAAATTCCTGGAATGATTCCAGTGACTCATTCTCAAAATTAGAAGAAATGTTTAAGTTATTATATAGAGCATGTAATAGAAATATATTATTAATTAAGGCTCTGAATGAATATATGTATTTTTATAGAGACACCATATTAAATCGTATTGAATAAAAGCTATATAATAAAACAATATTTAGTTTTTATTTATTCTACATAAGTATCCCATTGGAGTAGCACCTTTACTTACTTAATATAGGTTATATTGCGCAATGTTTTGTAAATATTACATTTTGCTAGCTTTAGTTAGTCATATAACCTTTGTAATTCCCAGTGCAACAAATATTAACCAGTGTAAACATGATGTTTCTTTTCTACCAGAAGATTATGAAATTTTATATAATACAAGTTTAACTTTGTATACAGAGTGTGCAAAACAAGTTGACTATTATATGGATTTATATGAAAATGAAATGCAGATGACTGACACTCTAACGGGAAAAATAAATGAATGCGAAAAAATTACCACAAACTTAACTAATTCTGTAAATTATACAAGTCTGGTTTTAACAAAACGAGAAAATATTGAGCTAGAATCGGCATTACTGTCAATTACAAAGCAAAAACAAAAATGTGAGGAAAAAAATATTTTAGGTTTATCTTTATTATCAGATCATAAAGATGAAATTTTTGAATTAAAAAACAACATATCATATTTAATTAATCAGATCTATATAAATGATGGTGAATTAAAACAGTGCCAATCGAATTTGGATAAAGAAACAAAGAGTAGAAAAGCTATTTTTACTTCAATAACAAAAAGATAAATATGTATTGAGATTAACTACGTGTAGAAAAAATAACGTGCAAAAGGTGCAGGCGCAGATGCAGACTGATTCAATATAATTTTTTTTTGCTTGAAGTAATATTTTACTAGTTATAAGACTAATAATTAAAAATAGGAAATAAAACATACAAAAATATCATTTAAGAATTTTATTTATTACTAACCCTAAATTACAAATGGATATAAGAGAGAGAGAGAGAGAGAAGAATTGTAAAAACAAATATTTGCATTACATAAATGGCATATTTGATAAATAAACTTAACTAAAACACAATATTAATGATTTAAATTAACGTAATCTATCCTTTATATACAAGGAGAAAGACAAGAACAATAGTTACAAATATAAATTACAAAAATGTATTTATTTTTTTTATATAAACATAAACTAAAAAAATAATAAGCGGTAAGCTTCACCTATATATTAATTTATAGTTTTATTCTAATTGAAAATGATCAATATCCGAATCGCTGTCATAATGACCTATAAAACGATTTTTTTTGTGAGGTCTGATGTTGAGTGAAGTCTTAAATTACAACTCTCTTCATCAAATATTTCGAATAATACTTCACTGTAACAACTTTAACACTAATAAAGCCGATTTTGATAAACCTCGCTTACCAGTTCTTAGGATCACAGGTGAAATGATAATGATCCCTAATCGTTTTTATATGTTTATTAAAATATTTTTGAAAATTTTTAATAGTATCATGACATGATTTACAAACAAATAAATTATATTTCTTTATAATATAATAATTTACCCACAAGCAGTATTTATCTTCTTCCTCAAAATTTTTCCCCCAATCATTTGTTGCGAGCACTGCATTTCTCACTGAAGGTGACATAGTTTTTTGACAATGTACAAATTCTAAACATTTTAGATATGGTGATTGAGCATTTAAAGCTATTCTATTTATATATTCCCATTTATATTTAAGAAACTTTTTAAAAATTTCTATGGTTAGAGTCCTTGGTAATGGGGATTCTGTTAAAAAATCGGCAGCATTCGTTATCCTTTCACAAATTGACTTAATGCAAAGGTCTTTTAGTGATTTCATCTATAAAAAAAAATAGACATTAATTGAATTACTTTTTATTCATGATTGAGGCTATAGTGCCCGAAGGGGAGAGTATCAAAAGTACGTGGTAAGGAATGTCTTTTGTCATCTTGAAAACTTAAAGCGATTTTTGTCTGCTCTATGCTAAAAACCTCATGGTTGAAGGAACGAATTGAACGTTGAGTTACGATAAAATTTGTGTAATTTTTTTTTCAAACAATTTAAATAATCGTTAAAAGTTAATTTATTAGACACAATGTTATATTTTGTTACCTTCGCTCTCTTTACTTTTTGTTTATTTTGAATTTTAAAACTATACGTTTTTGATCTTAAACCAACGAAATGAGTAATAATTTTACCACAAGTCTCATCTTTCATGAGACCCAGAATCTTTTTATTAACTAATGGAATATTATAAAGATTATTAATGGGATATTCTGATGTATCAAATTTATTTAAATCAGTTTTTATAACTTCTTCATAGACGTCATTACATTTAAGTTCGTAAATAAAACTATCTGTATCTGTATACATAAGTTTGCAACGTTCAATGCCCATTTTAGGTAATATGTACTTATAGTGGAAACTGTACATAAATAATTTTGAAATATCTAGAATTGCCATTCCGATATATAAAGGTTTGTTAAATTTTAGTTCAGTTTTCTTTAGTTAGATAATCATTAGATTATCATCAAGAACTGTTCGATTTAGAAATCTGTGGCTAGCTATTAGATTTTTAGCCCCATAACGACCTCCCCACGACTGAACAAATTTTATTACCCTGTGTTTTCTTATATTTTCCATAGTTTTTCCAAATACCGCGTTATTGTATAATTTAAATAAATTTTTTTCAAATGTGGTTGTAGCATTAGTTCGTAAACGATTATTTAATTCGATATAAGGCTTAAGCCAACACGACTGTTCAAACTTCATTACTTTATGTATTTTCTTTAAAACCAACCCATTCGTTAGTGCTTGTTTTAACATGCGATAATGTAAAATATATTTTTCTTTATTATATGGAGTTGTCATCAGTTTTGATAATTTAGAATGTGGAGATATTCGATGTTCAGAGCAAAATGGAAAATCCTTATGCTAATCATGAATATTGTTAGGATATATTAAATCTACTTGTAATATGTACCCAATGGATGAATCATCTGGAATTACCAACATCAAAATTTTTAAAATCATCTACCCACTCAAAATTTTTATGAGGTAAAGGTTCGGTCATCACCCTACCATAGAGATTATTAACGTCAAGATAAAGAAGATATTTAGAAGGTTTGTTGGGATCATAATTCTCTATATATTTATTATTTGATTCCGAATAACGATTAATGCATGTAGAAATGCCACCACGTATTCCTTCTTCTATAAACATAATTTGATCAATATCACGCAACAGCTGCAATTTGCACCCTGTATATTGTTGGATGCAATCCCACGTATATTGAGGCATAGTATGATACCATGCCGGATCTAACACATGTGATGACATACAGCTGTTTCTAAATTTTTCAAAAATATCAGCCAGTCCTAATATGTCTGTTTTTAAATACAAGTCCGAATATTCCCCCAGATTTTGAATATTAAATTTATTCCAAATATTTTGAGCATGTAAATATTGTTCTTTGTTAATATCTATACCCTCTAATTTATTATGAAAATTCTGAATGGAGGGAAGAGATGTTTCATCCATTTTTTCAAATCATCAATATAATCGTAACAGAAGACCCCCTTTCGCGTTAATAACTTAAATTTTTGCTCATCTAAATAAAAAAATTCAGTTCCTAATATTTTAAAATCATCTGTTTTCATAGTAGACATTAAATTATCCAACGATTCTCCCATAAATCTTAATGAATCAATATACCTAAATTTAATATTATTTTTACTAACAAAATGAGTAAAAGAAATACATTTTTCTTTGTTACAAGGGAGAACACTAACATTACCTTCCATAGCAAGATGTTTAACTATAAAATGACTATCATATCCAGAGAAGTTATGGAAAACCACAGGTACTACAAACAATTTCTTAAAATTAAGATTACAATCTTTATGAGCAAACCCCCTGAAAAGAGATGTAAAATGATCATAATCTCTTACTATTTCGTCATTTACTTTAAACGATTTTTTACATATATAACACTGTTTCGCATAACATAGTTTAGGTTTTTCTGTTGTTTTTGTTTTTATTGTTTTTATTTTTGGATGAATTATATCAGACAAGTTTAGCATTTCATTAACAAACCACTTCATGCAGTCCCTTCCTCGATAACTTTTAAAATGTGAAAATGAATCATCATATGAACATTTAAGATAAAATCCCGCACTGTATGCTATATGCTTTTGATATTTTCTGGTATTTTTGCTTATTTCAGAGTAAACTGGTTTTAGCATACTTTCAAAATCTGCATACATTATAAAAGGGTTTCTTTGTTTATAAGTGTAATTTTTAAACTGAACAAATTCGTACTTGGGAAAGAACATTTTGTATGCATTTAATTTTGCACATAATGACTCATGATCATTTAATCGTTCTTGAGAAGAAAAATAATTTAGGCACCTATCACAAATATACTTTTTTCTGGTATTTTTATTAAGCTGTGAAGAAACGAGATCAGAAAGGTTTTTAATCCAACAATAATGGTATTTGATTTCAGAGGCATTAATTTGCCAATCTGCAGGTAAAGCTTCATAATCATTTAATTTTGGGTAATATTTGTCTTGAATTAGTAGCAAATTAACATGCCTAAGCAATTTTTCTTTTGTTAACCGAGCTGGAACCACGACATAGCCTGCTTTATTATCCAGTTCCAAAGCGTATACGTTAATTGAAATCTGGTTGACTTTCTCGAATTTTGTTATTCCGTTTAATGTCATTGGCGATTGTAAATTCTCCGTAATTAAAACTGTTTTGTAATATGGATAATGGTGTTCTTGATTAGTATGAGCAGGGAAAACAGCGCTTATAATAGACCAGTAAAAACATGCCTGGTCATTATTTTTTACATTATTGCAAGCTTTTTTCTTCAAAATGTATTGCGGTAGCCTAATATAAGACGAACCATTACCCATTTCTAGTTTATTAATATTTATTTCCAAATTAATTATTCTATGTAAAGCAAACCCAGAATCACGTTCTTGAAATTCAGATAATTTATTTAGGATTATATCACAAATATTTTTAAAAAACCAACTTTGTAAATCTATACTCACATCAATTATTGCATTTTTAGTATTAAAATATTTTATATTGCTAACAGTTGTGTGCTCAGATTTTTTAATAAATTCCCCACAAAAGGTTACATTTACTTTCAGTATCGGAATTGTTTTTAATATTTTCTTAATTTTTTTTAAAATAAAATAAAACAATCATTTAAAAATGCATTTACATCTTTGTGTAACAAATTAATTATAACACCAGTTGTTACCCTCTCTTCAAAACAAGAAATTACATTCTCCCACACGATTCTGTTTTTAATTTTAATATTTTTTACTCCGACCCCCGACCCCACATGTGTGTTTAGAATTGTTTTTTTTTTATTGTTTTAAGATGTCCTAAAATTGTTTGGATTCGCCGTGTGGTACCAGTATGGCCGTTTTACGTAAAGGCGTAGAACTTTATTGCAAGAAATAATTTTTTTTCTGAATTCTTTTTATCCAAATTTCTACATCTCTTAATGATATTTTATCGAAATAAATATTTTTAATTTGATGAAACGTCCTAACCAAATCATTTGATTTATTAATCACATCTGCGGCAAACATTTTTTTTTTTGAAATTTTCAAAAATTCACTTTGTCTTATTTTATTTCAAACTTAGAAGGTTCTAATGAATATAAAAAATAATATATATATATATATATATATATATATATATATATATATATATATATTATATATATATATATATATATATATATATATATATATATATATATAGAAAAAGTGAAGCTTCCACTTATTATTATTTGGTTGTTCCACACGTAAAAAGAAAATAAATTTGAAGCTTACCCTTTAAAAATAAGAACGTACTTCCCTTCAGTGAAGTGGTCTAGGTATGGTTCAAATGTCTCCGTCACCCTTTTCGGTAGGAACACGATGCTTTCTTCTAGCTCGAGTAGGATACAGGTTCCCAAATCTGCTCACCACCGCTTTTGCGCTGAGAATCTTTTAAGGCTGATTGATAGGAAATTCCCTTAATTTGGTAATAGGTTTTCTCTCATCTAACTCCACTTCTGCAAGACAAACGGAATTGATTTCTTTTTATGTTACACAGGTGTTCTGAAAATAATAATAATAATATTACTATTAAATTATCAAAAATAATAAATTTAGGGAGGTAGTAATAATAATGGTAATATTAACATCTTTAGTCTGTTAAAATTTTAAACATATTCAAATAAATAGTTTTTTTTTTGAGCAATTTTGCCTATGTGAAAAAAAAATATATTTTAGGTTTATCTTTATTATCAAATCATAAAGAAAAAATTTTTGATTTAAAAAACAACATATCAAATTTAATTAATCAGATCTATATAAATGATGGTGAATTAAAAACAGTGCCAATCGAATTTGGATAAGGAAAAAAGAGTAGAAAAGCTGTTTTTGATAAAAAAAATAATTTTTTGATCATTTTTGACTATTAAATGATTTATTAATTAAAACACTCACCTTCTCTCTCACTCGCTTTTACTGTTCTTCTACTCCTTGTATTCTATAATTTCGAACTGTAAAAGAGGATTAGGCTACCCCACGTCCTTCTCCCCTTTGAAAATGAGAGCGTACTTCCCGTCAGTGAAGTGGTCTAGATATGGTTCAAATGCCTCCGTCACCCTTTTTGGCAGGAAGACGACGCTTTCCTCTAGCTTGAGTAGGATGCAGGCCCCAAATCTGCTTACCACCGCTTTTGCGCTGAGAAAATAAATTTTAAAAAAATATGTAAAAAACTGACTTAAGCGAATAAATACACTTACATTTAGAGAATGGCGGCGCATTGTTCTGCAGGGACGATTATGATGATGTCTGAACGCTCGTAGACGAAGCACTAATTCAGCTGCTGTGGATTACTTAATATTTAAATGTTTTCCATATCAATGCGCAAATATTGCAAATAGCAGTGAATTTTTTAAGGATATTGCGGTATCACGCGGCGGGAAATCGCAAACCAGCGTCTATTTTTATTTGTTACCAAACCAATGCATACGGATATAGCGGTAGCCTGCATGTGTTGATTCATTTTCGATAAAAATAAAACACGCTTAGCATATTAATAATTTATGGTAATAGTAATTTTTAACAAAATTCTCATATGTTTATTCAATGTTTTTTAGCCCACATCATCCCCTACATGTACATATTTCTTAGGCAAATTTCGTGCTCCATTTAATTTGCTAAACTTAATGACATGCGGATTTTGACATCTGGATTCATAGTCGCAAATTTTTGGAAACCAAAATTTAATTCGAATTTCACTGTTATAATACATATTATAATAAGAATGAATATTTATCTTGTCTTCGTCGGGACCTATCGCATGTGCCTCATATTTTTGATTTGGACCATACTTTATAAAACACATCGCCGGTCCTAGCTCTTTAGGATAATCACCATATCCATCGATATCCAAATACTTAACAGTTGTTGGCAAGTCTGTTATGTTAATTTCATTATTTGGAAGTAAATTCAACAATTTTGACGTCAGCTCATACGCTTCACCAAATCGATAGTCTGTTAACTGAATTTTTACTTTACAGGAATAATTCATATTTTTATATTTTCAGCTGGTAGTGCACCCTCCAGCACTTCACAACTTCCATTCAACTATTACTCAAAGTAGAGTGTCTAAGTTTCACCCACTCTCTATATTCAATTAATATTTAGAAATATCATGTAAAAAACCTTTCTTTGTTCACTTATGTAGGGATAAAACTGTTTCCCCCCCATATAACTATATTCATTTCAGTATGGCTTTCCTAACGAATAACTTCATTATTTTTTGTGCCCTTCTACAAAACACCATTTACTTTAATGTTCCCACGGGAGTTGAGGAAGGATTTATTTGTATAGACGATGATGGATTTAAAAATGACAGTTGGCCCTCCAAATGGAACAGATTGACTTTTAATCACACAACAACATATCATGGATATCTATTTCAGTATCAGATTCCAAATAATTTTTACCTAAATGTAATTAAATATAAACTACGATTTATCTTCCATAACAGATCATATGGAGACACATCTGATTGGATGTTCCTAGTTTTACACGAACCAAAAAATATAACCTATACCGAAAACAGCACGGCAACAACACATTTCACCGAGAATAATGATACTGCTATAACATTATTATGGTTTATTACTGTTTCATGAATACTTTTAATACTTAATTTAATTCATTATATATATAAGAGCCAGTGTACATTAATCTTTAATAAAAACTAAAAACCATAAAATTATTTTTATCCACACCCCCATATTCTTCAAACAAAATATCTACAACCAACAACCATCACCCCTTCACCCAGGGGGCGCGCGCGCGGCCCAAAGATCCGGCATTGCAGGTGCCCATACGCCAGCGCCGCTGGGCCCCAGAGTGCGGGGTCGCGGGGATCCAGCATTGCAGGCGCCTGCGGCGCAGGGCCCCAGGGTGCTGGGTCCCCGGGGCGCGGCATCGCGGGAGTGGGCCTGCGCCCCCCCACACACACACACACGCTCATACACTCTCATGCATCGGACATACAAACCATCTACGAACAGCTTGGGGCCCCCCAATCACTATGCGCATGTTCAACACAACACATCTGCGCGCTTACGTGACGTCACACACTACGCCCGCCAACACCCAGAAAACGAGCGGCATTCTAAGGTTTGAGGTTATGGTCGATATTTTATGGTGAAATATACTTTGTTACTTTACTATGGTCTAATACGTGGAGTTGTCGTGCGGTTTTTAACTTATATTTTATAACTTAAATTTTACTATTTTGCAATAAAAGTAGTTTCTTTATATTGCTTAGAAACTAATACTGGAAAAACTATTTTTTGTATGAAAATCTGATTGCATTATGTTTAAACATATTCACCGTAAAATATAAATTGGTATAAACATTGGAGTTCCTGGCTAGTGTTGGCATCGTCGTACGATCGACCTTATACTGTGAGGTAATCTTGGCAGTGGCTAAATATGTAAATAATAAACTCTATTTTTATTCTTACTCTAAGGTGGGAATAGCTTCTCCTAAAAGGGAAGTATTTTAATCGAGAAAAAATCATCCTCTCGGTTTTTACAGATCTTCACATTTTAAGGTCCCTCTATATAGATGCCAAAAAACATGTTTTCTCAATTGCTTTAGTCTGTCTGTTTGCGGCAGAGCTAAAAAAGTATTTATTCGATTGACTTGAAATTTTTGGTCAAAAACTAAGGGTCATATGGGAATGACCCGAAAAAATCCAATATGGCGGTCTAGTTAATTGTTAAAAAAATATTACTCAAAAACTACTTATCCAATTTACCCGAAATTTTGTTCAAAAATTAAGTATTATGTAGTAATCAACTGGTATAAATTCAAAATGGCGAAACAAAATGGCGGTCTAATAAAATAAACAAAAATTCAGCCTGAAAAAACTAATAGATTGATTTCAAAGTTTGTGCAAGAATAATGTGTGATGTAGAGATGAACTGGTAAAACTGTGGTACGAATTCAAGATGGCCAAATAAAATGGCGGACAAATAAAATGTTTATAATCATAAACAAAAATCACTATCACAGGTTTTAGCGTGTTGCTAAATTATTATTATTAAAACTAAATTGGAACATACTATTAAAAGGAAAGCTTCATAGTTAGGTTCCGTGTAAAAGATATTTAGTGATTTTTTGGTTTCCGAATCTCGTTCTTCCAATATGTATTTTTTTCATATTCTCATTTCGGCCTATTTCTAACAACTTAAATAAATTGAAAAAAAAATATGCCCATTTTTTCTTCCCTCCTATGAGTAATCGTGAAAAAATCACCCTCCGAATTTATGAAGATCTTTGCGTCTTAGGGTCCCTGGACCCAGAAAAACATGCTTTCTCATTTCCGCCAGTCTGTTAGTCTGTCGTCTGTGTAGCCGCGACACACTCCAAAAATTACTTTTCCGATTTGGCTTAAAATATAGGGTCATATGGGGTGAAATGGTAACATTTTGGAAAAAATCCAAAATGGCAGCCAAATAAAATGAAAAAAAAATCATGATTAAAAAACTACTTATCCAATTGAGCGCAAATTTTGAACGAAAATTAGGTGTGATTTAAGGTAAATTTGATAAAATTTTGGTATTAAGCGAATATAGTGGAACAAAATGGCGTTATATTGAAATGTTTTAAAAAAAATCAGTGTCAAAAACCGCACATTATCAAATTTTGTATCGCGATAAAAATATGTTTTCTTAATTCCGTCGGCCTATGGGTCAATTTAAAAAACTAAATTAACGGAATGACTTCAAATTTTACTCAAAAATTAAGGGTCACAGAGTAATGACCTGCTAATATTTTTGTAAAAATTCAATATGGTGAAACAAAATGACGGCCTAATGAATTGTAAAAAAAAATATTTTTAAAAAACTAATTATCCAATTTACCTAAAATTTTGCACAAAAATCAAGTGTTAAATAGGAATGAACTGGTAACATTTTGGTATGAATCCAAGAAACCAAAAGAAAATGGATGGTAGCCAAATTTAAAATGTTCAAAAATCCAGCATAAATAAACTACTTATTATATTAATTTCTAATTTAGTGCAAGCATCAAGTGTGACATAGAGGTGGTAACATAAATTGTGGTACGAATTCAAGATGACGAAACAAAATGTCGGCGAGAGGTTTTTAAAAATTAATGTATAAAAATCTTCTCATTCAACTGACATAAATTGCAGAAAAATTAAATGTAATATAGGGTTAAAAATTGGTACTAATTCAACATGACAGAATAAAATGTCTTTAAAAAAATCAGTGTATTAACAACTATTTATTCAATTTATTTTAAATTCCCAAAATTCAAAGAAAGGTAAATATTCGTTCGAATCCGATAAGGCAGAACAAATTGGAACCCAATTTTAAAAAATTTGAAAAGACAGTATATATGTATTTCTAAATGACTACGTGCGGAAATAAACTGGGTCCTACTTCTCTATTTCTAATAAAAGAAAAAATTTATATCGAGGTAACGATATTTACCGATTTTTTATATTATGTATCGAAAACTACAGTCAATGGAAAAATAGTTTTTTATTGCTAAGAAGCCAGAACACTTCTTAATAATTTTATACGCAATAAATATACTGGATATTTAAAAAAGCACTCTCGATTTATGCTCTGCTTTCTATCTCAAGATTTCTTCCCTGCATGTCTATTTCTCTTCTCCTAACTGTTTATAAAAATGCTTTCATTTCTGCGAACTACTTATTTCTATTTCGCTTGTTGCTACATTTTGCATATCATATTGCGGTTATACTTTATTAAGACTTACATTTCTTCCGTTTTTTTTATTTGGATTGTCTATTTGTCATGATTAGAATACACGTCTTACACATTTTCAATTGCGGGCATGTTGAAATCATGAATTTTGTTTATTTGAAATATTTATTATATACAACCCACAAAGTGTAAAAGCTGAGAAAACTGCGTTATTTACGACAATATGCCCTACGAGGGCAATATATTTTCTATGCCCGGCAAATAACTTAAAAACCTAATTTTGGTTTGCAGTTTACCAAGAAACACATTTTATTTAAACCGCCCTATAAATTTATTCCTTAATTTAAAATAAATTTCTGAAATCCGAGACACCGCGCCCTCCATTCGAATAAAAATCTAGGAATAAAAATTTAAAATTCAAAGTGTTATTACTCGTTAGTATAACGAGGGAGCGAGACGCTCCGCATAGAGTCATATTTCTTAAATAACTTAAGTAAATGGCACACGCATGCCAAGGAATACCTTCCGCGGGATTCAGATTTAATAAAACTTTATGGTTGCTGTGAGAAATAAGGGCTTGTTCATTTCTGTGCGCGACGGAAGCGTCAAAGTGATATGGCTTTTCTTACAGGACGGCTTATTTATAAAAAATATGCGACAAAATTTAAATATATCTCAAACAATTCTCAACATATATAAAAGATGGAGATGACCATAAAGAAAAGTCAGTTTATAAAAGGGTAACATGTTAAACATAATAGTGCCCATATAATATAGTGGCGCAAGTTTTATGTCACTGTTGCTGCACGGAAACTGTACACTGTGGAACTTTTTAAGTTTAAATATCTTTTTTAGTTTTTGAGCGATTTTGGTAATTCATCATTCATCAATTTCTACTTTAGCAAATTATTTTTCTAATAGATCAACTTATCCTTGTTTCAGCAATATTTATTGCTGACAACTGATATTCTAACTGATAATGACACCACGAGTATATAAATTTGCAAAGTCTTGCTTGATGGATTAAAGGAAATTTACTCTTCTCAGTGAGGAAGACAAAATTTTAGCTGAATTTGCTCAGAGAATCTTTTAATTGCAAGCCTACGATAATAGTGCAAATATTTTCCCAAAAAAATGGAAGCTAATTACAATTACATAATTTTCAAAGCATCTATGAATTATCAACTGTTCTAGAAGAATAAAACCTGAGCTAAGAAGAAAAATAACAGTCAAAAATATGAAAAATATCTCAGAAGTTTTAAATATCATTCAAGGTGTCTCACTTTATCCTACAGAAAATTCCCGAAGATTTTCTAAAACCACTGGAATTCATAGGTACTCAGTGCAAGTAATAATAAAGCTAGATTTGTTTTTGAAAAGGTTTTCTGTTAAAAACTAGCGTCGAATATGAAACAAAGATGACTTGAAAGATATGTGTGCGGAGTTGCCTCGGGACTTGGTAAGAAGATTCAGGTGCAATTGAGATGTACCTATTGCGATCATAAAATTCTGGTACAGCATCGTTATAGCCATTGAGCTAATATAAAACGCACGCAGTCAATCAGCTACGTATTTTGCCAACTTTGGTTATGTTTTTTGTAAAGCTGTTTCACATGACAATTGTAATTAGATATAATTCCTTAAATATATTCTTAATATTTGGCCTTAGCCATTCTTCTCAATAAACTTTGAAGCTTTTGCATCTTGTTATTTAAACTAAACGTGTAATTTTTAAATTATGACCAGGTTGAACGACGTATAAAAATCTGCAATAATAAATCGTCTAAGGGATGTGAATAGTATAAGAAACATTTCTGAAAAAATGCAGATCACTAAAATACAGTTTTATTAGCAGAAAGATTGTGGAATACATAAATATAGCAAAGAAACCTGGTTGCTTCAAAAAAGAGTTACTGGCTAATTGATTGGTTTATTTGGCATTTTTTGGTAGATAGTTTGTTGACATTCAAGATTTGCGTGGGCCTGAATTGTTCAAATACCAATCCTAACGAGAAATATGTTTTTGCTACAAACTGTAGTAAGCATTACAAAATACTTGCAGTTTAATTTGCAAGAATAGAAGCTACAAAACTAATAGCGCTGATATTGAAAAGCCAGTGCTTGCGTTTTTCTGAAAAATAAAAACTTTTGGCCGTCGCAATAAAGATTACAGGGATCACGACATATGAAAAGCAAAAAGATAGACTTAATATATATATATATAAAATTAAAAGTCGAGATGATATTCTTATTCATAATATAAAGAGCAAAGCTTAGGACTTTTAATAATATTTTAGAACTTTTTTTAATTCTGGTTAAATTATTCTCTACAAATTAATTACTAGAACTGAACAGATTAATCTAAATCTGCACATTTTGTGACAACTGCATATCAAAAAATCCTAAAGTTATAACATAAATGTGCCTTAATAAAGACATAACCCACATTTTAGATGATTGGCAACAGATGAGGGTAATAAATAGTCTATAATATAATAGGATGTATCAGAATTTTATGATGACGATGGTACAAAAGATTCTGATTACAGATAAAAAGATATTCGCCTTACGCCAGCCACAAAAAAAAAACAAAACCACAGTCATTTTTAAGAGTAGGTATTTCCTTGAACGGAAAAACTAACATTTTTTTTGTAGAAAGAAAAATAATATCTGAATTTTATAAAGCCTGACCGTTGGCCGCCAAATAGTCGAGGACCAAAACCCACTGGATCACACTGTGGGGGGTGTGGAAGGTAAATGGTATACGAAGATATGCTTTAATTTTTTGGCGTAGTAGATTGCAGAGTAATTTAATAATGCAGATTGTCACACTCATACTGAGCTTTTATGAATCACAACCCAATACCCAATATACTTAATCTTAAATTTTTTATTTTTATTAGTATCCTTTTTTTGTTATCACATGGTTTTCACGTTTTTAAATTTAATAAATTTGTTTTATAAGGAAATGCCGGCGCAACAAACGACTTTTATTGTACCTAAAAATATCGTAATTATAATACAGGCTATTATTAATTGATTACGGAGGTTTCTAGAGGTGTTAAATAGAAATACAAAATTATTTTTCATATAAACTATTACTTATTGTTTAAAAAAGGCAATTTTTAACTATATGAGAAGTGTTGGGGTCATTACATAATAAATTAATTAAAAAAAAGTTTTCAGGAAATCATGCTTTTTTTACTGTTTGCGTAATGAATTGAATCATTTTAACGAAAATTTGAACAAATATTTCAATCCTTGCGTCGCCTTTAAAATCGCCGGTTTGATTAAGAAGTATTTTTACCTCCCCATAAAAATGACGAAATTTGAATAATAAGTATAGTCCGATATGATTTAGATACAATATATCGAAAAAGTTTCAAGAATTGCGAAAAACTTTACAAGAAACTTAAACTTAAAAATCGGTAAATACACAACTTTCTCTCATACATAATTCGAACACGTATATATAACACAGTCTATACGTCATGAATATGATTATTTGATAATAATTGTATACAAATCCTATCAATTGTACATGCTTTTTTTATGTTTTGAATTTATTTATTATTTTCATTATGTATTATATATTATTATTATTATTTATTTATTTATTTACTTTTGTAACTTACTTTTCATAGATTGCAAAAAATAAATTGTGTCATTTTACTCCAGGAACTGGAATTTTAAGGAATATTTAGAATTTTATCAGTTTGTTCCTATTTTACACTTTTACAAAATTTCAAGTCAATTCGATATGTAGTTTTTTACTACTGAATTTTTAAACATATCGTTGGGCGGTCTTTTTTCTTCTTACTTTTGCTTGTTTTTTCGCATCTAAGATACAACCGATCTGTTCTAGGGTACTCCATATACTAAAAAAAGAACACTTGGGGACTTAAGTCCATAAGTTTCAGGCTTTTTTGAGATTATTAAATATCAAGTAGATTTCCCCTTCCGATCCGGGATCACTTTTCCAGAAGAAACAGTTATTTTAGCTACCGTCTCCCGAACTAAGAGAAATTGTAAATCTATATACGAAACTCGAAATGGATTTTAAAACGTAGATGTAAGTTTTGGTAATACAAAAAATATCAAGGTCTAACTAACAGATGATTTGCTTTTCAGACAACGATCACAGATTCCACGACCCTCTGTTCCTTATCTAGTGGGATTAAGACAATCACAGAACGACCGTAACCGAACACTGTAAGTAGATATCTAACCTTCTTGGTCTATACAATATATCACAAACTTCGAATACTGTTAAAATTAGGGATCCTCCTAGACATCCTTGGTAACAACTTTAAAAATGTTTTATTAAAATCGGGCAATAAATGTAATTTACTTTTTTCGTAATTATTTTAGCTTATACATCCTGTAAAACAAGACAATATTAACTTATCTCAACATGTCTTGTAACGCATTAAAGTGTAATGCCTTTGTGGCAGCCGGGAGACTTACTAACTTACTAACGAAGTAAGACGAGGGGTTCGTGGATCTAATTTAGGAAACGACCTCAACATAAAGATGTATAATTTACTTGCCTCACGATATACAGCATTTTTGGGGATATGTTTATGTCGAGAAAACTTAGATTTTTTTGTCTTTTCTATTCTGCTTATATTGTTCTAGTCATACATATCATTTTTCCTTGAGAATTTAATGTTTTTTTTTTATTAACAATGGTAAATAGCAACTTATAAATCGTAAGCAATTTACTTTGTTTTATACAAGACTAACGAGGTTTGAAATTTGCACAACTTTAGTGATTTCAAAAAATGTAACAAGTTTTAATTTTTTGTTTAAATACTACCACATATTACGTAAAGCAGCTTGTATTTCTAGGAATAAATTTATATCCTTAAAAATATTAAACTGATAAAAACATATTTACATATTTCGCTTACACTACAATGAGATACTCAATCAAATTATGTTGGCTGTAGCTTTTTAAATAAAATTAATCAAGAACCAATACTTTTACTAAATTTGAAAAGCATCCTCCTAAATACATTTTTGCTCGAAGGCCTATAGCACCCTAATCACTCCACGATAATTACGAAGTCCTTCGGCTACAAGTTTCAAAGGAAAAGTTTAACTTTGATGGTAGAAATAATTTTCAAGAGAGATTAGTTTAAACCTGCTTATTTGCCTAATTTACCCTGACCCGTAAAAAGACAAATTTTGTTTTTCAAAATAAGATGTGCTATATTAAACTGATACTATTAAAATAATCTACTCATATTATAAAAAGAAAAACAATTTTACTGATATGTGTCTATACCAATTCGCTGAAAGTTAATTGACGGAAAAACAAATTTGTATAATATATCTGAATATTGAAACTTTACGTTTTACCTTAAACTATGAACCTTTTTTATAAGTGAATAAAAATATATCTTATGTTGTACCTCCATAACATCAGGTGATGCAAGTTGTGGTGGATGAACCTAGCGGTACCAATTATGAATTTGAGTGGCAACTTAAATGTATACGGCAAAAAAGTCATATTTCTATAATCGCTTTAACGATATCTTTATTGAGAAACCTGGTGTTAACCCTGTGAGGTACCACCAAGTGTACTGAATAGTCATATAATTTACTTTAGATGTTTCGTAAAAAAAATAGCAATTGGTTTCTTCCAATTATTTGCAGTTCCTCTTGCCATCAAAACCAAAGCATTTCCAGCAACTTCTGCTGCAGATTTTCTTTCAGGGCCTTCCTCAAAGCCTATTACCTTGTTTTTTGATATGTCATAATAAAGGTTAGATTTAATGGAGATTTCGTCAGTACATATAGTGTAGTCTTTAGCTTTCTCTTACAAGGTTTGACTCTTAGTTCGGTTAATTAAAAAACAAAATGATTGAATCCTGGCTCTATTAATCAAGTTTTGTGCCATTTTTTAAGGTAGACTTAGACGGTAAACGATAGACGAACGATAATTTCTTATATGCTTTAGGACCAAGAAAGTATATGCTTAGGGCAAATTTAAATTCATCTATATACCTTGAGGCTTTTGGAGCTTTGTTCATGAGCGAAAGTTGAGCTTTTAAAAAGGGATAGGATTCGGCTGGTTAATTTTCTGACAAGAATTTCTCAACATCTTCCAATGTTATTCCAGTTTTTTCGATTGCGTAGTTTCTTTTTCAAGGATGCTAATTTTTTTTCTTAATGCTGCTTTCTTCGACGGTTTACTCCAGATCTCTGTGACATCTAGCCACTCTTATCTGAAAAAAAAAATAAAAATCTTTAAATCTAAAAAAGCTAATTTTGAAAATATCTATCATATTGTAGAAACAAAATTCTATTCTGAAAGCTTCTGAAATATCTAGACAGATTTTACAAAATAACTTGTAATAACCTTATATTTCCTTACCCATTTTAATAATTAACTCTGAACAAATTCATTAATTTTAATGCAGGGATCTGTTTGGATCTGGGCATCTTTGAGTTCTCTACTATGAGAGTCATTGTCTCCGAGGCCTAAATTAATAGAATTTGTAAGATTAATAAATTGCCAAAATGTTTATATTTATTAATGAAAATTAACCATACATTGCTAACTTGAAAAAATATGCGTTATTTCCAATTATACCGCGTGATTCTCAATAATGTCTTACCCTTAAAGCTTTTTTGTCTTTTGAAATTAAAAAACGAAATTTAGAGGTTATGTTTAAGACAAAAATCTGGATTTACCTACAAAGTTAGCTGCGTCCGTCCCGGAAGTGACCGTAACTCTCGATTTTTAAATGGCACGCCAAATATTTGTTTTTATATTTTTATGGAAAATAATATTTTTAGTATAATAGCATGCCACTTACCACTTTTTTGACATATTAAGGTATTTTAGTATACCTAGTACGTATAGCTTGTAGGAAATTAATAATAATGCCAGTCTTGGTTTGTGCCTAGACAGTCAATCTTTACGGTCGCCCGGGAATATTCGGCTTTTCTTACTAGGTATACAATGTACTGCAATTATGTTTTAATTTATTACTTTTTATCAATTTAGGAATAGTAAACTAACTTTTTCTTACTTTAGACAGAAACAGTGTAGGGACTGCATTATAAGTGAGACGTTGTTTTGAACCTATAAAACAATCTTCCGCAAACTGCAGACCGCAAACTCTTATTCGAACATAACAATCTTCGGGTCTGATATTTGCAAAACAATGGTTCCCAGTAAACCTTAATTGATTCCTCCAATGTTCACATCTGTAAACATATAATAAAAAAAATTCACAAATTACGTATACGTACTCATACATTTACTTGCATTAACTATACCTACATATTTTTTTATTTACCTATAGATTTATTAAAAAGAAAATTATAATAAAATATATTTATACCTTTATGCATCCCTGGGATAACGGAAAGATGATAAACCACTATCACGTTTAGAGGTACAACTATCAAGTGAACAAAAGACCATTTTCAGAAAAAAAAATTCAACATTAACTTCACAGAAATATTATGTACTTTAACAGACCAACCGATATAATAATACAACTTCAATTCGCAACGCGAGTTCGAGACACTGTGTAAGTGGGTTTGGATCCGGCGAAAGGAGGTGCGGGCGATGAATTTTTTATTTTTTATTCAGTAGACTTAGGTACCACCCAGCGGTACCGAATATTAAATTAAGTGCTATTCTTAAAGATTGTATTTCCGGCCCATTTGTTTTTCGGCTAATTTGTTTTTTGGTCAATTTGTTTTTCAGCCAATTGTCTTGGGCCAATTGATTTTCGGCTAGTTGACTTTCGACTAATCCCATCCCGTACATTGGATTAACAGTCCGCTATACTGAGTAGCTCGCATTTTTCCTAGAAGCAATGTGCAGCAAACTCCTAATATCCTACCTCATTCGTATGGGGGGCACTGGGCAAGATGGAGGACCAACGACGACGAATCTGGCAGCGGCACGGACGTGTTCAGTGGACGGATGGACTAAGAGATGATCTGCTGGATGTATATAAGAGTAGGAAACCCAACTATTATATGGATGGGTGCTGCTATCAGCGGTTTCTGCTGATTTTGTTGTTGTCTGGATTTCGTGCAATACAGTTTCGAATGGGTGGCAGAACATAATATCTAGGTGTAAACTTCCTTACATCAGTACTTCTGTGGTTGGATTTCGAGACATTTTTGGTCCATATGGGAATATTTAATATTCTCTAGTGCTAGGTACTGGTTATAAGGAGCATTAACGAATAATGACTGGTTTTTGGGAACTGGTAACTTAAAGTTTTGATATATCTTCGATTCCACAAAAGAAAAATTCAAATATAAATACTAATAAAGGATTTAAAAAATTAAATTTCTAATATTGTATATTGCTTAAAATACGTTAATTTTTGCGAACCCATTTGAGTTTTATTTAATTTATCATAGATGGATTTATAGATAGTTAACTGACAGCGTCAAATTTTTGTTTATTTTAGTTTTCTTGCAATTTTGTGATTTTTGCATCAATTTGTTATTAGTCATTTTGTTATAAGTACCTGGTTATACCTTTTATGAATAAATCTAAGGGGTTAGAAAGATATTTTTTATTACGGTAAGGTTCTTATAGTATATAAATGATATTCCTTCTGAGATACAGCTCATTTCTTCTTCTAGTTTAACGGAGTTTTTTTTCTAACCACAATTGCATGTTGTAGTTTAAGTCATTTATAAACGTTGTAAGGGCTAATTTTCCGTATTCAATGATTTTTCTGTTCTGATGATTTAAGAAGATCTAAATTATTTATAGTATTTAATTCTATTCGAGAACAAATAGTGTTAGCTACCCTGCAGATTAACATACTTATTTATTTGCTTGGGATTCTCATCGAATAACGGTGTGTTATTTGCTCGATATATAACAAACTGTAAATTAAGTTAGGCAGATACAATTTCTATTATTTGAACAAAATTTGAAGGTGTTAGATTTAGCCTAAAATGTTAATATGCCTAAGCTGATATTAAATCTTTCAGTTTGTCGATTTAAAGCAGACAATAATATCAATAGATTAATTATAGTAAAAATAAAATAAAATTGAGATTGTGTGGTTATATTTTAAATAGTACATAGAGACTTTACTATATGAATTATAGAAAACTTTAGATACAAAAGTTTTTGGGTTTTACCGGAATCGTTAGAATTTACAAAAATAAAATGGAACAAACTGTATAATGTATATCCGTCAAATTGGTCTCTTTACTGATTAGAAAGTTACAAGATTTGTTACCTTCATCTTTAAACATATCCGAGAAATTTTAGAAAAACTCTGCCATTAATTCAGTTATGTAGTGGAGCATTCTCCGTATCTTTCTTTCACATTGCTTCTTATTGCAGGATCTTTGTCAATTTTATCGGTTGTTTTAGAGATAAAGGTTTCAAACCTGGTATATTTATAATCAGCAAGAATAGACTCATATATTCATATAATATTATTCCGAGTGTCTTATTTAAAATAACTAAGTTGATGCTCATTGATTACCTTCCCTTTTTTTTTGCTTGTTTTTTTTTCGGATTTCGATAAAATCCAAAACTTTTGTAATTAAAGTCTTTTGGGAACTCACATAATAAAGTCTCTAGCTACTTCTGAAGATTATATAAATTTTCATCCTAAATTAGTCAATTTTGAACTTTGTACATCCCGAAAATTTTTGATTGCTCGTTTTTGTCACAAATGGTTAAAACGAAACAAGAAATTATGCACATTGCGCGAACTATTGACAAAATCCTACAGACTGCACCAATTAATAAATAGAAAAATGAGATTCTTAATACTTAACCTTACTACTCCTAATTATAATTATTAGTCTCGCCTTCTTCATAAGGACTTTCTCAAGGGTCTATAAAGCACCGAAAAGACCCAAATAGTTAAAAAAAGGTCAATACAAATTAAGACTTTTACTTTAACGTAGAAAAATATAGAAAATCAAAACAATTTATACAAAACATTTTATTTTCCTAATTTTTGTTGAGACTTGTAATGCTCTCTTTTAACTAGTATTGCCTTGTCTGTTCTTTATAGACCATTGGCAAAATCTTAATAAGAAAACTAAACATTAAAAACAATACAAATTTGGTTTTATTACGCACTCTCATAATATTTCACAATTATAAATTATACAAAAGGCACTACAAAATTTCAAAAATATATTGTGAATAAGATTAATATGACAGGTAGGGTAGGCATTAAAAGCACTGTGACTATGCTAGGTCTAACCCTTTCGCCCCTAATCTAATCCACTTAATTCGAATTTGATGGAGTTGCGAAGTTACGAAATAATTTGTTAGAAATGTAACAACTTTGCTTCAACTTTTACGTAAGTGTATTATGTTTGTTTGTTTAGAACGGGTTTTAGAGAAGGGTAACAATCATTATATAAAAGGAAGGATATAATTTAGTTAAATTTTATAACTTTACAAATTATACAGTATGAATGTTACAAAAAGAAAACAAATTTACCTTAAATTTGTATTTAAAAAGACGATTCTTGGATAGGCTGATAAGTGTAAAATCGCCTTGGGAGTTGGAAATATATAAAAGGTACTTAAAAGAAAAAATAATATATTATAATTACTGACACAAAACAGTTCAGAATTTTCATAACAAATTAATAAAATATAAATATTCTTTGTCCAGTGACGGCTCCTCAGGGGCGGCAGGGTCGGCCGGGCCGTACCAGAAAATATACAATCTTTTTAAAAAAGTAAATAATATGTTGTTTGCAAAATAATTTTGCAAACATCCTAAAAACGCACAAATCTAAAATATAGTTTATTATTTCCTGGGCACATAGCAAAATGTGTAGGTATCCCTATTATCGTTGCTTGACTAACATACAAATAACGCCATTAACAGCAGTCCGCGGGCCACCGTCCACAGATATTCTAATATATTTATTATAGGCGGTGACTCGGCCAGCCGATTCTATCATCTCACATGCTAGACTTCATCTACTAATTCATGCGGTACGTAGTACGTTCGCATACATCCCCATGATATAACCCCGGACATAACGTTCGTCGTATTTTATATCACACAACACCGGTTCGTCTCGATGTGACCGTATCCCCGGAATTTTTTCAAATTGAATACTACTATGTTATAGGTATTAATTGTAATTATTATAAAATGATACTACTTATTTTTAAATTAATTTGTTAGTTCATTACGTTAGTCTTGACTAATGATGGTTAATATATTCAATTAGTAATTTTCATCCCATGTTACATGTTTAAATGTGGTGACGAAATGTGAAGTGAATATTTCAAAATATCAATTGCAATTTATTTTATAAGTCGGCCGGCCGCATCGTAGTTCTTGCTGGACAATATACTTTTTTGGTTGTGTATGTAGCTTTCATTTTGGCATCTATTTTATTTTTCTCTTGAGGCAAGATACATTTAAATATCAAAAAATTAAATTGACTGAGTGGAGCGTTTTACTAACATTTTTTTCTTATTTATTAAATTTATACTCTAGCCTAGATCTGCTATATATAGGTTGGTGTCTTCCTAATTATCATTGAAGAAATAAACGGAAAAAATGGGTGATTTTAGGAAACCTTTCTGGAGGAGGGGGTTTAATTTAAAAAAAAAGTTTGAGAATATATTTTATTATAAATGGTATGAGAACAACATATATTTTTTATCATACTTGTCGTGACATAAGTGAAAAAAGAAACAGCCTCTAAGAAATAGTTATAGAATAACGTCCAATTTTTTTCCTGCACCAAATTTATTAATTACATACATTGTTTATATTTACATCAATACTCTATCTATGGATATGCAAGAGACCCAATCCAACACGTTGCTCTTGTGCTATAGTGTTTCATAGTCAAGTTTTTAATCGTAATTTTCACGTAAAAATATGTAAATTACACATGATGTTTGACCGGTCTGGGGGAAGTGGGGGGGTGGTAATTGCCTCATTACCTCCTCAGGGTAAAACCACCTTTGATTGGCCTTTAGCCTCTGCCGACCCTAAGTTTTAGAGTACGAGCCGTCACTGTCTTTATCTAATAAATTAGTATTTGCTTAAGCTGGTGGATAAATAGCATAATGGGCAAAGACAGAAAACTAATATAGCGGTAAATTGCCACTTTCGAAATAATTTAACTATAGACATGAATTTAACTTACACATTTAATACAAAACTAGGAAAAAATTTCATAACGTCATTTGAAATAATAAAAAGAGTTTCACAATATTAAAATATTATATCCATTATTATTGACCTAGCATCATTCTAGAGTTTCATTGCATTTAAATCGAAACAATTATTCACCCATAGCTCCAATTAAAAAAATATACCAAGTTTAACTAAAACGTATAATGCAAAGTATTTTAATTTTAATAACGTACTTCTTTCTAATTTCACTTGGGCTTTGATCCGTAGGAAGCCATTTTTGATATTTTATCAAGGTTTTCGGAAAACTAAACTATAATGCTTAACTTCAGCTAAAACATTCCATATAGTTGCTTTTTAGCTTTATATGCTCACAACATCTACTTCTGCAATAATCATTGATGCGCTTGTATTAAATCGCAATATTAGTAATATTGGGTGCATTATTTTATTTAAATGAATTTAAAAAATAGACGATACATTTGTCCAGATGCTGAGACATACCCAGTAAACCTAGTATTGTTGGACGTGCTAATAAATCACCTCTATCCAATAAACCTTCTTAAGCCGCATTCTTTGAAACTAAGACATCTGCGTAAATTGGGACTCATTGAAGTTTTCAATGTAACCTAAACGAGCCCGAGATATTTTCAAAATAAACATTGTTTCTTTTGAATCACCTAAATTTTTATGTTGCTAATGCATATCCTGTCTATTACTCGGCACTTCGTAAAACCGCTTTGGCTTTTTGGGAAATTGTGTGTATTTCTGAATTAAATTAAACCAACATTTTTACATTATAAAATTACCCCTTTGTACGCTCAAAATTAAAGCACTTAAGCAACAATAAGACGCTATAGATATTTCTAGAAAACTTTATAGAGAAACTTTAAATTCATATAAATCTTACAAAAAAACAACGGTTCTGAAGTTTGCGAGTTTAAGGTTTAATAAATTATAATATGTAGCTAATACTATCCCGTCAAAAATATATTTTTTTTTGCTTTTACAGTGCACATGAAAACAACAAAGGCCAAACTTATCTGAAACAAGAAGGTAACGGAAAAACAGACTAATAGTTGAAAGTATCCAAAGGAAGTAGAAAAAAAAACTGATTTTCTTGTTTACCAAAATATTTTTACAGAAAAAAATATGGATTCCTAAAATACAATAAAGATAGCAAAAACCAGGTTTTTTTTTCTTTTAAAAATATGTTTTCCCAATAACTAAAAATATGGTTTCCTAAAGCACGATATCCATAATCTTTAAAATATATTTTATCTTACGGTAGTTTTATTCATTACAAATTATATTTATGTTGGCAGTTCCAGGATCAATGCTTTCTGTTCTGTGCACGCATCCTGTCTTGGTACTAGGTATGCTAGAAATATTGCAAAATAATGTGTAGGCATGTGATATATAAAATATGTTAGGTCTTCTGTGTGGAGAACTTACGACAGACAGACAGACGGACAGACAGACCGACGGATCGACGGAATCGAGAAAACATGTTTTTCGTCATCTAGGGACCTTGAAACGTAAAGACCTGAAAAAATCTTGGAGGGTGATTTTGCTGGTGTTTTATTGAGTGTTTTTTTCACATGGAAATCTCCATAGAATTATTGTTTTATTGTTAAGTTCTAGGTAGCAATTGCGTGGCAGCGAAATTTCTCTTGGTTCTGGTGCTGACGTGATATTAGACGTAAGTGTTATGATTTGTCTCCTAGGTATATAATACCTCGTTGCTGAATTGGTTGAGTCCGGGCTTGCGCATGATGCGCGAGAATCGGGGTGAATACAACAACTGATTTTCCTATGGTTTGCGGAAGTCTAAACTTGTCTTTCCAATTTATCTTGTTTATTGATAACGCAGTGAGTGAAAGAAAATGTAACTAATGTAAACTTTTTTAGGTATTTATGTAGTACCAGTTTACTACTACCAAAGCCATATTCGCCGATAGGAAGTGTATACTGTTTTAGTAAGTAGCTTAGTAAAGCCAATTTTTAAAAGCATTTTAGAAGTAAATGTCCAGCTCATATTTATTTCAGTTTTTTAGAGATGTAGCTGTCTTGGCCTATCCTGGAGTTCTTCCAGCCAGCTTGATAAGTCGAGAGTATCGAGACTGACCTCCGCCGTTTATCTTTTACACCTAATGGTGGGCTAGAAGGAATGGATTTTTGGTAATATTTATTTATTTGTTTTTCTAATTGTTACTATTTTTTAGTAAATCTAATGCATTCTTCCTACATTTTTATTATTATAACATTTCTTTTATAAATATTAAATTTTTCTTAGTATAAACTGGTGCACAAAGACTTCGAGCCACATTATTAACCAATGTTTACAAAATATCTTAATCCTTTTACACATTTTTTTACTGAAAACGAAGGTTTCTTGGTCTATTGGTAGATTCAAGCAAATGTTTAATCTATTCATATTTGTAACGGTACTTCTTTTATAAACATACAATTTTCTTGACTTAACTGTTCATTTACTCATTGTTTTTTTTCTTTTTTTTTTAGTTACTAAATAATTTCCTTTTAATTATTTCTCTGCTAAGTAAGAAATAAAGCTAAATTCATTTCTCAAAAATATAAATTGTTCGCTGTCTTTTGCTAATCTTTTCCAAACTTGTGTTATGCCTAACCTCAGTTCTTCATCTGCAAGTATACAAAAAAGCCTATTGGTTTCAGTCTTTTTCTTTATTGCCGGTTGCTTCCTACGTAATTTTTGCAACATTGTGATCGTCCCTCTGCGTGTTTCTATTCTGCATGTAGATTATATATTGAATATTGGAGCGATTATAACATAGAAAAGTTCAATATTTTTTTTACAATTTTATTGAAAAATCTCTACAAAAAGTGCAAATAAAAAATAATGGAAAATCATGTTTACAATAACATAATGAACTAGAAATAGATTAGATACAAGAGCAATAAAGTTTGCATAGGTCATTTTTATATAAATCTCAGAAAGCATTGTACATACTTTCTATATGAGTGCTGCGCTATTAAGGGTTAATCGCTAAAATTATCTTTTTTTTTAAATAATTTTGTAACTCTGGAAAAAATAATAAAATTGAGTTGGCAGCAACACAAAAAAACGTCTATTGAATATAATATGGCACTTAAATCTGATTGGTTGAATTGTTCCAGAGTTTTTGTGGTTTTTCAGGAAAGAATTCGACGCGGCTGGGGCAAAAGACTACGGTAAATCTTGAACGTCTACGTCACCTGATATATATACTACAGGCCAAGAACAGACAAATTATTAGCATTTACATACACTACGTAAATAATCTTAAAGGTAACTCGAAACTTGTTTTAAATGTCTAAATGAGGCAAATGTACTAATTTATTTAAAATGGTTTGTCAACAGATTTGTTTCTTGTTTTTCGAAGTTAGTTTATTAATAATTAATAAATGTGATTTAGAGGATGCTAGTAGTTAAAATAGGGGAGCGCCCCCTCCTCCTCTTCTTCCTCTCTCTCATGTCCCTCATTCTTATCTTCCTCCCCTTTTATTCTCATTCGCATCATATTTTTAATTTTTTCCCTTTGTCCTCCCACATTTGATTTTGCATTCTTAAGTCTTATAAATAGGTGCATCAAGATCATTTTAGTATGCTGAGGCACATTTACTAAGCTGTGCTCGAGTTGCGTAAAAAGTTATTTTTGAATCTTTCCACCAATCGTGTATAAAACAAAAAAAAATGTGTCAAGTAATAAGTGAATTATGTGTAATCGCGAAAAATTAGCTACATCTATCAGACAGTTAAAAGTTAAATATCTCAATTTCTTTGAAGTGATTTCGAAAGATGAATACACCAAGCTATTTTATCCACTGAAACGAGATTATTTGGAAGCAATTGACTGTTGTGATGATTATTTAGAAGGAATTATAAGCCTTACTACGTTTTTCAATACATTTGGGAAATCATACTTTGTAGGAGAATTAAGCCTCCTAATAGAATTTATAGGAGAAGATTGCCAATTTATACCTACTATTATTGCAACCCAAAAGAGGTTTCAATTATACAAAGATAAAAAATAGGTATTATCAAGAAAAGTTAATCCTATTCGCAAGAGACGTCCCCCCACATATTTAAGATATTATGTTAAATAAATTAAATGGCTGAGTTGCTGATTGCAGTTAAATTATTAGAGGACAAATTTAGTAATCTTTCAGAAACCTATTTCTCATATTCTATGGCAAGTGGTCCGGAGTCGATAGACTTTTATTGTAATCAATCTGCGGAATTCGTAAAGGCTGCCCTCTGTTGCAACAAATACTTTGAAACATTAAATTTTTTTCAACTTATTCAAGATCTAAAAGATATTGGCATTGGTTACTATTTAAAAGACTTGAAGCAATTTATTGACGAGGATACTATTCTTCAAGAAATTGAAAAGGAAGAATAAATTTAATAATATTCATAATGGAGCAAGTGGTTACTGAAATGTATGAAGAGTTTATTATATCTGCTGCATACTTCCAATATTTATCAATTGTAGGCGAAGAAGACGCAGAAGCACAAAATTTATCAGCATACGTTAAGAATATAGATCGAATGGAACAATGTAACTTAGCCGCTAAATTTTGTAATGATTATTTAAAATATAAAAATGAGTATGAACTTTTAAATGAATTTAGAAAATTAGATTTAAGGTATCATATTAATTGTATTCAATCATGGTTAGTTAATGCAAAATAAAAATGTAATTAGGTTTTTTTATATTTTTATTCATTCATAAAACAATTGTTATATAAAAATAACACATTTGTCAAAGCACACATACAAGGTGATTTCGAATGATAGAAGCATTTTGGTTCCATTAGCTTTAGCACTGGTTGTTCATCTATTTCAAGGCTTTTTAGAATTTTCCTCTATAAAATCCTTTTTTTCGGTTCCTTTTACAAAAACGAAATCTGCTTTCTTCGTAAGTGATGATCGTTCAATGATGATTTTTCATTAACCATACCGCCTGCTTGTGACAATCAGGTGAAAGAAACTCCATTGCAAAAGGCTTTTTAAAAATGTAATGAGTCATTTCATAAACATCAATAGCTGCAAGCTTTTTCGGTATAAATTTATTTTTTTTATCCTTGAATCCTTGAATATCCATAACCAATCTCATATTTTCAAAGCAGCAAATTTTTTAATGAGAATTTTTTCACTTGAATAATTTGCAATTTCTTCTTTCAGTTGATTAATTTTAAAAATAAATTTTTCAATTTGTTGTAGTTTTGATGTCATGACTAAAAGTAAAATCTTTTGAAAATCCCTTTAAATTAAATCGAAATATGAAAATAGTGAGGATAAAGTTTATAATTGTTTCACAACTTTAGTAAGAGGGTTGTAGCTAAATAATTTGTCATGTAAAATAAGACAATAAGCAGAAGTATCTTTTTTAATTGCATTGTGTGTCTCAAATTCAATTCTCTTTTTGATGGGAGAAATCAATATGTGTAATAGGACTAATGTTTTTGAATTGTTCAGGATTAAAAATGGGTTCATTTGGAACACCGTAGTAAGACTGTTTAAAGTTGGCAAACATTTCGTACAAAGCAGAAAATTTGTTTTCTTCGAAATTTAAGTACAAATCGTGATAAGGATATCTTTCAGAATTTAAAAATACTCTAATATTTGACAAGGTAATATTGTCAAATTTACTCATATCTTTAGCAATTTTCCCTTTTCTGTTTTCTTGAAAGCCAATCACAACATGACGAGGAGCTTCTAGTTTACTAGTTGTTTTTACCGGCCATGTGTGACGGGTTGTTTCGGTTAGAGAAGAATATTCAACAAGTTCCCAACTCCTGAATCCTATCAATATATCTTTATTTGATTCTAATATTTTTGATAGAGCAAGTTGTTGTGGCATATCAACTAGAATGTGAGGAACTTTCCAATAAATTTTATCGAAAGTAACCAATGGAGTGTCAGGAGCACTAACAGGGTGTGCCGGATCTTCTTTGAAGATAACACCATCTAAATCATCAGTTGATCTAATAAGAACTAATTCCTGTTTCATATTCATATTAATTTTTCTGTAATCTTCAAAAAATCCTAAAAGCATTTTTAGGGGTATGGATACGGAGAATTTTCCATCATTATCAACTAAAATTTTATCACCTTCTTTTCGATGTGGAAACCAATCTGCATTTTCCAGTTTTAAACTTTCGTTGGTATTATGGGAAAGGTAGCTTTTTAAGGTTGATGCTAATCCAACATTTCTTATTGAATCTATAGTAATTCCGTTTAGTTCATAGCGGATTTCTCTGAACAAAAAGGCTATACCATTGTTAATAAATAGCAATTATTTCTTATATTTATCTTCTGTATTAGTTAATTTTGCTTCGATATAAAGTAAACTATCTGATAGTAGAGGGTAAGCATCGAGTTCTTGAATTGGGATCCTTATTTCATCATTGTAATTGAATTTTGAAGAAATATATGGTTGATATGTTTGAAGCTCTGAACTAACGATGAAATTGTCTACATAAAGCTTTTCGTTTACGTTTAATATGTTCATTATTTTAAAACAGTGAAGCCCAAAGATGTGAGAAATTTACGATTATCTCGTCTTAACTTGTTGGTGTTGGATTTGATACTGAACTGTTGTTTAGTCTTTTTCTTTTTATAAGTTTTTACTTTGTTGATAGTGGTAGCTGCAAGTCTCATTCCAAGGGCTCTATTATATCTAACAACCATTTTATATGTTACTAGCTTGTAAATGTAACCTTACTGTTATAGTTTCTCCTCTAAAACTGATAAGTTCTCCGTCTTGATCAACTATTTTAACGGTTATATTATTAATTGCTTTGACGCTAACTGGAAAATACAAAATGGGCAAAGGAGATTCCACTATTTTATAGCCAGGAGCTATAGTTGGATAAAACTGGTGAATAATATGAACAGGTTTACCATTACTGTAAGAACCGACACAAATATTACAATCAATACAAATAGCACTCACTTTAAGTTATTTTTGCAACATTATCTGATTCTTCCTCTTTCATAGCTTTTAGTATCCTGCTATTAAAACCCAACATTTTTCCTATCGAATCTTCCTTGGTAAAATCAATTTTCTACTACACATTAAAAAAGTTTTCAGAGTGTTAACATTTGCTTTTAAAAGAAAAAAAAAATTTCATTCGGAAATAAATCTTCTATACTTTCTCTTATGTATATTTCTATATCTTCAATGTCATAAGTTCCGTCGGGAATAACAATTACTTTATTATCTATATAAAATTTATTATATCCTTCTTTTATATTGGGAATAGTCATAAACGTTTCAAAATAAGCTAAACCCAGGTAATATTGTTTTCCATCCTCTAAACATATGGGCGAATTAGAATCAGCAGACAAAACAGAACTGTTTCCTGATATGGCAATTGTGGTGGACATTGCAGTTTATTTATGAATGAGATATTACAAAAAATAATGAGTTTATATATTTTTTTGCAAAAATTTTAGGCATAGTTGACCACAGTTATATGAATTAAATTTTTGTTTGTTTTCATAAGTATAAAATACATCCACTTTGCCATTCGAATTAAAATATTTGGGAAGTTCAAAAGGTGGTTTTAAATTTCCATAACTATCAAAATATATTACATTTTTGTTATTTTTAATATAAGCAGTCCAATGAGATCCTTTATTTTGTTTTTTATCCAAATTTACAATACCACACTCTTTCAGATTAATTTTTTTTTGGAAGTTCATCGAGCATAAAAACGCCTCTAAAGCCAGTTATTTTTAACAGCTTTACATATTTAGTAATATCATTGTTCGTAAGTGCTCTTTTTGGAAAAATTATTTTAAGTTTTTTCTTGTCTGATTGCTTTCATTTTGACTGATCCTCCTTTATAAGGTCTAATAAATAGTCCTTTTCCTTTATATGGTCTAATATATAATCCTTTGCCTTCTTTAGAAGCATTATCCATTGCAATATTATGCCTATGTATTTCTTCTAGTTGCTGTTTAGCTGCTTTAGCATCATTTACTGCCTTAGCAATTCCTGCCGCGCCTCCACCTAGTGCACCCAGGGCGGCAAGAATGGGAAACAAAAGAGGTAGAAATCCTCCAACTTTTTTATCTTTAAATCCCAAACCGAACTTTCTTTTACCCTTCATTATTCCTGCAACACTTAGAGCTGCAATTAAAGAATCCTTAGCTTTTACCCTCTCCCAGGCTTTTTTTTCTAATATTTGGTCAGATATGTGTCTTATTGATAAATCTTCAGTCTGAGAGTATGATATATCGTGTTCTTTACAAGCGGAATCCAATGGATTTATACCAACGTCACCTCTAGTTAATCTTTTCTCCAATTTGGTTCCTGGACCACAATAATTATATCCTGGTATATGAACTTCGAAGGGTAGTTTACTAATTAATTTATTTACTAAACCAGAGCCTTTTCTATTACGTCTTTTGATAGTTTTTTTCAACTTATGCCGACCCACAGTCATTGAAGTTCTTTTTCTACTAAAAACACATTGACATTTTTCTGCTATAAATACTTTTACAGCTAAAAGTATTTACTAGTGTGATTAAGAATGAGGATCGAAAAACAAAAATTCTTTTTACCAGTAAATAATCATGACGAAAAAATTTTAAGTAAACAGTTGAGAAAGCATGGTGACTTATTTTGCGGTGGTTCAAAAAGAGGACTCATAGTTGGTTGCAGTGGTAGCGGTAAAACCAACGTTATGCTTACACTGCTCGAGCATCCTAATGGAATTAGGTTTGAAAATGTCTATGTTTATTCAAAGTCATTAGATCAATCAAAATATAAATATTTAAGAAAGTTGTTAAAGCCTATGAAAGAAATTGGATACTTTGAATACGATAGCGATGAGAACATTATTTCGCCTCATGAGATAAAGCCAAATTCCGTTATTATTTTTGACGATATTCCTTGTCATAATCAATCTATTATTAGGGACTATTTCACGCATGGAAGGCATAGAAACAACGATTGTTTTTTTATTTTTCAAGGATATTTCTCAATCCTTAAACGTCTAATTCGAGAAAATTCCAACTTATTAATTTTATTTAAATAGGACTATTTGAGTTTAAAACATATATACAACGACCACTGTATATTGGATATGACATTTGATCAGTTTAAAAATATTTGTGCTAACTGTTGGATGGATCCATATGGCTTTCTTGTAATTGACAAAGATTGTGAAGTAAATCACGGCAGATACAGGAGTAAATTCGATTCGTTTATATATTTATAAAAGTGAAAAATTTGCAGTTTTATTTCATTAAAAACTTGTACAGCATGGATAAACGTTTAGCTAAAGAATTAATAAAATCGAGACAAGCCGTGAAGCAGAAATATCGAAGCCTGAAATTAGCTACTTCTACCGCTTAGTCCGAATTAGAACAAACTTATAGACCAATAACACAACCTCTTAAACAGCTAATTTCAAATATTGGTAAATCCGAACCATTCCATTTAAAAGAAGAAAGAGTTACAAAGTATGAAGAATTCAAAACACCTACAAAGCTTTATAAAACATCAACTCCGACGAAAACTATTCAGAAAACAGGAAAAACTCCGTTACTCCCCACTACCAACATTTTTAGATGACAGTAATATTACTTCTTCCTCTCCTGTAGTACAACCATTGACATCAACTGTTATAGCGGAAACTTCAGATCCTTCTAGTGACACAACAACAATTTTAAACTTGTCAGACATATTGGAACAAACTAGAAAAACAATTCAAACCTATGTTGGTACACCGTCATATAAAGATTACTTACCAGATTTTCATGAATTACCCAGATCATATATTGATGAGGGTGTGAAAGATACACAACATAAATTTGACCATTATTATGGAATAGTTCATGACCTCGAAACGGATAAGTTTTCTTCGGAGGAATAACGTACACAGGCACGCCAAGTTTATACGAATTGCTTTTCAAAAAAGAACCGAAAGGTTATAAGAAGGAAGATTTAGATAATTACATGAACATTCTAGCTAAAACAAATGTATATCGTAGGAATTTTGATTCAAATGAACAAGTTCAAGGAAATAGATCACACAAATATGTTACAATAATAGGACCATATTTACAAAGAAAGAGGATTACAAAGACAAAAACCTTGCAAAGATTAGTTACAGCATTTGACAAACCAAAACCTCTGTTTAGAACAACTAGAGCCAAAACAACAGGAAAGGGATTAATTTTGAAAACAAATAGATCATATACAGACTATGTATACTGGAATAACGTAAACGAAGTTGTTGATAGGCTACGTTTATTAATTTCATCAAGTGATGCGGGAAATAATGCTCATAGTAACGAGATTATCTCTATTATTGAAGAATTAAGAGAAGATAAAGTTATACTATAAATAACAGCTATTAAATATAATCATATTTTATTGTTTAATGAAAGCTCAACATGACAGTTGATAAATTTGGACGCCATATTTCAAAACGTCAATTAATAAATTCTGCTTCTTTGGAAAATACAATTTATTCAAATATTGAAAGTAAAATTCTCAACAATTTTAAGTTAGATTTTATTAAACAAAATCAAGAGGGAATAAGTGACATTAATAATTTAAAAAGGAGATTAGGTGAAAATGAAACAAATAATGAATGTAACTGATTATTTTTAAACTCTAACCTTTCGATCCAATTTCTATCAAAAATAGATCGATTTGGACAATGATACAAAATTTTAAAAGATTTTCATCTCCATTTATTCGTTCCATCCAACTAATTGTACTATTGTTAATTAATCCAATTTTCAAAAATTTAAAATATTTACTAAGAGTGATGTCTGTTTTATTAGAAAAACATATTTCACACTGTGTTACGCCAGGGGGATGATGAACATAAAAAACATTTTGGAAAATAAAATAAAGAAGAATTAATTGCGATCTACTGATAGTCATTGAAACAAATTAATAATTATATTCCAAATTTATTAACATTAAGCAGATACTTTCACCACGAAAGCAAAAGCAGTTGTAAAAAAATAACAATAAAATACTTAATTTAAAGATATGTAAAAGTTCATAAATAAGTATATTAATAATACTATATAAAATGTGTATCTTGAAGACTTATTTTGAATGGTTACAATTATTCGATTCCTATTTTTCCATAAACAGTTATTTAAATCACAATTCCTAGCAATATTCTTATGCTCCACGATAGGATCATTATAACTTAACTAATCAAAAATTTCAATACCACAATAAAAACATTTACAAATATCATCGATTGAAATATAGTAAAAGCCAGCTCCAGCCAACACTTCTGGTCTCAATCTTCCTTTCCATTTCTTAAAAGTGGAAAGTCGTTTTTCATATGTTTTAAAATAACTGTTATCAATTTCTTTGTCAAAAGTTTCTAAGCACATTTTGTGAAAGGCTTATGAAGACTTACTTTGGTTTCAAAAACAACAAATTTAAATACCTTATAATATCTACATAAATATATCTAAATCTTCATGTTCTGCATTCCATTGATACAAAGCAATATCTTGGTGTCCATAAGCTAATGTATTAAAACTATAGGGAATTTTATACCGCTTATCATCTTCAGAACTCAAAGCCAATTTATTAATTAATTCGGTGAAAACTGTGTGTTGTCTAGATCGAAAAACATACATTGAACAAAAGGTTTTAGAATGATTTTCAACAACATCTTTATAATGAATAAAATCCAACTGCTTTTTAATTGCACTTTTTTTAACACCTTTTGCTTTTTTTGTTAAACTGTTTTCCGTTTTAATACAATATGCTTTTGCTCCAGTACCAAAGAAAGCAGTAATGGGTTCACCAGCATATTTATCTTTGAATTTTCCTATAACTGACTTTGTAATAGGCATTTCATGAATATTATTAAATTCATAATTAGATGTGTCAAATTTGTGAATATTTTTTATCATGTCAGAATAAATATTTGGAGTTGTGACTTCTAAAATGAACGAATCGGTATCGGTGTATAAAAGTGAAATATTTTCCTGATAAAGAGGTCTTAAAAAATTATAAAAGAAATCATACATGACAGTTTTAGATATATCTAATATTGAGAAGCCTACATATATTGGTTTATTGTAAGTAACTTGAATCTTTTGCATTTGAATAGCTACCAAGTTTTCAGAAAATATTGTCCTTGAAATATGGTTTTGCAATTAAATTCTCAGCGCCATCTTTTCTTCTATTTTTTTCCCACTCTGTAACAAGTCTTACGTCAATTCTCCTATCAACATTTTCCATAGTCTTGTCATAAATACTATTATTTGCCAATTTGTAAGTATTACGATCAAATTCATTCTTTGAATCATTTCTTAATCTTGAATTCAAGTCTATATATTTTTTTAACCAATCAGATTGAGAAAACTGTAAAACTCTATGAACTTTAGTCAACTTGAGTCCATGTTCCAAATATTGTTTTAATAACTGATAGTAAATAACATATTTAGATTTATCATTTAAATTGGGTATTAATTTTATGCATTTAGAATTTGGCGGTTTAAAGTTTTCAGGACAAAACGGAAAATCGTTCTGATAGGAATGTAGACTTGTAGGATATTCTAAATCAACTTCTAAAACATATCCCTTATTAGATTTTTTAGAAAAATTCATAATATTTAAATCGTTGATTTCTTTATCTGTTAACCAAACAAAATCTCCCGTTGGAATGTGCTGTGACATTGCATAACCATACAAATTTGTTGCATCATAATAAATTATATATTTAGTTGGCTTCAAGGATCAAAATTTAAAAGAAATGGATTATTAGGTTCAGATTTTCTACAAATGCAAGAGCTCACACCACCGCGAACCCTTTTTTTTTTGAAAAAGTGTATCATATCTGGATCTGTTAACAATTCTAACTCTATTCCAGTATAACGCAAACACGCCTCCCAGGATAAACCTGGAAAAGTGTAAAAATGAGCTGGATCGAGCTTATATGTGGATAAACAAGTGCTTCTAAAATTTTCAAAAATATCTGCCAAAAGTAAAGTATCAGAGAGGAAGTAAAGGTCGGAGTTCTTTGTTTAAGCATAATTTTTTAAGAAATAGATGAGAATCATAATTACGCAAATTATGCAATATAACTGGAATAAAGTTAGGTATTCTGTAATTTATGTTGCAGAGTGAATGAGCTGGATCTCTATAAAGACCAGTTATATGACAATGATCTGCAACCCTGTCATTTAAAAGAGGTTTATTACAAATATGACAAACTGTTTCATAGTTATGATAAATTTTGTCCAGTTTGTTCAAAGGAATCATCTTTTTAGGAACCTTTAAAAATTTATTGTATATGTTATACACGTCTCTTTCTAAAGAATTTATAAATAATGTATCACAATTTTGACCTCTATATCTTTCAAATTTAGAATAATTATCGTCGAAGGAACATTTAATGTAATAGGCAAATGAAAGTGGAATATGTTCATATTGTTTTAAGGTGTATGAAGTATTAGGATTTTTGTCAACATTGTCATTATTTAAAGGCTTTAAAATGCATTTAAAATCTGCATACACCAAGAAAGGAGCTTTCATTTGGTTATGATAATTTACAAATTTCAAAATATTATCATATGAATAGTTTCCAAACTTATCTTTTATTAATTCTTTAGAAGGTAGGTTAGTTCGTAAATGATCACAATCATAGCTATTGTGTTGTAATAAATTTTCTTATAAGATAAAATTTTAAATAAGATAAAATTAAATGAATAATTCGAGTAATAATGTAACATTAGATTGTATTAAAAAAATCTGCAATCGCTGCAAAAAAGTTTATACCTCTATATAAAAAGGTCCTATAATATACTATTAAAATGTACACTTTTTATATTAAAAAATGCGTTTTTAATGGATTTAAATAAAATCACTAAATCATCTTTACAAATCAAGTCACCATTTTTGTATAAGAATATGTTTAACAGTTTGTTTAAAACATATCATTTCTTAAGGAAACAAAGGAAGCAATTTGTAGTTAATAAATACATTAGATAGAAACTGAAACTATTGCAATTTAGTTGCATCTTTTAGAATACGTTTCAACTGTTCCTATATGATCGGCAATTTGTTAAAATTTTTACCCTTGCGGAAAATTTTACAATAGGCTTTTTTCATGTTTGCCTTAATGCCCCGCAGTGCCCCTTACGTGTACACCAAAATGCCCTAGCGGATTATCCGTCCAGTTTGGTTGGACATATAGTTATGTAGTAATATGTAAAATACTTATACACATTATGATTTCTTTCATGCCCCTAGTAAATGAAAATATTCATTGCAGTGACATTCTGGGTAATTTGGTGAAACCAATATGTAAGCACTATTTGGAATCTTTCTAATTATTAAGGAAATGAAAGATAACACAACTTTTATGTTTAGTGGGTATAATACTAAATAATTACCTGCTGAACTAAGATAGGTCAGGCTTCTCTTTCCTTTATAAAGGTAACGAGAAATGTTCTGGCTAAACCAAATTAACCTATATTTCTTTGTTTTTTTAAACATGTTAATAGGTCGCAATTTTGTCCCAACGTATCGAATTCGTCCCAATTTATTTAACAGATTCTCACATTTAATTTTTTGGAACAAAATAAAATCAACTAGGTAAGTATTTGAATAGAAATATTTTATCAGTTTGTTTAAGCGGGGATCGAACGCTCACCTCTGGATCACTAATCTATATTATAATATAATAGTATAATAGCGCTGTCAGATTTGACGTCCAGACAGGAATACCGCGACATAAGATTGGAATATTTGGCAGAATCAATAATGGTTATGATACTGGTGGGTTTGAATATATACAAGTTCTAACGAATTGCTTATTACTGGTACAATAGCACAATTGGTTAGAGCAATGGACTAGTGATCCAGAAGTGCGGGTTCGATCCCCGCTCCTACCATAACTTTTGCTGTTAATTATAAATATTTCTATAGATCAGTGGCGGCTCGTGGTGAATTATATTGGGAGGTCAATAACAAATTTAAAAATAGGCATACTTAAAATAAAAATAAATATCTTATCTTAAAATTCTCTTAAAGTTCAGGTCTACTCTTCGTTAAAAGAATTGGAAAATTGCTGAATGACACGTTCGTTAAAATTGCACGCACATTCCTTTTATAAACGATTTCTTGATATTTAACATTGCTAAAGCGGATAGTCTATCTTGGCCCAACTCCTCAACAAAATTTATAAGCCCTCGAAAATACCCTGGATTTTCAGGCCAAGCCGTTTCATCATGGCCACGTATTGATAGCCCGAAGGCCCCACAAAATTTTACACAATCTATAATTTTGTTTAAAATATAACGATTTTTGGATACATTTACATTAAAATCTCTAAGATATTTTCTGTAAGCTGTGTCTAGTTGAGTGCGAATATCAACACTTCCCACCGTAGCATAATTCACCGAACATTTGATGTGTTCTGCAGAAAACGCATGTTTTTTTATTTTTTCTTTTAAGTGTTTTAAGTCTTTAACACCGATTTTGCACCATAAGACGAGTCCTTAGAAAACAACAAACAAATATAACAGTAAAACGAGTTAGAGACATCACAACCACATATCCAGTTAGCTAAATCGTACATACTTTCGCGAAAGTTTCGATGAACCTCTTTATTTTTGTCTTTACCAGTTTGTCGTATACTAAGTTCTGGCAAATTGCAACCACTTACCTTGAATTCGGTTATTTTCCCAAAATTAAGTTCGTTAGCACTTTTTAGTTGTTTAATTTTTTGCACTACCGACATTTTATTTCATCTACATTCACAACTCAAACATAGACCACCTTAAAATTGGTTATTTTTGGAAAATTAAGTTCGTAAGCGCTCTTTAGTTATTTATTTTTTTGCACTAGTCACTACCAACATTTAGTTCCTGTATATTTCCAACTCACACATGGATAATAAAAATAAAAAATACATATTAGAAAAAATAGTATATAAAACAATTTTCATCGATTAAAAACGCCGGAAACAATATCGAGTTAGAATATTGACCGCGCGACCTCTGAACAATTGAACTTCCGCATGCCGACGTGATGCCGCGACCGATCGATCGAATTATGAAAAGTGACCGGCTGATGACCCAAATCGCGATTTCATATTCCATTTGCTATCACGTTCGGCTGCCGCTCGTTAGCTGTGAAATCTTCGGGAGTTTCGCCAAGTTTAAGGTAATCAGGGCAATTCGGACTGCCCAGCCTAGCTTAGTATAGCGTATTTTAAACGCAACGAGACCATTCGAACCGCCGCGTGCCGCTAATAGTGTAGCATATTTAAGTTTTCCCAAGATTCTCGTTTTATTACAACTATTAAGAGGGACGGTCAAAGGAATAATTTATTTTCTGAAATATTTTTGGGGGTCATTGACTAAATGACCGAAGAGCCGCCACTGCTACAGATAAGTAGATTTTACACTGCTTTGTAAAAAAATATATCAATTTACCATTTTGTGCCAGAATGATGGATTCGAACTAAAAATTTACCAGTTTATTCCTCTAATACATTTATACTTTATGCAAAATTCAAGACGAGTTAAGACCCATTTTATTCCGCCTAATTTAACAAAATTTGAAGTCAATCTGGCAAGTAGATTTAAACTATGCAGGTAACAGCCGGAGACACAGAAAGATAAACGAAAATGCTAACAAATGTTTTTCGGCATCTAGAGACCCTAAAACATCAAGGTCTGTAAAAACTTGGGAGGGTGATTTTTTCACGACTGCAGTCCTTTCCTGGTAAGAGGAAAGTAAAAAAGTCAAACTCTTATGCTTATGAAAACCTTGACTTAATACGTTAGATTATTTTGGCATCACATGGTATGTGACAAAAAGATCATTGAACTGTGTTCTGATGTGATTCTTTATACAAACGCAGACCAAAAAAATATTACTCCTGTACAGGCTGACCACCTGGATAAAAGAAAAACACAATGCTAAAACCTGTAGATATTACATGGTACTAGATAGTTTTATAATTATTAAACACATACTTGCTTCTAACTTCAAAAACTAATAACGCAGTTAATATGGATACATTATTAAGTGAGAGATAATTAACGTTATCATTAAGCGTTAAATTCAACATTAGAAGAATATTTTCCTTAACAGGGAAAGAAGAGTTCTAATTCGGCCCAACTTGTTTGACACTAACTTTTAAAAGAAGGTCTCTATCACGTCCGACGAGGCCTGCAAGAGAACAAAGGCGTGGACCTAAAATTACACTTCAGAGACACATTCTGAACTTGCTTGCTTTCTACTGTTGAATAAGTGAACAGTCGCTTGCAAAGTGAGTGCAAACACTGAATGTTTTATCAAAAGACAGTAACACAAGTACAGTTGAGAATATTTATGTACTTTTTTTGTGATGAAAAGTGCTAAATGGTTTACAAGTGTTGAAACCGTTTTGTATTGTCAGTTAGAAATTAAAATAGATAGACGAAAACTAACTAGACTAACGAAGACTAAGTAGACAAGTATGTAACGGTTCATTGTTTAAGCAAAGCCAGGAATTAAAAAACAAAATGTAATTCTATATTTTTCACAAAAGCTTTTATTAAGATTTTATTGTTAATGGTTTTCAAAAAATAATTTTGATAACCAAAAAAATTACCTAATTATAGATAAAATTTGAACCTTCAGTTCAACTGAGTTATCGATACTTGCTGGAAATCCATTATACACTGAATAAAACGTCTATAAGTTTAAATTTCAACTATAATACATTAAACCATGACACTTGTTTCGACACACAGTGTCTTTTTCAGAAGGAATTTGCAGTTAATATATGTTTCAAAAACAAGACAATACAAATATCGGTATTTACAAGTAATAAAACTAATAAAAGTTTATTAATGGGGAATTATGTAAATTTACCTAATCGTTTAGTAATAGCCCAGTTGTTTTTTAATTTCCATACTTTCTAGAAAATTGAGTTTCTTTGATTTTATGTCAGAAAGAAGAAATTTAAAATTCTCATTAAATATGTGGGATTCGTTTAGTAAATGAGTTGCTTAATGTGATACTGTAGATAAATTAATCGCCAAAAAATCGTTTAAAAAAAGCAATCAATTTAGTTTCCCCATCAGTTAAAAACGTCAACCATAGTACTTTTAAAACTAACTTTAAAAATCGGTTTTAAGACCACCAATACGTTAAGAAAAATAATAAAAAATAACTCCCAAAAAGGCGAAATCAGTTCACATGCTGAAATGTGGTCCGTGTCCTAAAATGCATATTGGTTAGATCGGCAGATATTTTGAGAAAAGAATAAATAATAAATTATTCTTTTCTCAAAATATTTTAAATGATTCACATTACGCAACTCATCTAAGTAGAAAAAGACAATGTGTGTCGAAATAATTCTCGTGCTTTAGTGTAATATAGTGGAAATTAAAGTTATAATATATATTTCTAAAAGATTTTCCTTTTATGTCAGAAAATTCCTTATTAACTTAATAATGATTTATTTAAAAAAACAATAATTGAACAATTCAAAGCTGTCATCTATTGATGGTGATGCCAATTAAGCCCACTAGTCACTATTCGATTCGATTCGTTCATGTGATTCGTCAATTCATATGAATGAAGAAATAGGCGAATCAACAAATTGACGAATCATCCACACTATTCATCAAATACAAATACCGAGTTAATCCTTTAGTAGTGACTTGTTTGTAAATTTGTCGTATGGTTCTTCCAAGAACACATTTAACACAGTTAACCAATTGTCAATAATGGAGAAAAGTAGTGTTTAATACCCTACATAATTTCAAAGTCGCACCTTTCCATAGAATTTTATTGTTATATATCGCTTTATGATTTTTATTTTAATTTAATTTATTAAACAAGGTATTTAGTACCTTATATTGTCGTGATTTGTGAACAAAAAAATTTTAGGTAAAAAAAAATCTGGTGGCTAAATTTCCGCTGATAATGGTATAAAAAGTACCGGGCAAAATATTTGTAATTTCTAGGAGTTACTATATGACAAATAAAATATATTAGGTCCGCAATAATTTACCTTTTGAACGCTTTTAATTTCTTCTGGCCTTTGTTAACTATAATTATCAATTTACTTCAAAAATACTTTTTTGTTGGGACGCTGGAAATGCGTTTTAATTTATTACCAAAAAAATGTAAATTTTGTCGTCATATATTTCTTAATATACGACAAAAAGGTACTGAATAAATAATAAAACAAGAATTTTAAAAAAGTAGTAAATAACAATTTATAGAAAGGAACATATGTTAACATGTAATCAAATAAAGTTCTGTAATTTTGAAATTATTTTAGATAATATAATAAAGTAAAACCTCAATCAAACATTAGTTTTTTTCCATTATTAACATTCGGTGGGAGAGGTGGCCTCAGAGAAACAACACGACAGTTTAAAATTTTGAAAGAAATTGCCATGAATGCTTAACAGAGGCGACAAAGAAACAAAATGTTTGAATATCGGCAAAAATTGTGATTTTAAAATAATCAAGTATCATTAAGATCTGTCAATTAATTTAGAAGGTATTATTTTCTCAACATGAGTTAAATTGTGTTTGAGCCGTTTCACATAGGAAAAGGAAAGTGAACAGCTTTGCAACAAAAATTAATCACAATCATAATATTTTCTCCTAATATTTTAGCAAAGCTGGTGTTTTTTACTGTCACAATACTGTATAAAAAATAAAATGGACATATGTATGTATGGTAGGTATATCAGATTCTGTGAAGTTTAAGTACGTAAACAAGATGCCTATAAATCTCGAGATTACGGTAGGGTTTTACACACTCTCTTCCAATATGTTCCTCAATAAGGGCAATTTTATGCAGGGAAGCTTTATAGCTTAGGGTCAAATTTCACAATAATTTCATTGGATGTCAGTCTTGGGGAGTGATATGCATAATCAGGACTATTAAACTGTATAGATTAGTAACAGATATGTAGAATATATAAGCTTCGAATCTATTTTCAGCAGTTGGAGAGTTTTTCTACACATCACTAGAATTCGATATAATAAATTATTTTTAGTGCAATCCAACTAAACCGTTGATTAATATCTAGGAATAAAAAAGTCACTTTTAAAACTAAAAATTTATAGTTTAGATGAAGCAAATAATTTTCGCAAAAAAACATAATGTATGGTAACCACTAGAGACGTGTTTCTATCCTATTAGACTTGGTTATACTAATAACCAAGTTGAAAGATGTAAAAAATTTGGAGAAGAATCATAAAAAAATAAACGTGGATTGACTGACAGGGGCCAGCAACACATTTGTAAATTCGGCCAGAAAAGCCCAAAATCTAGGGTCAACTTCTGACGTCTCTACAGAGCCTTTATGCCTTTATCACCTATTATGAATTTCGAGCACAGAGGAATTAATCCAAAAGAGAGATGATTGTGCGGAGAAATTCTTAAAAAGAATTTATAAATGTGTCGCTGGCCCCTGGCAGTTAATCCACGTTTGTTTTTTTATCATTTGTCTACAAGTTCGTTCTTTCAACTTGGTTATACTACTACTTGATGAAGTCTAAAGGACAGAAACACGTGTCTAGTGGCTAGCCTCACATGTGTAAATTCGGCCATAAAAGCCCAAAATCTAGGGTCAACATCTGACGTCTAAAATAATAATTATTCGAGACTAAAAAAATAATTATCCAGTTTCCTCAATTTTTACATAAAAAACAAGTTTTACGTAGAACTAAACTGGTAACATATTGGTATAAATATAAAATAGCAAAACAAAATGGTGGCCCAATAAAATATTTAAAAAATCGGCCTGAAGAAACTACACATTCAAAATGAATGCCAGCATTAAGTGCGAGATAGAGATAAACTGGTAAAATGGCGGCCAAATATTTTTTTAGATCAACGCAAAAAAATCTTATTAACTTGAATGTGACATAGGGATAAACTGGTACGAATTTAACATGATGTAACAAAACGGCGGTGTGTGTCAATGTGAAAAAAATTTATTAAATTTGTTTTAAATTATATCCAAAACCCAAGTGTGGCATAGGTAGAAACTGGTAAAATATTGGCAGGAATCGAATATGACGGAACAAAATAGAGCCCAATAAAAATGTTTAAAAAGATAGTATGTGTTAATAAATGATTATGTACTGAACTAAATTGGGTTACACTTCCCTATTTCTAATAAAAAGAAGGATCTCATAATGAGGGAAGTTTCCGGTAAAGGAAATTTACCGATTGCTTTAAAAATAGAGTTTATTAAAAATGATTGACAATTAATTTTAAAGCATCTTTAGGCTTTTTTATGATTCCATGTATTCGGTCAGCTAAGCTTTGACAGATTTTTTTTTGGGCGAATGGATGGTGTGAGTGATAATTAAGGTATCGGGACAACCAGGTTTTTTTCGTATACCATTGGGTTTTAATTGTATCTTCTATTTTATATAAGGTCATGTCTAAAAAGTTTAGTTTATTGTTTTTTTTTTGTGATTCATTTGTTAATTGCAATTTTTTATGATAGCTGTTAAAACTGGTTACAACATAGTCTATATTTTTCGAAGGAATGATCATTATGCAATCATCTACGTACCTGTAAAAGAAGTGGATTTTAAAATTTAATTTTGGAATATTGCCTCCTCATGATCTTCAAGGACAATTTGATCTATTGCACTGTATATGCTGGCACCCATTGATCATCCATGGCTTTGTTTATATAATGTATTCTCCAATACAAAAAATTAACAGTGAATTCTATTGCGTACTGAAATTCATTTAGAGAACGTTTTTCATTTGATTTCACTTTTTTTTAATGATGTCTTTAACAAGGTTTGTTGGTATATTTATATAGAGCGATACCAATAAGTGGTTATTTGGGATTTTAATGTTTTTAGTTTCTACCTTAAAGTCCATTGAATAATTTATATAGTACTGATTTGTATGTACTACATGTGACAAAATATTTTTTAGATATTTAACCGACGCTTGGATATAGGATACTATTGAACGTATAGTGATACCCTCTTGGTAAGTTTTGGAAGCCTATATATTTTTGGGGACCTGCATTGTGTATTTTAAGGCTTTTTGCGTCCACTGGAGAAATATATTCCATCTTTTCCCATTTTTCGATTAGATTATTATTATTCTTTTGGTATAAGTTACTGGGGTCATTTTTGATTTTCTGATAGGTATTAATCTCGCTTAGAAGAGTGTTCGTTTTTGAGTTGTATTTAGTGGATTCCATTATTACTGTGTTATTTGCTTTGTCGGGCTTGAGAACAATCAGGTTTCGGTTTTCCCTTAAGAATTTCTTTGTTTTTTATATTTTTGCTTAATTTTTTATCGGAGAACATAAAAGTTTAGTTTTATTATTAAAATTGCTTAAAATAATGCAGCATTTATTTCTTATATCGTTTTGAACAGTTGAGTTTAATTGTGATATGCAGCTTTTAATGCTACTTAGATTTGGGGGATTGGAAGCTCATCGGTTTCATTTAAAGGTATCGCAAAATTTGGGCCCAAGCTCAAAGATTCAATAACATATTCGGGGAGTGCAGTATTGGATAGGTTTTCAAAACACAATTTAGAATAATTTTGAAGTACAAAATTTATTGTTTTTTGTTATAAATGATTTAATTCTTGATTTTTCGTAAGAAATTTTCACTCTTTTGATGTGTCGTGACTTGAGAGGAGATTTAATGTTTCAACTGAAATTTGCTCGAATAATATATTTTTAGTTTTTTTCAAATTCATTGTTGTATCTGATATTAACAAATTTAAGGTAGATTGTTAGGGTGTTACAAGAGAACGAAATATGGTTTGTGATAATTTTTAAAAACGTTGGTATCAAATTTTCTGTTTTACAACGGAGAAGAAATGTCCATCTGTTTTTTAATTTTGTGGTTTTTTCCATCGTTCTTAAGATTGTTCATTTTTGACACAATTGATCTTCCTTGTATAGCTTCAATGTCGTTATATCTTGGCATAATTCCATCTATGCCAGTATATATTTAAAATTAGTTCTTTTTTAAACTAAAATTATACAAAACAGGCAATACTACAAGGGGTAAAAAATACTTTTTTAAAAAGTCACCGTAGAGTGCAACTATCCAAAAATGTCATATTACACAAAGAAAAACATCACATAACGAACAGGATTCAAACAAATAATTGACATGTTTAATATGTTGCTTGTTTGGTCTCACACTAAACCAGATAGTGATACCTACATGTATTCACGCTGCATCGTTTTATTTAAAACTTTTTATTTATTTATTTATTTTATGGTGGGGCAGGGGTAATCCTTTGTTCAATATTTTCGGTAGATTCGGCTCAACTGATCTGTATCTTTTTGGAATGCACGATGTGTTTAATAGCTACCATTTCTTGAAATTCTCCTTTTCTTTTATTAGATCTTTTAGAAAAATCTTTTCTTTAAAAGTTGGTGTGTACTAAATAATAATAAAAACTAAACAATTCGTGGCAGTATAATAAATGGTAATAAAAAGAACAGCTCAAATTTAAATTTACAATACTTTAAATACTTAATTATAACGAATAATTTCCCTAACATAACATTTTATAGTAGTTCATTTTACAATCTGTTGTATTACATAATAAGTATAATGTTTCAGTATATTTTTTGGAACATGATGTTTTTTGACGAATTAAATAAATACACAGAGGTAAGGTTACTTAAATTTTGGTAATTAAACAAACAACAAACCTGAAATATGTATAAAATATATTTTAAAATTAGTAACATATTAAGCTTTAAGCTATTAAATTGGCATAATAAATTAAAAAAAACATTCGGACTCCAAAAAATTTCTAAATTAACATATACCTTCCCAAACATTAAAATATAGTTTATACCTGCTCGCGTCTATTAGTCAAAAAATTAACTTAAACTACAGAAAATAACTATAAATAACATAAGACAACTAGTGGCTTGCCTTTTAGCGGTATCGGCATAAGAAACAATGGTTTAGCCAGTATATGGCTAAGTAGAACATTCGAAAAACGATTTAAATATAGGTGAATCTCAAATTTAGGTTTAACTTAGCTAATTTCTACCTTTAAAGTGAACCGGTGCGACCTATCCGAAATTAAGAAGACCTAAATATTGTTTTCTTCCTAAATACAATAAATATAACAATATATAATATTAACTTAAAAACCCTAACTTATATATCATAATGCTCCTGTATAACGACCACCTTGTTCGGTACACATAATTGTTTTATTATTAAGTTGGTCTACTATACTACGTTAAACCACTTTCTCAGGGATTTCTCTAGCACATCTGGTTGTTTCTTGTTCGAGTTAATCTAAAGTTGCAAAAGGCAAGTATTGTATGTAATACTTTATTTTTGAGGGAGTCCCAAAAAAAGTAATCTAAGGAAGTTAAGTCTGGTGACCGCGAAGGATATTTAAAATTTGAATACCTTCCCATCCATCCATTCCGACACAGCTTGAGTGGAGTAAACGGGGCATCTATCAAGTGGAAACCTTAAATTGAGTCTTAAATTTAATGGCAAGTTATCAAGAAACTGTTGCACAAATGTTCGCAGAAAATTCAAGTCCCTTCATCATTTTAAGCTTCCCGAAAGAAATAGGGTCCCCCGCGGTTTCGTCTGTAAACAAAATATCCCTAAGAAATCTTTTTTTCTCTTCAAATTCCCTTCGAATCTTAAACGAAAAGTCCATTCTTTGGGCAAAATCAAAAGGCTGTTAATAAACTGAAGCTTGTATGCATGAAAATTATTTTCTTGCAAGATTTTAAAATAATTTGCAAGTTATCAGTAATTGCTCTTGAATATATTCTTTGTGTTTTTATCACTGTTTGTAATAATTCTAACTGATTTTCTTGTGTTAAAATATTTTTCCTGTAATTCCTTTTATATTTAACTTCTAAAGAATTAGTACTTTTAAATGATTTTAAATATAGTTTTCAAGATGGCGTCAGTTAAATGTTAAAGCAGCTTCTGCGGCAGATCTGTGGTTATCACCGCATATAAACTTAGAAGTTTTTGTTGTATCACTGTCATTTTCATGGCATACTATAAAGAGATTATTTTAACGGTTACATAGTGTACTGGACATAAAAGAAAGCTTGCCTGAAAATTGCTTATTGTACATTTTTAATTAAATCTAGGTAATTTTAAACACATTTTGAACAAGTAGGAGTCGTTAGTGAAGACGTTCTAAAAAATATGATATTGTTTACTTCACCAAGTATGTACTGATCGACGCCCTAATGTTTTCCTTGTTTCCTTAAAGGTGAACTTTTCAGTACAAAAATTCTCAGCTCTGCGGCAACATTTTAATAAATATAGCAGCGAAACTAAACAAACTGAGCAACTTTCTCTCATAAAATGTATTTGTATCTTCCGAAAAAGGCCAGTTTGCTCTTCACCAAGGAATTCTTTCACAATTCGCTGCTGTATGAGACGCCACTGCTAAAATTTGGAAAATGGAGACCAATTTTAATGTCATGCACCACTAGATTCGAATTTAAAGCAAACAAAGAAAAGCACGATATTACTATAATACTGGGAGACTTTAATGCAGAAATTGGTCAAGGGTAAATAAAGTCACATATAGGAAAGCATGGAGTGGGGCTTAGTTACTGAATGAACGCAACGAAGGAGGCGATAGACTGGTAGAATTCTGCCAAAACAGAGACTTTGTTTTGCAAACATATTTTTTTGTGTTGCCATTCTAATAAGAAACCTATTTAAAAACTCTATGAAATGAACCAAAACTTATCTAGGAGCCGGCATCTGGTCTGATCATAATCCGGTAGTGGCCGTAATAAATACTTACTTATGCAAAGGGAGAAAGAGCCAACTATAAATGTCAGAAAACTGAAAGATGCAGAAACAAGGAAATCAACACAAAAATGCAGAATACTGAATAAACAACACAATCAATATAAATTGAAAATAGGAATATGTACAAGAAGCATTTTCAAGCGTCGCTAGAGAAATCTTAAGTACAAAAAGAATCTCTAAAAAGTTAGATGACACCAACAGGAAAAATATAAAAAAGAGATATTGACAAATACAAAGAACTAGATAGAGATTTCAGGAGAAAGGTAGAGAGTAGAATATTATTGGCCCACTGAACATTGTGGAAGAATAAGAAAAGAGATATCAGGCTTAGAGAATAACAGAAAGTGAAATATTCTAAACATCGCAAATGGAAATAGACAAGAGAGAAAGAGAGAGAGAGAGAGTTGTGTATTTAAAGTTATTTTTTGTATCTTCTATAGTTAGTTAAAGCTGTAACAAGGTATCAAAATATAAATATTCTTATGTATACGTTTTAGTGTACATTTGTTAGTAATCGTAGTGCGATCATAATTTACCCTTATTATATATAATATTGTTATATTAATGTAGGCCTTAAGCAACACATTAATTTTTTTTATATTTTGATATTTACTACGAAAAACTTAAGCCAGTAGTTATGTTCTTTTTCAGTTTTGGTTCAGTATTATTAACACAATCTTTTTAAATGACCTTTGATTGCAATTCTAGCAATATATTATATTAAATACTAAAATTTACGACTGAAACATTCTGTAGAATTTTAATGATTTTGGCAATAAAAAGGTATAGTAATTACTATGCAACGCCCAATGAAAAGACTAATTTATGTATATTTTATATACTTTAAAGGTAATCATTAATCTTAGTTAATAAACATTTTCATTTAATTTATAACAAATCTTTTACAGTAAACTCAACGGTCATAAATCAATTGCTCTTTAGCGGGATAAATAAAGTCATTTTAAACTTACTTTCCCCTCAAAAGCATTTCCTTTCCCATCATTTTAAATTCCATTTCGTACTGGAAAATTCTCCATTTGAAAGCACCTTGTTCCGATTACGACATTTCCTGTTTTAAAGGTTTGCATAAGGGATAAAACTTTCTATGCGGGCGATAAAAGTTGATTAACCCATTTCTTACGGACCCTGAGCAGGTAAAACTCTTTCCCGTTTTTTCAAAGTAGATTTGTGCATGCAGGCAAATAAGATATACAAAGGTATCCATACAAATGAAATTACTCCAATTAGTCCAATATTTATTTAAATCAAAACGCGTTCTATATATACTGGAAATACCTTTTTTTTGACGAAAATATTTTTCTTATTTAGAGTTGGAAAAGTAAACATAAAACCGAAAACTGTTTTAGGTATTACCTCGAACTTTAATATTAAACTCGCAATTTTGTACATTTTTACAGCAGTTTCTTTAACAGCGTTGTCTATTAAAAACTCCACGAAAAAGGTTTTCATAGTCCAAAAAGACTAACAAAATCGGAGGAGAAGTGTTGATGTGTGAGATAAAAATGTATACTCATATGACAGTAAGCCAATGCGTGGTATCGCAGTCAGGTAATGAGAAATGAGCAAAAGTTTTTTACTACAGACAAGAAAATAAAAATAAACTTCGAATAAATTTAAAAGCGACCTCTGAAACGCTAAAAATACTTTACAAAACGTATTTAAAATTTACATTGGCTTATGTTTTTCTTCTCTCAATAAACTGACTGGTTTTAATACAGAGTTAAAGAAGGAGCCAGACTGGCTCTAATATGTAAATACAGAACCGTACTTTTCGAATAGAGAATTCTACAAGCGTGAGAATAAGAACACTTGCTGACGAGAACACATGTAGGCTTTTGAAAGAATATTAAGAATGTTTTCTATAGCACGAATTATCTAAGTTGTTTTTGGTAAAAGCTTTAAACGAGAAAAAAATACTGCTCGAACCTAAAATGGATTCCACGTCTTTTGTTGTGAAATCGGAGACTATTCTTAGAGCCTTTCAAACTACTAAGAGCAGTATAATGTTTGTATGCGGAATACACTTAAAACACTTTTCTCCATATTTTCCTTATAGTATAGAAAAAAAAACTCTCGAAAGTTTTTATAGTGGGTAAATATACTGTTTATTTTTTTCTTACGATAAAACATCTTCAACGATGTTGTAAATAAAAGTTATTTACATTGTGGTTCAAATAAAAATAGTACTTCCTTAGTCATTAATATAGTCATTTCCGGGTAAATAACGTTCTTTTTTATAGAACCAGTAACGAAAGTGGTGAATCCCTTGATAAATAGCCCATTGAACCTAAATATATGTTGAGTGGAATATCATTATATTTTATAAATAATTAAACCGATAAGGATAGTATTTTTTGATGCTACAACAAATCTAATTGTGCATTTTGTACCTTTTTGAAATTCAATATCTTATTATTTTTTAACTATCAGAGGAACTTTAACTATTTTAGATTTATAAATTATTTTTGAATAATAAATATCCTCTAAAGAAATAATTGCATATTGGAATAAATTAAAATTAAAAAAATATATCTTGCTTATCTTAAAATATTTAAGGAAAGCGTTGGGAAGTGTCCATCTTAAATATTTACAACAAGCTGCAGTTTTCTACTCTACAAATTAATGGGTTTATTAATTATTAGCTAAGCGAAGTTTTCCCAACAAGCGTTAAACTGTTTATTATTTCTTGAAGTGTGTTACATTTTTAAATCTATTAAACTCTTGTTTTCAGTATGTGTATTCATCGGATTCAAATATGGTCTATTTAGTGCTAACATTTCCGGTTTTATTATATTTTAAGCTAGGAGAATACAATTTTATCGTACCACATAAAGTATGGGATGGTACCAGTGGCGGCTATTCAGGTGAAGTGCTACTTCACTAGGAAAAATAAACATGCAAACATCTAACTATATTTATCATATATCTCTTAAAATTTAAGTTTTTACATTCATTTATTTACCTAATTGGCAAAAAATAAACTGTACATCTCGAATAAGTATTTTACTTGACCGTTGGCGGCATGTCTTTTTAAAACTTTCAATCGAACTTTATTATAATAACTATAACAGTGGCGCAAACCGCTTCGACTTTGCTGGAGGTACTATGTTTAGTTTACGATTTTCCTACTACGTTGCCATGAGAACGCGTTCGCGATGACGTCGAGTACATGGAAGAATAATGTTAACTAGCGCCATACAACGCTCTCGGTAAATTGCTAACGCCGTACACTACACCCACGAGTCGTTCAGTTTGGAGTGGTTGTTTACTTGTATTTTCGCGGATTTCTCTGCAACCGGTTAATTCCTTTCCGGTTTACTTGACTGTTTTGTGTTATATTCACCATATATATTCATTTATGGTGTTGTTACAACTTTATTTGGTGTCGGGTTTATTAATTTACATTATTGATGAATCCGATCACGGATGTGGTTTGCATTTTGTTGGAAACTCCATTTAATCGATGGAAGGAACAAGATCAGAGTTTTAATCGTCATCTTGGTTTTCATCGTACAAATGGTTAAGTAGTAGTCAAATATTACAAAAATTATTTTGCTGGCCTTGTTTACTAGTTTCCAATACATATTCAGTGTGGAATAAGGAAGGATTTGCAGGTATGTTAAATATATGAAGGTCTTTACATAAACATGAAGACTCGGCGGAGCATTTAAAATGCGAATTAATGCTAAAAAGATTTGTAAAAAATCAAAGCACTATAGCTGACTCTTTAAAAGAAAATGCTAAACTATATAAAATACATTTTAACGAAAACGTCAAATTAAATAGACTATTTATGTGCTTGGTAATTAACGCAGTTTTGTACATTGCAAAACAAGAGTTAGTCAATAAATAGGGAATTTTAAAAAGCTTTTAGGTTTATTAATATCGAGAAGTTCCCAAGAACTAAAAGATCATCATGAAAAAATTAAAAATGTTTTTACTGGTGACTCGAAAACTATTCAAAACGAAATAACTGAATACATTTCTGATTATTTAAATGATCATGTAGAAAATGAAATAATGAACACACATTTTTTTTTGTGGAAGTGGATGGATGACACCACTGATATTACGCAAACCTCCCAGTGCTCGTAAAAAAATTTTCTACCCCTTCCACATACACAAAAAATTCTGGAAAAAAAATTATTGTGATATTTTCTTGCGTCATTTGCACTTCACTTACTTTTTCACATGCGAGCCGCAACTGGATGGTGCTCCATTATGCTAAAATATGTTATACCATTGTCCATAAAAATGACACTTGAACTTCCAGATTTGAACACAGTTGCAAGTATTATTATGCTTGTATCCATCCAAATTCTCTTTTTTCTTCTACCGCATTTTATTTTTAACGAACTAGTTGTTACTTCCCTCGTAAAAGGGAAGTATTGTAATCGTGAAAAAATCATCCTCAGAGATTTTTCAGATCTTTCACCGTCACTAGATGCCGAAAAACATGTTTTCTCATTTCACTAGGTCTGTCTGTCTGTCTGTTCGCGCGGCACAGCTAAAAAACTACTTACCAGATTGACTTTAAATTTTGATACAAAATAAAGGGTCAAATGTGGATGACCTGGTAATATTTAGGAAAAAATCCAATACGGCGAAACAAAATGGCGACATAGCAAAATGTTAAAACATTTGTTACTAAAAAACTACAACCGAAGCAAAATAGCGGCTTATTAAATATAAAAAAATTCACCCTCAAAGAATTCAAATTTTGTGCCATAACTAATGTGGTATCCAGATATAAACTGATAAAATTGTGGTACGTATTGAAGATGGCAAAGCAAAATGACGGCCAAATAAAATGGTTGTAGTCGTAAAAAATCATCCTTTTATTTGACATAGTTTCACGTTTTAGGGACCCTAGATGGCAAAAAATATGTTTTATCAATTTCGTCGGTCTTTCCAGCACTTACCAGATTGATATCAAATTTTGGTTTAAAATTGAGGTTCATATGGAGATGACCTGGCTATATTCTGATAAAAATCCAATATTCTGTATGAAACGATAAAAACATTATTTTTAAAATACTAATTATCCAGTTTACCTCAAATTTTGCACACAAATCATGTACTACTTTGGAATAAATTGATATAAATCCAAAATGACAAAACAAAATGGTGGCCTAATAAATTATTTAAAAAATCAGCCTGAAAAGCAACTTATTAGATTAATTTCAAATTTTGTGCAAGCATTAAGTGTGATCTAGAGGTAAACTGGTAAAGTTGTAGTACGAATTCAAGATGGCAAAATAAAATGGCAGCCAAATAAAATGTTTAAAAAATTTTATTCAATTAACTTGAAAATTTGAAAATATAATAAATGGCAAAACTGATTCAACATGACGTAACAAAACGATGCCAAAAAATCAAGTGTGGGAGAGGTAGAAACTGGTAAAATATTGGTAGGAATTCTATACGGTGAAACAAAATGTATGAAAAGATAGTATATGTGTCACTAAATGACTATTTACCGAACTAAATTGTGTCACACTTTACTATTCCTAAAGAAAGGAAAAATTCATAATGAGCAAAGTTCCGGGTAAAGGATTATATAAATTTTTATCGCCAGATATTAGCACAGGCATTTGTGTTTTGAAACGTCTAACAGTAAATTTAATTTTTTGGCATATTTTTGTTTCCAATGGGGGCTTAAAATAGAAAATTATTATGAGGTAACTAAAAATAAATCAAATGGATTTAAATACTATAGTATAAAAGTTAACCATTTTAAAAAAACAGTATATTATTATGTATTAGTTATATATTTAGTGTTATTTCAATAAAATAAATTACTACACAAAAAACTTACCCCAATATTATATTTTAAATTCAAAACCCTTGTAGTTATTTATAAGTTATGATGCTCTGTTTCCTTTAATTTTCAACCGACTTCAAAAAAGGAGGTAGTTCTGAATTTGACCCTATGTATTTTTTTCTCTATGTACACTAATTACTTGGTGATAGGCTGATTAATTTGTAGTAATTATAAATAAGTTATCATGACATTGCCTTAAAATTTTATATGAAGTATAATTAATCAAAAAAGTAATTTTGGTGTACCATGCATCCCCAACCTAAATCTATTTCCTGCTATTGTTATTTCTGTTATATAAAGCTTAATAGCTGTTAAAAATATGAAACAAATTTATTTATTCTTGACACAAAAAAATTTTTGCGTCAATAAATGTATCACGCGGCGCAAGAGAAGATGAGTGAAGATGTAAAGAGGGAAGTAATCTAAAATATCGAATTTCATATAGTTTTCGAAGTTTTAAAGTCACAAATTTCGATGTTAATTTCCTTTGTTGACTTTTTTTCTACTCATATGTAGCTGACTCTTGCGATATTAGTTACCTTGGTTATAGGTATACCCATGGCGTATCTCTTGGCGAGTCTGTTAAAGAAAATTTAAAAAATACATAAAAAATAAAACCTATTAAAAACACTAAAATGTAAGAAACGATATTTAATATTATCTTGAAAATTTGACTCTATAAAGTCGGTGTGAAAGTTTTTCTTAACTACTTAACCACAAAAAGACACTTATATGTGGCATAGATAGTATAATGTCTATTTGTTTTATTGGTTTCACGATGACGACATATAACCTAATTTTTAAGGTAGCATCAAATATTATTTTTTATTTTTTAGTGCTTTTTTTAAGTAGACATCACTTTTAGATATATTTATACGAGTTTTTAAATTTTTGGAAGTCCCTAATAAGATAAACAAGATATTGGGTTCATTGCCTATGAAATTTTGTGAGAATCATGTTACTAATATTATACAATAAGGGCCATATATACATATTTATGGAAAATGAGTTATACGCATTGTCAAAAACTAAACTGATTAGAAAATTTTTACCAAGGATAAACATATTTGATATTTCCAGTTCTTATTAAGATTTATAATATAACCGAAAAAATAAATTTCCCTTCCTAAGGGGTATGTGCATCAGGAAAATCTACATGCCTAACAAAGGAATATGTCCTTTACAAGCTCAAATTGTGGTCTTGTTTTTTTTTATGACTCAACAGGTCGTATTCACAAAATTGAGTCCAAAATACTGAAACTGCTAAACCCTAAAGAAGATGAACAGAAATTAATATCTAGACATTATTTACTTCTCTTTAAAATTGGCTTTCCCCAAAATGTACATTTAGGTAACCCCAATTTCACTAACCGGCCATCTGATCTAATCGGCCACAGAAAGGTGAAAAACTTCCCAACAAAGATTTGCACCAAAAAACTGGGCTATTAAAATAACTGGACTATTTAAAAAAACAACCTAAACGAGTTAAATAAAAACATTGATCTAGATGTTAATTCTGTCAGAACTTTTTAGCATGCATAAATTAAAAAAATTTATCCCTGAGTCACCTAGTGACGTCAGATGCTAGAACAATACGGGTGGTTGCCTAAGAGTATGAGAAACACATTTATAGATTTAAAAAACCTGGTTTCACATAAATAAAAATATAAATAGTAGCCTACAATTTAAGGCAAATTTTAAATATGCTACAGTATGCCAAATTTTAGTTCAATCAGAAAACAGATCACACATTTTGAACCGAAGAATTCGAAGAAAGCAATTTAAATAAAAGCTTGTAAAAATACATAGAGTCCAACTGAGGCGCCTAGAAGAGAAAGGGCGAAGTCAACAAGAATCGGCTTTTTTGTATTTTTTCCCTCATCTGTATATCAGAATAAACAATAATATATGAAAACTTTTTTTAGTTGAGTTCGAGTAATAGTAACTTTCTTATTAAATATTGAGAATATAAATCACTTTTTTGATTATAAGATATTTCTTTTTGTTTACTACGCTTCTAAGCAATTTGGATGAACTTTTTAATATGGTAAGTGGGGGATGAAATTCAAAATATTTTAATTATTGATAACTTGCATTGTTAATTTTGCTATATATATGTATTTCGTGATTCTAGCAAAATTTTAAGTGCAATAGATCCATGTACTTACTTGTTTTATTAGGGACCACCACTATCTAAAGCCCGTTTCAGTCTTCAAAAACTTCCAACCTGAACTCTGCATTAAAACTCTTTATAAATAAAACTAAAAAGAGATGAAATAAGAATTTTTATAAAAAATAAAACGGACTTAAAAAATAGTATAAAAATTAAAAAATAATATTTTATTTCATATCGGAAATTCGAATTTAGGAACTGGGCCGCAAAGTATTAAAGATAGTAAACAGTGATTAAATTTGAGGTATAAGGTATTAAAACACTAAATACATAATATAAATAACTTTTTGTGATGTACTTGGTATTTAGGGCCTCGTTCGGTGCCGACTTCATAATGTTTTCAGAATACATTATTTTCTTACTGTTAGTATTTTTTTAGTCAGGATTTTTTATAAATATTCTCATGGTCGGTTGATTTTTGCAATAGGGATAAATATTCCATGTTCGATGAAAAACCAGTTATTACCTTTATAAAATAGCAACAACGTCATTTATTTATTAAAAGTTACGTCCATAAACTGCCCCAAAAAAATTAAATTGCATAAAAACAATAAAGGTATTAGCGAGTTGAAAAGGTAATCCTTTAATTTGACACACAGTGTACACATTATTGCATGATGGTAATATAACAGCTTAAACTAGGAAATAGGCTGCACTGCAGGCATTGTGAAAATTATATAATAGTCTGTGGTATAATAACAACATAAGTATTTATCAAAGGCGGGAATTATAATGTGACATTTAATCGAAATATAACATTCTTCATTATTTATTAATATATGAATAATAACCCTGCTAGCACTAAAGTAGCTACAACTGTTTCCACTACTATTCTTAAGAGTTTTTACTTATTTATTACTAATAATCCTACCATATATCAACAAACACTTTATGGTGCACGTTTTTAATTATTATATATGTATTTGTTACTGAGAATAATACTTTATAGTAATTTTCGATGTAAAGTAATTATATAATCATCACTGCCAAGCAACTACTTAAGGAATTAACTCCAAGGTCATCATTTCTTTTCCGTTACATAATAATAAATATTTAAAGTTAGTGTTTCTAATCTGTTTACTAAATTACAACTTTTAAGTATTAGCACCTTCTTGAACTTTGCAGAGACTTCTCCATTACGTTCAAATGTACTCGTATAACGTATTACTATAAAGTAAAACGAGTCGTTGCAGAGTAGAAAAAGTTCGTGTACTGCTACTTTAAACTGGCTATTACCAGTCGTTATTCTTCTGTTGCAACTTAAAAGTAAGAATTACAGTAATAATTTACTACAAGTAAACTATTACCTCTTTTACTTCAGATTCCGGAGATAGGTGGCGTTGGTACGAGATTCGGTCGGTGACTTTATAAGGACAGTGGCAACGATAGAGTAAACAATTTTTTATTGGTTCAGCCATATTGCTACTAAAATCATTTTGTTTACTTTTCGCCTACGTGGGTTTCTTATTTGGTTTGTTGTTTTAGTGTCTCATTTTATTAGTTTTTGTGATTATTAAAATAAATATTGATTCAAAAAAGAAGTTCTCAGCCATTGACCATATGGAGAAATGTATTTAAGCCTGGTTCACCTGTTTTTTGCTTGTATATATAAATTATTTGTGATGAATGTGTAAATGACTATGACCGTAAATGTCTTAAGTTTAAGTTTACTCCAAGAAAAGTTATTAAATATTGCACATTATTATATTTTGGTTTTATTTTGCTGTAAAAGACAATATTGTTTCATGTCTGAGTGTATGTTTTACTTCTTTCAGCACTTCAGTTCGAGGTAGAAGCTCTTTAAGACCGGCATAAAAGAAACTTTATTTTGTAAGCCTTCTTCAGTACATATTACCTTACTAAGTTCACTTGGCCGACAACTCTCATTAATCGCTTGCACAAACATTGTTATTTGTTAAAAATCTAAATGTAAAAGTAAGTTTGTACTAGATAGTTCGAATAGATTATTTAAGTAAAACATTAACATAACCCTACATTTACAACTGACTCTGACATAGGTCGTCAATATAAAAGTAGATTAATTTAGTTATATTTTGCATATTTTGAATTTTGAAACCTTTAGAAATTTTGCATCAATTTGGCAAGTAGGCTTCTATTGTCACCACTGTCCTTCTAAAGTCATTGTAATTCGGTCTACAGCTATTAATTAGTTGTGTATGTGTTGTGTTATCGTCTACGAGTAACAACTTAAAACGGATCACAATGGTTTTAGATACCATAAGAAAAACAAGTGGCTTTCGTCACATTTTATAGAAAATTAAAAATATCACAACTTACTGAACTGAACATACTGAACAAAACAACCTAAAACGGTATTTTAAGGAAACAAAAAATAAAAACGAAACTAAGGATTATGGTTATGATAGACGGCAGAATTATAGTGGTGAGTTAAGTACCTCAACTCTCTGCATGCTACGACACAACGCATTACATTTAAAAAACCGGCGGAATGTTCCCAAATCGTAACCGCTTGGTAATAATCTTATAGTAAGAATAAAAATAGAGTTCATTATTTACATATGTAGCCACTGCCAAGATTACCTCACAGTATAAGGTCGTTCGTACGACGATGCCAAGCCTAGCCAGGAACACCAATGTTTATACCAATTTATATTACGGTGAATATGTTTAAACATGATGCAATAAAATTTTCATGCAAATAATAGTAATGTGGTTCCAGTATTAGTTTCTAAGCAGTATAAATAAATTACTTTTATAGCAAAATAGTAAAACACAAACTAAAATACCCAAAGCCTCAGATCAGATTACATCAGTAACAAGAGTTTTAGTTAGATATGGAAAACCCGATCGACAACTCCACGTATTAGACCATCCCACTTTCATTGACAAGGGATCCTTATAGTAAAAAAGTATAATAGTCTACAGTAAAGATTGTTACAGAGTCACGTGACCGACGTGACTTTAAAACAAATAGCGGGTCGTTGAACTGCAATAAGCTTTAACATTAAAGAAATTAATTTGCTAAAAAATATTTTATTAGATACCAGGCTTTTCCTAGCGACACTACTGCATGTGTTTTAATGTATTATTGTGTATTTGTTGATATGGTTCAAATCTTCTAATTATATGTTGCCTTACTTCAAGAAGCAGCGTTCCAAAGGTGCGGTGACATTAGAAGAACATTGATTTTTTAAATATTTAATAAATAAGTTTTATTTACTAGTATACAAAATAAACACGTTTAGTTTATTAATTTCCAATTATTTATTTCTGCTTGATAGCTGTTTCGACACACTGTGTCTTTGTCAAAAGCTAACTTAAAACTGTTTCGTTTAAATCTTATCGATTTTTTTTTACTTTATATCCAATATGGCTGAACAAAATTTTGCAGAAAAATTAGGTGACATGACCATCAACTGAAAAGTTTTACTACAAATCAAAAATGGTGGCTTAATAAAATGTTATAAAAGTCAATGCAGAAAACGACTGCGTAGATTATGTTCAAATTTTGCTCAAAAATCAAATACTATATAGGGATGAACTGGTAAAAATGTTGAGAGAAATTCAAAATAAGGGAACAAATCGGTGGCCTAATTAAATGTTTAAGAATATCTGAAAAAATACTTATCGTATTGATTGATGGCATCCCCATTTTGAATATTTATTACTAAAAGTGTATAAATTGCACACTTAATCTCGATTTTTAATCAAATCTGTATAAATGTTAAAATTCCGCCGCCATGTTGGCATTACAATCTTGAATTTTTAAAATTCATGATGTGCTGTCTTAAATACCCTTAAATGCCTAATTTTAATCAAATCTGCAAACATTTTGAAATAAGTCTGCTATGTTGGTGCCCCCATTTTAAATTCTCAAATATTGACTAAAATTTCATAACTTTCATTTTTAGATAAGTACTTCTAGATACTGATATTTCAGCCGAATCTGTACAAATGACAAAATTCGTTCGCTATATTGGCGGCACCATTTTGATTTTAGTTGTGTATTCTTAAATAATCCCCACAAATGATAAAAATCATCCGACCTGTTGGTATTGTCATGTTAGCACCGCTATTCTAAATTTTTAAATCCCTCTTAAATTTTCCTAGGCACCAATTTTCAGTTTAATCTACACAAGTAACAAAATTCGTCAGTCGTATTGGCGCCGTTATTCTGGATTTGTTAAACGTTGACTAAAAAAATTCGGATTTTTTATATCCGAGAGTGTATGCATGTCAAATTTGAAAATATTCGGTAATGGAAGTGGTGAAAAATCCATTACAAGATTTGAGTGGGAAGCCAATAAAAGCGCGTTAAAAGCACTGATTATATTAAGAAATCATGGTTCTTAGGATTAGATTGTGTCAAATTGAAATTACTATCCGACGTTTCGCCTTCGATTACACGAGGCATTTTCAGGGATCTTTACTCCACGAGATCTGAACACTGAATTCATTTCTTCATTTTCGTATATAGAATATTTTAACAGGTCGTCATTTTGTTTCGCCATATAGAATTCATACCAATATTTTTTTGTATTAGACGTAATTTTTGTGAAAAATTAAATTAAATTAAAGTTAATCGAGTAAGTGGATTTTTTAGCTATACCGGATCAGACCGACCGACCGACAGTAATGGAAAAACATGAAGATCTGTAAAAACCCGAAACGATGATTTTTTTACGATTAATGATATTTCCTTATGCGGGAAGTGAAAACTGGCGCCGCCACTGGCATTCGTCAACAAATGGCCACGACTTGAACATGGGCCATCCCCACTTTTTGTTTAATTCTAAACATTGATCGATAGAATGTGAAAAATAGGGGAACCATGTTGGCGCATACCCCTAACGTGATTTATGAATGAATTGTGATCTCTGCTTTAATTCTTACTCTAAGGTAATAATATACAGTATAGGTTTAATAAGAACTCGTAGATAACATTATTCGTACCACCTTAGTGTTCAAGATTTCAGTGTAATTGGCTATAAGTGACAGTTGCGTATTTAAAGAATTCAAGACTATAAAAGCGTATGGGAGCAGTCGTAGACATTTGATGTTTAGTAATTTTCTCAGTGAAGAAATGCAGCCAACCTAAAAGCAAAAGTCCAATAGAACGCCATTGTTTATTTTCACCTCCCCTGTAAATATTTAGCTATGATGTTGGTTTTTGTGAGCATAAATATTAAAAATGCATACAAATTAAACATTACGTTAAAAAAATCACTCTTTATAATAAGATATTTAATGATAATTGTTATTGAAACCAAAGTCCAAAATTACATTTCTGAGATTCAAACTGGCCAATATATTTGACCAAAATGTATTGAAAATTAACGAAATTGAAAGGCGTGTAATTTTTCTACAAGTATCATCAGCATATTCACCAGAGAAATCGCCTGCGTTTTAATTTTAGGTCCTTAGCATACTCAGAAAACTAAGTGAAACGCATGTATCCTACTTCAAATGCCAATAACGTATTCTATACGCTCTACACCATATTCCCAATTTGTGTGTTTGTAGTCGCCATAACTGTTTTGTTTGTATTAAACCGAACCATACATATTTTTAAAATGGATTAAGTAAAGACAGAAATAAGGAAGTGACTTATTATTATTATTACTATTCGGCTACTTAAATGGAACTATACAATTTCGTACTATCTACGTAATAGTCAAAGTCACAGTTACATGTTGCTCACGAAATAGTTACCCTAAAATTGTTCCCCATTTTGGTAATGACTATGTAGTCTCAGCTTAAACAGAACGTGGCGACACCAAGTTCCGGTAACTTCAATGAAAATACTTGTGATAACAATGACGTATCAATGACTAAAAGTGCTACTTGGGAATTGCTATTTTATTTGTATACACGTATGTATACATATATATATATATATATATATATATATATATATATATATATATATATATATATATATATATATATATATATATATATATATATATATATATATATATATATATATATATATATATATATATATATATATATATATATATATATATATATATATATATATATATATATATATATATATATATATATATATATATATATATATATATATATATATATATATATATATATATATATATATATATATATATATATATTATATATATATATATCTTAGTCTAGCATTTTAATCTACTATAAAATAAAATATTTTATATCACTATATCACCTTCGTTTTTTAGTCTAAATTGTCTACTCGAAAATAAATATTAACAATCTATTTTATATTTTTTGAACAAAGAAGGGGGGATGGTTAGTGACCCAGAACCACGATCCCATTAAACCCCTGGAAATATCTCCTATATTATATTAAACTAAACTAGTAGATATGACAAGAAATAAATTTACTCTTTCAGTACTTAATATAACTGCCAGCTAAGATATTAATTGTTATGTTTAGATCAAACTACGTAAAAATGAATCAGAAAGGTCCAGTTTAGAACTTAAAATGCTTATAACAAAAAAAAATCTCAAGGCATAAAATTCAAATTCAATGGATACGTTTAAACTTGGATTATATAAGTTACTTTCAATACACGCCCACAAACCGCACACCTAACAATATGGTGTTATATTATTGTTGCTAAAAATACCGAATTCATATTTTTTTTATAAAACTGTATCTGCTACCTTATGTCCACGCAGAAAGCCCTGTTTCTTTTATGACAACGACTAAAGATGCGACACGAGAAGGTACAGGATCAGGCGTGCCTAGCACTGAAAAAGTACCTACCCCATTAAGACTCGATCATATACCTTCCTATCGGAAGGCAAACGTTATTACTCCTAGAAGTATTAAATATTTTTGATCTTATGCAAATTATCCCAGGAAACAAAGTTGTTTTCCATTATCTTGTAGTGAAACATCAAACTTAAAGAAAGACCCATTTTTAATAAACCCAACGATCTTCCGGTAGTTGATCAAATATTTCATCAATATCTACTACGTTTCTGAGAATGATCTCTTCAATTAACTTAACATACTGAGTACTAACAAATGCGGAGAACCTGACGGATTATCCCCATCTTCTCCTGAAATGTTCAAAGGATGCATTAGCTCAACAGTTATCTTCAATATTTCAGATGTCGTTTGACAAAGTTTTTTGATTTCGACTGTCTGGAAAGAATATCTCTTATTTCCAACTTTTAATAAATACCTAGAACGTAGGCTAAAGAACCTAATAGTTGGCAGGGTATTGGCGTACTGAAAGAATTTTCTTGGTTATACATCTATGGCAAAATTAATTATTGGCCCTACCGTCAATAAGTGATCTTGCTGCCGCGGTAAAATTTGGCAGAGCCCAATTCTAAAATAAAGCCCAAGTATCGGTTAACCAAATCTTTAATTATCGTAAGCGTGAGAAAATTCATAACAAGAAAACTGTGTCCGCTTTTGTGATCGATACGGATTGTTAAAAAAACTGAGGCATATTTTTCATGTGATAAGCGAACCCGTTGTTAGTTAAATTAAAAGCGGAAGTGTGTCTGAGAGCTATTTTATATCCGCTCATTTGGTAGCAATGTTTATTTCTCCGAAAGCCGGATCGGACACCAGTGTCCGCCAAGTGTGTATTATGGCTATTTCCTGAGGCGTGGATAATCCGAATTTGCTTTAGCGTAGAATGTGTTGAGAGTGCTTAATACAGCATATAAAAAATCTCTCTAAAAGAAAAGAGGCATCTTCAAATGGTAGTCACGCTGGATTATAATGTATTTTTAAAATGATAAGCAGTACAAAGATGACGTTTCATGTGCAGTAAATTTTTTTCTGGATTCAAATCCCAGACCGAATGCTTTTAGAAATAATACCTTGAGAGAATATTGGTAACATGCATTTTTAGAAAGTGGTCCTTTGCTTATACAACGAGTTCTAAAAGCTGTTATTTTAGCTAGTGTCAGCGTATAGGAACAGGATGTAAAAAATTGGTTTGATAAAGTTGAAACAAATTTAAGAGAACATAATTACAAGTATATCGTTGAAGATTCTTCCAAAATTTCTAACGGCAATGAAACTTGCTTTTTACTGTGCCAAAGAAAAGATAAAGTTTTGGCTTCAAAAGGAACAAAGAATGCATACGAGGTACACCATGGAGTTCAAAATCAAATCTTCTGATAATGTTTACATTTTCTGCTTTACGCGTGATGACACGCCCCATGGTTATAAATCAGTGTAAACCTCTTTCTGCAAATATTGCTAACAGTGACAAATGGTGTATGAAATCCCACGGCTTTATGAATAAATTTCGAATATAGTCAACTAATATTTGGAGCAAAGCAATATCTAAAAAAAAACTTATCCATATCCTTTTGTAGATCTCCAGCTTTTATTCTATGTTATAGGTAACAGTGTAATTAATTTTTTTCCAAAACTTTAGGAACAAAAAACACAAAAATAACAAAAAAGTCATACTGATACGAGTCCGCAAACCCTTCAATGTCGAGATATAGGGTGCATTTTTTTTTATAGATAAACTTCATAGATTTCTAAGGATTTTTTTCTCAAATGTGGTAGAAGGTATACTATGTACAAAAAAGAGACTAAACTAGTTTTAGCCAAATCTACAGGGTGTTATTTTTTCCTGGCTCGCGATTTGATATTTTTCTTATTTAACAAAAGTCTATTCATGCGCTCTAACTTGAAGATCACAATGGAATAAATTGTTTCTAAAGGATGAAAAATATCGAAAAAAATTAAACAAACCAAAAAGGTAGGGAATACAATAAGGAATTTTACTTTGATGCAAAAGTGACCAGTTATATCGTAATAAAAAGCACGGCAGTTTAAATATTAGCACCCTTGATTTTTCTAAAATTTATTTACCTAGTTAGTTTGACATTAGAGCATCCCATCCATCATATTTTATTAAAAAATAAATAGTCGAGTCGATTAAAATAGGAGGTCAACAAAAAGAAAAAAATAAAAAACGAAGCATTTGCGGACTCCTTTTATGTGATTTTTTTTTCTTATAATTTTAACATAAATCATTTCTTTTGCACATCAATTAATTTACACCCTGTATAACACATTTCCGTTATTATTGATACCTAATGTTTTTGACTAATAAAATTATACAATATTTTTTATTTTTTATTGCATTTGATATTATCTAAATACAAGAAAAAAACTGGACAAGTAATAATGCCTAGTAATAATAATTACTGCGAAAGATTATATTTAATTAAAAAGTAAAATTTAAAATTAAATATAAATATTAATACAAAATTTGTTTAGTATTACATATATGGTAGGTTACCGGCAGAATCCGTTCCTAGAATAATTTTCTAGGTGGGTTTTAAAAAAAAAGTTTGAAGAAACAAAAAAAGTTAGGCATATTAGATCGAGCGGCGACTGTAACCTGTACACATCAAATTAAAGAAAATGTAATGTGTGTAGTAATAATTTTCCATTAGTAGATACCAAAAAGCTTGGTCGACCGAAGCTTTTCCTGGTAGGATTTTCGTATGGGGTGACTTCGTCGTCGTATATTTCGGCAACGGTTTCAGATAAATTCTTGCCCCCGTATTCACTAAAAAGGTTTAAAAGTTATTCCAAGTCTAGTTGCAATGGCACTTAAATCTCTTGGTTCGCCACTTATGTTCGCTTATGTCACTGTCATTTTGTAATTGTGACATTTACAAAAATTATTTGTTCAATTGTTAAAAATGTCATCTTAAACCTGTAACTGTCAAGTTAGACCTGGTCTAAATTTAAACCTCTTTAGTGAATACGGGTGTTGAAGTTTTGTATATCTTTAGAGAACACTTGGGTTCTGGAACGGTATTAAAAAGGTTTTCGTATTATTTTCGTATTTTCGTCTATAACTAATTTTTTTTTTCAATTTTCCAGAGCGTCATCGTTTGTCGCATGATAACTGTCGAAAAAAATTAAGGTTTTTTTGAAAAGTATTTTAAATGGTTGAGATGGAAATTTGAAAAGTACACTTTTTTAGAATTTTCAAAACTTCCAGAGCAAGGGTCACTTAAACACCCAATGGTATCCACACGGTTCAAGTTTTCGACAAACGCGAAAAGAGTTTTAAGTTTTGTCTTGAAAACGTTTAAGCAAATTATCGCAGTGTATTTAAAAAAAATCATTTTTTTTAATTATGTTGCTCTCGTTCGCTAAAATTTAGTTTTATTGAAAATTACTATAAGGCAAAAATAATGAGGAGGTAAAAAGTATGAACTGCGTTTAAAGTTTAAAGCTAAACCTTTTGTTCCTTTGGGATAAAAATAAAAAAGTTAGGATTTTTGGAAAATTGAACTAAAAACCAAACGATACCGATAGTTTGAAACCCAATAAGCGTTAATTATTTCCGCTTTTTTTTTACAAAAGCAAAAAAGGCTAAAAAATTTCAATGTCCATATCCTTTTAATTCACTGTTTGTTATTACGATGTAGCAAAAATAGAGAAAACCCAATTTGAAAAAATAAAATGTGCACTAAACTGCCAAAGTGAAAAATCACAAAAGTATCAAGTTGCCTTAGATAAAATGTAGCTATTGCCGCTGTGAGAGGTAAATGATGATATATTTAAATAAATTTGATATAAAAACGAATCTTTCGTTATTTTTGAGATTAACCCGGTAAAATATCAATGTTTTCAGGGCAATAACCAGAATTTGGTGAGAAATATTTTCCCCAATATACTAAGATCAGAAGTCGCAAAACGCTTGTATGTAATTAGGTCCAGAGTAGATGCATTTTTTAGTATACAGGTCGAGCTAAATTTTTTCGCGTGAAACTTTTAGCTCCAACTTTTAAACGCATAAAACTAATTTTTAGCGAGCGACGGCAAAAAATCAGAACACATTTTAAAAAATCCGAAATTTTTTAAACACGCTGCGCTAACCGTAATTTCTTTAGAGTTATTAAATATCTAGCTTTATAAGAATTTATTTCGTATCTCTGCTTTTTCAGAATCTTACTCGTTTTTGTCGAAAACTTAAACCATGTAGGCACCAAAGGGCGTTCAATTGACCCGAGCCCTAGTGTTCGGAAGACCGCAGAGGGGAAGCTTTTCTGAGAACTTTAAATCAATATTTTAATTTTTTCCACAGTTATCGTGTATTAAACGACATTGCAAAATCCGATTATTTTTATTAGTAGAGTATAGAAAACCGCAACGATACGAAAATCTATTTGATACCTTTCGAGAGACAGAAATGTGCTCTAAAGACAAATTTCAAAAGTTTATCTGTAACCGTTGCCGAGGTATGTTGACCGAAAAGTAAAAAGTACGTTTCGACGTTACCCTGTTACACAAATCCCACCTGAACACGCTTCGGTGGATCAAGCTTTTTTGCAATCTACTAATAAAAATGTATTAACTAGTGGACTTGGGTCCACAGTTGTGTTCAGCCTATTGGGCGAATAAGAGTACTTTACCTTATATATTATTAACTATAGAGATATTTAACTTTTGATATATTTTGTCAGAAGTTATCATAATAATATAATCTGGTAATTGCTGAGATTTCCTGCTGCAATTATTCATCGATTAATTATATGTAAAATTGAAACAGTAAGTTCAACGATGTGGAGTGAAACGGATGGCTATTCACGTTTCACTACGTAATTATAAGAAATTACAATTTAAATTTTACTTGGTATGATAATTTTATCTATATATTGAAAGCTTTAGCTCGGTGTTGACTTGCGATGATCGAGTCATGGACGATTATCAATATTAGTCAAAGTTTGCAGTGCAGTGAATGGCTGGGAGGGCCCTATACCATCGAGGTATGTTAATATTTTTTTTATTTATTAGATTTACAGATGTATGTGTCATAGGGTTAGATATTATTGTCTATTTAGTTGAATATAACACTAGGCACGTAATTGTTATTTGTCAGGTAAATGGGTTCAGTTATTGACACATAAAATTAGATATTATTAAAAAAAGAGTTTGCATGCTGGATACAAACATTATTAAAGACAAAGAAGTAAATAACGAACAAATAGTGTCTAAGAGTTCATGGTAAAAACAAAAATGGCATTTAAACAATGGATAAATCCCTGAATATATTGGGCTGCTAGCTTTAAATTCAGTACAACTTGAATACGAGTTTTCAGGTAATTAAAATTTAAAAGATTTGTTAACACTTTTTTTGAAATACTTTTTAAAGCGTGAAACCCTTCGGGTTGAAAAATTTCATGTTAAAGTAGAGCTATTATTACAAACGTCAAATCTCATTTTTGTTAAGCTAAACAGGAATTATAAGGACATTTTTGAGAAAACATAGTGAAATATAATATATTTTTAGATCTCGGTTTACAATCGTTAAATAAGCTAAATTTATATGATTTTTTTACATTTTGTAAGGCCGTCATTCGGATAAGAAGTTTTTAAACTATGCCGCGTACAGACAGACAGCTGCCTAAAAACAAAATTAAAATTTTATTTGAAGTGGTGGAAAACGCCAAATTATATTTTGTTTATACAATGATTTTCGGCTACACAGGGTTATATTGAGGGGTTAAAACAATTTTTTTAAAATAATAATAAAACGAATATTTTATTGAATATTTTTTGCATTGCGATTTAGATTTTTTTTATTAGATCAGTGGTGGCTCGTGGATTTAAGAAATGGTGAAGCGCAGTGTAGTTAGGTGCAGCATAAAAATTTTTCGGGCTGCCAAAGCCCAAAATGGCTTTTTTTTACCTTTTTATGATGTTAATATTATATATAGCCTTGGAGCGTTTTTTAATACTTAGCTGCCTACTACAACTTCTCATCACATTCCCAAAATTATTGAATATTTGCTTGATTTTACACCTACAGTTAAATAGAGTATACAAAATAGTTTGTTTAAATAAATACTTCCTTTCATCCACGTATAATCCGAATACCACTGATTTTGAAACCTACGAAAGAAAACTCTGTCTTTTGACTTCCCTTGTTTTTCTATTTCAAGGATAGGCTTAGATCCTTCGGCCCTCATATTTAAAAAGTCTCGTTTGTCCTTGGTTTTCCACCGGGAAAATGGTGTTTCTTATAAAATGCAGACTGGATCGTACAACGGAAACACTTCGTCTAACTTTTACGGTACTACAAATACCACCGATTATCCGAACGCACTAATTCACATTAATTCTATAACAAGCGAATAAGCGCCTGTAGCCTGTAGCAGCACTTTATGCCGCTTCCAATCTGTATTTGGCTTATGGATATTCACCATTGCGTTGCCATAGCAACCGCCGCAAATCTAAGCGCGAAAGCCGGCGTGCGGTGGGAGTCTGAAGCGGAATTTTTTACGGATTGTAATTCGGGTCTCTTATGAAAAGGTGTTCAGCGCGCTACGTTTTCAAGCCATTATTATTTTTTGAGTATATAAGGCACTAGTTTTGATATAAAATAATGATACAATTAGGTAAATAATGTGAATTTATATAAAACATACTATATTTTTATAATAGAAATGTAGATTATATAATGCTTAATATTTTAAAAATATTTTTTTTTAAGTAAATTGATTGGAAAATATAGTTGAAGCGGCGCTTCACCCGCATCTCCTGGCGAGCCGCCACTGTATTAGATAGGATTTTTAGTGATTTAAAAAACATAACTCTAACGGCTGTCAAAATGGTTTTAGTCGAATTTGAAAACGGTGTAAAATATTTATTTTGAGTTTTGGATAAAAGCTATAATCCTTGATTCGATAAAAATATAAAATATCTGATAGTTGACAAAGCTAAATTTTAGTTTAAAATTTAATATGGTATCTATTTAGGATTTTGCGTCCTACATGGTATTTTGGATAAACATGTTTTTACATTTATAATTGACAACTATCAAAAATGTCAACATAATATGGGTCGGAAGCCAATTTTTTAATTCAGACTCTAGCGGCTCTTGTTTCCATCCTGTCCAATATAGGCGGGATATCTATATATATCTTGTTAATTCTACTTTAATGAAATTGGGTGTACAAGCAGAAACTGTTCTTAATTAAACCAAGTAATCCAAGTTTGACTATATTCCTTAATCCCATGCATTGCATAGCGTTTTCTTTTAAGCAAATAATTGCAAATTACAAATGAAGCTGTGCTGCATTTCGTCTAATGATCTAGAGTTGCGGGAAACGGCCATTACCATATACCGACTTCATTGGCGAAAGTTTGTAAGCAGCAAAGCCCAATTTGGTTTGAATGAATATTGACGCAATTATGTTAAACTCTATTATAATTCATTGATTTTTAAATTGTACGTAATTAGCTACCACAACTACTTATCCAGATAGACTTCGACCTCTGCACAAAAATTATTTATGAAACACAGACTAGTAAAATTTTATCGCAAATCTTATATGGCAAAACAAAATGCAGCCTAATAAGATGTTTAAATATTCCGTTTCCTGGAATAAAACCTTTTTATAGAGGAAAATAATAAAGGATTTTTATAAATACAGATACGAAAAATAAATATTAGTTAAAATAAAAATAATAACTAATTAAACACTAAACAAAAATTGAAATAAATTACAGTTGTACAGTAATCGTATAGTTAGTACCAAATAAGTATCTTGCCGGGGCTGGAGTGTACAGGATCGAGAGGGATTTAGGCAAATACTTCTGGATGGGAAGTTACGCTACAGTTTTCCAGACGGAGGTATTCGCTATTCTTGAAATGGCCACCAAGCATGTCATAAGGACCGTAGGAAAAGATTTGCATATGCTCCGATAGTAAAGCAGCATTTAAGGCAATCCAAAACCTCCGGAAAAGCTCTAATCTAGTTTAGGAATGTCGGGTGACTCTGGAGGAACTAGCAAGAAGGAAAGATATCAAACCGCGTTGGGTGCCTGGACACACCGGTGTCGAGGGGAACGAGAGGGACAATAGACACCTACATTTATTAGGAATAAAGGATAGCTCACTCTATCCTAATTGTGGAACAGGACCTCATAACACTTAATAGGGATCTGTCATAGGTATTTCGAATTCAACATGACGGAACAAATTGGCGGTTTAAAAAAAACCAGTGTAAAAACTACTTATTCAATTTAATTCAAATTATGCCCGAAAATCAAGTGTAGCGTAGGTAGAAACTGGTAAAATATAGGTACGAATTCAATATGGTAGAGCAAATTTACTAAATGACTATGTGCCTAATTAAATTGGGTCACACTGTTTCTAATAAACGGAAATATTCATAACGAGGAAAGTTCCGGGTAAAGGAAATTACTGATTCCTTTTTGGCATTGTGGTTTTCATTAAAACCCCAAATTAATTTTTTTACTAATACAATACTTCTTTACTTCCTTATAACCCGAAAGTAGAAAACACTTGATTTTAAATATTGCTTGGAAATAATTTCATCTGAAATTTGAAAAATTCGATTTTAAAAATCTTGATTACCTGCAAAAATATTTTAAAAATTTTAATTTAATTTAAACAAAAGAAAGTTTACGCTGCGATTAACTGACTACGAAGCGTGCGTCATAGGCGTGCAAAAATTACAAGAAAATATTTTTGTACAAGTTTTTCTTATAAAATAAAAACAGATTTTTTTATATAATTTTGATTATAAAAACTAGGACAACATTAAAGGAGTGTCTCCTTGGATATTTATTTCTGACCAAGAGAAAGACAAATCCTGATTCTGCAGAAAGATGTTTCTGTTCAGAAAAAATGCCGAATTTTAATAAAATATATGCGAGCGGTTTGTAAATATTATAGGATTTTTTTATGAATTATTCAACATTCTTGTATCTTAAAAGCTAAATAGTTTAGGATACATTTCTATAGAGATTTTTGTTTTACTATAGATCAAAAGATCAAATTATTTTCATTACTTCTGGGACACCCCATATATTATAAAATATGTATCATAAAAATATATTTGAAAAATGTAAATCATTTCAAAATGCTAACAGCAATTTTAGAGGAATTAAATGTATTGAAATTATTATAGATAAACGCAGTAAAACGCAATCTTAGTTCCAGTCCAGTTTAACATTAGATATCTGCGTTTATAGTAGGAGTTATTTTTCGACATTCTGTTTGTGTGTGTGTGTTCAAGGAACTAGACTTTTGTTAAAAATATTTTATTTTGGAACAAGAACTGATCATGATTATCTATAATTTTTATCTCATGTATAGCACATTTTCATAAATAGATGTTTATCAACGAAAAATAAGCAATTAGGCACATTTTTTTTTGTCAATATATTGGGATAATATTTTGCTTAAAAATAATCAAAAATGAGATTTGAATAAATAAACTCTATTTATTCAAAGAGTGTACATATAAAATAATCACATACAACAATGCATATTCTTTTGGCAATATAATAATGCATTGCACTTTAATTAATTTTATATGTCCCTTATCCCTACTAAGCCGTCTTTTATTTTGTTTTATAAATAATTAAAATCTTTCACACAATACGTAAACAGGGACCTTCGTCTGGCAGCGACTTCATAAAAACCTGTTCCAAATTAATCCAAAACGACATTCGCAGCAAAACTCAAAGCGTTTTCCAGCCAGCAGGAAATTATTAGGCTGTGGCCTGAGGTGACACGACGAGTGTTTTTTTTCTTCTGCAGGAACGATGGGAAAGTTCTGGTGAGAGCTGCATTAGAGGAGCGGAAATTCTAAGGCTCAGGATAATACGGTTTGTTTCCTAAATTAATACCTTAATAGAACTTTTCGCAGCTAAACTTTTTGAAACTTGAAAGGTGGTCTTCAATCTTTTAGTACTAGTTTGTCCATTTGTCCATTTACTTAAAAGATTTAAAAAAATTGTCGCTGTAAACTTTACCATTTAAATGATCATACTTCTCAGAAACCTTTTTTATAGTACACTGCGCGCCTTTTGAAGCATTTTATAAAGATTTAATAGAATTGCAGAGCCATTGTTCTCGTTAACGAATCAAGATAGTTACGTGTTTTGATTTATACATTGTACATCAATAATTGGACCAAAAAAATCTACCTATTTTGTATGCCGGTCGAAGTTCTGTTAACAGGATACTTATACAGGATAAAACATCAACTTATATTTTTCAGCAAATGATTGACAAGTTACTTTCTGCTTGCCAGAAATTATGTCAAGATTAGATATACTTAATTTTGTAGACCGAAATGCCCTCAATATAATGCTTTTTGGTTTATTTTTGTACTTTGTGCTTACTTTACAAAATATATTCTAAAGAATTTATGGTATTTTGTATAACGATCATTTTTCGCTATCCTATATAGAATAAAGAAATATAATTTGGATGTTTGTTCAACACGTTATTTTATGCCAGTTCAGATCCAGGATTTTTAATAAATTCATGTTGTTAGGCCACCTCTTGAACGTGCAGTAAATACGAACGTTTTGTTTCCCCATCTGTGGTCATTTTTTTTTAATCGCTTTAGCAAGTTCGTCAGAATTTATATGTTGCTGATGCCGATTTTGTAGATGTCGTCCAAGAATGTCCCGACAACGTTTTATTGGATTGATATCCAGTGATTTTGCCGATCATAACGTTCCCTAAATTTGATTATCTTCAAGAAAATCGTTTACAACACGTACTCGATGTGGTATTGCATTGTCGTGCATGATATAAAATTTCAGTAAGTGTACCATGTATTAATTCCTTCAAAAGATAAAATAACAAAACATACATGTTTATTTTTGTCAGTTTGTGTATGTAATTATTGTTTATTAAAAATCCTGGATTTAAACAAAATATGCAACCAAATCTAATTTACAATTCATCCGCAGGTCCAAATTACCTATAATGCTTATCTTAATTTCTTAAATATTTTTATCAGACACTGTATCTTCTAAAAAGCAAAAAGAACCTCAGTGACCAAAAAGCAATTTATACGAAATACTTTAGCCTAAAAAAGTGGGTATATCTTCATTTATTTCCCATGTAACCTGTCAAACTTAAAAGCAGAAACATAACTGATTTACGCCTTTTTATATTAACAGAATACCAACGAACATAAAACATCAGGTAATTTTTTTTATTCCAAGAATTGTTGAGCAACGTAAAAATAAAAAATCTGGATTCGTTAAAAAGTAAAACAGCTCAGAGAATGCATCAAATTTTGCCTGGAAATTTTCAAGAAGCGTTATGTATATTACTCATTCCGAGATTTTCTTTTTTATTCAAGATATAGCTGCCTAATGGATACATCTCCTAGAAAAGAGCAAAGCGTTAAAATGTTATGCACCTCTAAGATCAAAGCCACTACTAGCTCTCAGGTATCCAGCCCCATATGCACTACTTGATCCTGAAAGGTCGTCCTGTCGATCCCAAGAGACATTATGAGATCTTGCCCGCGTGGTAGATGTAGCTAAAATCAAACATCTATAATAGGTGCGTAGTAAAGTAAGTATATGATATTCCTAGTCATGACGTCTGCGGTGAATAAGGGAGACATCGTACAAAATTTGGAAGCGAGGTTTATACATTATTTTGTTTTAAACAAAAAAATATTAGGTAACAATAATTCAAACCTAAACCTATTATTCAAACCAGTCAGTTGCTAAAACTTGAAACCGAATCATAATGTTGTATAATTTACGACGCATAACAAACTGTCATCTGAATTACTGGTAACAATGTAATCTTTCAACCATCCATTTGCCGTATCCTTATTTCAATTCTTTTAAATTATGTGACATCAGCATTGGCGAATTTGAGCTAAAAGAACTATAACTTGTAGCTACGGCATGTTATAAATCTCTGTTTATGCTAAGAGCCGAACCGCATTCTATCGCATGCGCACTTAAGAAAGTCCGCCAGCCTGCCTAAAACATTAAAGAGGCTTCAATAAACCGCTTCAAAACACGGCCCACAAAAGTTGTAAGTTAATAATGAACTGTTTTAATATTGGCTTCAATTGTTTAATAAATATACATTAGTGCAGTTTTTATTCAGTACCTAACAGATTTAATTCTCAGCTCATAGATGGCGTAACCAGTATCGAATTTAAATGTGACATTTTTTGTTTCTCATATTGGTAATGATTTTACGCTTCTTTGAACGTCAAAAATACGTATAATTTTTAAATTTCATGCCGATTGTGTAAGTACAAGTAGCTCTGCATCGACATGCAAGACAAAACCCTCACAGACAGATAAGTGAAGAAAGAAAAATTGATAGCTAATCGTTTAAAAGCATACAATCAACTGAAAGTTGAAAAGTGTTTGCTAATAGAATGATTTAAGGAGAAGATATTATAATATACTGATAGCCAAATAAACATATTATAGTTTTTTACTATTTATTTAGATTAAAAATGGTATTTAAGTGGTTTTCCTGTTTTTTTTCATTCCTAACCACCTAACCAGCTTTAGTTATAAACATAATCATCTTTTCAAGTATAGACCCTAATTAAATTTAAATAAATTACTAGCGGATGAATTTTCTAAAATAGTTGCAAGGAGAATTACAACCTCCTCATCTAGAAAACTATGCCCAAAGCAATGCGCTTTGAAAAGCTGCTAGATAGCAAAAGATTAAGAGTAAAGTACTTAGAGTTGGAGTTTCATTCTTCTAATGGTTCGAGGAAAAAGCATTACAATATTCACTATATGCAAAAAACTTGATTTTAAATAATGAGGAACTTGGATTTAAAATCTGAAAATTACAAGTATGGGTTAAAAATGCTATTTTAAATTTCTATTTAAATTTTTCTCGAAACAAAAATGTATGGTAATTGTGCTATAATCCTAAATTTATAAACCCCTGTGACATGATACTTTTGTAATATTTGAGCAATTACGATTGTTTCTGTTATAAGTAGCTATAGGTAAATAATTGTTGTTATAGACATTAAATTACAAATTAAATAAATGAAAAAATAAACGTAAATTATTTAATTTTAATTTTTCAGTGGCAGTCTCTGTGATACAAATTAGAGCAGCAAAAAATAATGATAGTTTGTCTTATACAGTCTTCTCTTAAACTGCTCACATCCCAGAATTAAATCCCTCTCGGAAATTTTTCAGATCTTCACATTTCAGGGTCCCTAGATTCCGAAAAACATGTTTTCTCAATTCCGTCGGTCTGTTTATCTGGCTTTTCGCGGTATAGCTAAAAAACTGCTTACCCGGGGGTCATATGAGGATGATCCGGTAAAATTTTGGTAGAATTCCAGTATGACGAAACAAAATGGCGGCTTAGTGAAATGTTAAAAAAAATTATTAGTAAAATCTACTTGTCCAATTTAGCCCAAATTTTGCAACAGCATCAAGTATTATGTGGAAATCAACTTGTAACACTTTTATACGAATCCAAAATGGCCGAACAAAATGACGGCTTAAACAAATATTTAAAAATTCAGCCTAAAAATTGCTTAATGCTTTGATGTCAAATTGTGTGCCATAACTAATTTTGATATGGGACCAACTAGTAAAATTATGGTACTAATTCGAGATAGCCGAAGAAACTAATGGCAAAAAATCGTGAAAAAAATCACTCTTTCAGGTTTTACACATCTTCACGTTTTAGCGTCCCTAGATGCCAAAAATGTTTTTATCAATTTCGTCGGCCCGTCTCTGTCGGTCTGTCGGTCAGTTCGCGGCATAGCTTAAAGATTACTTAGCCGATCGACTTAAAATTTTGATAAAAAATTAGGGGCTATATAGGGATGACCTGGTAATATTTCGGTAAAAATCCAATATAACGAAAGAAAATGGTGGCCAAGTGAAATGTTAAAAAATTATTATTAAACAACTACTTATCCAATTACCTTTATCTCAAATTTTGCAGAAACATCAAAGTATTTTGTTGGAATCAAATGGTACAATTTTGGTACGAATCCAAGAATGACGGCTTAATAAAATATTTAAAAATTCAGCCTGAAAAACTACCTAATAAATTGATTTCAAATTGTGTGCTATAGATAATTGTGGTATAGGGGTCAACTAGTAAAATTGTGGTACTAATTCAAGTTGGCCGAAAAAAAAATCACCCTCTCAGGTTTTACATATCTTCACGTTTTAGCATCCTTAGATGCCAAAAAATATATTTTATCAGTTCCGTCGGCCCGTCTGTCGGAATGTCCGTCTGTCTGTCAGTGCGCGGGATAGCTTAAAAACTAATCCGATTGACTTTAAATTTTGATAAAAAATTAAGAATCATAGGTATCCCTCTATGATTCATAATGTTTGATTGATCTGGTAATATTTTGGTAAAAGTCCAGTATGGTGAAACAAAATGGCGGCCTAGTAAAATAGTTATTTACGTAAGTGCGGAAAGTGGTACTTTTCCGAACGATCGCAAGGAAAAAAATTATTATTGAGAAACTACGTATTTAATTTATTCCATATTTTGCTCAAACATCAAGTATTATGTTGGATGCAACTGGTAAAATTTTGGTACGAATCGAAGACGGCGGAACAAAAAAGCGGTATAATAAATTTAAAAATTCAGCTTGAAAAACTACTTAATGGGTTGATTTCGAATTGTGTGCCATAACTAATTGTGGTAAAGGGATCAACGGGTAAAACTGTATTACTAATTCAAGATGCCGGAACAAAATAGTGACCAAAAAATGTTTGTAACCTTGAGAAAAATCGTCCTCTCAGGTTTTATATATCTTCACGTTTTAGCGTCCCTAGACGCCAAAAAATTTGTTTTTTTCGATTCCGTGTCTCTGTCTGTCAATTCACGGCATGGCTTAAAAATTACTTACCCGATTCGTACGTTTTTTGGGGTGAGGATCCAGTAAAAAAAACAAGTGTTTTTCCATTGTCGACGTTTCGCAACTTTATTGTTGCATCCTCAGGACACATAGATTTTATATCCTGCATGCAACACATATTATCAGTCTTTACCTACTGCGTTGGTCCGCAGATATTTCCCAGATTTTAAGTTTAAATAGTTTTCGTGAACGATCTTCTTGTTGTTATGTTAGAGTGGTGTTTTATTTGGGGTTAGGAAATATTTGCGGACCAACAGAGTGGTTGAAGACTGAAGATATGGGTTTCATGCAGGATATAACATTTAGAGATGTGTCCTGAGGATGAAAAAAAAGTTGCAAAATGTCGACTATTTTAAAAAACTTTTGTTTTTTTTACTATATCCTAACCCCAAATATTACTATCACTCTAACATAACATCAAGAGGATCGTTAACGAAAACCATTTAGTATCTTTATATCTGATAATATGGGTTTCAAGAAGGATATAGAATCTATATGCGTGTCCTGAGGATGCAACAATAAAGTTGCGAGACGTCGACAATTTAAAAAAAGACTTATTTTTTTTACTGGATCTTAACCCTAAATAATTCACCCCTCAAATATAACAACAAGTTAGGTAAGACTCAAAAAGATTTTTTTTATGTTTCTATCAAATATAGCTGTAAAAAGAATATGTGCAATAAGATTTTTCTGGAATTCAGAAAATTTCAGTTCAAAAAGGTTTTCGTCAATTACCTCGCTTATTAATTAAAATTTATAAATTTTAGCTGTGCCAATTATATCAATTTTATGTAGTAGTGATTGATTGCAGTGTTTCATAAAGGACCATTTTCTTGAAAATGATTTACTTTTTAAAAATAATGAGAAGTTCTGTTTTTGCTTAAAAATAACTTGAGAACGTGAAATCAGTGAAATATTCATATGTAACTGAAAGATGTGCAGTCAAAAATTTTAATAGTATGTTATGAGCTGGTGCCTATTAACTTTTAGTACAGTCTAAGTTTGTTTGTCAGCCTTTTAAAATAATGAAGGCACTATACGATACCATAATTATTTTCGTTATTCTCATATCTTTGGTTTAAAATTGAATGTCTCAGTCGGTGTAGCAGAAAGTCATATTTAGTGGCGTAAAAATAAATAAATAAAGAGGGTTTTTAATATCATCCGAAAAGAAAACAATTAGTAATACTTTCGTTAAAAATTGTAGCACATACAATTTTACATATAAATGGTCTAGATGAGTTTTGCTAATATTTAAATTAACAAAATTAGAAAAGTTAGAGAGTTAAAAAATGATCTGGCAAACTTTAAAAAGCTCATATCAAGCTAAAAAAAATAATAATTCTATAATTTTTATAAATTGTTTTCAATTTCAAATTTAAACAATTTTTATTTTTTATTTTTAAGATTTGATGCATTACTGTAAATATTTAAAATTAGCTTTTAAATATTTATTGTTATAAAAAAACTTAAAATTAACTCTTTTGAACTGAAAATAAAAATTGTTATAAATTCTTAATTAACAAATAAAAAAATAAACATTTCTCTGAAAGCAAAGTTTATATATTCTCAATAGAATAAAAAAATCAAAAATCATTAATTTTACATCTTGCTATGATTTTCAAAGATGATAGAGTCATCTTTTTACTTCTAGTCTCCCTAATTCTATTAATCTTTATAGTAGCAAAAACAGTATCTATACCATCTAGGTATATGGCGCATTTTATGCTCTAAAATTTGTATTCAAAATTTCTCCTTCTAGTTCTTACCCTTTTTGAATGATATTAAAAAGAAAGATTTTATGATTTTACAATTTTCCGCCATTAGCCAGGGGGTTAAGAAAAAATTACTTTCACTTATCGTTATGAAACTATCTTCTATAAAAACACTCAGCAAGTTAACCAAAATTCCGATTTAAAGGCTCATTTAATTGGATTATTTAAAAGCTCGAATGTTTCTATAGTAATGATACAGACTGCATTTTATCGCACCAGCCGCGCAATGCAGTTGATAATGCCAAAGTTTACAGAATTAAATATTCCTGTGAACTTTGGTCATGCCTATTTAAGTAAATTATGGAAAACTAAACTGATTACTACTTCTAGAATATAATAATGGAATTATCTTTTTGTAATCCAAATAATTGTAGTAATTCAATCACTTCTTCTAATTTAATTACATTTGATCAATTCAGTTATTTTCAAAAATGTGAAAAAAAGTAATTGAGTTTATGAAATATGTAATAATTACATTTTCAGTTACTTTTCAACTATTTTGGCAAAATATGTTTTCTTGGTTCTGTCAACCTGTCAGTCAGCCTGACTGTTCGCGGCATAGTTAAAAAACTATTACGAGATTGACGTTAAATTTTGATTAAAAATTAAGGGTCATAATGGGATGGCCTGGTAAAAAACTAAATATACAAGTATCCAAAATGTTGTTAAAAAATATGGGGATGACCTAGTAAAAATCTAATATGGCGGAACAAAATAGCATCCTAGTAAAATGCCAAAAAAGGTATTATTAAAAACTAATTTTATACAAAAACCATATGTTACATAGGAATGAACTGGTAACATTTTAGTACGAATCCAAGATTGCAAAACAAAATAGCGTACTAATAAAATTATTAAAGAATAAACCTGAAAAACTAATTAATAGATTAGTTTCAAATTTTGTGCAAGCATTAAGTTTAACATAAACTGGTAAAAAAGTATGAATTCAAGATGGTCAAACAAAATTTAATTGACTTCCAATTTTGCACAAAAACTAAATGTGATATAGGGATAAACTGGCACGAATTCAATATGACCGAAAAAAACGGTGGTCTTAAAAAATCCGTGTACTTATTCAATTTATTTTAAATTATTCCTAAAAATTAAATGTGGCATAGGTTGAAGCTGGTAAAATAGCGTTAAATGACAATTACGTTTTGAAAATTCTTTATTAGAATACGCTATAATTACATTTGGTAACTATTACCTCGCAGCTCTTATTTGCGAGTATCAGTTTTTTTTGTAGTAATTCAATTTGGTGTTTTAGTTTTTGCTAGTAATGGAGGATTATCAATTTTAAGTAATATAAAGCAGAGTAGTTTGAAGCGTACGTACCGTACCGTCTTTATTCAAACTTCTGAAAACAGGAATCTTTACTGAAGTGATACACGGAGAAGTGTAAAGGCATTTTCTGAACATATAAGGGAGATGGTAAAATAAGACTACCTGTTGTGTAAAAGTCAATGTGAACGGAACGGTGTAATATAATATTATTTTGTACCGTGCACATCATAAACCTTACTTGAAATTTATTTAAAAAATAATAATGTCTATAAAAAAAACTACTACGATCAGAAGGTACAGAGAACTATACTTAAAAGGCAGTACTGGGGGTAGTGGGGGTTATCCCACCCCAGAACAAAAATAAACATATAATAGAACAAAAATGTTTGTCAAAGGAAAAAAATATTTTTGTTGAGCAGCCTTTCTAAATCTAGAAGAAGACAAAACAGCCTAAATTTTTTTTCAGTGAAGATTAACTTTGTGTAAGGTTTAAAACCGCCCACGGCACATCCAAGAAAATAATGAGGACTGTTTAAAAATTACACGTTTTTCTTTTTTTCAAAAGCCAGTCAAATTTATTTCCACCCCTGCATTTATTTCGAAACGGTTCTTAAAAAAAATATATACCAAATACTTTTTAAATTCTCGTAGTCTTAAAAATCAATAGGTTAATATAAAATCAGTACATTTCTTTTACCCTCGTCATGAATCTTTCCTTTTATTAGGAATAGTGAAGTGTGACCCAATTTAGTTCAGTATATAGTCAATTGGTAACACATATTTTGATCCATCATATTGGATTCCATCCATTATTTTACCTAAGCCACACTTAATTTTTAGGCGTAATTTAAAATAAATTCAAGAAGTAGTTTACACACCGCCATTTTGTTACGTTTGTAGAATTCGTATCAGTTTATACATATATCCCATATAAATGTTCTGCAAAATTTAAGTCAATTGAACATATTTTTTTTACGTTGATTTAAAAAAAAAATATTTGGCCGCCATTTTGTTCTGCGATCTTGAATTCGTACCACAACTTACCAGTTTATCTCTATAACGCACTTAATGCTTGCAAAAAATTTGAAATTAATCTAATGAAGAGTTTTTTTCAGACCGATTTTTTAAATATTTTATTAGGTCACCATTTTGTTTTGCTATGTTATATTCATACCAAAATGTTACTAGTCCATTCTTATGTAACACTTGATTTTGTGCAAAATTTGAGGAAATTGGATAATTAGTTTTTTTTAGTAATAATCCTTTTAACTTTTCATTAGGATACCATCTTGGATTTTTACCAAAATATCACCAGGTCATTCTCATATGACCCTGAATTTTTGACTAAAATTTGAGGTCACTCTGATGAGTAGTTTTTAAGAAGCTACGCGGAGAACTGACAGACACACCGAGGAAATTGATAAAAATATTTTCTCGCATCTAGGGACACTAAAACCTGAAAATATGTAAAACATGAGAGGGTGATTTTTTACGTTTACAAAATATTGTATTTGACCGTTATTTTGTTCCGCCATCTTCAATTAGTACCACAGTTTTACTAGTTGATCTCTATACCACAATCAGTAATGACATACAATTTGAAATCAGCCCATTAAGTAGTGTTTGCAGGCTTTCAGAATTTTAAATATTTTATTAAGCCGCCATTTTGTTCCGCCATCTTAAATTTGTTTCAAAATTTTGCCAGGCGATTCCTACATAATACTTGGATTTTGTGCAAAATTTGAACTAAATTGGTTAAGTGGTTTCTATTAACATTTCACTAGGCCGCCGTTTTGTTTTGCCATATTGGATTTTTACCAGGTCATCTTCATATAACTCTTAATTTTTTGCCAAAATTTGAAGTCAATTGGATAATTAGTTTCTTAGCTCTGCCGCGAACAGACAAACCTACAGACAGACAGACAAACCTACGGAATTAAAAAAATATGTATACTACAATTAGTTATGGCATAAAATTTGGAATCAGTCCACTAAATAGTTTTTCAGGCTTAATTTTTAAATATTTTGTGAAGCCGCCATTTTGTGTCGTCATCTTGGATTCATACCAAAATTTTACCAGTTGATTTCTATATAATACTTGATTTTTGTGCAAAATTTGAGATAAATTGGATAGTTTATTATTTAGTAATAATTTATTTAACATTTCACTAGGCCGCCATTTTGTTTTGCCATATTGGAAGTCATCCCCAAAAGACAGACAGAGATACCGACGGAATTGAGAAAACATATTTTTCGGCATCTAGGGACCCGGAAACTTAGGAGAGGCATCAAGATTGGATATTGCCGAGGGTGTTTTGTCTTAACACCACAGAATTCCTTTTCCCGAAGTCAAAATAATGTATAAAGAAAAGCACTGGAGGAGAAGAAACTCTAAATAAGCAGTATTCATTGAATTTAACAACAACATTTTCAGCAAGCCTAAACAATACTATATTGGCCGAAAGGTTCTGAATACATTAACAACATATTGGACCTTCTTTGCCCCCATTTATATAATGCAGACCTGGCAATCCTGTTTGGAATTCATTAAATGTTTTATTATATAGGACTGCCGACGACATATCCGATTTAGTTTAGGGAGGTACTTTTGAGTGCTTATAACGGAAAGTTTTATTTCGTTTTGTTTTAATTTTGCGGCGTTGGTGGGAAAATTGCATTAGTGTCTATCGCAAGAGAAAATATGTATCACTTGACGCTAAGCAATTAGTTAAAAACGTTTTGGAAACTTTGGTAAGAAGGATTTTTAACAAACAAAGTGCTTTGCAGGAAACCAGTGAAGTGACAAAAACTCCAATTCCTACGATTTAGGGTACTGTGATTGTAGGAAAACCATTAATCACCAACAGGGAGAAACGCAACGATTCTCAGACGCATCAAGTAGAGCGTTGTGAAAACAACATCAGGAGAAAAATGTTTTCTATGTATGAAGTTTGGGCCGACTCTGGACAAAATAAAATTGAGACTGGTTCAGAACGGAGCCAATTTACATTCTTCCGACCAACCCTTCTCAGAATCCTCTTAAAAATGGAACTCACGTTCCGAAAAATTAACAAAAGCAATTCAATCACAAAATTACGAATCTTGCGACGTGCTTATATACAAGCAATTAAAAGGTATGGATCGGACAATACCCCAATAATTTACCTTGATAAGCCTTGGTTCGATACCCATAGGGGTGGGTTCCTCGCAGTACTAATTATCAAACCAAAACGTCCACAAAGGTAAACGAATACAAATTTTGCCTTGTGGATCTGAAAATGGCTGGGTTTGACATTCCGGTATTATCTGCGAAAAACATAAAATATTTTATTTTGGATTAGTACTAAGACATACACGCAAAAAGTTTTGAAAATTAATTTCAAATTACACTTTTTCGAGTGTTTCGAACATAGTATTATTGTTATGAATAATGCAAGTTATTATAGATAAACAAAAATCTTTGTCGTTTTGTGAATGTTAGAAAATGAAAATTCAATTTATATTAAATTATGCCCAAAAATCTAGTATAAGTACAAACTGGTAAAATATTGGTAGAAATCCAATACGATGGAACAAAGTGGCGCACTATAAAAATGTTTTAAAATACAATATATTTATATGCGTTACTAAATGACTATGTGCGGAATTAAATTGAATCACCCTTCACTATTCCTAAAAAACGGAAAGATTCATAACGAGGGAAGTTAGGAGTAAAGAAAATGTACCTATTTTTACTTCCTCCATCTATTTTGGATTTAGCTATAAAATGAAACTTTAAAAAACTAAAGATCAAAAATGAATATGTTTGTAATAGCATAGCTGAGGGAATGAAACACTAGTTTGCGACTTTTTCCACATTATATTATGCGTTTAATTAGATTGAATATATTTGGCATCAAATTAAATCAAGAAGAATAATTCCGTCTAGCATGTTGCTTTTATGCAGTTTATATTGGTATGCAAATAATATAGAACCACTCAAAATGACCTTAGCCGATGACAGTGATAGCGAAACTGAATTAGGCTTAACTTAACTATACATTTATTTTTAATTTTATATCATGTTGTGTATTTAGTACTTACTTTTTATGCTCTTTTATGCACGCACCTACTGAAATAGACATCTCTAAAACCACTTACTACTCTCATTTATCTTATGTGCAATATTGAATAAAATGCGCAAGTCCACCTCCATAAACAGATGGTCAGAATGTTTTTATTGTCCACTTACAATGTAAAAGTCAGGATGTTGCAATTTGGTATGTAATTTACCATTAAAACTTAATAGCAATTCAGTATGAACTTCTGTTCTAGAGGGTTTCATGCTCTTCTTTGTAGCAAAGCAATAAAAGCATTTCTAGGGGTGAAAGGCAAGAATTAATGCAATCAAACCGAGTTGCCCTACGGGGAGATATTTGTAATATATGGATCTTGAGGAATTTTAATAGTTTAAGCTTCCAAATGGCATTGAGGGTGCTGATTTCTACATAATAATAATGCTTTGTATAGCTTAGGGTTTGACTCTTTGAATTTCATTGTCTAGGAACGTTCACAGAATTTTTCGATTTGATATGCTAGCTCCAGCTTTCTGCAATCATTTCAGAGCGATAATCTGCCTTAATTTTAAATGCATTAAAATATTGAAGTGTACCGCGCGAGAACATTAAGATAAAAATATTGTGGTATTTCTATATATTATATTAACTCATATGTTTTCTATTAAATATTAATTTGAATCAGCTATCTAACGCGAATCATAATAAAAATTTCGAAAAAAAAACAAATATGACCATTTTTCTAGCGGATAAGAAAAACTAAACTATTCAGAACTACTTACAAAAGACGCAGGATATTTTGCAAGATGATTCTTAGAAACCTCCTTAAAGTGTCAAACAGAGGTACAGCAAAAAATCATTCCTTGAAAAACTCCAGCTGTCTTAAATTGTATGGTTTACCAAAAATCAACGGGTTGTTACAGTTAGATTTGTCATATATGTCTGTCAGTACATATGGCAGTAAAATTCAGTATAATAAATCTTCGCTTTACACTTTTTCATCTTTTTAGTATTATATCATTTGTGATATTTAATTCATTTTAACCTAATTTATAATTAAAAATACACTTTTATACTATATTCAGTCTTATATTTAACATTGATACCTAAGTTACAGAAATAATGCTAGTTTCAGAAATTTCTTGTTACAAATAGCCGGAAGCAGAAGTGCAAAATTAGAACCTTATGTGAATTTACTTTATTTTTGATAGAGCCAATGCAATACACTTTCATATTGTCCTGTATTATCATATAATTACTGTTTTATATATAAAATTCACTTTAAGATATTTCACTTAATAGGAATTAACATTTTATATATGTTTCTGATAAGATAATCTAATAGAACATTTAAAAATCTACCTGTATATACTTTTCTTGCGTTAATATTCTAAGATTCCATTTGTTAATATCAGTTAGTTCAGAAGAATTTTGTTGCTTGCTTACATGTCAAATAGTTTATCACATTTTGTTTGGAAATTTCACAAGCAGGTAAATTTAAACACAAATGTTCTTTAATAACTTGGTTCACTATTTTGCATTAATTAGTAAGGTAAATTTGTTCATTAAAACATATTTTGAAATCTACAAAGATTTGCTTTGTTATTGTTTATCAGTTGTCAGATTTTTACACGGGGTTATGATAGGTCAGTTCAAAACCACATGCTTTCAATCGATAGAATAATGCAGTCGAAATAAGCATCGAAGTGGAAGTATTGTCTCTCTCTTTTTCTTTCTTATTATATGTCCTTGATTTGACGTATTGGCGAGCTAATATTACTAATTTAGATGGTTATTCTTTGGTTGGACAAAATACAGGGTAGCTTGGATTAGTTGAGGAGTAATAATATATTTTCATCTCTTTCTAATACTCATGAATATAAAGGCTATTTTTGTTATAAACCGAACTGGAATTTGACAAGTTAATATTTAGTTTAGGGGATTTATTGTACCAACATTATTTTGTTTATACTGAGAAAAGTTGTTTTTTTCAAATAATGTTTTGTAATGTAGAAAAGGATATATAGATTTACCGTGTTTGGTAATATTGTGTGATGAAAGCCATTTTGTGTACGTGAAAAGGGCTAAGGAAAAGATCTTTCTTTCTAGCACCAAGTCTAATCAACGACGGAAGTGTCGGATGTTCTGAATTTTTTTTTTTGATTGTTAACTAAATTCCATCCCAAATGGGAGATTAGAAGGAAGTAAAGTTGAATATTATAGTTTAGTAAATTTTGGGTTTCAACTTTACGGCCTACATGGCGATTTTGTCTTAATTACTTCCACGTGCCACTAACATCGGTCATCTTAACATTGGTGCTCATCAAGCAATTTTTTTTTGGTACCCTCGTAGCTATAATGAGGTAAGAATTTTGTATTATATTGTCGTATATATTGTGTGCTCTTTTGCCTGTCTGGAATTATATTCCAGACTTTGTTGTAGAAATTTTTCTACATGGGGCAATTCTTGTTTCAGGATTTTTGTATAAGGTTGAACCTTTGAAGTTCATTTGGAATTATTTTGGAACTTGAAAGACAAACCATTAGCAAGGTTTTGGTATGGTATCCTAACTGCTAGTTATTTATGGAATTTGGAACTTTTCTTTTAATGGAATAGACATGATGTCTTGGATACGGTCTACGTAGCGGAGCTGTAGGACATAGTGATCACTGAGGAACACTTGGATGTTACCTGCCTTACCACCATTTACAGTCTACACTAGTGACTAGAGTATTCAGCTAAGTAGTAGTATAATATTTGGAAACTTAACATATGGTACTATTTCTGTTAATTAAACTGTTTATGCATATTAATTTAATTACTGGTGTAACCTTGTCTAGTATATAGCATACTGTGCCGAATTTCTGTGAGGTGAAACGCAGCCGGCTTCGAAGCCCTACCTAATTACTGCAGTTTTATTGGTAATATCTAAGACATTTAAATCTATGTAATAGACATTTTATAGATATTTATTGTGCTGCCACTTAGCGTGTGGCTAATCAAAATTTATTTTTTTTAATATGTAACCCTAAACATTATCGTTTGTAACATAATTATTTGTTTTAACTAGAATTAAACTTCAAACATTTAAGGGGGGGAAAGAAACTTCTTGGGATTCTAAACTGATTATTTGATCTAATTCTTGTTTATATTGTGTAATTCAAATGTTATTAATCTGGAGTGGCATAGATAAGGAATAAGCTTCTGGGCTTTGTATTTACGTACCCAAATCAAATAATTTAGTTGGGATTTCAGTTAGTGTAACTTTACAATAAATTTAAACTCTTGTTAGGGAAAACTTAATTCCTTCACTTCTTGTTGGGATGCTATTAAGCTCCCTGGTGGATGGAATTGAGTTAACAATAATTTTTTTTTATTTAGTACATTTTTGTTTTTTTTTCTTGGGGATAAGTCACTTAATATATTGTGAATTAAACAATAAAAGTCATTTGTTTCCAACGTGTTGGTTTTCAATTGATCAAGATAACTCTTTACCTATTGATAGTGGTTAGATTCAATGCATCTATTTTTTTTTCCAAGTTTTATTTAACTTAAATTAAAACTTGGTGGCGCTCAACTTAAATATTACACCTAAAGTAAGAGATTGTGATATGGAAGTATAGGTAGAGTAACGAGAAAGAAGAATCCGAACCTACCCGACTAGAGCTAGCAATAGTTAGTTATCATTAAGAGATAATATTAGGTCGATATTAGGTGAGTGTATTGTGTCTGGTGACTAACATATCTTACTTATTTACCGCCTTTCATCATATTGGTAAATCATAACATTTCAATCATCCTTTAAAGGTAAAAATGTTAGAGGGTGTATATTAGGCCTATGTCATAAGTAATAAATATTTCAAGCGCTTGATATTTAGATCAGTCCAGTTAACAATCACACAACCAAGAAAAAAATAATAATTAATATATCTAATGTATTAAAGAAATGGACAACAGACAAGTATTGTTTAGGTAACAGACGAAAATAATTTCTTGCCAATACAAACTCAAAATTAAACTAGAAAACAATAATTTATTGAAATTTGGCTTTTATCTTTTTAAATTCGGCAAGTAGCAATCTTTTCGATTCATATCGATTAATCGATATAAAAAACCTTTATCAATGAACCGAAATATTATGTAGTTGATAGCCCAATCATAGGCATATCGCATAATTGATAAATTTTATTAAAGGAAAATCCTTTACTAAAATTCCATTTACTTAATTACATAAAACTTTATTAGACTAAGGCAGATGATCAAAACAGACATAAAACTATTTACACACCTGCAAACAAAATAAATATTTTTAATTTTTTGTGTGAGTTAAAATAAATAGTAGGTGGAAGCACAGTTTAAGAAAGAAATATATATACATATATATATATATATATATATATATATATATATATATATATATATATATATATATATATATATATATATATATATATATATATATATATATATATATATATATATATATATATATATATATATATTTATATATGTACTAATCTTACAAAAACTGATACCCAAAATAAAATTTCTTAAATATTTTTTTTTGGAATACCATTTGGTGTATGCTAAATTTAATTTATACTCATATGTTTAAATAATTCCCTCCGTGTTCACTAAAAAGGTTGAAGAGTTAGACCAGGTCTTGTTGTCATGGTACTTAAAACTCAATTTTGCCAGTTCTGTTTCGCTTATGTCACTGTCTCTTTGTAACTGTGACATTTAGAAAAATTATTTGTTCAGTTGTTGAAAATGTCATCTTAAACCTGGTTTAAATTTAAACCTCTTTAGTGAATACGGGTGTTCATGTTTATACTTCCTTAGTTCCCTATGTATACATTCAATATGTTCTATGATATCGGCAATTAATTAGTCAGCTGCATTCTAAAATTGCAATCATAAAGTAATAATAACCATTATCAATTTAGAGTGGATCAATTGAAAGAGGTTTTGCAATCCTGCTTATGATTTCATTAGTTTTATGATACTATCTGCTATTCAGTTGTCGCAGATTTCTGTGGCTAACCAGGATAACTAACTAAAGGAATTACTATTAATTAACTAATATAACTGAAACAATACAGAAATTACCTGACAAACATTTTGATAAAATATATGTAAATAAATCCGCTTTCCATAAGAAAAATAAATTAAGTAGCAATATAATATCCACATAATATCTTGTCTAACTAAAATAAGCAACGTTCGAAGTGCAATCACAAAACATCCCAGATTTAATAAATGCAATGAGGTAATTCCCTTGCCTGTGGAATGCAAATTCGCTGCCAAGAATTACGCTTTTTTATTAGCATACCCTACACCAGTGGTCGCCAACCTTTTCAAGGTGTTGAGCTACTTTGATAATGTAAATATAAACCGTGAACTACCTATTTGTAACCAGCATTTAAGCCAGCCTAAACGGAATAACGAACAGTTGTATTTGAATTAATAAGTACTTAACTAATACTACTTAATACATACCTACAAACCGTAGGGATTTAAAAAATAAACAAAATTTTCATATACCCATAATGGCATGTCACATACGACTTAACATCTTAAAGATCAGAATTAAAGTTTTAAACAAAAACATGTGATAAAAAACGCGGACTCATCGGTAATGTTTTTAATGTTTGCAGGGTAATTTGATACAGCCATTCGAACACAAATATCCATATGTTCATCTGTAAGGCGATTGCGGAATTTATTCTGAATAAACTTCATAATCGAGAAAGAAGATTCACACAAATAGGTTTCATTTTTAAGGCAACATGACATAGATCTGACTGTTTGTCTATACTTACTATAGGCCAGATACATTTTGTACTTTTTTTAATGCTAAATCACTTTGAAATGTAATCACTTCCATTTCAGTTGCAACGATGTCCTCGCCAAAGTTCTGCATAACACAAGTTGCAAACTGTTGGATATCAATTTCCATGAAGGGTGAAATAATAAATTGGGCCACCAATGCCATTTTGTTGAAATTCTTAAACCTATTTATGAATATATCTTTCAAGTTAGAAACTATTTCTACATGAGACTTACTATAATACGGTTCTATGGGATTTTGAGATATTTTCTCTAAAAAACCAAATGCTTGACATCATGGTTGATTAGGGTTTGTTCCCAAAACTCAAGTTTTTTTATGAATACATTTATATAGAATATACAAAATCATTTCCGCCGGTTCTTTATGTCTTCCCTGAAGTTGCAAATTGAGTTCATTAATCTTGTCTGTAATGTCCACAAGAAACTCAAAATCTCTAAGCCAAATTTAATTTTCCAGTTCCTGAATCGGTTCGCGGCGTTGCTTGAACTGAATTGAACTATGACAGATAGGGCTTCATTAAAACGTGTTAACATTCGTTCTCTACTTAACCATCGCACTTCCACCATAGCTGGAGCCCCCTTAGTTGTCACACGTACCAATTTTAGAATTGGAATTTTTCTCAGAAGATATAAAATTGTTTAAATGACAAACAATTTCTGTCCACTGGTATATCCTTTCAGTGGAATAAACTTCAAAAGATCCTCTTTAAACTAATCATAAATTCACTAAAAACCATTTCGACGAACACGGCCATCTGGGAGGTGTCAACCATATCTGTTGATTCATCCAGTTGAAGAGAGAAATAAACACAGTCATCTATGTCAGTTTTTAAATGTGAAAAAATATCCTTGGTCATTACTTTCACTCCTCTCATCACTGTATTAGCAGAAAGTTGCATAGAGTTTATTCCTGAAACTATCTCGTCTTTATTTTTAAAGTTGGAAAATAATGGAATCTGCAGATTCTATAAACCCATGTTTTATCATTTCCCCGTCTTCATGCGGTTTCTTTTTTTGTGCAATTATTTGGGACACACGATTTGATGCTTCCGTTGCAGACTTATTTTTGTCCACTGCTTTTAAAAATATTGACTGTTTTCCAATTAACTGGTTCTTTAATTGTTTCAATTTTTCTTTTCTGCTGGCAGCAAGGAATAGCAAATATTTTTCAAAATTCGGATGTACACTTTTATGATGCCTCTCAATATTTCCTTTTTTAGCAACTGAAACAGAGGCATTATATAACAAACGTACATTTTTATCCATTAACTTATGTTAAAAAATACTGTCCGTCCCATTCCGAATGAAAATTGTATGTCTTTTCTTTCTTGCTTGCCATAATCTTTTTTATTGCTTACTCTGTATACTAACACGTCTATGCCCTTTCAGTTTTAAACTGAACGCGTTGTTTGTATCCTCGACATGCGCATTCATCGTGTTCAGAGCAATCTAGATTGTTCTCGTGTTCTCAAACTTTGGAAAAAAAACCTATGGACGCTTCTATGATGTTTACAAGATATGTTGTGAGCTACCAGAAATGTATTCGCGAACTGCCGGTAGCTCGCGATCCATGGGTTGGCGACCACTGCCCTACACTTTTCAACTACAAAAACTGCTTTGGAGTAGGTTAAGTTTATTTACACAATTTTGTTTCGGTCCCGGCATAAACCAAAAAAAAAAACTTTATTGTTCAATTCAAAATATTTCTAGAGAAATTTGTATAAGGTATTTAAAAATATATATTTTAAAAATTAACCTTTTTGCACTCCTTTAAAAAACACGCTGTATACAGGACATTTTGCATCTTAACAAATTCCTATTGGAATAATTAATAGTTAGTCAAAGATACCACTTGCCAAATAGCTTTTCTCTTTTTTTTTAAAGTATGCTCCATTGAACTTAGCTCCAATTTCAATGTCTACTTCGAGCACTGTTAACTGTATAATACATATTGAAGGATTTTATAGCTCCGAAATGTAGACTTCAAAAATTTGGGATCTTTCTATTTATTGTTCACTAAAGAATAAAACTTTTATCATTATTGTGTATTAAGCCAGACATCTTTTTCATATACGCAAGAAGAAAGCTTAAAGCAAGTCTGGTAAATAAAATCTAGAAGTTTATAAAGCTGCTTAATATTTTAAAACGAAACTTTGCAAAGCGGGTATTTTAGTTTTATTAGTTCATTAGACAAACCTACTTTATTTCAGCTGTGTAAACGTTATTCGGATAATTATAAAATAAATATTTTTTTAAAATCTGTAGTTATTTCAAAATAAAATAGTTGAGCACAATATTATTTGCCATAATAAATGTTAAACTTATTTATTATTATTTATCGGGTGTACTATTGCTATTACTACTACGTACAAATACGTATGAATATAAAATATATAATTGTATAGCAAGCGTTGTATAGTGCTCACTATCTAAATTTGTTTACCATAGCATCAGAAGTTTCCGATTGTATTTCGGGGGAGACAAATTTTGTTCAAATAAAATTTAATACGTTTGCTACCTTATGGACAGGCAGTGGTGCGCTTTATCATCTCTCAAGTAGTGCTGTTCTTACTCAGTAATAAACTGTGAGTCCCATATATCTACCTAATAACATTTGGGCTAGTCTCTGGCCGCAGATGATCAAAGGCTTCGCGATGATGAAACCAAACATATAACACTAGGAATACATTTTTAGAGACATTTTTGCAAAAAATATTAATAATTTTATTTCTAGTTCTAGTTAAAAAAAACAGTAGAATATTGATTAAGCAGGCCAGTTCTGATTATTTTTATCTTAGTAAGCAATAATATCAAAAGTATGTGGATAATATTTGCCTAATAGCTCACATGCATATTAACGAAAAAAATCTTGAGATAAAATTAAATCACTTCTATACTATATTAATACAGAAATTCTTTACAATATTCTCATGTTCGTAAAGTTGCAATATATCTAGAAAAATGTAGTTTTATGGCAAAAATGTCTTTTTGTCGGCCATTTGTAATTTATTGAGATTCTCTCTTGTGTATTGACTTAAAAATTGCTGGGATTCCTTCGGAAATTTCATACTAGGGGTAGTTTTCGCATGGCTGGATATAAAATGTTTATGACATATAATTAAATTCTCTTATTTTTTCATAGTTCATTATGTCTTTAAGTCGTGGAATATCTGTTTAAAGTTAAGAAAGCTAGAAATTACACATTTTTTGATGTGTTCTTCATTACGATATAGATATATTATATAGTCTTATTTTTAAAAGTAACTAGTGAACAATTGCCAATACTTTCAGAATCTACACGGGTAGTAGATAAACATCACTCTGAATAGCTATAAAATCCGACAGGTTCTGTACTAAAAAGTCATGTCACTGGTACAATAAATAGAGCAGGAATAGCCATACATTTATTTATTAAGATCTACCAACAGACTTTTGAAAGATCAGCAATAAAGTCCAGAGACGTACTGCAGGGGGCTGAAAAAATTTACCGACTCCACTCTTATTCTCGGCTATATCTCTAATTATAGGAGGATCTATATTAAACTAATCAAGTCAGCAAAAAAAATACAAGCAAAAACGTCTAACAAAGTCTAAAAACGTTTCAAAGGAAACCTGGTCCGTTATCAATGACCTCAGAAACAAATCAAGCCTTGTAAATATTCCTGAACCTACCGCTCCCAGTCATAGAAGCCCTTACCACACTAATAAATGAATCCCTCATACAAGGTGAATGCTTCAAACAGCTATAATTATTCCTATTCATAAAGGGGGCGAAAAAACTAACTCTTGCAATTATCGCCCAATTGCTCTACTAACAGTGCAATCGAAAATCATTGAAAGGTTGACGCCTACTTATCCCTTAATAACAACCAACCTACCGCCTCAGTTTTTTGTGACTATGCAAATACTTTTAACTGTATTAGTCATGAAATTGTGATAAGCAAGCTGAATTTTAATTGAACCCGGGTTATTTGTTTAAATTGGTTTAAATCTTATCTCGGGAATAGGCAAGCATTTCTAAGGGCATATGGTTCTGTTTCTGATTGTAAATTGATTACAAGTGGAGTCCCTCAAGGTTCGGTCTTGAAACTATTCTTTTTTTGTAACATTAATGATATCACCAACTTAAAAACCTGGACTGATTTTGATACGTCTTTACATTCTAATATTTCCAACGACCTTTGCTATGATTAAGACTTGGTCCGATTCCAGTCTGCTTTGCTTCAATGTCGATAAAACGGTGTCCTTCTTATAAAGGGACTTTACAACCACTTCAGCTACTTAACAGCAATACTAAATACGTTGAGCCGGTTACATTCCTGGGTTTGAATATAAATAACAACCTAAAATGCTCTAAGCATATTGACACCTTAACTAAAAAATTTTCTACCGCCTGCTTTGCTATTCGATCAGCTTCAAAAGAACTGAACATGCCTTCTACCAGACTCACTTATTTCTCTCTATCCGAATCCCATCTCCGCTATGGCCCTTCCTTTTGGGGCTGCTGTAACACCGAGTTCTTAGTATTTTTAGGCGTCAAAAGAGAGCAATCCGCTATTTATTTGGCCCAAATAATAGAGCGCACTGCCAATACTATTTCAAAAAACATGAAATATTAAAACTATCCGCATTATTTAGTTTAGAAACCGTCTGTTTGATAAGAAAATATATAAGCACATTCCTGGAAAGGCCACAACACGAATATCCCACCAGAAACTCTAGACATGACATATAGCTTCCCATTCCTTCCACAGAATTAATAAAAAAATCAATCATTTACAATGCCATAAAACTTTACAATCATCTTCCAGAACATTTAAACTCAATCCCTATGTTTGCACTTTTCCGAAAAAAAAAAACCAAATCGCCCCTCATTGAAAATTACTGCGTTATTGATTTTTATAATGAATAATGTCATTAAATTGTTTTTTATTTGTTTACTTAAATCATGTGAAAATTGTAACAATTTTCTTGCGTCAATAAAGCATATTTTTGAACTCCCCCATGACGTCGAAATATCCGTGTATTATTTGTTTATCGATGAAATATTTTACACCCGGGAGTTAAGCTAAAAGCATCACCTTAAGCTTGTCGTCATCGAAAAAATACAGAAATGTATTTTTTTAGTCATTAAATGCATGTTTACCTTTTTTTACAATATGTCACTGATCGACTCTGGTTAAGAATAGATCCGTCAAGGGCGAGATTAGTAAAAACGCGTGTAAAAAAATACTAAAAAAATAATCAGGTCCTAGGATCACTAATAAAAGCAAGATAGAATCAAGCCTGAGTAAGAATTAGTAAATCGCCTCTATTATATCTTCTTTTTCTGGTATACTTTAAGACTTTTCGTGATTGACTTTAAAATATTTGGTGATTGGCTGTTTACCCAGCAGGAGCATTTTGTTCATTTAACGTACACTAGCAGCGTAGGAGCAGGGAAAAAGTTGACAAATTCGTTCAGTCTAAGCATTTTTGGGCCTAGGCACACTTACTTATTACTAATTGCAGCAATAATACAAAACATTAAAAAAATACACCCAAATAAACTCAAAAGCTGCGGGATAAAACTAACAGTTACAAGTTTGCTAGAAAAGTCCTAAGATATCGTAGTAAGTAGATGGTAGTTACTTATCTGGCAATGTTGATAGTAGCATATTTACCCATTGAGAGTTTGCTCTGCTATCTCATTAATCAAATATTCAATTTTATGAAAGTTGGCCTATTATTGCAGTTACAAATTAGCCAAGGCTGACCTTAAAAAGTTCAAGGAACACCTATCAATTAATTTTTCGGATTGCAATTTAATTTTTAGAGAGAGTTGCGGATTAGAAATCATTTTCCTGATGCTCCAATCCGAATTACCGATTTCTTTGCTGGTTGCTAAAAGTTTTCAAACAATATTGTTTAAATCTTAACGAGGAGAATTAGATACAATTTCGGTCGCACCCATAACTACAAATAATTTTTCGGTTTTATATTCCACAACCTGTTAGTATCATTTCCAGGCCACACACTTATTTATCGTTTGTATATCTATCCATTTTTTCTTCTGCGGGTGCAGCCTTTCAATAGAATATGTTACCCCTGGCTTCCTTCTAACGATGTCATGTCTATTTCTAGCAATATACTAACGAAAATTGCAAAGAGAAAACCCCTGCTTTCCTATTAGCAGTCCTGTTTACAGTAGGTAGCTTGAGGTGGCAAATCGGTTATATTTTGGTAATTATTTCTCGTTCGCCAAAACGGGGCATCATGAAACAAGGTAGTTATTTTGGAACCAAAGAAGTTTTGTTGATTTTATGTCTGATATAATTAGTTTGTTTTTCTTTGATCTTGTGAAGTAATAAATAGACCTTCAATGTTCATTCTCACTTATTATTCTCACCGTCAACTAATTTGCTGCTCAATTCGGCATATGTGTCAAATCATTTCTAATGTTCTTTTTATTATATCTGCTTTAGGCAGTCTGGCGATCTTAATTCTAGGTAGTTTCAAATTAGTTAGGCCAAAAATGTACTCAAATACCAGAGCAGCTATTTAGTTGACTAATTTCCTATTTCGCTTATGACAAAGTAACCAAGATATGTTATAAGGTGTATGATTCAAACTTTAAATTGTTGCTATATCTGAGGGTCTTGAATGTCTAATAATAAGACTTGTATAACAAAAAAATAAAGCAACCCTCTTAAATTGTTAAAATTTTTGCTCTTAAACAATTTGCCTGTATTTTAATAAGGGCGTATATATTATATAAATGTTCAAAATATTTTTCTTTTTCACATCACCTAATATAAATTACTCTAATGTTTTACACTAAAGGTATGCTAACATTTTAAATTATTCTTTTTGAAGTTCCTGGGAAGGCGGGCTGAAAACTAATAATTTTTACAAAGCGGAAACAAACATTACTAAAAAGAAATATTTCAAGTATTTTTTCACTCTTCACTGCGTCGACGTTTCAGCACTTCAAAGGAAAATTATCCATTTAAAAAGCCGCCAAATAACAATTATGCATTTTTAATAATCTTAGAATAAGAGTGCTGATGGAAGGTTATATAAAAAATGAGATTTTCGTATTGCTGCTCTTAAGTGGGCTTTTTTATAGGTAATATTTTTTTAGTAATATTTAAAGCACAAGGCTCGTTAAATCAGATACCTTTCTTTTTTGGAAAAAAAAAACGCTCGGATGCTTCCATCAATATTTACAATTGCGGTTTTTTTATTGAAAAAAAATATAAACATAGCAACCATGTTTTTTCGATGATCGTTTTTAAAAACTTAATACGTTACATATAACTGCCAGATTTAAAACTTTTATTGCCTGCAGTTTCCAAGATAATTAAAAAAAATATTTCTTTATTTGAAAAATTTAAAAACCTTTTTAATTCATATTCTGTTTTTAATACATGAGTTACATCACACCCTGTAACGAAGACCATAGCCAACCTGCTGACATAACATTCTTCTTTTTGCAAGCATATCATTATTTACTTCACTTCAACTAGTGTACTGGATTTTTACAGGCAGTCAGAGAAAAGACTTCGAACCGTAAGAATCCAATCTCGAATTTTGTAATTTAGAAAAATAAAATTTTTTAAAAACGGAATTTCTAGTTATCAATAGTTAACTGGCGCAGTCGTGCAGATTTTGATAGATATTGATTTGCGATAAACGGAGATTGCAAATCAATTTTCGGACATTTTCGAAAACTGTCAAAAATCGAACCTATTGTGATTTTCGATCGTGGAGGTGTCGTGTGCTGTTCAGAGTGGCTTCTCAGAATTCAGAACACCCATTCCATCGCGGAACTGTCCATCAACCCACCAGCTACACGAAGATCGGGAAAGAAACCGAATAGTTCTTTCCGCAAGAAGTTTTTGAGTGTTCAGACGACATCGCTGGGTATCTGCAAGAGCTTCTTATAGAAGATGACTAGAAGATTTCTGTTGATATTAATGTAAGTACAATTTGATAAATGTCTTATGCGGACGACTTGGTAAATATTTTAAACAATTTGTCATTGAATCCTTCAACTAACTCTGACTCTATTTTCCAATCCCAAGCGGAAGTACCAGTAAATAATATTAATCAAAGTAGTTCTACTGAGAACAATAATTTCACTGAAATTCAATATCTTAGTGCTGAAGATCAATTAGTTTTAGATAATTTTATTTTAAGTAGTAATACTAGTGCAAATATTAACTTAGAAAACGTAAATCACGAAAACATGACTAACCAATTTAAACCAGAATTTTTAAATTGTGTGCCAATATTTGACGGTAACGCTACCGAACTAAATAGATATTTGGCTACGTGCCAATCAATAATTAATCAATTTTACGATGCTACCAATCCCAACAATTTTCAAAATACTTATATTCTTAATTCTCTTATAGGAAAACTTAATGGTAACGCTAGGCTAGTTATTAACATACAAAACGTAACTACCTGGCAAGAAGTAAAAGACACTCTTTATAGAAATTTTGCCGATCGACGTGACGAAAGTTGCCTAAATAGAGATTTGGTAATGTTACGACAAAATTCAAACGAATCCCCGCAAAATTTTTATGATAGATGTCTAGAAATACTTAATTTGTTATGTAGTTACATAGATGCGCACGAAACTGCAGAAGCAGCAAGAATAAAACGAGAACTATATCAAAATTTGGCATTAAAAACTTTCTTATCAGGTCTTAGGGAACCGATAGGCACAACTATTAGGTGTATGCGCCCAGGGTCTTTGACCGAGGCCATACAATTGGTAAACCAAGAACAAAATGTTAAATATTTCCAAAACGGATCCCAAACACAACCAAAAAATTTTGGCAATAACAGAAATATTCCAATTAATCGGCCTTTTAATCAAAATCAAAATTTCAGTTCGAACGTGCCTTTCTTTAGACCACAACCTAACCATTTTTCACTACCATTTAACGCGCACACCAATCACAATCAATTTAGGCAAAACATTGCACCATTTTCTAATATAAACAGGCCTCAAATGAATTTTAGACCACCATTCAGGAGTCAAAACAATTCTGGCAATTTTAATAGACCACAACAAAACGTATTTAAACCTAATCCTTTCCAACCATTACCTAAGCCAACACCAATGAGTGTGGTATCAAATTCCATTCAAAGACGAAATGAGCCGGCCAACACTTCCCATCAACAAAATCAGTATCAGCCACCTCGTCCAAAATTCACATTCCAAGAACTGTACAACACCGAAACCAACTCTTGTGTTGATAGTGATACAAACTACGATAACACGCATTATGACCATGACCTATCTCACAATTGTTTTCAGTATACCAATAGTGGAGAGTATTCGCAGTACGCAAATACCGGGGAATATTCGCAGAGCTACCCACTTAATGAAAACTCTGAGGGTTATCAAATACAGTCGCAGACTGAAAACGAAACACAGAGCCAAAATTTTCAGGATTCCTCACAAGAGACCGAGCAAATTTGATAAACCAAGTCATTTCCCTAAACACCACTAATTGTAATGAATTGTCCTATATCACCTTTCCTGAATACAACCTTAAACTTTTGATCGATTCCGGATCGACTAAATCATTTATTAGCCCTGATTTAGCTTTAAAATATTTTCCAAATTATGTGAAAAACGACCCATTTATTGTTTCCACAGTTTTTCAGAAATCCGCCCATAAGTATAGTGCCATGATACCAGCATCTAAAATATTTAAATTACCCCAACAGATTAATCTCAAATTCTTTTTATTTAAATTCCACGACGTATTTGATGGGTTGATTGGAATCGATAACCTAAAATTACTCCAGGCAAGTTTAGATTATGATAAAGGATTTTTGATTACACCGTATTCAAAAATAAAACTGTCTTTTCATAAAACCAAAACAGAGCTTAATTGTGTAACCATCTCTCAAGATGCGAACAGGTAATTAGCGTTAAGACTAATATAAAAAATGGTGAAATTATAATTCCCTACCAAAAGATTCATAATTGTGAAATTCCCGAATGCCTTACAATAGCACGCAATGGGAAAGCTCTTACTGCCATTCTCAGATTCTCTCGAATCTATAACTTTAGATTTTTCCGAGCCCCTTGTTGTAGAAAAATTCTGTAGACAAGAAATCGAAAATATTGATTTCAACAATTTCGATGACTCACCAAAAACAAAACTAGACCCCTCCTTAATAAGAACAGATCACCTTAATATTGAGGAAAAAAGTAAAATAATAAACTTGTGTAACCAATTTTCTGATATATTTTACCGTGAAGGCACACCCCTTACATTTACTCATAAGATTAAACATCATATTAGAACAGTTGATGAAGTTCCAGTTTATGCAAAAAACTATAGGTATCCATTTATACACAAAAAAGAGGTCGAAAAACAAATTAATAAAATGTTAAATCAGAATATTATTCGTCCTAGCAGTTCACCTTGGTCAGCGCCCATTTGGGTGGTCCCCAAGAAAATTGACGCTTCGGGGGTGCAAAAATGGAGGGTTGTTTGCGATTTTCGCGCCCTTAACCTTAAAAGTCTGGACGATAAATACCCCCTCCCGAACATCACAGATCTTTTAGATAAACTTGGAAAATGCCACTATTTTACAACTCTCGACTTGGCAAGTGGATTTCATCAAATCGAAGTTGATGAAGCCGACATACCTAAAACCGCGTTCAGCACAGAAAATGGCCATTACGAGTACTTGCGAATGCCTTTTGGGCTCAAGAATGCCCCCGCGACGTTCCAACGAGTAATGGATAATATTCTACGCGGAATCACCACCGAAAAATGTGCAGTTTATCTAGATGACATAATAGTTTTTTCTAGCTCTCTTCAAGAGCATATAGAAAAGTTAACCGAGGTTTTCAAACGCTTGAGGGAATCCAATTTTAAAATCCAGTTGGATAAATCAGAATTTTTAAAAAAAGAAGTTGCCTACTTAGGGCACATAGTTACCCCAGAGGGCGTTAAGCCCAACCCCGATAAAATTAAAGCTATAAAAGATTATCCAATACCTAGTACTACTAAACAAATAAAAGGATTTTTGGGTCTCTTAGGTTACTACAGACGTTTTATCGATAATTTTGCAAAAATTACAAAACCGTTGACAAAATGTCTTAAAAAAGGTGCCAAAATTATTCATAATGAGGAATTTGTCAATTGTTTCAATACTTGTAAAAATCTTCTTATAAATGAACCGATATTACAATATACCGATTTCACGAAACCGTTTAACTTAACTTGCGACGGCAGCAATGTGGCTCTTGGATGCGTCCTCAGTCAAGGCCCAATAGGTCAAGACTTGCCCGTAGCATATGCATCGCGAACATTAAACAACTCCGAGCAAAAATATTCCACCATAGAAAAAGAGTGTCTGTGTATTGTTTGGGCCACAAAGTATTTCCGCCCCTACCTATTTGGTAGAAAGTTCAACATTATAACAGATCATAAGCCCCTCCAGTGGCTCTTCTCGTTAAAAGACCCTAGTTCTAAACTGGTTAGGTGGAGACTCAAATTAGAGCAGTTCGACTACAAAATCATATACAAAAAGGGAAAGCTTAATACAAACGCGGATGCGCTATCGCGAATCGAGTTACACACTAAAGAGACAGGCGAAAATTTTGACCTAGGTAGGTACACAAATGAAATAACCCAAAATTTAAGCCAAAATAACGAAAGTACCGTGGAAAATCAAAATCTTCAAAACTCACATAATATCATAAATAGCGACAACTCCGAAAAGGCGAGCCATGATATAGATCAAATATCTACATTAGTTCATGTAGACGATGAACCTCCAGCTATCCCGGCGCCCGAACCAGATGATGACGACGCCACTGTTCACTCGAACGCGTCACATGACCCTGTCGCCGGTGTCCCCATATTAGATATCGCTGTCAATTACGGTGCCAACCAATTGCTCATACAAGAAGTTTTACATTCTCCTGCGAAACCTAAAACCATAATTTTGTTCGAAAAGAAACGTCGGATCATTGCTCAAATTTCCAAAAACGACTTTGAGCAAGACATTTTAAATCTAATAAAACAATACGTAGTACCAGAAAAATTGTATTACGTTTATTTCGAAAACCCCGATACATACGAACCTTTTTCAGAAGTGATACGAAAAAACTTTAGGTGGCCTTCTATCAATCTTAAACGCTGTTTGAAAAAATTAATCGATGTGACCGAAAAACAAGACATACCGGAAATTATCAAAAACTACCACGAAGGCAAATCAAATCATCGAGGAATCGATGAAACGTTAGAAAAAATCAAAATTAAATATTATTGGCCCAACTTAAAAAATTCAATACAGACTTTTATAAACGATTGCGAAACCTGTCAAATTAGCAAATATGAACGTCGCCCAGTCAAAATGAAAATGAATGTAACCCCCACGCCGACCGAGCCCTTTGAAATTGTCCACCTAGATACATATACTCTAGAGCAAAGTAAATTTCTAACCATCATAGACAGCTTCTCTAAGTACGCTCAGGCATATCCCTTAAAATCACTGGCCTCAACAGAAATCGTGGATAATCTTCTTTTCTATTTCTCCCATCATAAAATTCCGAAACAAATTATTGTTGATAACGGTACGGAGTTTAAAAATTCGGTTGTTACTGAACTCCTACAACTCCACAAAATAAAAATTCATTTTTGCTCTCCTCAACACCCTCAATCAAATGGGCTGATTGAAAGACTACACTCAACCCTTGCTGAACACATACGTCTTCTTAATAACCAAGAATTTAAAAATACACCGGTTTCCCAAAAAATGATATATGCCATTCTGGCCTACAATAATTCAATACACTCCTCCACTAAACTGAAACCGACTGACGTAGTTAATGGGCATATAACAGCTGACGACCCGTTTGACATAAATATCGATCAATTATTACTAAGCGATTATATCAGCAATCACAAACAAAAAGCAAAACTTTTGTATGCTAAAATCAACGAAAAATTATCGGAGTCAAAAGAAAAGTTAATCGATAAAATTAACAAAAATAGGGATGACCCCGAAATTTTTGAAGCCGAACAAGACGTATATGTAAAAAAGCATGTGCGGCAAAAAGATGCCAATAAATTCTCAAAACCAAGCAAACTTATTTCTGTTAATAAAAAACGCAAGACGGCTAAAACTAGTTCCCATGAGAAAGTACACTTAAGTAATATAAAACGTCCCCTGAGAAAACGATACAGTTTTACCAACTAATGCTTTATTTTAATCTTTTCAGCATTCTTCGCTTAACATTCGGATTCGAAGAAAAAATTACCGTGAGAGAATTAAAAGACAATCCCGGTGTAATTCCTTTTAATCTAGGAAATGCAAAAGTGCAAAAATCCACTCACACACTTATTCATTATTATGACCTTAACCCAATTTTGACGGAATTAAATAAGCTTCATAATAAATCTAGAAATCTAACAGACACAATTAATAAACATGCTGAATATAGCTTTGATGTCTCAAATTACCTCAAAATTCTTAAGCTTATACAGGACCGTGTTGACACAAAAATACGAGAAATTATACCTCGTCCGAATAAAGTAAAACGAGGATTATTTAATGGTTTAGGATGGTTTTTCAAATCTATAACGGGAAATTTGGACGCATACGATGGGGAAAGGTATGATAAAATAATTTCGGAACTTCAAAATAATCAAAATACGGTAAATTCAAATATTTTAAAAGAAAACTCAATATCTCTGAGCATAATTAAAAAATTTAATGCCACTATTCAACAAATTAGGGTTAACGAAAAATTATTGGAATCTAAATTAAATCAAATAGGAATAATTGTACAAAAAACTGCTCACAGAGACAATTCTATCTTCATTTAAGATATCATAAACCAAATAATAAATGTCTATGAAATCATTGACTTAACACTTCAAGATATTGAAAATTCAACTACATTTTCTAAGTTAAAAATTATGCATTCAAGTCTTATTAAGACAGAAGATCTCTATTTTGAACTTTTCGAGGTCCAAAAACTAATTGGCACTGACCAAATGCCATTAGAGGTTACGCTAGAAAACATCTTGTTGTATGAAAAAATAATTAACATAGACTGTTTTGTATTTAAAAATAAGATAACATATTTACTGCGTATTCCGATAACGTACCCGACCTATTTTAAATTCCTCCACCTTTACTCTATTCCTATATTGAGAGAGAGTCAGTTTAAGGTTATTATCCCGCGAAAACCCTTTCTTGTAATAAACAAATTGCACTACGCATTCCGAAACCACAGATGTACAGAAGTCAAAGCCCAACACTATGTTTGCGATAAAATGGAACTCAAAGAAATCAGCAAAAGCAGCCCATGTACTGTTAAACTTCTGCAAGATGCCAAGAACACCTCCACTTGTCAACAGATCGAAATAAAAATCACAAAGTCAACAATTAAACAATTAGATGTTCCGGAACAATGGGTCCTTATCCTACCGCAAGAAGAAATCGTCAAATTCAAATGCAACAGCCAAGAAGAAAGCCGAAAATTCCTGGGTACTTATTTACTAAAAGTACCACATAACTGCAAGGTGACATCAAGTCAAGAATCCATCACTAATAGTCGAGTAGTTGCACCTAACACCAGTGAACCGATATTGTTCCCTGACCTCGACAATGAAATACGCCTTCTGCCAACACTTAATCTTAGAGTGCAGTTGCAAGAAATTGAATTAGATGGGCTACATGAAGTACAGAATTTAATTGAAGAAAACCAACCGGCACAATTCTGTCCTGGTGTTTCTGGCTCACCCAGTATATGGACTATCATGTTGTACGCCGCCGTAGTAAGCGCCCTTGTCTGGTTCATTTACAAAAAGAAATGTTCCTATAAACTGAAGAATCCCCGAGAAATAGAACTTCAAGACGTTCAACTACCCCGTTAGCCGTGGAGTTGAAACCTTGGGGGGAGGAGTTACATCACACCCTGTAACGAAGACCATAGCCAACCTGCTGACATAACATTCTTCTTTTTGCAAGCATATCATTATTTACTTCACTTCAACTAGTGTACTGGATTTTTACAGGCAGTCAGAGAAAAGACTTCGAACCGTAAGAATCCAATCTCGAAATTTGTAATTTAGAAAAATAAAATTTTTAAAAAACGGAATTTCTAGTTATCAATAGTTAACTCATGCGCAAAATATTGTTCATTAACTATTTGGTAATACCCTAATCGCCACTGAAATTCGTTTTGAACATTTTTGATTATTCTTAGTGAAATTAGTCTAGACTTGTGGGGATCTCTGTGGACATTCAAAGGGTTCCACCTACCAATCTATCTGCCTGGAAGTCAAGTATCCAGATAATTGTAGACAGGTCTTGCAAAATGGGGGGTGCACCATCTTGTTGAAACCAAATGTTTCTATTTCTACCGGATCAGAAAATAAAATAGCCAAATTCGAGAAACTGTTCTTGTAGGCATTCCAAGTATCTCGCTCCGTTCAAATTTTTATCAAAGAATATTGGTTCTATAACTTGGTGACCTACAATCTCTGCCCAAAGATTGACTTTCTCCGGGTGTTGAGAGTGTCCTTCCTTCCTCCAGCATGGATTCTGGTCTGGCCAATAACAAACATTTTGTCGATTTACCTCCTCATTTAACATAAATATTGAGTCATCAGAAAAGATAATGTTTTCTTTATTAAGATTACTAGTATGTAGCAGGTCCATAAATTGTTCAGTTCTTGGAGCATTTTCAATTTATAGGAATGCAATTTTTGAGCGTTAAGAACTCTTACTACTGAAGACTGACTAATATCAAGTTCGCGCGCTTCCTGCCTAGTAATGATATAGGAATTTCTTCAACAGATAATATTACATTTACTTTGACCTCTTTATTGAGCGCAGATTGATGACGAATATTTATTTTTCTTGTCTTCCCGAAACTGTTTTTCAATCTTGTTTATAGTGCTTTGCGATATGGTGAATAAATTAGTAACCTCATTCTGTGTCCTTGTTCTATCTCTGTATCCAACCATCATTAAGATTTTAATCTCGTATTTTGATAAAATGACAAACTAAAAGTAGCTGCATCGCGTCGCTACGAAGTGTTTTAGTGTGCTGGTAGGTTTTTATGTTTAAACAGAGTTGAAATACTATAGCAAATTAGCAGATGTTTACATTCGGAATTTTTCATCGAAATAATAAAAATAAGAAATGTTCAAAATGAGTTTCAATTGCGATTAGTGTAATGCCAAATAGTGAATGGACAATATTATACAATACACTATTCATTAAATAGATTTTTTAAATTTTTCATATAAAATGTTTTTTTTAGTTGTATTGGAAACGGCAAGCAATAAAAATTTTTAATTTGGTAGTTATGTGAAACTTATTAAGCCTTTTAAAAATAGTCATCAAAAAACTTAGCTCCATTTAAAAAATCATCATTGACGTCATATTTCTAATGGACACCTTGTAATTTTCTTTTCTATGGAAAAGACCAAAACTGAAAATATTAATCAAAGTGTCCGAGCGTTTTTTCCAAAAAAAAAGAAAGGTATTTGATTCAATGAATTTATTCCAAGTTACTGGACGTTAAATCTCAAAGATCTGCAGAAAAATCTCCGAGGGCGTTTTTTTGACAGTACTCCAATGTGGGAGGTAAGTATGCAATATACTTGAGCGCACAATTTGAAAAGGAATCTCATTGCTAAGAATAATTAGTTAAAGGTACAATTGCAACCGAGGTCCACGGGTTATGAAACCCGTGCTTTATAGAATCTTTTTCCTTGAACCTCTTTATATATAAAAAAGTAATATCAATTTTTCAAAACTTGATCCAACAAAATGATTTAAATATTTAGGTCGGTAAATCTCAATTTTCTGAAGAAGGCTTCTTAAGGAAATTGTTATGAGTAAGAATTTTTTATAGGCAACGCATTAATTTGTGGTGAGGTAAAACGTAAATGTAAAGTCGCTATGGAAGTATAAATTATAAAATTCTTTTTATATTATTCAGAAACACGTCTTGATTGAAGTGTATCCACCCCGTTTATCCAAGTCAACCACCTAACCTAAATTTCCATTAAATTACATAAATCAGAACTTCGAAAATGGCCTTGGTATGCCAGTTATCCCGTTGCATGAATCATTTTCACTTATGTTAAGCCAGTAATCTGATAATCGCTGGGTCTGTTTTTTTACTCGGTATAATAATATTTTGTGATCGGTGTTCTTTTAAAATATAACAATTTTTAACGCAAAAAATGCGTTGAATAAGCATAAAGTACCGGACTAAAAACTAAATTGCAATGGCTTTTTAAATATTTAAAGCCCTCCAACCAAGATGCTGTGCTATTCCCTTTGAACATCCTTCATATGCCCGTGTAAAAGGGAGACCTTAAAACTAATAATTTTTCTAGAGAGTCGGAGAGCGGACGTAAAAATTTCCGCGAATCTGGCCTCGAAACGCAGCTTGAATGCCTTTGCGCTTCAAAGTAAAACCAACCACTCAAAAAACCACCAAATGCAATTTATACATTTTTAATTGCCTTTACATTTTTCTCAGAATAACACTGGGAATTGCTAGAGTGTTCAAAAAAATGAATGTAAAATAATATTTTACAAGGCGGACCATATATCTTTGAACAAGCCTTTTATAATATCTTTTATTCGAAGGCACAAGAGAAGGCTTTAAATATGAAACTTGTGGAGACTTATGAAGTTTTTTAAAAATTTCATTAAAAAACAACTAAAGAGTAACTAATATATAAATATAAGCAACAGTCTGTATCTCATTACATTTTTGAATTCTATGGAAAAATCTAGGCCATTTTATATCAAATAACATAACTTGACTATAAACCTAACTAGGTACCTTCAATTGTTTTTGAATATTCACATATGAACTGATAATTTGGAATTTCAGAGTCAGTAAAATCTAACCGGTTTGACGTAGCGTAAACTGAATTACATGTTTCTTATTTATTTTATTGTCTTTTCTACGATATTTACCAGAAAAAGGGAAAGTGTTTCAGCTTTTCAAAGAATATCGGAGAAAAATTTAATGCTATGTAGAATTTAAAAGACCAGAACAATGAGCAATTTATTTTACAGCCTCTCATGTTGCGAAGTTATCTATGTTCCGTAGGCGCCATATATGTGTATCAAAAAACAACTCAAAATTTCGTGACGCCTTTCCGCCTTTATTATTTGTCCTAATATGTATTCTATTCTGTATAGTTGGGATCCATCAGTAGATGACTAACTAGCTTAAACGGCAGAGTTGCAAGTCCTGATCGGATGGTTTAATTCGGCTATTTATTCGAAGTAATATTGTCCCTCATATTTATTTCACTAAAGCTAATTACTTCACTCGTAAAAGGGAAGTATTGTAATCGAGAACAAATCACTCCCAGAGATTTTTTAAGATCTTCACGTTTCAGGGCCCCTAGATAACGAAAAACATGTTTTCTCAATTCCGTCGGTCTGTCTGTCTGTCTAGCTGTTCACGGCGTAGCCACAAAACTACTTATCCGATTGACTTAAAATTTTGGTCAAAAATTAAGGCAACTTTTTGGTAAAAATCCAATATGTCGAAACAAAATGGCGGCTTAGTGAAGTGTCAAAAAAATTATTATTAAAAATTAACTCATCCAATTTATCTCAAATTTTGCTAAACAGCAAGTATTATGTTGAAATCAAGCAGTAAAAATTTGGTACCAATATAAGATGGCGGAACAAAATGGCGGCATATTAAAATATTTAAAAGTTCAGCCTGAAAAAACTGCTTAATGGTTTGGTTTCAAATTGTGTGCTATAACGGATTATGGTATAGGGATCAACAAGTAAAATAGTGGTAATAATTCAAGATGACCGAAAAAAATGGCGGGCAAAAAAAATGTTTGTATTTGTGAAAAAATCACGCTCTCGGATTTTACAGATATTTACGTTTTAGCGTCGCTAGGTACCAAAAAATATGTTTTATTAATTCAGTTGGTCTGTTTGTCGGTTTGTCTGTCTGTCTGTCTGTCTGCCAGTTCGCAGCATAGCTTTAAGATTACCTACCCGGTTTACCTCAGATTTTGGTCAAAAATTAAGGGTCATACGGGGATGAACTGGTAACATAATGGCCGCCTAGTGAAGTCTTAAAAAAAGTATTAAAAAACTACTTATCCAATGTATCTGAAATTTTGCAAAAAACATCAAGTAATATATTTGAATCAACTGGTAATATTTTGGTACGAATCCAAGATGGCGGAACAAAATGGCGGCTTAATAAAATATTTAAAAATTCAGCCCGAAAAACTGCTTAATGGTTTGATTTCAAATTATGTGTCAAAACTAATTGTGGGATAGGGATCGATTGAACTAATAAAATTCTGGTACTAATTCAATGGTTTTACACAACTTAACATTTAAGCGTTCCTAGATGCTAAAAAAATATGTTTTAACAATTCCGTCGGTCCGTCTGTCGGTATGTCTGTCTGTCAGATCGCGGCATAGCTTAAAGACTACTTGCCCAATTGACTTCAAATTGTCATCAAAAATTAAAAGTCATATGGGTATGGCCTGGTAATATTTTGGTAAAAATTCAAAATGTTAAAAAAAATTATTTTGAAAAACTGCTTATCCAATTCATTTCAAATTTTGCATATATATTACTCGATAAGATGGCAGAATAAAATGGCGGTATAATAAAATATTTAAAAATTCAGCCTGAAAGAACTACTTAATGGATTGATTTCAAATTATGTGCCATAACTAATTGTGGTATAGGGCTCAACCCGTAAAACTGTGTTACTAATTCAAGATAGTGGAACAAAATTTCGCCCAAATAAAATTTTTGTAATCGTGACGAAAATCACCCTCTCAGGATTTACATATCTTCACTTTTTAGCGTCCCTAGATGCCAGAAAACACGTTTTATCAATTCCGTCGTTCCGTCGGTCGGTCTCTGTGTCAGTTCGCTTCATAGCTTAAATACTACTTACCCGACTGACTTCAAATTTTGGCCAAAAATTAAGAGTCATATCCCTATATGACATAAAATTTTGGTAAAAATCCAATATGGCGACAAAATGTTAAAAAATGTTTGTTGAAGTAGTGTATTATTTGGGGTTATGATCCAGTAAAGAAAACAAATGTCTTTATTTAAATTGTCGACTTTTCGCTACTATATATATATATATATATATATATATATATATATATATATATATATATATATATATATATATATAGGTCTGTCTCTTTAGAGATACAATACAAAAAAAAATCGGTAAATTCCTTTACCCGGAACTTCCCTCGTTATAAATTATTACTTTTATTGGGAAGAGCAAAGTGTGATTCAAGTTAGTTCAGTACATAATATAATCACAGTATATATGTAGTATATATGTGTGTGTGTGTTTATTGTACTATATATATTATATATATATATATATATATATATATATATATATATATATATATATATTTATATATAGACACACACACACATATATACTACATATATACTGTGATTATATTATGTATTGAACTAACTTGAATCACACTTCACTCTTCCCAATAAAAGTAATAATTTTTAACGAGGGAAGTTCCGGGTAAAGGAATTTACCGATTTTTTTTTGTATTGTATCTCTAAAGAGACAGACCTAAATCATGCTTTTGAGAAGACCAAGCCAAATATTGTTGCGAGCGTCTTAAATAATTGACGTCCTAATTAAAGTCATTTATTTGTAACTGATAAACTATATGTTCAAAGTGCAGTCGTTCTTTGCTATAGCTAACATAAACTACACTTAAAACATATGAATCTAATACCAGAAGAACTTATTATAATTTAATGTATTTCATGTCTTGCTTATTCTGTCGCAACCTGCTCTAGATGGTTGCAGTCTTAAATGCCCTACATACATTACCATATGTCGTAATACGGTTTGAACTGCAATGGTATATGATATCGAATATGATACGGCTAAGTTGTCACTTATTATAGCGCCTTACACACTCTACGATTTATAGCGATTTCTTGTACTGCGTGTTGAACTACAAATCGTAGACGATATCGTAAAACACCCAGAATGAGCGTTTTACCTACACTAAACCGCCCTGCGCATGTTACGATTTGTCGTACTACCAGTTAAACTGCAAATCGCAGCCGATATCATACAACACGCAGTATGAGTGTTTTCCCTACACACAGATGCATATATCAAACGACTGCAGTGTACGGACGCGTAGCTAGTGTTCAAGTCATGTCATTGACAATATCAAAAAGAAAAGCTGCTGCACTTTTAGTGACGGTATTACTGACCGACGCAAGATGCAACAGAAAAACAAGTCAGGAAGAGAAAGTTGTGTTAGGATTGGTATTTACTTATAAATTTATTAAGAGAGCTAGAAGAAAAAGAACCTCTCGATTTTAAAAATTATTTACGAATGGATTGTGATACTTAATCTCTGCTAGGGTTAATTAGTCAGAGTCAGTTCTTGATGCTGAGTTGATTCGGTTTTCAGGTGTTTCTATAATATAATACCTTTGCGATTCATGTGAAAAAGATGTTGATGAAATGGGAATAAACAGTTTTAACGCAGAATTGTTTTGAAGATTAGACAAATTATTCGAAGAAAAGTTGATCGTACGCTCTTCTTGAAGTTTTTCCATCGCACCATAGAATATGATGCCTGACATTATCAATTTCTCTGCTATTAATCTCTAGCGGTCATCTAATTTTTTGTAATAGAAAATCGTTTCCCTATTATATGAAATTCATCATTAACTTCTGTACCCGCCAACGTTTTATGAGCTATGTCAAAAAGAACCGCCTTTTTTCGTTCGAAAAATTTTTTCTTGAATTTGGTATTTCTTCTTTTACGTGAAATTATGTTTGTTTTGTAGATGGGGTAGAACAAGTAACTATAAATAAACTATGGTTCATCAACAAGTAAAGATGTTAACACACTAGTGAAATTAATTTAGTGAAACATTCTTGAGTGAGGCATTCTGTACTATTTGCAGCTTTTTTTACAGGTATCATCAACAGAAGCTCTTTGAAAAGGAGTTGCTAATTGGCAGGCTTAAGAATCTCTAGTAGTTTGAAAATTGTTTGGAAGCCATTAATGGGAAACATATAATTATAACAAACACACGTTCCAACTTGTTGTCAAGCAACTACCGTTGATACGATCTTTTATGAATGGTTCGTACTGTGATTCAACACAATCGCTACGGACTGCACCACGTTAAATTTGCCTACACACGTTACGATTGTCGTTACGCCGATAGTTTTGACTGATGTTAAACTACATGTAGTACGATTTATCGTAACGTGTGTAAACCGTTTTAGTCAAATATATCAAACGACTGCAGTGTACAGACGTGTGGCTAGTGTTAAATTTATGTCACTGACAATATCAAAAAGAAAAGCTGCTGAACTTGCAGTCACGGTATTGCTGACCGACGAAGATGCAACAGGAAAACAAGTCAAGAAGATAAAGTGGTGTAAGGATTGTTGAGAGAGCTAGGGGAAAAAGAACTTTTTGATTTTAAAAATTATTTGGCGAATGGATTCTGATACCTATATGTTATTGCTGAGGTTAATTAAAGATAAAATAAAAGATACTATCATGAAAAGCGCAATATCTGCTGAAGATAAGTTGGTAGCTACATTAAAATATTTACCAACAGGGAGTTCGTATGAAGACCTAAAATTTAGAACTGGTATTTCGCCTCAAGCATCAAGCCAAAAAATTCCAGAAACTCATTTAAAGTAAGTAATAGAATCAAAGCCATATTTTTAATAGCTATACATTTACTTAGGTAAGGAAAAATGGACATTTTTATTTAACAAAAGCAACGAAAAATAAAACTATATGAAATTTGTCATCAACTTCTGTAGCCGCCAACGTTTTATGAGCTGTCAAAAAGAGCCGCCTTTCTTTTTCCGAAGATTTTTCCTTAAATTTGGTATTTCTTCTTTTACTATATTATTTTCAGAAATGTCTTCCCGATTATCTGTGGAAGTTTCTTCAATACTTGCAGGTGTATCAGGGTAATGTTACAGATTCTACAATCTCTTCATCGTAGAGATTATTCTCAAAACTAAAAAGAAAAACATATAAACTAATTAATAAACTATGGTTTATCAAAAAATAAAGATTTTAACAAGAAATTAATTTAATGAAACATATACTACGTCGATACCTACACACATTTTTTTAACAACAGAAGCTCAATAGAAAGAAGTTGCTAATGTGTTTAAGAATCTCCGGCAGTTAGAAAATTCTTTGGGAGTAATTGATGGGAAACATAATTATAATAAAACCTGCAAAATCATATTTCTTCAACTACAAGTGGACATATAGTGTAGTATTGTTTGCTATAGTAAATGCAAATTACGAATTCCTATATGTGCATTTTGAAACAAATGGTCGAGTATCGGATGGTAGAATATTGTCTCAAACGAGCATTTACAAGCGTTTACTTTCCAAAAAATTAAACGAACCAAATCCCACCAATTTACATGATAAGGTGCCATACGTTTTATTGGGAATGCATATTCCCAAAAAATATATCACATGAGGAAAAAATATTTAATTACCGCTTATGTCGAGCTCGTAGAGTAGTTGAGAATGTTTTGGGCATACTGGCCTCAAGATTTCGAATATTTTTACAGCCTATCAATGTTCAAGTTGACAAAATTGATATTATAATATTAGCATGTTGTGCTTTTAGATCGTGAAGATTTCAGTAATGGTAGTGCAATACTAGGAGAATGGAGGCAGCAAAATCGACAAATGCCATTTTTTTGCAAAAATTGTAAGAGATACCTACATAAAATTCTATAACACTGTCGGTAGTACTTCTTTTCTTACTAATATTTTTCAACCACAGCTAACCTGTAAGTCAATAAGCTTATATTTTCCTGAACAAGCGGAAAAAGTCGATGTTGTATGCCGAATTTCCAACCCCAGTAGATACCAACATCTTGGTCAAGGAACGGGATAAGCATTCCAAGTATCCGCGACTTCTTGGAAACTTCGCAGGATAACTAAATAACAGATTTGAATGTTGGTCCTCATTTTCGGCGTTTGAGGAGATATTGTCACGTATGGTTGCTTCTTCTATAAGCTTCCAGGGTGATCCTAGAGTACACATTTCTGGGTTGGATGTGGAGAGAAAAACTCGACTTTACAAAGCAAAGATGTGATTTATATTGTTTAATAAATCAGTACAATTTACCACACTAGTAGAACATGCATCTTCCTCCTTACTTTGGCCTCTAAGAATAACTATAACTTAAAGGGAACTTTTAAGAATAACTAATTCTTATGGAGCTTTCAGAATAATAAATACTTATGGAGGTTTTAACAACTTGAGTTTTTTACTAACAGACATAGGTTAAAATATATGGGTATAGGTATTAGTTATCTAAGTTGGTTTCTCACTTATAGCTAACACCGCACATAACTAGGAGCTTGAGACTCAAGTCAAATCTGAAGCTAATGGAAGTCGCGACGCTATTTATAATACCTAGTTAGTACCTATAAGTAAATAAATAAACACACATATCTGGACGGTAAAGCATAATTTAGTCGCATTTACAACCAATAGATGTAGGCAACAAATGCGTTTTTGATTTGTTACCTATTTATTTCGAAGAACCATTCAATTTTTAAAAATTAAAACAACTTAATAGTTGGTCTTAAAAGTATTAAAGAAGACCAATGTTAAATATATTTACTTTAGTAAAAATATAAAACATTAACAGTAAATTAAAAATTTTAAATTTATCTCACTCACAGAAGCATTCATACTTTATTCTAAAAAAAGCGACAATATCCTAATTTTAGCAACTATTTGTCCCTCTTAATTATTACACACAAACATAAAATATTTTTTACACGTTTATAATTTGAAAAATCTTACTCAAGTCCTGCTTTTTATTATTTTTTTTCAATTTTGCCTTTTATTACCACTTCACTTTCAGTAAGTTACATAGATTGATTTCATAGACATAAAAAACGACTTTCAGATTACACTTAACTCGTACTTTATAACAAATATTGTTTAACTGCCTTCAATGCGCCATAGAGAAAGAAACCACTTTTTTCAGATTACAGTTGAATCACACTATATACAATACAAAAATTTCCATACCTAACTAACATAGGCCGTAACTTAAGACAATACTTCTGCCTTTAAAAATTTTCAACCCTACTCTACTACTATACTGTACGGGAAGAAGAATAAAGATGACGCTATTACAAGCTGAGTACAAAACCACACTTCTGGCTTAAGTTAGAACTATACTTGTACCGAGACTTGTTCTGTATAGCACAATTCAAAGAGGATACTCGGTTCAATTAATTCAGTACGAATTAAAGAAATGTAGAGTGAGGTGATTAACAGCTTTTGATAAACCTTCAGTCGCTACTGATTAGGACAAACGGGGCGGAAGATAGGTTTAAAAAGCAAATTCCTTGCTTTTGCGTCCCTGCTGTATTTTCCCAAAATGATAGAGATATGTGCAGTTAAAAAGAACAGAATTGCAAAAAAAATCCCTGTCGTCTATTGAATGATTAATGGGTGGGGTACGTGGCCTGATTTTTATTTAACGAATAAAAGATGCTTGATCAAGTTGAGGGAAGAAGAAAGAGATGTTTGTTTTTCATGTGGCGGAATTTCTCAGAAAGCAAATAATGGGAAATTATTGGGACGTTAAGTAAATATAGAGAAGTTTTTATATACAGGCGCTTTATGTCTGACAGACATTATGTTCGTGGAACTTTGCTGCTAAATGTGACATAAAAATGCTTAGCGGACTAAATAAATAGATTGAGTTATTCGACACGTTATAGCTTGTACGATATGATGTTTAGAATACATTTTTAATATTTTGTAAAATTATTTATATTGATTTTCGATATACCGGGCGTACATGTGATTAGTTACACTAGGTATTTTCGGCTGTTTGAGAACAACGTTTCTCGAACAACATATTTATTTCTTGACAAAGCCGTTTATATATAACAAGAGTTCCTAAATTATATTTAGATAAAAAAAAGAAAAGGGCGAAGTCCAATCTAAACTCGGATATGATATCCAGGGATCACTAATCTATCACATATTTATTTTACAAATATCTTACAATAATTATAGAGAAAATTGTAGACAATTGTAATAGGTAACTAAGGCACCCGTAATGGCTTTTAAGAAACACAATTCATCACACCAAATATTAGACAATGTAAAGCTAAAGCAATAATAGTCTGTAGCACAAAAAACTATCAAAATATTGATTTAAAATATTCAGTTATAGACATCTTTAGACTTTAATTAAGTATATAAGGACATCGAAGTAAGTCTGAAGCGTGTTTTCTTTTTAAGGCCTTTTATAGAAACGACGAAATGGATAATGCCGGCCCTATAAATGTTGCATTTGGTGATTTCCTACTAAGGCGGACATGTTACTATAGCGCTTGTATTGTACTCATTATTTTCCGGACTAATATCGGTATTTTGGGCCGAGTTCAAGCAAATAATAAGGCTGTTGGTGAATGACCACATATATGGTCCCGGTTTTAAAGCATCTTGTTTTTTCTTAAAGGTTATCGGAAATTTTGTTTCTGTTTTTTTTTCTGTGTCAAAAAAGTTCTACCTTCATGTTTTTTGAAAAGCATATTCTAATAAATGAAAACCTGTTTTTATCCAGTAACTTATTATCTTTTGTAAAAAAAAATAATATAGTATAATAATTCATAATATTAAAAATTTAATTTTTTTACAAAAGATAATGGATCACTGAATCAGAAGAATTTTTTAAGATTCTTGATTAAACATTTTGACAAATATCAAGTACCCTCCGGAAGAGTCCTCCATTTGTTTGCAATCCATACATGCCACTTTGCATGGCTTTGATATTACCCTATTATTACTCGAATAATAGGGGTAAAACTTTTTAACCCTCCATAACAGTCCCGATTTTGATAATTTTTTCATGTTTTTATATAATATACTTTAAAATTAAAAACAATTTGGCGGTATTATTCAGGGTTACATCCGATTCTAGAAGCCTAACCAGACAAGGAAAGGTACAGCCACGTGCTCGTTGCTGGGAGGTTTCCTCGGCTCGCACCTTGATCTGTGGTAGGCGTGGCGTTAGATTAGAGTTAATTTTATTTGGAAGAATTATTAAATTTTATTTTAAAGAGACAATTCAAACCTGGAATTTTTATATACTATGTGCATTGTCATGTAATAATATATTTAACGAGGTACTCGATAAGCATATTTTAATATTATGAAAATCACGCCGTTGAACAAAATTTGACACCTCAAATTAATTTGTTTTGTGCATTTTTAATATCATTTCGATATCATGGATACAGGGTATTTAAAGAATGTGAATCCTGTATGTTTTTTATATATTGGAACCCACAATTTTTGTTCAAATTTTAAATTACAGACAAAATTTAAGGTAAGTATAGTTTTTAGTGCAACATAACGTCTTCTTAGATTTAATTTTATCTGTTTAATTGACTCTTTTACGGTTTATAAGTCTTGGATGTTTGAATTTTCCCATCTTAGTTTTTATTCACTAGAAATTTCTGTAAACAAAATTCGTTTTAATCAGTAAAATAAAAAATACTGTTAAAAATGACTTTAAATTGACGCGTCTGACTTTTATATATATTATTTGATTTTGTTATTTTTATATATATATATATATATATATATATATATATATATATATATATATATATATATATATATATATATATATATATATATATTTATATATGCAATATATATATATATATATATATATATATATAAAAAATACTCACTACAGATTGCAGTGTCCAATGTCTTTTTTTATCTCATAAGACTTGGATTACAAGTATTGAAATAGTCAAATTAAAGTAAAAAATAGTTTTAATAGTTAATTAAATCACTAAAAATAAATATAAGTAAACTATATATATAAATAAGGACAAATACCAAGACCATTACTTAAGAGGAATATCGGAGTTAATTTAATCAAGAATACTTAAGATGATATCGGAGTTAATTTAAATTCACGATTCTGCTGCTGAATATAGCTCACATGATATCTTCAAGATGACACGTCAATGTGAAACCCCGACAGAAACTCTATTAACCTAGAGAGCAGTTCGTATGTTCAGTCAAAATAAGGCACGTGGTCTTGAAGAAAGGTACTTTTTGAAATAGAAACTTAATGTCAAAAAAGACTAATCTCCGCAATCGTAATGAAAATACAACTTAATTTTATTGGGGATATCTTTTTTTTCGTCGATAAGTAATGTCATAAAACTGCTCTGATTCCTGACAATCGATAAGAAAAGTAAAGTCTTAACAACTTTACTTTTATTACCGATTGTCAATGTAATGCAAAGTTAGAAAATCTCGAATTTAATACAATATTATTGGGAAAGTAATGTAGAGTTATACTAATTTTAGGAAAGTGTATGTGGATAAACTTATTAGGTATCGGCAACAAGGAACAAAACAAAAAATATATTTCAAAATTATGCTTATAGAATACCGTCAATGGAACTAAGATTCGAAAAAGTTCACACGACGATAAGTCCCATGAATCTTAACAGAGCGGCAGAAATAATACACGCAAAAATGGCAATTTAGGAATGAAAAAATTATGTTAGCTTTAGGAGAGCTCTAATATATGTATAAAACTTGAAATTAAATTTCATGTTCAAAGAGTTAAAAAAATCTAAATTCCGCCGCTTTAACTGAGTTCCATAAGCATATAGATTGAACTGAAAATTATATTTGGAGGCACTGAACCAAAACAGATTCTGATTATCTCAATCTCTGTTTTGCGTCTTCACGGAATACGAAAGAGTTCTCAACAACTTTTCCTATTAAGATGGATTCGTGTCTTTACATACGTAAAAAGAAATTTGCATTTATTTGGTTTTATTTTGGTTTTTTTCTTCTTTCCTAGCGCTCACATTGATTTTCTTTGCCTCAGTTTTGCGGCGTATAATAAATGAGAGCATATATTTGTTAATTTTTTAAAATTAAATATCCATGTAGCATTATGAATAAATATAATCTAATATGGCTATATTGGCGAGCAATCAGCTTTGGAACTAAACATAACTATTCTAGTTTTCATTTTCTTCTTTTAATGAAACATTGTGACTTCTTTTTGCTTAATAGTTATTTATACTATAAGGAAGACTGGTTAATGTACTTACATCCCATATAGTATATAACATTTTTCCCCCTCCTTGTATTGTATGTTTACAAGAAAATTCTGGATATATTTTTGGATTTTCATTATCACTACATTCGATAGCATTCTCATTAAATTATGAAGGCAGCCGTAATCCGTTGCCAGAGCAACATAAACAGTTTTTATTTTATCAACAACGTCAAGTTGACAATTCATAGCGAAAAGTTTGAAGAAGTCGAATTGTTTGATTTTATGTGGACAAAATGGATGTTTCAAACATAGAAGAATCAGCGAATATTGCTTGTTTATCTCTACTACCGGAAAAGTCGAAAAAAAGGTATGAAGCAGCATATAAATCCAAAGTGCCAAAGCAAGACGGCTACTGTAGTCTCAGAAACCTTGTTTTTGGCGTATTTCCACGAAAAAAGTCCCCACCAAGCTTACGGTGTGAGTATTCGATGTTGAAGTCCACTCTCAAATAGAGGAAAAGGGTCTTGTAAACAATTAAACCCACGGAATTTGATAATTTTTTAATATAAAATAGAAAGTTTACCTTCATTTAATTGTTTTAAGAAAATAAAAGAAATGGATGAACCATTTTTTCTATTAAAAAAACCGAAAAGAAATTCGATATTTTCACTGTGTTCCAACGCGTTATATTCCTTAATATGACAATTTGAAGAAAGGCTATCTTGCATTGTTGCCAAACTTACATTATTGTATTGTATTACATTTTTCATGTTTGTCTTCCGTTAGTAACGCATGTGGATCCCTGTGCCGATCCCAAATATTAGACTTTCGCCAGTGATGCACTTCGCTGTCGTTCGTCTTTTATATTAGGGCTTTAATGATGATGCCTACGGCGCCTAACCTGGTGCTAACCCGGTACCAATCTACCTAGTGCGGTCAACACTAATCAATAGGCGGGTGCATCACTGGCGGAAGCCTAACATTCGACATCGGCCCTCTGGGCCGATGCCGAATGTTAGACTTTCGCCAGTGATGCTCTGCGCTGTTGTTCGTCTTTTAGGGCTTCAACGATAACGCCTACGGCGCCTAACCTGGTGCTAACCCGGTACCAATCCACCTAGTGCCTTCGCGCTCCTGATAGTACCGATCCACAACCCACAAATGCATTTTGTTTTTCCTATATAATTTATAAAGATCATATATAAAATAATCTTGGCAATGTAGCATCCCCAGCACACTGGATTTCCGTCCAACAGACGACACTGCCGCTCTCTTTTTATTTAGCAGCTGTAATTATGTTTAAAAACGTTTATAATGTCTAATATAATAATAACTTCTAATTTTTAGTTAGAAATAATCATTTTTGTGTTATAAAGCATTATAATATAATCAGTCTTTTACGTAGTTCATAAATTAAGTTTGTGAAAAATATGTTTTTAGCGATACGCCAAAAACAAGTTCAGTGCAACCTTCCGAAACCTTAGTTGTTTTTGGATATAATTTGAAAAAGTGCCTCATCCATAAATTTTTGTGTATAGGAATTATTAAAAAAAGGTAATCTTTCAAATGTATATTTTAAATTTGTTAAATTCCATGGGTAAAATTCTTTACAAGAGCCAGAGGAAAATATAGGTATTTCTAAGTATCCAAAACTTCGAGCATTTTTGAAAAGAAAAAATGAGGGTTAAAGACCCAAAAAATCGAATATGTTTAACAGGGAAGATGTGAATAAGTTCATGCTTGAAGCCCCTGATAATATATACTTATTGATGAAAGTCGTAATGGTAATGGGAGTTGCTGGAGCGTGCCGTTCTAATCTAATGAACTCTGTGAAATGAAAATGGACAATGTTAAAATAAGTCATAATTGTGACCATTCCTGGCTCCAAAAATGGAATGTCACGTACATTTACAGTGACAAAAAGTGACGACAATCAGGTTTGTCATTTCAAAGTAATTCAAAAGTACATTGATAAAAGATCCCACATGACGACTACTAATCCGCGCTTCTTTATTCGACATCAAAATGGAAAGTGCTTAAACCAGCCTGTCGGGAAAAACGTTTTCGTCAATTCCAAGTAAAACTGCGAAATTTCTAAAGTTTGAGAACTTCAAAATGTAGACACTCTTTTAGAAGATCGTCGCCAACTTTATTAGCAAATACTGGAGTTGATGTATTAGCTATCAAGGGACATTGTGGATGAAAATCCGCTACTATTGCGAAAAAATACGTAGCTAAGAGCCTCAATAATAAAAAGGAAGTAGCGAATAAAATTTTATACAATCAGAACCAGCCAGAACTCTCTTGCAGTGCTTCAACGATGACAGAAACATTGGTTCGAAACGAAGGATCTGTAGAATCAGAAAACATAATACACATCGAGAAGAAACGAGAAAAAAACGTGTTTCCAGATTTTGTTAATAATGGGAATAATTGTAATAATTGTACTATTAATATTCATTTCAATTAATATCACCGGATTTTTGTAATCTGTTGATGAAATCAAAAATTAAAGCTACTTATAATAATTTTAGATTATTATTTCCAGGTGTAAGTTGACTTACATCCTGTCGTTAAGAGCAACCAATACCTTGTTGAGTAACTTTCACTTACGTCTGTCAAAGCAGTGTCAAAATAGGTTGTTTACAATACAGAGAAGGGGAAAAAGTTTATTTCCAGATCGTTCTATTTCAAAGTCTAGCTAAAGCAATGCTAATTTATCATATTATTTTTTTCTAAACTGCCCCTTAACTGAGATATTCTATCATAAATTATAATCCTTGGACGTAAGAAGTGCATAGAATAACTTAAAGACGCAATAGGAAATGTGTCAGGAAGGTTAGAACAAACTATAGGTTTTTACTCTATACACAACAGTTGCATACGAATATTTCAATTAATTATGTTTTATATCTTTAAAGGTATGCACTATTATTGAGAAAAATTAAGGTGACTATGTATAATCTTTCACCTAATTAAATATGCAGATGCGACTTGCTAACATGAAAATTAAATTCCTTTTTTTCGTTACACAACCCATCGTGATATTATAAAGAGGTTTCGTGGAATGTGAAGATAATAGAAAGCAAATTAAAATATTATTAACATTATTGAATGGAAATTCAAAACATTCTCAGTCTTTTTTTATCTTATACTTTTTATAGACATGTTTGACAAAACTCATTATACATAACATCTGTATAATAGAATTATTAGCTTATGCTACAATATGCTAAATTCAAACATTTTATGCTGATCTTTATTATTTTTAAAATTAATAGAAATTTCAAATTCTACAAACAAAATATTAATTTATTTTTTAAACCTCAGTAAACACATGTTTAGTTATTAGATTATAGCTGATTTTTGTAACTAGTTAACTCAAACTTCGAATAATCCACATATCGATAAATTTTCTTTAACAGGAACTTCCCTCGTAATGAATCTTTCCTTTTATTAGGAATAGTGAAGTGTGATCCATTTCAGTTCCGCACATTTTATTAAGACTTATATACTGTCTTTTCAAAGATTTTTATTGGGCGCGATTTTGTTCCACCATATTAGATTCGTACTAAACAGCTTCTGTCTTTCCCACACTTAATTTTTGGGCATAATTTCAAATAAATTTAATAATTTATTTTTTTCACTGATTTTTACCACCGCCATTTTGTTGTGGGATGTTGAACTCGTACCAATTTTATCCATATATCACATTTAATTGTTGGACAAAATTCAGTATAAGCTGACCTGTAATTCCATAAAATAGTGTCATATTTCTGGAATGGCCAAAGCGAATGCCATCATATAATACATCTTTGAAAACCACAAGAAAAGATCTTTTTAAATATGTAATAATATACAGTGCGTGCTATTTAAAAAAACATAAGTTGTGTAGTTTTTGCAGTTTCTCTGTAATCTTTTATTTTTTATCTCATCACCAAAAGATTCACACATCAAGATCTACAACTTTTATATTTACACTTTTTTGTGTCTCAAAAAATAAAGGGTGAAAATGCATGTCAAAAGATTAAAAAAACACCCTGCAGATAGAATTAAATGAGTATTTTTAAATTTCAGTTCACCCGAGTAAAGATATTGAACTTGAGCTATTAAGTAATATGATAGAACCCAAAGATAGAGTGTTAGTCTTATGGAAGGAAACTTATGATCAACGGCGTCACATTTTAAGATCATCAGCGTTAACAGTCCAAGAATTATTTGATAGATATATTATTAGTTATTCTGTTAGATTTAAAATGTGCTGACAGCTTCTAAATAATTTGTGTTTTTTCCCACACCTCTATCCTTTTTCTTGTCATGAGGGAAGTCGTAATTTATATAGTTAGCATTTATTTACCCATGAACTATTACAAATTACTGTAAATTGATTCATAGTTTGTACAGTTAATGACTTACCTGTGAGTGTATTAAACTGAAGTGAATTGGTTTAGAATGCCAACTCATTTTTATACAAAGTTGAGGTTCTCTTTAACTAATATTTGTTATTTATCAGCAGATTACAGAAATACCCAAAAATATGCTACCCTGAAGCTTTAGGTCGAGAAATAGTAGGTTACATATATATACTATGGAGAGGCTTTTAACCATAATTAATTTTTTTCACTCTTTTCAGGGTTATCTTAAAGCTTGTACAAAACAACTCTACATAGCCTAAATAGTTCTGTTTGTTTTATGATCACGTAGGTATTCTATAAAGTAAATGAGTTTTTGTTTTTAGATTGAAAGTGACTTTAATTTGAAATACATGGAAAAATCTGATATAATCTATGCAAATTTTCCTGTAGTGGCAAATGCTATTCTGGCAGAAGCTAAAAATCGAAAGATAAATGCTGTTGATGAAAATAATATTGGTAAGCATACATTTTTAATGAAAATCATATCTAAATATCAGTTCAATAATATTTGACATGTTCTCCAAGATATGTAAATTGTAGAATTTTTTTATTTTCAGATCCCAATTTAAAAGCACTCCTAACGTTGCCATACCTTTTTGCTCCGATAACTTTAACAAATAAAAGAAAGAGGGGAAATTGGCGCCCTTCAAGAGCTGAGATAGCAGAGAGCTTTTTTCTTCATATTGAGGTATTTTTACTTTTTCACTATTCTAAAAAATAAAAAATTCGATACTTATATTATTGCATGGTCTGTTCTTTTTTACATTCTCAATTTTTACAGATCAAAACTGTGAAAGTCCTATTTATTTATTGGTTTGTACTTTTTTTTTGAGCTTTGGGTTGGAGGGGAAAATATAAATATTTGTAAAATTGTCAAGTTTGTAATTAATTTCTTATTTAATTATAACATTACTAAAAAGTAGAGTTAATCAGTAAACTTAAAAAGGCATCTAACCTGATATAATTGATATTTATTCCGTGTACTGGATTGCCACTCAAAAACCATTTAATTTTACCTCTGGTTGCAACTTACCTTTTAAGCAGTTTGATAATTTCCTAAAGTCTCTTAATTTTAACCAGAATTTACTCATTTGAATAACTATTATTTGTATTTTAGAACTTTGAGGAACTACATGAAAGGAAGCAAAGAAGGCTAGAAAAACTCGGTGAGTGCAACCTAACCCTCCAGCCATTCGGAGTAATTTGCGGATCACTAAAGGAGGTACAAAAATATCTAATTGTAATCAATGAAGTGTTTTATACATTTGACTCTATTTTAAGAGCAGTAGAAATATTGTTTAAAGTCTTTCATGCTTTGGATATAGAGTATCCACCAGAATCTTTACATTGTTGGCAGTTGCTTGAAGAGTCCGTATTTGGCTTAAAGGTTTCTCCTTTAAATTCTACTGTAACAGCCCTAATATCAGATTTAAAAAAATACATGGAATGCCTATAATTTTGTATTGTGTCAAATTATAAATATTCACATATAGAGGTCAGTGACAATGCCGACTTGTTCACTTTGTCATAAAGAATATAATAATAAAAAGTCTTTTGTGGTCCACTTGAAACTCATTCATAAATGTACCAAAACAAGTAAATTTAATTGTGCTGAGGCTAAGTGTAATAGAAGCTTCTCAAATCTCAATTCGTATTTGAAACATTTAGGTAATCATGTAGAAAAACCTGGAAAGTCATCAGGTGAAGATTTAAGTCAAAAACTAAATGAGAAGATACAGTCTCCCCTAATTCTTAATAATACCCCAAAAAGTGATAGTATTAATCATATTTGTTTCATATATCCTAATGATAAGGAAGCATTTATGCAATGTATAAAACAACAAATGGTGTCATTTTTCTGTAAATTATATTCTCAATGCACCTTGACCCGAAAAGATGCACAGTCTATACTAAATTATTTGATTGACTTTTTAAGCAAACCTTTAGAAATGTTAAAGGAAAATGTCCAGAAGTTAGTCAATTTTTATAACCTGCCAGATCATAACTTGAAAAACATAATGGAACTTTTTAATACATTTAGTGATATATTTCATGTTTATGGGAGTGAACATTTGCGATTTAAGTTTCTTAAAGAATCTGGATACTTTGTCACTCCACTGGAGCTCAAAATAGGGGAAAGGATAGAGGTTGTTCAGAACATTTCTTTAAAATCAGTTACTGCGCAGTATATTCCGCCAAATTTAGGATTAAAAAACTTTTTTGAGCTACCCAATATATTTGATGAAACAATGTCATGCATGCATAATTTACAGAAATGTAAATCTGGTGACCCTATTTCAAACATAATCCAGACTCAATTTTGGAAAAACAAACTTTCTCATCATAACTTAAATAAAAATACAATTCCTATATTATTATATTTTGATGACTATGAGATAGGCAATCCCTTAGGATCACACGCGGGAATACATAAGTTAGGTGCCATTTATTTTTCCATTAATACAATCCCCCCAATTTTTCAATCGCAGTTAGAAAACATATTTTTGGCAGTTTTATTTCATAGTGCTGATTTAAAAAAATATGGCCCGAAAGCAATTTTCTCAAAGTTAATAAATGATTTTAATCATATAGAGCAAAATGGTTTGAAGATAGTTGTGAATAATATAGAACACACTCTTTATTTTTCAGTGGCACTTATTTTGGGTGACAATTTGGGAATACATACTATGGGAGGGTTTACTGAATCTTTTTCAAGTAATTTCTGTTGTCGGTTTTGTAAATCTCCAAAGGCAGTGATGAGTTCTTTGTGTAAACAGGATTCCAGTGTCCTTAGAACTAAAGAAAATTACGCTGAGGATTTACAAATTTCTAATGTTTCTCTCACTGGTATAAAGATGCCTTGTTTGTGGAATAGTTTAAAATCGTTCCATATAACTGAAAACTATGTTGTAGATATCATGCATGATATTTTTGAAGGGGTAGGTACATTTATCATAATGAAACTGTTGCATCAATTTATATTAATTGATAATTTTTTTACTCTTGAAACTTTAAATTAAAACATTTTCGTTTTTGTCCCGAAATATCCAACAGACCACCATTGATATCTGAAGATAATTTGAGGAAGAAAAAAGTTAATATGTGTGCTTCAGAAATGAAGTGCTTTTTGCTTTATGTCGGTCTGATATTTGGTAGTTTTGTACCAATAGAAAATAAACATTGGAAACTGTACGTTTTACTGATAAAAGTTTTACATATTGTACTTGCAAAATCTGTCTCAAATATGAGTTGCCAACTTATGGATCATTATGTAGAACAACTTAATTATCTTTACTTACAATCATTCTCTGAAAATTTAAAACCAAAATTTCATCATTTGCTCCATTATGGATTTATTATGTCAAAAACAGGGCCCCTAGGTAACTACTCGTCTTTTCGATATGAAGCTAAACACCGAAAATCAAAATTGTCAGCAAATGTAGTAGCTTCAAGGAAAAATATTTCTAAATTTAAAGCACCAGTTGATACAAAGTCATAAGTATGTGAGTCAGATTGGATTTTTTAACAAAGTTGTTATTAATGCAAGTATTACTTTTGAGAAAAACAGTAGAGAGTTTACTGACTTAAAACAGTTGTTTGTACTGTCAGACATTACCATTAATGATGAAAAAGCTTTAACAATTGCAGATAGAGTGACGGTTCATAATACTTTTTATAAATCAGGCGATATTATTCTTGTGAACCACAAAATGAAACTGTTTGGGAAAATACATAAAATCATTCTTAATGACACTACCTCAGGAGTATTTTTTTATTTTTTAAAATGACTACTGTCTTTGATGAACATTTGATGGCATATGAGCTTGCTACCCAGTGTGCAGATCAAAATATTGTTCTTCAGTCCTCCCTATATTGTCATAAAGTTTTTTCAGTCATCCAGCATTACAACAAGACTTATGTTGTATGTGAATATTAATAATAATAATGTATTAAATACACAAGAATATCATAAATATTCATTAAAAAGATATTACCCAGTAAAAAAGCAACATTGCCAAAGGAATTATATTAATTATTTGACTTAAGAAGTTATGTTTGTTTTATAAGTTTTAATTGAAGACTTCTACAAAGAGAGCTTGGCTGACTTCCAGCCAATCAGTGACCACATCTAACTCGAATAACTGAATGTCGCGTAAAATCCCCTTCATGCCGCTTCCGCCCATAGTTATCAGACAATCTCTCTCTCTCTAGAAAACTTATCTGTAACTTCATTATATGTTAATATTTTATTTTATTGGCGTTATGTTTTATAGTACAAGATTTTAACTTGTAAGATTTTTTTGTTATGAAAGATTAGTAGTTAATGATTTTTAATTTAAAATCTGGATTCAGATGTAACATTTTTCAGGGTACATGTAGGTGAAATTTACTTTCACATGCTTAAAGGTGTTATAAATTTGAAACCTGTACAAGGTTGTAATTAAACAGTTTTATTTAAAAATGTTATCTTTTTCAGAGTTTTTTACAATGTAGATTTTTAGTTTATAATCTGTTATGTGTTGTATCTTAATCTGTTGACTCTTAGATTTAAAATTTTGTTTAATTAGCTACTATATTTAACACCCTGTATATTAATTAACAATACCTTTATCAAAACTTGATTTGATTTCTTACTAAGACATATAGTAACATAGCTTAAAATGTCAATACCTTTAAATTAGTTATAGAACAGTAGAATTGTTTTGTCTCGCACTAAATTTCTGATGCAGAATGCTGCCTACAGCATGGTACAGATAAACCTTATTTGTATATTTTATTTATTAGCGAAAAATAAATGTCAATGTTTTTAAAAAAATACAGCTTTTATTTAACCAATCCAAATTCCTATTCCTATACAATTAATTTTATAGCGGTAGTATGAACAGGGTATAAAACCTATAGAACTAGGCATGTACTGACTATATGATTATTCATATAATGGCTATGCAACTAGAATATACATATTAGTTTTATAGTGGTAATATGAACAGGGTATAAAACAAATACAACTAGGCATATAATAACTATATGATTATTCATATAATGGCTATGCAACTAGAATATACATACTGAAAGAAACTATATACCAAGTAAATAATGATCACATGACAATGCATATAATAAAAAGGTAACTAGTATATAGCCACTAAAAGAAAATATATACCAATTATTAGATAATTCATATGTGTTTATGCAACTAGAATATACCAATTAAAAACCTGTCTATAATGGTTATGGACCTTCTAACTCGCTACTACATAAATTACATATAGGTTATGAAACTTTAATAGGTTTGTATGTAACTAATTACATAAGTGGAATACAACGGAATTATAATGGGTAATTGAACGTAACTCAGCTTTCAAAAAACTCGGTTACATACCTGCAACAAACCAGTTTGCTTGTCACAAATAGTATATGAAGTTTCTATAAGCGTTATATAATTTTTATATAGTGGCTAATATCTCTTTTTTCAGTGAAAATTAAGTTTTAATTTGTGTTTTATTTTTCAAAAAGAGTGACATTTTTCCATAATGCGAAGGCTTAATTGTAAAGAAAGAGAAAATTGTACGAGGCTGTTAAATGACGGTTGGAGCCAGCAAGCTATTGCCGATGAATACAATGTTAGTCAAAGATATCAAGTATCTCATTATGAGAATACAGGCAGTCATATTTATAGACATAGGCCTAGCAATAGAACAATACTTTCGCCTAGAGCAGAACGAGCTTTAATTAGGGAATGCCATCAAAATCGCACAAAATGTGCACGAAAGCTGAATAATACTTTAGAGAGTATAACAAGAAAGCGAGTTTCCGACCGGACTGTCATTATTAGTATATCAGTATTACATTAAATATATGTTTTTATTTATTTAAATTAAACTTTGTTAGAAAAGAAGCAATTTAGAGTATATAAAATATGCAATATTATACCTAATCAGCAAAAGTCGTGTACCTTGTATTATCAAAAATTTAAAATCTTTTAGAGCTCGGAGGAGAGCAAAGTGTACGAGATAGCTGCGCCAGAATAGAGTTTCCAGAAATGCTTGGGCAACTGGCATATCCACGAATGGTCCAAATGTCTTTTCATCGATCAGACAAAATTTAATTTTATTCGTTCAGATGGAAGGATCTTAGTCTGAAGGCAACCAAACGAGAGAAGAAGACGCAGGAGAAAACATGGCGGCACAGGGGAGGTGGATTGACTGTTTGGGCATGTTCAATGGAAAAACTGAGCTATTTACTAGTGATGAAATAGTTGTACCTATAATTGCTCCTTTTGCCAGGGAATCCAGTGAACATATCCTTCGGATGAATTGGCTACCAAAATCTGCAGATCTCAATATAATTGAACACGTGTGGTTCGATTGAAGATGCTAGTTCGGTCCAGAGATAATCCTGACATTTTAGAAGAGCTGGCTCTTGCGATCACCGAGGAGTGGGAAAATATCTCTCAAAATTTTATAAGAAATCTTATAAACAGTATGCCTCGACGGTGTCAAGAGGTTATTAATGTCAGGTCAGGTCCAACAAAACACTAAAGTTCAAGGTCTATAAACCGTAATAGGATATGGTCATTGCTAAAGAGCTGCAATATTACTTTTTCATTTGATAGTGTTATTTAATTTACTTATAAGTAATTATTTAAAAAGAACAATCAAATTTCTATTTTTTTTTGTAAATTTACAATGATTTTTTTTAAATATATTTAGATCTGTAGACTACTTAAAAATGTTCCTGATAGAGCCTTTTAAATTACATTTTTAGTAAGTTTAAACTCGATTTTTAATACATTTAGATACATAACATTTATTTCCGTTTAAAACTTTCGCAGACAATTTAACTCATAAAGGTAACAAGGTATCCACCACGTTTAATTTTTTAGATACAGGATGGTTTTCATTTTTTATACACCTTGTTCATTTCGAGGGATATTTATATTTCATTTCTTATTATGTTATGGTACTTTTTGATTCCATAATAATTTTTAATATCTTAGATCATTTGAAAGTTATTAGCAAAATGTAAAATATACAGAGTGGTCATTTAAACTTGTCCGCATTTTAATCTGCTATACAATTTTCTTGTTTTCAAAGATAGCACAATGATCCATAAAATATAGGTAAGACTGTGTTTTTATTTTTAATATACCGCGTTATCCGTTATTCTAAAAAATTAAGCGAAATAAAGAAGCAAACCTGCATCATAACTGTGACAAATGTAATGTTTCTCCCTTTACAACATATCTCCTATGACAAATTTTCTACATTTCTTCGTTTAGTTTTTAATGAAAATGTTTCAAATTTGGTATATTTCAAATAAGAGAAAAGAGATCTTTCTACTGAAATTAAAATTTACAGGATGTCTTTGACAATTGACAGTGATAAAAGAAATAAATAAAAAAATACTTAGCAAAATAAGAAATTTGAGGTTGTAGTAAAAAGTTCTAGCATTTTAAAGATTTCGCAACCCAGAAAAGAAAGACATCCCGTAGATTTCAAGAAAACTTGTTTATTGACGTTAGTCTTATTATATAATGGGACAAATTTGATTTAAAAATATGTAGAAATGTTTGAGCTGGGTATATCAAAAAACTAAAAACATATTAATATTCGAACACCCTATATCTCGAACGCAAACCTGTGTTTAACATTTTCTCCTCCATATTTTTATAAATTAAATCATTTTTTAGAGTTTTGAATATATATACATTAATTATACCATGCATTCATTTCAACTGATTTGTAGCAAATTTGGCTCGATTTTCGGATCCACCCTGTAGAACTAGGATTTTTACACAGTGATACACTAATCTATGACTTACTCTATATCGGACTCACATATTTTCGTATTCGATTTTTATAGGAAGATTTTGGATTTAACAGTTCCCATTCAATTTAGAATTTTAAATGCAATACCTGTATTACAAATTCATTATCATGGTAATTCATAATTAAAAGAGCTATCAAAAAAAATCGCAAACCGTTTCGAGATAATACCTCAAAGATATTAAAAGTCACCTAACTTCTTAATAGCCTGCTTTAGTTTTCTGATATGAAACTCGAAATAGATAATTTGCTGTTCGGATAGTTTTCCTTAAAAAAAATTTTTTTTTCGAAATTTTGAAGTTTTTAGACACCGCGCATTGATTTTGTGTTACATATACTATAGACGCATTATTTTAACACATTTGTGTAAAAATAAAAGCTGATTTGCTTTTAAGTAATAAAGTTACACAGTAAAACACAAAATTAATCAAAATTTTACTAAATCAACTGATATCTCAAAATTTAGGGGAGAGGTCGGCAAAACCACCAAATTGTTTTTTGCATTTATTCTCTTAAACAATCGAGTAAAATGAATTAGAGTTTTATTAATTTTTTCAACGGTTGTTGCTAAGATGAAATTTTGTGAATAAATCACTATTTTGTTTCATCCCCCGGTATATCAAAACAGTTAAAGCTACAGAAGCCATTGGATCTTAGGGTTGATCCGAAAAGAAAGCACGTAATATCCTAAAAACCGCATTAAGATTTTTTGGTTCGTTTCACAAATATTTTACTTTTAATTTATAGAAAGATTTTACTTTATGCACTTGAGGTGGCCAGCAGTTTAGATTTCGTATAACTCTTAAACTTTTTAGTAAATCTGAAGCTTTTTTTAATGCATAACTAAGTCGTCTACGAGAAAGTTATATAATCTGTTTCGCAAGTAGCCCAACCGCAGTACTGCCTGGTATATTTTATAAAATTCCCTAATACACAGTGTGTCCAGTTTTCTTCATGCATGTATTGGGATCTTAAAAACCATAAGAGATAGAAGGACGGTTAAATGGGGAAAGTTTTAGACAATTTAGTTGTTTACTGAATGCCGTTAATTTGTCGGTTGCAGCTGATTTCGTATTTAAAATATCAAAAAAAAAACAAAATGGTGCGTTTCCTTAAATCGGCCATCAGTTTTTTGTTTCCAAAAATTTTTCAAATCTGCAAAAACATTCTAGTGAAAACTTTTTGAACAGAATTAGACTGTGTTATCAGATATTGATTCAGAGTTCTTTAAAACTTCAACTATATTTTTTCTTATAGGCGCCATATTGGATTTTTACATTTTTCGAGTCTACAATGATGTTTAACAAGTCTATATTTTTTGAATAAGAAGTGCAGAAAATATACAAAATAAATTTGATCCTGGTGGCCATGGAATTTCCATAACACGGCAAGCGATTGTCTGTTTATCAATTCTACGTCAGAGTCAATATGTAGTTATCTTTATAAGTTTAAAGAATCGAATTTTAGAAGCTCTACTAACAATGTGTCAAAAAAAAAAACTAAAAATAAGAACTTACAAAAGTAAAATAATCAAATCAATTTTAAATTTAAATCTTATCTTATTCAAAATGACGTCCATTTTTTCCCAAATATTTTCTACATTTAGCGAAAATCTTTCTTAATACCTATGCAATATATTGCCGATAATGATGGCTCTTCTCTAAAACTGCTCTAAATTTTCATAAAAAATAAATGGCCCAATAAATGCCCAAAAAGTGTAAATTATGACAATTAAAGACACCACAATTAGTAAATTTTGTTTCATGTGTCCAAACAATGTGCACTAATCAGTATACCAATTACAAAATTGTACCCTTCTCTGATAATCGCCTTCTTGAAGACCTTGGACAATAGCGGATTTGTAGGGACGAAATTTTCGTTCTTTTAGGACATATGAATTGTCGACTTTGGAATATTCAGTTCTCTGTCAGCTGCTGTGGTTGAATTACGTAGATTTTCTTTAAAAGGTCCTACAGTATTTTCGTTAAGTTTTTCTATTTATAGGCGTGCTCACGGGGTGGGTCGGGTAGGTCAGGGCCCACCCTAATGTTCCAAACAAAAATTAAATTTCTCCTTTCCAACAATAAATTTGCTATTATTATTAGTACATTCATTTGGCTCGCAGCTGTACAAATAACAATTGGATATAACCCGTTTAAAAATAAATAAATATCAATAAATAAATCTAAATAACAAGAATAACTTTTGTTATTTAGTTCTAGTTAGCCAGAAAGTGTTGACTTTCTCTAAATATCATACATCGTTGACCCGACTGCTGCTCGCGCCCGCCAAGTCTGCAGAATAAAGAATCGTTTTTTTGCGAGGTAACTATGGTTAGCGTCTATGGTGACGTCATAGTTTGTTTTGACTTTTGATATGTCGTTCCATTCTATTAAAAACTGACAGGTTTAAATGTTTTTGGATTTTTTTTTATATTAAATTCCTTTTAATTTATTTTTCTATTCTGCTAGAAGCTTCCAGCATGATGATTTAAATATGTATTAATACATTCCATTATTTTTCCTTTAGTTCATTATATGATAATGATAAACAAAACAATAATAAACAAAACACAAACAAAGATAGATTAATTCCCCTATAAACTTTATTTTATGAAATTAATTTAAAAAAATAATAGGAAATCTGCAAATAAGCAAAGATGAGGATGAAATGTGATATTACTTACTGACATTTGACATTCTCAGTTATTTTCTTTCTCCATCTTTTTAGTTACAATTAAATAAGGATAGTTATCACTTACCAAGTAATCATCTATTGATGCTAGTTAGATAGTATGGTACGTCAAACTTCATTAATGACGCCGTGGTTAGACGGTGATTAACAAGAAAACAAGGTTAGTGGTAACCAGAAGTAAATATTTTGATATGGTTGATAATGATTAAGAGACGTATGACGTTGAGGCTTGAAATTGGAATTGGGAAAACATTACTTTTATGAAAAATCATAGTAAAAATATGGCTGATATTTTCAGCTTTGCACGGATATAAGACACTTCGAGGTTTTAAAGGTGTGTCGAAATAAAGAGCGGATTCAAAGCAGTCTCAAGGAAGGGAAGGGTTACTAAAAAATATTACTATTAGGAATTTCTAGAAAAATTATTCTGCCATTGCAAACTTGAGGCCTAAAAAAAGGCCCACAGTATTTGATACTACATATATAAAGTTGACTCGAGTTTAAATAGAACTCATGCCATTGTAGGCGTCCGAAGCGTGGTAATTAAACCAAAGCTTATTATGTTTTTGTGTATATAAGCTGTGATTAAACCTTGTGATTTTGTAATTCTGACCTGGTGTAATAAGGTTTTCAGAAGTGAATAAAAACTAAGCTACTATTTTTTTGAAAAATAAAATCATAAACTATTTGATAATTTGTTGTTGAAAAATCAACATGGATTTGAAAACAAAAAGAAGGGCATTAAAGTTAATAATTTCTATCCTTTTTTGGATTCACTTATATTTGGGGTTGATGAGCGTTTTAACCAGGAAACGATCAACTTAATTTTAATTATCGGTGAAATACTAAATTTAAACTGTAACGTTGATGCGACTTTACAATCTTGGAAACAAAATTTAAGATAAAACAAATTGATCTGATGGCAGAATATTATTAAATTTGATGACTCTGCGCCGCCGCAGTAGGTCTTTGAATTGCCGCGTGTCAAGGTCGGAGATTAAAACACGATACCAAATGCATAGTTCTAAATTGTGCGTTATTTGAAATAGTTTTTTTGATAAATAATTGACTAAAACTGTATTTGTATAAGTTATTTGTTGGTATATTGTTGCGATGACATACGAAAGTGATCAATAACATCTGCAAAGCCTCTGGGATCAACTTTGGAAAGAAGAAGCAGAAAAACAGGAAGCAGGCGAAATCGACCAGCCGTGTACCTCAAATGAGCCAAAAAACTAAGACTAGAACTAGAACTAAGAACTAAGTGGGTAGTACACAAAATCAGAGAAAATTTGGGTAAAACTTCTCGCCAAAATATAGTCACCCAACTGCCTGGTGTAAAAGGTAATGCTAAACAGGATAGAACAATATTAGACTGTTGGAAACTTTTTTTTTCTGACGAAATAATTGAACATATTACAGATTGTACAAACAAACAACTTGATATAATGAGACTATCGTATGTCAATAAGAAGCATTGTCTGTCCACTGATTATGTCGAAATTAACGCATTTTTAGGTCTTCTATATTTAGCAGGCATAAAAAGAGCTCAACATCTTAATACATCGGAACTGTGGAACACGGACGGAACGGCTCCAGGATATTTCGCAGCCACAATGTCACAGCATCGTTTTCATACTTTAGTGCAAGCTATTAGATTTGATCACAAAGACACGCGTGCGGAAAGAATTAAGACAGATAATCTTGCTTCTGTGCGATCCATACTGGATCTTTTTACTGAAAAATGTGTGCAACACTACAGTATCGGTGCATATGTAACGATAGATGAGATGCTTGAAGCATTCAGGGGACGATGTAAGTTTTGACAGTATATAGCTAATAAGCCTGCCAAATATGGCATAAAAATTTACGCTGCTGTGGATGCCAGCATGTTTTATACACATAATATCGAAGTTTACGCCGGCAAACAACTCCCGGGTCTTTATCAAGTAAGCAATGATGCCCATAGTGTAGTAAAATGCCTTATAAAACATTGCAGTGGTACTGGCAGGAATATAACTATTGACAATTATTTTACTTCTTTGCCATTGGCCAGTGATTTACTTCACAACCACCGTCTAACTTTGGTAGGAACATTGCGCAAAAACAAACGGGAAATACCCCCAATTTTTTTAGATACGAAAATACGACGTGAATGTAGCAGTATGTTTGTTTGGGGGATAGATTCTAATAAATCGATGCTAACTTCATATGTTCCTAAATAGAATAAAAACGTGTTGATGCTCTCAACGTTCCATGCAGATGATGACATCGATCCAGCAAGTGGTGAACATATGAAACCTTCTGTTGTCACTTTTTATAATCTTACTAAAGGAGCAGTTGATGTTGTGGACAGAATGAAAGCCGAATACTCTGTTACAAGAGTGAGCAACAGATGGCCGCTTACTATATTTTGCACCTTGCTGAATATTGCCGGAATTAATTCGCAGATCATTTTTGTTAGTAACACTAATTCAAAGATCTTACGAAGGCATTATCTAACAGAATTAGCTAAGCAGCTTTCAAAACCCCACATTTTACGTCGATCCAGCCTAACAAATTTGTCAATTCCTCTTCGTCAAAAATAAAGAATGTCTTAGGAGATCAAGAATCTGTGCTTCCTCCAACTAAACAACAACAGATAGGCGAAAAACCACGATGTTCCTTTTGTCCGAAAAAAAAAATAGATATACAAAATACCTATGTGAAGAATGTTCGAAACCGATCTGCAGTGAGCATACAGCCAAAACTGTTCTGACCTGTACAGTGTACTTCAACAGAGATGAAGATTCTTAAATTTTGTTGTTATAAATATCGTTTGTAGTTTTTATCCTGTATTGATGTTGATTCTTTTCAAAAACTGTAAAAAATGTAATAAAGATTTTAAAATGTCATCCTGTTATATTATTTACATTCAAAAGATTTAATATTTTGTTAAAATAAATAAAAATACTATTACTATAATAATAATAATAATAATTATAATAATAGATATTAAAAATTGTAAAATATGGTGACAAACAACACTATAGTAAATAAAAATATATAGTAATCCATATTTAAGAAAAAATGTAAATAGCATAGCGAAAATTGTTAAAAACATCTTTGTTAGGCAAAATCTAACACGATACCAATGGCTTGGATTTAAGAGATGATACCAATCGCGGGTTAAAAATATTTTCCGTAATTCCTGTACTTAACTAGTTGTTCCTGTGAGCGATCGTGTTCGAAAATGACTCAAATTAAATCCAAATTCAGAAATACCATGTCACAGAAGCGATTGGATTCTTTTTTTATATGTAGAGCAAGAAAAAACAAATAATCCAAATCACTAATTAATTATTGATGAATTTAAAAACCTTATATATATGGCAGTCGAAGACTAAGGCTATAAACGAGTTTCCTCATATTATTTTTGTTAAGTTTTTTTTGTGTATGAAAATAAAATGTTTATAGTTCACCGCAATTCTATTCAATAATAATTTTCCTTACACATACATACGCACCTATACAAACATACATTCACACACACATACCCACACTTGGCCCACTCTAATAAAAAGGTCTGAGCACGATGATACTTCTATTCCTTGGGAACATGGTGTTTCAAAACTTCTAAAATTAAAAAAATAATTGCAAGCTTCTGTAAATATCTCCTACTCGTACTTTCAGGAAACTGTTGAAGGTATTGGTGGGATGCTATATTATCATTCCTGCTGTTCCGCAAATAAAGTTCTAGCATATCGAACTTTTACTCGTTCGAATAATTAAGGGCCATCCCAAGTAGCACATATTAGCTGAGCTTTTTTGCTTAACAGTTAGCCATAAAAGACACATAAAAAACCAGAGATTTGTCAGATTTTGTCAAATATTTCCTGGTTTGTTCTCCAGCGATGAAAGCGCGCTTCAAATAAGATTTTTTGGCTCCAAAAGTAGCAGTTTTTAGTGGGGTAATTAAACCTCCAACTTTTTTTTGTATACTTTTTTTTGTATTATTGGATGGTAAAAAGTTGCCACAACGTAACCCGATATATTCTAGTAAGTATTGAAGTTAAATTATAGTACGAAGAGCTATTCAAAAAGCCAAAATATGACATTTTTAATCAATAGAAATTGAGGTCAGAATATGGTCAATAAGTGGACTTTTTTCCCAAATGCCAACCAAACACATTTTAGCAAGTATTTAAGTTTTATTATAGTAATAATAGCTATATAAGAATGCCAAATTATGACATTTTAAGACAACAAAAATTGAGAGGAAAAAATATGGCTTTTATTATCATATTTTTGTTTCAAAATTATACTAAAATTCGGCAGCTTTATTTCGCTTATTTTTGCTATAATATTGCTAAAATATGTCCCTTTTTCAAATTTACGTTTATAACCTATAAAACTATACTTAAACCAAACTGAAGATTTATTTAGAAAAACGAAATATAAATTATTATTTACCATATAAAATGTCTAATAAAAAGTTTAAATATTCCACCACATATTATTGAGAAAGAAAACGCTGACTTGGGGTAATCGTAGTTTAAGTTGGTTTCGCTGGCTCCTGGGTCTTAAATTAGCCTTTTTTTAGCGAGTACTAAAGGCAAACCAAGTAGGCATTTTTATGGGCAAAATTTTAGTTAATGTGGCTGCATTTTGGCTACATTTGAAAATTATTGCCATTTGATAAATATTTGCTTGCAAAGTGTCCAATTTCAAGGAATATTTTCTTAAAATAGCCCAAAACTTTTTATGATCCGCCATGATTGAAATTAAAATAAAACTAATTTCCAAGCAGCCATTGCTTGACCACTTTAAAAAAAACATCTTTTTTCTACCTATAAAAATGTATTTCATACATGTTTTTACGTTATGTAATAGAACTGTTATTTTGGCTAGCAATTTTAGCTAACTAGTCAGGGATATTAGCCAATATGACAACATTTTAGCCCATATATGATACTTGGGATTGTAATAATGAGCTATATTAACACTATTGCACTACAATGTTAAATTGTACTTTGACTATAGCACAGGGCCAGAAAAGATAAAGAGCTCTCTAAATTTTATGTTATCTGTATCTTAAATAAAAATTGCAATAAATATTGTCGTTTTCTTATATACATGCCTCTGCACATTTCGGAATAATTTCTTCTCATCAAGTTGACATATTTGTTCAATTTACAGTTATATATTTTTATTCGGCTACGAAAAAGCCAACACAGATTTTTGTTTGTCACACTAAACGCAACAAATAATTTGAACACATTTACAAATAACTTTATAGATAGCTGCAAGTAATTTTTTTCGCTTTTAGGTTACATGTCAAACAAACTGACACATTTTAAAATCTTATAATCAATTATTTGCTATTATTTAATGTTTCTGCCTTACGTTCGGAGCACTGGTGAATCTCGACAGATAGAATACATTTGTATAACTGCTATAAATCTATAAAAACTTAAGGTATATGATAAATTGTTATGTTTTCTTAAATAATATTGTTAATAATATGTATCCAAACATTCCATAGGCACACTAATCTATATGTTGAGATATGTAATTATATTAAACTAGCTGGTCCAGCAGACCATGTTCTACCTTCTCCGCTAGATGGCGCGATAAGTTTCCAGTTGAATAATAAAAAAAATGACATCGTCCAGAAATGTTATTGAAGAAAAACATATTGGTTTTATAGGAAAAATTTGCAATAAAACAATACAAAAAAAATAGTGTTGAAAGGTCTCGGTATAAATTGGTGTAACTCTCTCACGAACTGAAAAATCTGGCTTAGCATTTTAAATATATAGAAGATAGATATTTGCGTCAATCAATTTAAAGTTAGGGGTCTTGTTGAGAGTAAGTATTTCAAATTTTAGTACTGATTAAAAAAATAAAAACTTGCCAAATTTCCTACAATTTAGAAAACATTGCAATGCAAAAACCTCTTAATATAGAATTCGCAAAAAAGAAGACTTACAGTGTTCCCAAACAGCTTTACATTTCTTGAGTTCTGATGTAAATATTTTAAACTTTACTGCCTTCAGCACTTAACCTGGTGATAAACCGGTATCGATTTACTTACTGCCTCTACATTGCCAGTGATTGAGCGTTTTTTTTAAGTCTTTTCTGTTATGGCTTCAAAAATAACGCCTTCTGCACCTAACCTAGTGCTAAGCCAGTACCGATTTACTCAGTCTGTTCCTTGCCTCTGTGCTGCCAGCTCCTCTGGCAGCCTTTGTACTATACGGGTTTTTTATGTTACGGCTTTAATGATGACGCCTTCGGAACCGAACCTAGGGCTAACCCTTTATTGTTTCACCTTGTGTTTCGCTTGGCAACATTACTTTTTCAATTAGAGTTAATGGCCGACTAATCATAAAATGTCATGTCATTTAATTTTCCGTTTGAGAATTTTTTAGATGGATAACCAATATATTTTTTTGATACATTTTTAACATCAGTTCTATAAAAACTTAACGTAAAAAACAAAATATTATATAACAATATACTCTATTTGTCTATTCTCTATGCAATTTTAAAATAATTAAAGTAACGACGAAGGTTTATAAACAAATAGCGCTTACAAAGGTATTAACTATTTGTCATGCCGCAAATTTTTTTGCTGAAATGTGTTTATTTTAAGACAAGCTCTACAGTGAATCTCAAAAAAGTGAGGACATTAAAAATACCTAATCTTTACAAGAGCCAATGTTAGATATTTTTCTTCAGTTGCGAAAAAGCCAAAAAAAGATTTTTGTTTGTCATTCTAAATGAAACAAATAATCTGAATATATTTAAAAATACCTTATTCTTATCATACCAATTTCGTCGCTTTTGATAATAACTGCATCAACTCTCCAAATACAGAAACCCCAAGGAAGTAGGAAATGAACGAACTGTATTAATTATATTATACTATATAATTATGCCATGAGCACTGGCAGATTTCAATTTTGGAGAAAGTAAAAAATTTACAATGGTTGGAAGCATCATTTGTCATAATTGGAAATAAAAGATTTAGTAAACTTGAAACAAACGTATCTTCCTTTCTTCAAGATTTAATTGGTATTATTTTTTTGTGAGATTACACAGCTCAACTGGTCATCAATAAAAATGTACATTAAAAAATTAATTATTCTAAATTGATTATATTCTAAACGGGGTATACCAGCTTAAACTTTAGAGATTTCAAAAAATATTGTACATCATAGTTATATAGTTTTCACTGAAGCGTTAAAATTTACTAAATCTTAGGAATTATTTATGTCTCACCCGGTATAGTAATATACACAAGAACTGTGCTGAAAGAGGCAGTGTATTCTTTTCTAACGATTTTAATTTTTACTTTTCTCTTTCAAACAAATTGCAACTTATGTTAAATTTCTCGTCTTTAATGGTAAAGGTATCAAACCTGGTATTTTTATAATCAAGAAGATGCCGACTTATTTAAATAATATTATACAGATTGTCCCATTTAAAATAACAAAGACGACGCTCATTATTTTATTTTCCAGTTGGCATTTGTTTGTTTCTTTGTGACGGTTCAAAGTAAACCAATAAAGTATATACTATATTTTATGATACCTCTAAAAGTTAAGCTGGCGTATACCATGCTTAAAATATAATCACACCCTGAACGAGCAAAACACTATATATTTATATTTTTTCTTTATTGTTACGCCAAGAATATATGATAACCCAAGAGCAACTAAAAACCAAATTTTAACTTAAGTGCTGTAAAAGCTTCTACTAACTAAAGGCATCCTTAAAAACTGTTTATAAACATTTTTCCCTTACTTTGCAGTATTCTGAGTGCTTTGATAATTTAACGGAGAATCAACCATGTAAAAACACAGCATCATGAATTTTTAATTTGTTCAAAGTGGTCTGACAAAGTTTCACTTCTTTTTATAAAATAAAATGAGAAGATTCATGAATTGTAAAAGTATTACTTCATATTATAGGGTATTTTTGATTTAGAGTTTACATTTTTAAGCAATTTTATGATTGAGAAATTTATCAGATGTAGAAAGAATTATTTTTGAAGCAGTGGCAGCGTCATATTATAATTAAAAAAAGATTAACCAAAAAATTACAAAAGAAATTTACCAACGCAATTCTTCAAATTGAAGAATAGACACTGCAATTTTTGAAAAAAATCACAAACTTCATAAAGCAATTTTGTCACGCCACAGAAATATATTTTGGTTCCACATGTAATTTTGAATGGCTTTGTCATCAGTGCTGTTTTATCCACTAAGCTCTGTAAGCGACCGCTTGGGGTCCCCACCCACTCCACGTGGGTACTAATTTTTAACCTCGTTCCTTTCTCCTAAATTGTAAATAAAAGCCTCTAAAGTTAGGATGTAATAAAAGTATTATTGTATTTGCAAAAGAAAAACCTAAAACAAACATTTGATCATTGCTTGAATCTTTAGCATTAATTCTATTGCCTAAATCCGAAAGTGTACACCTAGAGGAATAATTTAAGGCTAGTTTACACCTTACATGGTGTGAACATTGTTCTCATTCTCTTTGCATCCAAAACGAATAGGAAAAGTGAACAGTAAATAAACATGGAAGCAGTGGACCGCCACTAAAAAACAAAACTGGTTTTTCAGTTTTATTGAAGGGTGTGCCCACCAAGTTGGTGTATTTAATAGTATAATAATAATTATTATACTTGCTTATTCTATTTTGTGCTACTGTGCTTAAAGTTGCAGAATATCTCTGGAATGATATATACATCCATACATTTTTAGAAATATATCGAAATCACGATTGCATTTGGAATAATAAGTCTGATAATTACCATTTCATCCGTGAGGTATATAAATACATGTATGAAATTAGAACAATGGGTACACACTTAGGCAATGAAGAATTTTCTGTTAACTTAGGCATTCTGTTAAATCATAATTTGACAAAAGTAACTTAAAACTGAATAAAAGTAACAATAAACTAACAAGTTTTTCTTTTTCTTTTTGGATTGCCTATAGTTTCCTCTAAGATCTTTTTTTAGAACCATCTGCAGTCAGCATTAACAAATTTGAATTGCACTTTTAAATTTGATAATTCTTCACTGGTTCAGCCTCCACATTTGGGTAACATATTTATGCTAACATCGGCAGGTTGAACTTTTTTATGTCCATCAACTTCCGAAAATAGAGTAAAAGGGTTTAAACTGCTTTCCAAAACAAAATTCAAAACGGTTAATTCTAAACCATTAAACGCTGTCAAGAAAATTAACTTTTTCGTTAACAGTGTTATTTAGTTTTGTATATAAATGAATTTTGACCTGAAGATCCTCAATATTATACAAAAAATGCTCCATACTTAAATAGGAACTATTTTAATGATGATTAATGATTTCTGTATATTGGTCTGGAATGAAATTTTTTTTTTAATTATTTTTTCAGTTCGGCCGAAGTCTCGATGGGAGACCTGGGGTGCGATTTTGCACTTATCATTTCGTTAGTTAACGAAAATTTTCTCCATTCGGAGAGCTGTTCGGCATGACAATCGGATTTTCCGATCCTGGTTCATTAAAAACCAACCTATTACTAAAGCCGCCATTTTCCGAATCTGTCAGTTCTTGAGTTTTTGATAATATCTAAATTTACTGCCTTGGAGTCTAATTTCGTAAGATAAAAAATAGTTTTGATTACTTGAAAGCTAAGCCATGATATATTAGCATATACATCATCATACCGTAAGTAATCAACAGATGCTAAAATATTCAAGAAAATCATGAAAACATGGAACCTCCAAATAGGCAGCGAAAATACGAAACTCGTAAGAAAATCCTTCAAATTAAACAAGGTAAGCTAATCTGTTTAAAAAATATTATCTATGTCATATTATTACTAAACCTGTATATTTACGCTATCCTCAAAATGTACTTCTTTTGAAGAAATATTTAACAAAGTTGTGAATATTCTGTTTAAATAATTATATTATTTACTATATGGTGCACAATTCTATATTACGTATTTTATTTAAAAAAAAAGGGGGACCTATGTTAATATCTATTCTAATCCAGCACAGCGGCTGTTATGCAACCACATAAACATCAAACATCTATCGATCTGCTTTTGAAACGGGGTGCGCCTTCCACAGAAAAATAATATAATAATATAGGCGAAATGCGTTCATTGGAAGAACAAAGCGTTTTAAACTTAGAGTAAAAATAAAAATCTTATTCTCGGTTGTAAATGCCCGTTGTTACTGGGGAATGGCCCTCCCTATTTGAGGAATACGGCAGTATTTTATTTAATTTTGGTCTCTCGTAACCTAACCTAACTTTTTAGTAAACAGTAAACAAGAAAGTGGAACAGCTGATGGATCACTTGCGGAAACATAACAGTGGTTTAATAATGTTGTATTTAAGTATTGCAAAATTGAACACAAATTCCAGTAACTAGGAACCAATTTAAGAATAATATTTTTTATTGATGGAAAGACTAAAGAAGCAATAAGGGCAGTTGAATCTAGATTATCATAATGGTGATACCTGAGACTGTTGCAGGTAGGTTTAACAAATAGAATGTACTTGCTTAAATTATATTTGCCTATGTCGAGGTCTATGTATAACTTGTAAACAAAAGTATTCCTTAACAGGTATTATCAAAGAAAATTTATAGCGTAACCTATTATTTTCTTAGGTATTATATATTATATATTATTTTCTTAGGTAATATATATATTAGAGAAGGGAAATAATTACTTATACTTACACACAGTATGTGGTGTATGGCACATTTATTGATTATATCAATATTTTTACAACTTTTGCAGAATATGACACTAAAAAGAAGGGAATGATACAAGAAATGATGTCCAGTATTTTCATTTAACTTTCACATACTTAGTCAATATAAGGAAGAACAATCACCGAAGCACAATTACAAATTCCTCGATAAACTGTTTTGTTGATTCAAATTTGAACTCGACCATTTTGATTGTAGAAGATATATACCTGTGTAAGTATTAATTGTGATTATTTTATTTTTTTTTATAAAGAAACTTACTATAATATTAGACTTAGACAGGTTAGGCTACTATAATTCATAAGCTTATGTTTAGCAAAGTCTACTGCAAAACATACCTATGTTTTCGTTATAGCAAATCATCAGTTCCCAGTATCAAACAGAATTTAACACTTGAAACCTTGTTTAATTTGACTAATGGTTTTTGCACTGATATTCTGTCGGAAAACAGCAGCAAGATAATGCATAGAAACTCAACTGAAGAATGGTGCACTTATTTTTTTATTATGTCATTCATTAAACTTTGTGCTAGACACCTCGTTATGTTTTATATGTTTGTCTAATTTTATACAGTGTGACTTAAATAAGTTTGAAGTGTGTGTTTTCCTTAGGTTTTGCTAATTGCCATTTTTAATGTGTATTTTTAAATTAGTCTTTTGTTCAAATCAATCAATCGCTTTTGAAGTTTCACATCACAATAAAAATATTCTATTTAAAAAATTAACTTTTATATGTCTTAATAAGTTCATTATGTTTAATGGAATTTATTTATTTATTCTTATGTAAAATTGTACAGGGTGCCTGGTTATATTTTAAAGGGTAGGCTAGAGGCCTTATTCTATGGGTTATCAAAAAACTTTAAATGCAAATGTTTTTGGGTTTGAATGGAATCATCATTCTTGCCGATTATAAATATACTAGGTTTAAACTTTAATCTCTAAAGATAACAGAGAAATTTTAGAAAAACCCTGCCATAAGAGGAAATGTGTAAAAGAGAGATGGAGAAAGCTCCAATATAGTGGAGTCAGTGGGAATACATTGCTTCCTATGATAGGGTTTTTCTTAAATTTCTTGATTGTCTTTAGAGATAAAGGTCTTAAACCTAGAGAATGTTTGAGATGTATCTATTATACAGGGTGTGCGTTTTAAAATAAGGAGTCGATGCCTATTTGCTAAATTTCTGATTACCTTTTGTTTGTTTTTCTTGTAAATTGCCCAAACCTAAACATTTTTATATTTAAAGTTTTTTGATAACTTATAATAAAGTCTGTAGGGTACCATTTAAAATATAACCAGACATCCTGTACATAAAATCTGTATAAAATATCAGATGTGTTAAAAATTAAAAATAAAACTACATAGATATACATAAAGGAGCAAAAGTGAACCAAACTTAATTTTAGAGAAAAAATTATACATCATATACATTATATCTATATCATGAAGAAATTTTATTTTTTGTAAGTTAAGTTTACTGTGTTTACCATTTTTAACCAGAAGAGGTTATTTCAAATCCAATATTATGTAATTCTGGGTTACTTTGTTAGTTACTGGAAGATATTAGGGTGCTAAAAGTACATTTTGTAAAGATATATTAAATATTTATGCAGGATGTCTTAAAAATGTGGTATAATGTGCAGCTGTTGTTTTTTTATTATGGACTCTTTTGTTTTATTAAAGAATAAGACATCTGGTTTATATGTAATTTGGTAAACTGAAGTTTAATACCTTAAAAAAGACCATACATAGAAATAAAAAAGGAATTTGTAATTTGTTTTGTTTAAATTTTATTTTTTAAACTTCAATTTACTTGAAACATCTGTATCTTCCCTGTTTTAATCATATCAAATAAAGTATAACTGATTAAAGTCTAGGAAAATTAAGATTACTCAAAGTGAAAACTGTATTTTGTAACAAGAAACATTTTTTTCTCGATTTTTTCTTCAGAATAACTTTTTTTTTATAAATTCAATTCTGTCTCTATTTTGTAAGATTTGGAGGTGTTCGTGGTATCTATTGTTCAGAAAGTCAAGAACTACAACATATATAAAATTTAGGGAATTTCCCTCAAGCTAGTTTTATAAGATTTATGTGTAGTCCTAGTAGCCACGTCGCAATTCTCCCATTCTTACAGGCTTTGTTCAGTATAATTTTTAGAATACCACTAGATTGTGACGTATAAATGACGAACTTAAACATGAAAATTTTTGGACAATATTCAGGTTTCAACTGTCTAGCAGGCGACTAACTAAGGAAGGCATAGGGGAGGCCATGTCTTATTTTTGGGATATTGCATGGGCGCCCGCAGAACCATAACTAATGAAAAAAAAACAAAAAAGGTCATGCATAGTCCATTTGGTATATAAATGTAATTTATATATGTAATATACAATATTTACATTTTCCAGGGGAGGCATTTTGGTGAAAACGCCCTTTTTATGAAGAAAGTTTTTTGGTATTCGGGTGTGGATTATCCTGGGTAGAAAAGAACAATATAATATTTCGTTTTGTAATAGCCATTGTGGTGTATAAACATTTTGAGAAAATGACAAGGACTTAGATAATACTCTGTGTAACAGATTTCTTGTGGCCTTTTGCATTTTCGAAGTGATAAATCCAAGATATAGTACTAGGCATTATAGAAAACCACAACTCAATATATAAATTCTGGTTGAAAATTAGTAAACTTGAATTTTGTCCACAAATTTGCATGTATAACTGCATCTGTCAAGTAGTTTACTATAGGACATCAGTACCTAAAATTAATTAATTAATGTAGTTATGGTTATATTTAATAAAAAAAAATTGGGTGGAAGTACTATACATGCTGTTGGTTAGAAACAAAAGTTTAAAAAGCCATATTTATAGGGATATTCTTATTTTCTTAAGAAGAATATGAGTATTGCATTTAATTTTTGACTAAAATTGGAAATATACCTATTTTATCAATAAGTTTTTTAATAGCATATTATTTCATTTAAAATATCCTCCTTTTGCAGCTGATTTTTCAAAAACAATTTTTTTACAGTACTTTTTCTTCTTTTTAGGTATTTCAAGTCACAGTGTGAGTCATTTGGACCTTTCGTAAAAGAAAATGATGTGGACTTACATATCACCAGAATTCAGCAGCAATTGAACTAATTTCAGCTTGTAACAACTTTTTTATTTATGACTACACTTTAATCTAGAAAAATAATTATATTTAGGCATTTTATAAATACAGATTTACAGGGATATAGAGAGTTAGAGATTGATACCACTATGAAATTAGTTACGGGTAGTATTATATATGAATCTTTAAACATATTTCCAAAAGTTAAGGTATGAAAGTGGAAATATTTATTTTTCAGTTCCAGCTGTTTTTTTTGGTAGTTATGTAAACTCTCCAAACGGCGATTTTTAGTTTTTAAACGATAAAATTACTCTGTTAGGTATAGCATCAACTGTGCAGTAATTTTATTATTTTTAATGCAATGAAAAAAAATGTAAAGTAAATTTTCTCCTTCCCAATCATATGGTAATTCTCAGTATCTTTGAAATATATAGAGAGTGACAAAATATATATTTTTATTAAATGAATACCCTGTCTATTTTTTACACCTATGAAAAGCTAAAAAGATCTTCCCAAAAAACTTTGTACCAAATTTTCTGATGTACCTACCTATGATATTTAAGAAACTAAAATTAATACCTGCCTACAAATGGCCATATTATTTTTGAATATATAAATTTCAGTCGTAGCTGTTACAAATAGAGTATTTCTTAAAAGGGTTTCTTTATACAGAGCATTCCATGTAAAAAATTACACTGTATGTAATATTTTTTAGTACGAGAAATAATAAAAATATTAGAGAGGGATCACTTTAAATGGCAATCAATTTCCCTCGTACAGATTGTCACTACAATTTACCGCATATTCAAATAATTTATTAGGCTGTCATTTAGTTTTGTTATACAAGATTCGGACTAAAATTTTACCAGTTTGTCTCTATTTCTCACTTGAGTTTTATACAATTTGAATTCATTAGGTCGCCATTTTGTTTCGCCATATTCGATTTTTACCAAAATGTTTCCATTCCGTTGAAAACTTAAATTCAACTGGATAAGTAGTTTTTATGCTATGCTGCCTACAGACAGACTGATGGAAGTGGGAAAACATGGGGCCCAAGCACCCTAAAATGCAAAGTTCTACGAAAATGTCAAAGGGTTAATTTTTCATTTTGTACTCTCGTAAACTGGTCTAAATGCTGGTGGTTGCCCTTCTTCAATAAGGGCTTGTATTTATTTTAAACTTTATAATTAAATGGTAAAGTATTAAATTTTATTTTTCTAATGATTTAATAAATCCTATTAGGCATTTTAATAATTTTAACACAGAATAAGCATGTAACTTATTTTATTTAAACCATATTACCATTTTATTAAAAATCGTCTTAAACAATACATATTGGAAAGTTATTATAAAAACATATTTTTATTACCAATTCATTAGATAAATATAGAAAACAAATGTATTAGAAATTAAAGTAGGAAATTTCATTTTGGAAAAAAATTTAATTCAGAATAAATATAACAAAATTTTGACTAGTACATCTAAAACTAGTCCACTCTAATAAAGATATTTATGCATTTATCACTACAGTACATTGAATTTGTAGACATTAAAGAAAAAAAACTTAAACTCTATCTCAAGATATGGCTTACTAAAGGATTCAACAATTGTCTGTTAAATTTATTAGATTTTAATTTAATGTTGATTCTTTAATAATGGTTTGCTTAGTGTCCTATTTATTTAAAAAGGTGTTATGTATCTTAAAATAGTTATTTCCTACCTAGAAATACCTGACAGTGCCTTTAAGAATATCATATTCTCTAATGTCTCTAAAATATCTGGAAATACCTCCAACAAGTGCAAAAATATTATATTACGCTTTTATAATAAGGTATAATAACATGAAAATCTGTTCTGGAAAAGCACAATATAATATCCACTAAAATGTTCACCTTTTTTCACTGCACTCACATGTAGCGATTAATTAAAGTCAAATTTAGGTCTCTTGAAATCACCACTTATTTGTTAACGTCTGTTTTATTAGAATATTAGTAGGTAATAGGTACAATAATTATTCGATCACCAATTGATGCCAGCAATGCTGCTGTATCTTCCCTTTTAGAAGTGTAACAAACAAAGTATTAAGGATCTCCAGGCAGACCTTAGAAGCCTCAGATTTTTAATTCTTCATCACCTTTTAATTATTTTCAAAATAATAAAGTATACTTAATTAAGCCAAACAAACTCGTTGTGTTTTGCTCAACGTCAACAAAATAATTTTAAGGTTAACAGTAACTGTCAAATCGTAATGAGAAACTGGCCTACTTGACGTCAAAAAATACATGCAATTTTCCATTTAAGAAATGGATGCTACTTCCAACCTTTGTCAGTTGTTTCGCTAAATCACGTGATTTAGCGATTCGTTAACTAACGAAATGATAAGTGCAAAATCGCATCCCAGGTAGCTGTGTTCAATCTTGAGAAAATTTGTGATCGATTAATTAAAAATATATTAAGTATTAAATATTAATAAAGGCAAAGAATAAAAAAAATGTTTTCGCCTCCACACGAATGCGACCACATTATTAAATGTACAATTTCTGGGTGCTCCTCTTGAAGTAATTTACTGGATTGTAGTAGGCAACAAAATATTGACATATTTTGACCTAGGACAAAAAAAATGTGAACTGTGTTTTGTAGCAAAAATATGAAACTTTTGACCTGCCTAATAGTCTTTGTCCTAAGAGGTAACGATACGCAAATATATACGAAGGCATAAAACCGAGAAAAAAAATCGTGCACTTTGTATTTCAAAATGTTAACATTAGCCTAAAGACGAATCAAGCTGAGTTTTCTGTTAGTCTCTGGAAAAACATAGACGTTTCTTTGGTGTATTTACTTCTTTCGCTCAAGATCAACCGCATAGATGATAGAGGGATAAACGTCAAATGTCAAATAATTGGGATACCCTGTTATTATATATTAAGAATCGCCTCAATGAGCTTTTCTATTTGTTATCTAATCATGAACTTTATAATTATTGTTTTTATATTGGATGTATTACTTCCGTCATTTTGATTTGGTCCGCGGAATAGAGCCGATTCTCTTGATGTTCCACTCATAAAAATCGGTCCAGACGTTTAGCCTGTGGGTAGTAACAAACAATGGATACAAACTTACATACGTGATTATGAAACAATATTCTACAGGTTTTTGTTAGACCAAAGGGGGCGCCAGATGTAATTAAAGTTGCGTTTTTACAACTAGTATTTGTAATGCGCATTTTGAAGCGATTTCACAAGCTTTCTTTTATAAAATAGAAAAACTGTTGAATTCAATAGTTGTAAGGTTTTATTTGAACCGCCAGGATCTGCTTAAAAAAATGAGCAGATAACAACTGTAAAGTAACAAACTAGTCTTTGCTTTATTATAAGGAACTTTTATTTGTTTCATTAAAAGGAGAATATTGACTAAAATCCTGTCATAATAGCCACTGGTTCTACATCTATGGATTCAGAGGTTCTCTCTCTAATTCAGTAATAATAATAAGCAATATTTTCCTTTATAAAGGATTGATTTAGGGGGTAAAATAAATCTGTGGTATTAGAATTAATTTTTTTAAGGGAGTAAAACGCTAAATTCTAATAACTAAGCTATTAATATTTTAAAAAACGCCGACACGATTAATTTATTATATTTAATGCATATTACCTAACTTAACTAAAGAAGTACCATGTTTGTCAACACATGTTTTTAGTATGGCGATTATTAAATAACTGCTTTATTTTATTTTAAAACAATATTTGTTACTATACTCCTATATTAAATCATATACGTTTTTATTAAACAATGTCACTTTTTGGAGAAAATATTTACACGTGTGACCCATACATATTACTCAAAGAAACTATTTAAGACTTTTTGCAAGATTTATACACATCTCAAAATAAATGTTTTAGATGGTGGTAATACATATTTATTCTAGAACATACAGAACACGTTACGTTGAAAATTACATAGCGAATTTTCAAAATAAAATACCTTTCACTGCAATTTTTATTTTTTTTAAGGTGTAAAACGCTAAATTTTAATAAATCAACTATTAAGATTTTAAAAAACGACACGTCACGATTAGTTTATTACATTTATTGCATATAAACCTCAAATTGAGAAAACAACTAACTTAGATACATATATGGGGAGGTACTATGATTGCCAAAACACATTGTTAGTAGAGTAGTTGTGAAAATAATACTTTATTTTAATCTACTATCTACTAAACTTCTAAATCCGCTAAATATACCTATAATTTTCGAATTATAGGATTGGACAGAATTTTAAAACAGTATTTGTTACTATACTCTAATAATCCGTCATCCATATCTGTTACTCAAAAAAAAAGTATTTATGATTTTTTGCAACAGTATATGTGTTCAGTGTTACATATACTGTCTTTTCAAACATTTTTATTGGGTACCATTTTGTTCCCTGATTTGGATACCTACCAATATTTTACCAGTTTCTTTCTACCTATGCCACACTTGACTTTTCGGCATAATCTAAAAAAAATACGTACTTTTTACATTGACACATGCCCTCCTTTCGTTACGTCATGTTGAATTCGTACCAGTTTATCTCATTTTTACTTTTAACTTTTCTGCAAAATTTAAATTGAACAAAATTTATTAACGTTGATTTTTTTGCAAAATTTGAGGTAATTGATGGATATTTAGTTTTTTTACTATTGGATTTTTACCAATACGGTCATCCCCATATGACCCTTAATTTTGTAATGACGGAATTGATAAAACATATATTTTTTGGCATCTTAAAACGTGAAGATATGTAAAACCCGAGAGGGTGATGTTTTTCACCATTACAATAATTTTATTTAGCCGCCATTTTGTGCCGCCATTTTGAATTAGTAACACAGTCTTACTAGTTATGGCTCACAATTTGAAATCAGTCCATTAAGTAGTTTTTCAGGCTGAATTTTTAAAAATTCTATTACGCCATCGTTTTGCTCCGCCATCTTGGATTCGGACCAAAATTTTACCAGTTGAGTTCGACATAATACTTAATGTTGGTGCAGAATTTGAGATATATTGTATAAGTAGTTTTTAAGTAATAATTTTTTTTAACATTTCACCTGGCTGCCATTTTGTTTCTCCACATTGGATTTTTACCAAAATGTTACCAGGTCGTCCCAATATGACCTTTAATTTTTTACGAAAATCTGAAGTTAATTGGGTAATTTTTAAGCTATGCCGCAAAAAGACAGACTGACCCTAAAACGTGAGGATCTGAAAAAATCTCGGAGGGTGATTTTTTTCACGATTACAATACTTTTTAGTAGGACGATTATGAAAATAATACTTTATTTTATTCTACTATTTACTAAACCTCTTAATTCGCTAAATATACCTACCATTTTCTAATTATGGGAATGTATAGGACTTTAAAACAATATTTGTTACTATACCCCTAAAATAAACTATTTAACAACATCTATATGTTGTCTTTTTTTAGACAAAATGTTCACAGGTGTCACCCATATCTGTTACACTAAAAGAGTATTTAAGATTTTTTTCAAGGTTTATACACATCTGAAAATGAATGTTTTAGTTCGTGGTAATACATATTTATTCTAGAACGTACAGGACACCTTACCTGATAAATCACATAGTTCGGTTTTTAAAATAATATATCATGTTTCGCTACAATTTTTTAAGGTGTTAAACACAAAATTTCAGTAAATAAGCTATTAATATCATTAAAAACAACAAGACACGATTAATTTATTATATTTATTGCATATAATCCTCAAATTGAGAAAACAATTGACCTACATACATATATAGGGAAGTACTACGTTTGCCAAAACCCATTTTTAGGAGGACCATCATGAAAATAAAAAATATACCTATCATTTTTTAATTATGGGAACGTACATGATTTTCAAACAATATTTGTTACTGTACCCCTATTATAAATCATGTAATTAATAACAATTCTATATGTTGTCATTTTTTGGACAAAATTTTAACACGAGTGAGCTAAATCTGTTACACAGCACAAGCTCCAACTGAGAAAACAATTAACGTACGTACATAGAGGGCGGGCCAAAAAAAAATTTACACCCCGATTTTCCTGTTTTAAAATGACTCCAAAAAAATTCGTGGATTTTTGTATGGAGGAGGAAATATGTTTTAACCTTTTTTCATTTCCGTCGCTTTAACTCCCTAGCTAGCTGACGGGAGAACATCCCAAAGTTTGAATAGAGGAAAGGGGTCGTGCTGTACCTCTTTTTAAAGGTCTCATCGAGTTCTTGATGTCGCTATTATTTTCAACCACATGAAATCACAGCTTCTTAAAATTTGTTGTGGGTTTGTAGGTCTGGATACAAATTAGATTTCGTTTTTTACATTTTTGTGAAAAAATCGAAAAACTCTCGGACCCGTCGATTTCTGATTTGGAACAACTTGGCCGCTTTTTTCATCCTCGCAACTTCTAACCTCTAACGGGGGGAAGCACAACGTCCTGATTTTAAATAGGGGGTTAGGGGTGTTGTGATACCTCATTTTGAAGATCTCATCGAATACTATCTAAAATTTCGCGTCAAAATTTTCATAGATAACGGAATAAACTAAAATAGTGAAAGGGGTAATGTGGAAAAAAATGTCTACTTAATAACAACAACTAGTTATTTATGCGATCAGGTTACTAAATGCTGGAAATGACCACCGTTCACTTTCAAGCAGTAAAATAAGTTGTGTTCAAAACGTTCCCGTACATTACGCAACATTTCGAGTGTATTTGACGGCATTCATTAATTATACGGTTTTGCATAGTATCCAGTAATTCGGGCCTGGTAGCATAAATCTTAGATTACAGATGACTTTATAAAAAGAGTACATTGTATTCAGATCAGTTGACCTAGGTGGTCACTCAATATGTCTCCGTCTTCCAACCCAGCTTTCGAGGAAAATTGTCATCTAAAAATTGTCGCGCAGGTTATACGCAATTAAGTGTTGCGCCCTTTTGTTGCAAAATGATCGTATGATGGTCTTCTTCATTCTACAATACGAGGGCTGGATAAAATAATTTCAGATAAATTTCGCCATTGAGATTAGCGGATACAAGGAGCCGATTATGCGATTTTTATAAATACCCGTTCAGACATTTAATTTTTGGGTATGCTGGATATATACTTCATGATATAGTCTTGGATTTTCGTCAGGCCATTACCGAGAATCACTTCCTTTGCTTCGTCTCTCTCATGCACCTTCTTTTCATTACCGACTCAACCAGTAGCGCCAAATTTGTCAACCAGTTGCAAAACGTAATCAGCGGATACATTTTTTTAGGAGCATATTAAGAATCGATTTGACACGGTTGAAATGTTCTTAAAAATTAGCGATGAACCGAGGTAAATTGAACACATGGCGCACAAAAAATTAACAATTAATAAATAATTCTTAAATGCCAGTCTGATAAGAATAATCTTTCGATGTAAATTCCACATTACCTGTTTCAGTATTTTCCCTTCCATTTCGTTATTCATGAAAATTTTTACGCGAAATTTTAGGGTCAGATAATATTCGATAAGATCTTCAAAACAAAATATCGCAACACCCCTCAACCCTATTCCATGGGATTTTAAAACAATATTTGTTACTATACCCTATAATAAATCATTTAACTGCTTTTTGAACAACATATCTTGTCATATACAACATGGTCACAGGAATGACTTATGTCTGTTACACAAAGTATTTAAGATTTTTTGCAAGTTTTATACACATCTGAAAATGAACGTTTTAGTTGGTAGAACGTACAGAACATATTACGTGAAAAATCGCGTAGTTCGGTTTTCAGAATAATACGCAATTTGTTATTTATTTATTTAGTGTCTTTTGAGTCAAGATCATTTACCACTTTTTTATTATTTTCACTAAATATCTTATGTTAACTTTCTTGCTAATTATCTATTTTTTCTTTTTTTATAAATTTGTAGCAAGTAGGTGAAATGACACAACCCATCCTTGAAATACCCTGAAACTTAAAATGAAACTTTCTGTCGCAATAATTTGAATTCTTATTAAATTCCAAAAGTCAGCTCTTCTGTTGCAAATCGCGATCCAAAAAGGAATAAGTTGAAATGTAGCATACCCTTTTATTTAACTTTTTAAAATGTAATCAAATCAAAGTTTCTGCTTTGTCCAGCGTTTTACAAATCTCTGAAAGCACTTTTAGTCGTATTTTTGTTGGGTGCAGAGTTTAGAATTTCAATAAAATTTTATTCGTGAATGTTGAACTTGGTATTGTATCTCGGAATGCGAATTTTATTGGGCTTGAGCGTGAGTTTTTAATTTTAATGATTAGCAATTTTAACACTGATATAAGTAGACTGTTTCAAAGAGAAATTAATTAATTATTATGCAAATCCAAAGCCTAACTTTTAACATCGGCAAACCGTAAATAGTGACCAGCCAATGAGCTATATAGTATTTTTAGTTCATGGTGCTCCCGTATGTCATTTTAATTACATATTTTATTTTTTTCACACTTTTCACAAACATATATTTTATGCATGGAACTGAAGTCTGTATTCTAATATTATATTCCATATAACAATTTTAGAAAGAATAAATTACAAATTACAAAATACACAGGCAGGATGCGTTCAGATACAGAGGACGTCCTCCAGCCCGGTGGATAGATGATATAAAATATATTACAACAAACACCCAGAGTGCCCAAAATTGAGATCTATGAAAATTATTGAGAGGGGCCTATGTTCAGCAGTGGATGAGATAGGCTGTTTGATGATGATAATGATACTGCGCCCTTCAATCAAATATAGATTTCTTGAGGCCGCGTCTAGAGGAATTGTTGTGACATATATGCTTATATATGGCTGAAAAAATAAAAACATGTAGTTGCAGAAATCAAGGATAATACCAAGAAACATATTAGTATAATTTACAAAAAATACATCACCTGAATTTTTTGTAAATAAGGAAGGTAATAAGAATAGGGCATTAAATAAAATTGCATAAATCGAGAACAAAGTAGACGAGATATTATTTTTTTTCTTTATAGATTAAATTTTCTGTGGTAATACAAAGTTTCAATTTAATACGCTTAGTAATTTTACGGATACTTATATACAAAAACTAAATTTAAACAAAGCAAAAATTCTCTTGTTTTAATCGTTTTAATTCCGAGATTTTATCCCTCGGCGATATACTTAAGTTGGCGGCGGCCTTTTTTACTGTCGAAAAGTTTGCTTTCAAAGTAATTTTCGGATTTTCATCAAGTGTCCGTTTTTATGATCTTAAGAATGAAAATGTAAAATTCATAAAGCTTTTTTCGTCGAAAATTTTACAGGAAAACTCTAATCTAATTTATGCAATGAGAAAATATGAGGAAAATCTTTGATTTTGTAAAGGCACTGAAAATTAAATAGAAGGGAACTTTCTAACGGTGCTAAAATTTAAGCTTCTGTTTGATAATTAAATTTTATTGGTTAAGCCTATTCTTTAAACTCCGTTAATTCTTTAAATATTTGGAAATTTTAACTGTTATTAAATTTTCTTTCGTAAAGCGACAGTTCCAAGAGTATCTGTGAGCCGTAAGGATTGAGTAACGAAAGATGCGGCTGGTGTTTTACTTTTCTTCAGATTTACTTCCCGGTATAACAGACCACAAATTATCTAATTAACAAAATGATATACAGCTGACAGTCACAGCTTCAGAACATTCCATTAAGTTCAGTGCTGGCTGGGGAAGACCCTAAACCCATTAGAATAGAGATGGAAACAAGACAGCCTTGGTCTCACCCCATTAAATGATGAAAGAACCCTTACCCCAGCCATTGCTGCAACTAATGTTCTGCAGCCGCAAGAAAAGGTACACCACTGCATGCGCCTGCCGAAAACATGAGCTCAAGTGCATCACAGTATGCAAAAATTGTTCGGGCACTTCGTGCTTCAACGCCCTACCCATTGAGATCGAGGATTGATGAGGACGTCATCAATGCGAGAAATACGGCGGACTATGGTTTAGTTTACGAGAAAGAACGGGAACAGGAAGAAGTAGACAAAGGAGCTAGCGAGGATAATGATTTTTCTCACAATGACAAGGCTGAACCTGGGCCTTCAAAAGGTATGAAAAGGTGATTATTTCAAATTACTATATTTTATATTACTATCACTTTTATATTTAATAAACCGATTTATTATTTTATATATTTTCTTATTTTCCGAAATTCCATAAAGAAAACTTCCTAATTTTAGAAGAGAATACACTCATTTGACGCCTCAAAGGATATGAAATTTTACTGCGTTAGCCGCTTGTTATAAACTTAGTATATAATAATTTACATATCATAAACACAACAGCGGCTCGAAGGAAAAAAATGTTTAATTTTTGTGTGAGCAGCATCAGGCGGCAGGCGACGGCCGCGAGCGTCAGCCGCTTCATAATAAATGCACTTTTAGATCAGGTAAAGGCCAGCTTTGCGCTGTGTCGTTGATTCAGAATATAGCGGTAAGCTTTGATACTTTTTGCTTTTCTACTGTCACCTCAGTCACTTTCTTATTTGCCAGAAACTTTATCTAACCTTCGTTCATCGGATATGGATCTGTAGAACCTGCATGTAAAACGTTTAGCAATAGCTTGGAGCCTTGGAGGATGTTAAAATATCCCACTCTTCGCTATCTGGAAAGATTCAAAAGAAACGCACTTTTATATCTGGTATTAACAATAGAGGCGAGCATTATCGCTGTGTGTCTGCTGTAGAATGTAGCGGTAAGTTTTGGTACTTTGCCGCTTTTCCTCTGTCACTTTAGGAAGGATGGAACCAAAGACGCAGGCAACACGTTGAGAAAAGAATGCTTCCCTAAATGCCACTTGGAAGCTTGGATCTAACATCAACCCTTTTTCACTTAGTCTGTTTATTGCGAATGAAGGAATTCGTATATTCCTACATCTAGAGAAGAAATCGGAATTATACTGAACGGCTTTTGAAATATTACACAAAAAAATCAATAACAATTTCTGATACTTTATTCTTGTTCACGAATCAACAATATTTAAATGATTTATTTTTACGTTGCCTCATTTTTACCTTACGTTTTATTTATTCATCGGTGTTCCATTAATATATGAGTATGAGTAGGTGAGTATCTTCTGTAAATTGCTTTTTGATTCAATGTCGTACTTTGTGCCTATTGGAAGTTATATTTGTTTTTCTTTAGATATTACGATATTTTGTGTTACGCCTGCTGATAAACAATAAAGTAAACGGATTATTTTTTTTAGAAACCCTCTGTTTGATGAGAATATACACAACACATATATCGTACCAGAAACTCTAGGCATGACATATATCTTCCCATTCCTTCCACAGAATTAATAAAAAAATCAATTATTTACAACGCCATATAATTTGAACCATTGAAAGATCTTTTAACTGAGTTAATGATTTTTATAATGAGTAAGTCTCATTAAAATGTTTTTTATTTGCTTATTTACTTAAATCTTTTTGGGTGTCATGTTCCAGCTGCTTGCAAAGCATTTGAAAATATTTTATAAGGAATGAACTGTCTGATAGTTCGTTAAGATTAATTATTTTTGTTACTATATCAGTTTTGTACACTTTTTGTTTAACTTCACTTATTTTGCTTGTATAACTATAACAAAATAGAGTTAGGTCGCGTAATTTTTAATTTCAGTGTCATCGGAATTATTCACCTTGCATATGCGTTGTTTATTTCCTTTTGTTAGGGTCACCTGGATTCATTAACCACTTTACGGCAGTGTTACGAATATAATGAATGTTATATTTACAATTTACGTATTTACATTGACCTATCGAAAAATATGATTTGTTTTTTCGATTAATATTTCGTTTTGTCCATAAAATTGTAACAATTTTCCTGCGGCAATAAAGCATACATTTGTTTGTTTATCTGTTTGTAAATCCAGGATTTTCAATTAACAAATTACCATTCTTTGGAACCAACGACATATATAAAATATCAAAAATAAATACTTCTACATTATGTACCACTCTTGCTATGCAGTTTTATATTAATGGACGACACTGCGAGATTACATCAAGCATGTTTTGTAAGCGATTTTCTTAAAAATAATAAAATTACGCGAATGGTATGATTCGTAAAGTAACCGAATATGAATTCAATAGAACACTGTTGGGACATGCTCGGAAATTGACTACAAAAAACGATAGAAGCATCCTGAAAACTTTGACCAGCTTGCTAAAGCAATTTAAGAAGAACTACACAACAAATATCCCACGTCGCGGTTATTTTAAAGCGTTAATTTGGTCGGTCAAGAAGTAGCCCGAGGATTTAAACTGGCCTAAAGTATTGTAATTTCTTAAAAAACTACAATTTTTTTTCAGACACTGTAACTTATACCAATAACCAATAGGCACAAAGTTTAACAATGTACCAAAAAGCAATTTGCAGAGAACACCTTAGCCTTCAAAATCAGGTATACCTAATCTTCACTTCGTTTCTGCGAAGTTCTATGCAGTCAAAACTTGAAAACTGCAAAATGAAAGAAACACCAAAATTAATCTGAAATAACAGTAAAAAAGAACTTCAGCGACTCGACAATATTTTTATTTCAAGTGTTAAATAAAGTTGTCAAAAGGAAAAGGAAATAAAGGATTTCTCTAATCTTATTATTTATTTGCTCGCGGCCATTTCCCAACAAGAAATTTTTGGCTGGAAGATAAAATGTTCTCGTCTTTAATTAAAATGTCGGAACTCGTTAAAATTACAAAGTGATACTTCCCTAAGACATTAAAACAAATAGAGGAACGTATTCAAATGGAAGAGGCGCAACTCACGTACGGTGCTTTGGACTGAAATTACATTACAACACTTTGGGGAAATATTTAAAAGTTTGTTGTTCGTTTTATGTGACCTAGATGGAGGTAAGAGATAAAGTTGTTAGCTAAAATAACCATAGGCTGCTTGGAAACCAGGAAGACGCTACGAGGATGTCAGGCAAAAGTTTCTATTCGAAAGTGGTACATACAATGAGCTAATAAAATAAAGTTTGATAGATTTTAAATGTCCAGCTAGAAACTGATACTTTTAAATTTAATATTCCATTAAAATATGTATGAACTGTAACAATTGAATAATATATAATATCATATTTTGTTCGTTTCTTAGTGAGCAGTTTCGAGATTAAACCCTTATATGCATGCCCGTAATCCTGGGAATGTGAAAATCTGAAATCCTTTCTTCGGACATGATCTTTTGCCGGCAGCTCTCATTCGTACGAGCAAGTTATTACTTCCCAAGGGCGACGCATTCATTGAAACGTGTCATTACAAACCGTGTACAGGCATTAGGATTATCATGCCGAGGCCTGACAGTGCCATTGGGTACAGTTCGTATGACGTAGTATCGACGTGGTCTGCTAAGGATCCTAACAAACGAAGTAATTGTCCTACACTCGAAATAGTACCAACCAGGGCCTCAACCTCATTTGCGGTGGACTTAAGCTATCTGGATCAGGTTGTCTAACGGTGGAGGGGTCGTTCTATGGTACCTTTCCTGGAAGGATCTGAGGTCTCCTTGATATATGGGATACTAGAGTTCTGTTTGTCTGAACGGTCGCTTGTCTAAGTGAAGATGATAGACGGTATCGGTGCTAGACGTCGCCTGACTTTGCACCCTCAGAAAAGGGAAAACACTTTGTTATCCCGTACCTGGGATTGTTCTAGGGCGAGGCTTTTTGCGTTTTGTACGTCTACAGCGCGAAAGGTGATAGTCTAGACAGGGTGACTTTTGTTTTGAAGAGTGTCATTAGTTTTGAATGTAGGGCATTAGAAGCATCTTTTGACGTTATATCGTTTGGGGGTGAATTGCAAATTGAACGTTGGCATATCTTGTCGTTTGGAGAGATAGTCCAAAACAGGAATATTTTTCACTTTGGATACATCTAGAAAACTCAATGTCCGAGACTTATGGTAAGTGCACTGTATGTTGGACTGTGGGAGCGAGCCAAGTGCAGGTTTGCATTTGTAGACTTGACATGATAACACTCGGGGTTGTTTGGCACCCTCGGAGCATGAATCTTCCGGGTTCATACAGGTGTCGTTCAAAAAAGATATACTTTTACCGAACTACCCTCTAAATTAAATGTGCAAGGCCTTGCTAGGTGAGCTGGAGGTGACTGAAATAGAAGTACATGAACTTTTTCATTTTGCTTGATCCAGAAGGGCATTGTAAATCGCCGAATTCATGTATTGATAATTGCCCTAAATGAGGGACGGCTGAGGTAACGAAAAAGCATGGTTTTAAATGCCTCCTCAGCCCGTGCTCGCATTTCCTGGCAGCGCTTTTCTCGTTGTTTGGCGTCACGAACTGCATTTATACCGGTTAAGAAACTAAAACATTTAGTCTTTCCAACGTGTGGACATGTTCTCGTTATTTTAGTACTTATTGGAGGGACAAGAATAGATCTAAGCAGCTTCCCTAAGGCTTGTTTACTCCTGCGAGGTAGACCTATTTAACTACAAGGCCGAAATTTAGATGTTTTTTTTTCTATTTTTACTGATTTCTAAAAACTCCTTCTGAAATATAAGTTTTTGTATCTTTTAAAATGACAGAATAAATGGAATTGCTCGTTCCGAGATAGCAGCCAGCTTGTAATACACTCATTTTTTTGGGTTCATGTCTAAAAAATATTTTTGTCCTAATGATGATCAGCGACGGATATAGTAGTGCGTTGGGAGCAAGTTATAAGCATTTTACTGCAGTTGGAAAAACTTAATTGTAGTTGTACTGAAATCGGTTTTCGCAGAAAGGGCTTAAATCACTTTTTGACATATTTTACTTTTTAAGCGAAAACGATTGTTTATACTTAACCGCATCATTGTATGCAGAAAGGATTTAAGTAGCGTTTATCGCTGTGTAAATTTCCGTATTGTTTTCATTTTATGTAGAAAGGACATTAGTCAGTAATCTTTTTACATAAAATAATTATTACTTCGACATTTAAGTTGCAGTGGGCTATAGGAATATCAGCTGATTCATTAGCAATTTTGTGGTTTTCTCTATAAATTGATTATTTATGTTACGAAAAGGAAATATGTCTGATAAACCTAGAGAAAAAAGCAAATCCTGAAAATTATAAGATCTGGTAAAAAGTATGTTAATTACAAAGGACATCAAGTTGAAGCTAAAACGGTGGGACAATCTTCCCGGTAAGTTTTAAGGTTAGGTTAAATTCGAAATTATGAAACATAGTGAATACATTTTAACTGTTGGAAAAACTGTTTCAAGAGGGTGACCGAACAAGAAAGGATTTTACCCGTTTTTATGGTTTTAAAATCAAAAGATGAACAAGATATCTTGACTCAAATATTGATTGAGATTTTGGGCATATAAAAACTTCGACCCACTCAAGAAAACCCTAGACAAAGATCGTATTCGTACAAATATTACATCTCAAAAACTGGAGCTGTTACATTTGAAGTTTGTTTGAAAGCATTTTTGTCAATTTTCTGGGTTACTCAAAAAATGCTTGTAAGAGTTAAGAGACTATCTGTTCTGAGGAGTCCAAGAGAAATGAAGGGTTGAAATGTTAATGGGAGTGCATTTCCCGAAGAAGCCAAGTTATCAATTAACATATTGAATCATTTCCAAAAAAAGAAAGTCATTATTCTGGTCGTGATTGTTATTACCTAAATAATAATTTTAATACTGAAAAAATGCACAATCTATTTAAAATCCGATATTCTACTTACAGCAATATATCCCACGCAACCTATTACAAATTTTTCGTAGAAAATTATAAGCTTTGTTTTGGGAGGTCCCAAGTTGACATCTATTCGGTTTGCGAAACATATTAATGTTGCATGGAATTAAAATAAAAGATGTTAGTTTAAACGAAGTTGCTAAGCGGGTGGCTGTTGCCGAGAATATGATTTATAAGAGAAGAAGCAAAAAATTAAACTCAAAACTTTCATATGAGGCGAAATCAAAAAACGATGTGCTTCGATTTTATGCAGAATAACCAGCTTCCAGTTACACCAGTAGGAAAGATTTTTTATTATAATAAACTAACACCTAATGTATCTTGTATTCATGACATAAAACCAAATAAGGCCACCATGTACGTCATATTATGAAGGAATAGCGAAGAAGACGCTGAACGAAGTGTGCTCCTTCATACTCGACTACATCAATAAAAATAATAAATTCTTTACTATGATACCTAACTTATGAGGACATAATAAAAATTATGCTCTATTAAGAATGCTCCTTGCCTTTTCCCGTAATAATTCATTTTTGCCGAGCGATTTTCTATAATAAAAAGGGCATTTAAAATACGCGCTAAAAATTTTTCTGTTCATGATCTGATGGAAATCGTTGCTAACTCGTCAAAAAATCATACATTTAAAGGGAAAGAGGTTTGCTGTAATAAAGTTTTAGATTATAAATTATGGCGGTCAAAATATTACAAAAAAATAGTGCTTCTAAAGAAACACAAAAATGGTGACAGAAGCCAAAAATTGCATTTAAATATTAGCAAATTTCATCAATTCACGTACAACTTCCAACACAAAATACATTCGACCTGAATCATACAGGAAAAAATATCGTTGCTTTACCTGTTAAACTTGCCTATCCGATGCGGAAAGTACCAATAAAACAAAAAAAGATGGAAGGAATAAAAAATGTATAGAAGAGTTTGAATAATCCTACAGAGCTTTACAACAATAATATATTACCATAGCCTACCACTGTTTCAAAAATGATAGGTTTTTTTTTTATTTTTGGCCTTACAAATATGTGTATTGGCCACGAGAAATAGCAAGATATAGTCATCGTTTACAAACAAAAATAATAAAAAAAAGAATATAAGGATATTCACAAATGATTACACGCTTCATCATATACAAACAAGGTAGACCTTGGACTTTACAAAATTAGGTACATATGGATTTTTGAGATTATTATTATTATTTCTATTACTTTTAGATTACGTTAAATAATCAGGTTACTGTTCTTCAAAAATCTGTATATTGCAGTCATTACTTTAATATTACTTGAGAATAACACTTCGGGAAACCATATTGGCAGAGACATGTTGTTATTTAGCAGGAAATTAACAAGCGTATTAGAATGTTGTTGGTGTAATTTACAGTTAAAAAGAAGGTGGTTTAAATCACCGTATTCACCACAAGTACATAGTGGATGTTCTTTTACGCCAATTTTGAAAAGGTGGCTAGGGAATCGCCCATGGTTTAGTTTTATACGGCTTATTGTAGAAACCTCTCCTCTAAATACAGAGTACCAGTGTTTGGTTGGGATCGTTATGTACTGTACTGTAAAATAAAAAGTTTTACTTTCGTTGCCGTATCTTTTCCATTGTTGATTCCATTTATTTTTTATATTGTTCAAATTTACAAGATAATAATCAGTGATGATTACAGGGTTTGCGTGAAAAGTGTTATTTAAATGAGCTGTCTTTGCAATTTGGTCGGCTTTTTCGTTACCATATATTCCCGAGTGTGATTTTGTCCATAAAAATGATAGTGATTAACATTAAGAAAGCATTTTTTTATTGTATAAAAATTCGTAGGTTAAGCAAGCAGTTTAAAGTTATTTTATTACCCTAATAAATGTTTTCTTAATAAAATATGCATTTTTTATGCAGAATGGGTTTAAGACAATTTTTTCATCTCGAAAAGAGGTTTTGTGACTTATGCAAAAACCGAATCATTTGCTTTCTTATTCCTACCACGCTTATACATAGGATCATAATATGTCTATTATATACCGCATAGACGATCAATTCAATGTATAATAAAATAACCCTTTGTATTCTGTATGTATTCCTTATAATTGGGATCCATCCCGATATTTATTTATGTATAATTATTGGCATCCATCGGCCGTTATTTTATTTGTTTTGTTAGACTACCTATTGTGTTTTACCAAAGTTTTAATGGTATTTATATCAAAAATCGAGACTCTTTAAGTTTCATGAAGACGTTTTTATCTTTTTACGATTATTCCTGCAATAATTTACCAATATCAATATACTGGTAAATTTGAAAAAAGGAACCTATAAAGTCACTAAAGTCAAAAGAATTATTTTAAATAATTTCGGAGATAGTAAAACATTTATCCTTCAAAAAATGCCATTATCATTAAGACATTTTGCTTTTTATCATAATATTTCCTTAGATATGTAATTAACAAAGAAAATTTAAGTCTGCTAAGTTGCTCTTTATATAAAAGACCTAGAGAAACAATTTAGAAATAAAATAACTACATAATAAGAGATTTTAGAATTAAACAATTTTAAATCTTTTGAAGGTTCCACATTGCCATATCACCTCTGTTGTGCTCATTGTTGGATGATACGTAACATAATTTGAGAGAACGTTGAAACTTGATGTCAGCTTTAAAATTACAACTAGAAACTATAAAATAACTAATGGCACTTTCTCTGTGAGTAGTTTAGCTAACAAATGCGATATAGCGCAGAGTTGCTAAGTTGTTTTTCTTAAGAGGTTCTTTCTCGACTTCCCTATATAAATATAATAAAAAATAAAAGGATATTCAGGTCTTTTTGAGTCTAGTTGTAGTGAAATTCGTAATTAATGAAACCATATAAACTCTGATTTCATTTCATTTATGGTATAATATTTTTCGCATTAGAAACAACTCTGTGCTGGCTTTCCGCCAAGCCCGTAAACATTTTAGATAATCTCACATTTTGTCACGTGAACATTTTTATAAAAATAAAAAACAAGTAACGATAACACATCTGTGATTAGAGAGCTTCGTTTAAAAAATTATCCATATTAGATTAAGAAAGAGTTGCTGACAAAACCAGAAACATCGCTTTGTGTTTATATAACAATACGCGCCCTTTGATATGTCTCCTACATATTTTTTAGGCATCCTTTTTATACAAGTAATCATTTTATTAAAAATATGTAAAACCCCTATACCTCTTATAATAAACATTTTGTCATTTCTCTTTAAATTGATCCTATATATGGGGTTATGGGGAAAATTATGAAGAAAGTCCCTGTACCTACTATAGAAATTTTGTTGTACACTTTGATAAAAGCAAATATTTCTAACAAGAGGATTTTCGAATAAAGCCAGATGATCAGCATATTTATTAAAAGATAGACATGAATAAAGACTGACACTGGTTTAAAAAAGTATATATTAGGTCACTATTTTGCTCCGCCGTATTGGATTCTCATCGAAATTGTACCAGTTCGTCAACATATTGCACCTCATTTTTGTGCATAATTTAGAGGCAGTTAGTAAAATAAAAAGTTTTTTATTTAACTTGTTGCGCTATATATTATTTGTACTAAAATAATTTTTAATACTAGTTTATATTTATACCGCACTTGATTTTAAACAAAATCTGGAATCAGAGAAACCTTGACCAATTGACAGATAGAGCGACAGACAAACAGAAAGACCAACGAAAATTTGAAAGCACATTTTCTGGGCACCTACAACCTTGAAACGTAAAGATCTGAGAAAATACCTGAGGATTTTCATATATTTAAACTGATTTTGTCATTGCTAAATCCAATGTGTTATATACAAATAAGTTACATTTCTTTGTATACTTAACAAAATACTTTAAGCAAGTGAATATATCGATGAGGACTATAATAAAGTATAAAAAACAACTAATACCAATTTATCGTGGTTATAGTTCTGTAATAGCTTATCCCTGTTTCGATATAACAGTTTAGTGTTCAAATTTGATTAATATGATATAGTTGTAATAAGCACTTATGAAAATTTATTATTATATAATATCTTTTATTATTTACTTGATTTTGTCCTAATATGATTTTTAGATATGCCCTTATTGTAGGCATTTAGAGTGCTATGCTTTGTACAATATATCCACACATAAAGGTGACATAATCCAAAAATATAATTTTTCGAAAAAAAGTCACATTTAACACAAACTTCTGCTATAATTTAAAAAGAAAACTATATTTAGGTTTTTCACCACAATTATAATACAAAATTAAAATATGAAAGAAAAAACTCCATTTACCTTAGAAGTTTAATATGCAGTTTCTAGCTCTAGGTCCACCGATTTATGTTGCAAATTTTCTATTTGGCATACAGCACAGAACATTCAAAAATTTGAAGTATTTTCAGTGCCTCATTTTAAGGCAAGATGGTACATGAAAATTCAACAACAGGTTAAATCTAAATTATTAGATAAATGTTCAGAGAACTGAAATTATTCCGCGAAAAATACTCAAAAATACACAGAATATGAGGGGCGCTGTGTTTCAAAGTTTCAGGAGGTACTGACTTCGTTTCTTTTATAATTATAGTGTTATCGATAAAATGTATACAAAGATAACAATGATAATACTTACAATAATAAATTAATCAATTCAAATGGATAGGAAAAATATACATATGATAGATAAATATGCAATTTTGCCTTAAAATGAAAAATAAAGATAGTTAACTCTTGAAAATATTTTGTATTTTTACATTTTTTATGCATCCTTTAACAAGCAGAAGCTTTTATATCTACAGATGAAACACCACTTATAATCAAGAAGTGCAAGGATCATTTACAAACGAGCGAGCTAGAATGGGATTAGTAAGAGAAAAGATTAAAGCCACTCGTCCTGATTTAACTATAAGCGTTCGTAATTTATGAAATATTCAATTAAAATTAGAATCACGTGAACATTTAGAACAGTAGTTCATAGACATCAAATATTTAAAATTCTCGATGACATTACAAAAGTGAAAGTAGAAAGGGTACATCAAACAGTTACCATTAAGTAGCAGAAAAAGTTCGAAGGACTTCTGGGCAACCAAAAACCACTGAAATAGTCACAGAATACTGTAATCAACTTGGTTTCCAAAGCTCTTAATGTAGTACCACAATCTATTCTCTTCAAAAGACAAAACATCTTCATTACACCAACGGGTAAAAGATATATAATGTCGTCCGTCGAAGCCACAATCCGAAGACTTCAAGTTGAGGAAGCTGACGTGATAAGGTAGGAATCAGCGCAGATCATCAAAAATTCTTATCCACTTAAGTCAAAACCCTCAGTCGCGGAAAAAATGGTGATCAAAAGTTTTAACAACAGTATAGACATTTTGGTCCTTCTAGCAGACAAAACACTATTGTCATGGACAAAACAAGATTACATGGAGAAAATACAGCTACTTTCGGACAACACCTACAAAGTATTCCAAATGGATCCGTAAACGTATCCAACCTGCCAGCAAAGGAGAAGAAGATGTTAAAACCAGGCAGCTCAAGGATCCCGCGGTTCTACGGACTACTTAAAATACACAAGGTTAATGCACTACTTCGTCCTATTGTCAGTGTCATAGGATCGTCTACTTACAAAATCGGTACATATGTTAAAAATATTTTTATTAATTTTTCCCGAAACATGTTATTCATAAATTAGGAACTAAAAGAAATTAAAAGCAATCCAATTAGATCCAAAAGGTATCCTAGTCGGTTTCGATATAGAATTGCTAGATTTAATTTTTAATAATATTAGACCTATTTCACAACAATAATCCTAACAACTAGCTTTTAGATCTGATTGAAGCATATCTCACATCAACATATTTCGTTTTTCAAGGAACTTTTTATGAACAAACCTCAAGAACAGCTATAGATGGACGTCTATGTCTGTCACCTGTGGTAGCCAATACTTTCGTGGAAGCTTTTTTGGTTTACAGACCGCAATTTGTGACCAAAATTCTTTACAAACGGAAACAGAGAAACCTATTTAAGCTCTAAGAGGGATTTGACATTGCACTGAGAATATAGTCAATTAGAAAATAACATAATTCTACTCCAAGGAAACTAATAATTTTAATAAAGATACGGGCTACAGTCTACATCATACGTCAAAACTAATCATTACACCGTGTCACGGTTCGGTGCATACAGGTGAAGTTTAAATAGAAAGGCGACATCTCTCCAAGCTAATTCAGTATCTCGATCCCGTGAAGTAAAGATCCCTGAAGATGCCTCTTCAATCGAAGACGGAACGTCGGAAAGTGAATCAATGATATCTAAAAGTGTCATTTTTAGTCATTTTATCATATTTTCACCTTTACATGTAGACATATTTTATAGCGACTCTTAAAGAAAGCAACGCTGAATAATTTCTTATCCGACTATTTTGACACCACTAACATAAATTGGGGAGTCACACATATTTAACACGATGTTTAGCCGACCGGCCCAAACAGTACGTAGGCTGCAACAATGACGTTCATAAAACCGCGTACTTAAATCAGAATTTATGACTTAGAATGTGATGGTGTAGACAATGCTTTAATGGCCAGCAATAAAAGGAGGGACATAAACAGTGTGGATAATATGCTTTATATTTCCTCTGTACTCATTTTGTCGCTTCAATATTTTATTACACCGCATTAGGGAATGAAAACTAAATAAAGACATATTTGCGGTTTCGTATTTTGGGTCTAAATATTAAGTAACACTACTGCAATGAAATTAATTGGCATCAAACATATGGAATAGTAATAATAACAAACTGTTCAATTCCTTGGGAGATCCTAAAATACCCCAAGAATTAAAAGAATATTTCCTACTTGGTGATCTTGAGATGAAACTTTCTGAACAATGTCAGCCAAAGAAATCTTTGCAATACCCATCTTAGTCATGGGCGATTTTGTGAATCATTACTGGAGGTGGAAATAAAAACTTTTGTCAAAATTTTAGATATATTATACTCAGTGGCATAACCTAGTAAATTGAAGGCTAAATAAAATATAACAATGAAAGGTTGATCAAACATAACGCGTCCATAAAAAAAAATTGAAAGAAAAAGTCGTCGCTCTAAACGATTACTCTTGATACTATACACAGTGTGTCCAATTCTTGACAAAAGTTGGTGCGTTTCGTTAAACTGAAAACAGAGATGTCAGATATAATGTAGATGTTATAGTAAGAGAGCTTATGTCACTTTTTCGAAAATTGCCCAAGAGTAAAGGACCTTTATTCTTTGTAGTAGAAAAAAAAATATTGGAAAAAGTTGTTTAGAATTAAAACCTTAATTCAAATATAAAATCTCATGTATATATCTCAAAATATAATATGTTTTCTTTTTTTGAGATTTTTTGAAACCGATAGGCCACTGACCAATTTTTTCTTTTTGTTTTACCGGCTTATCATGTGCTGAATATAATGTAAGGACAAAAACAATATTTTGTTAAAAAGTTTTTTTAATGTTAAGTTATATATATTTTAAAGGTAGGTTTATATTTAACGCTATTGCGTTCTTACCTAAATTGTTTATTTATATAGACTTGCGTCACCAATAGGTCGAACAAATGTTGCGTCAATGAAATTAATCCAAATAATTGGTATTTTTACAAGCTTTTATTTAACTCGCTTTCTCCGTATGTCTGTCTTTCGGGTTAAAAATTTGTAATCCTTTTTTCAAGCTCTCTCTGGCATCTGAGCTAAAATTTGACATACCTGTGTAACTTTAGGGACAATGCAATATATGGTACCATGGAGCCGGTTTAATGATCGAACCGGAAGGTAGTTATAGTTTGCATATTCGGAATTGGCGGACACATTAGCCGCTCGGAGTTACTTCTTTCAAAATACTATTCAAAATCCTTACTATAATGTAAGTTTGACACTATTGTAATGTAGCCTTTCTTAAAACTGTCATAATTAAGAGTTTTCGCATCGAATTGCAGTGAAAATGTGGAACGTCGTTTCGTTTTTTTTAATAGAGAGTGTGGTTCATCCATTTGTAAATCTCCAACAAAAGAAAAAGCGAAAAGCGTTAATAATCTTTTTAAACAGGGATGGTGCGTGTGAAAAAACTATTACAGGAAAGCTTTAAATCCTCAAGAACCGCGTTACTAAGTCAAAACGTTAACAAGTCTTTGGAAGTAGTTATCCTAAAATCGTAAGAAAGAAGAGGGAGAATTCATAATTTGGTATCAGTTTTAAGAGGCTACTCTTTTAGGTCTGCCGTTATGGCTCAAGTTGAACTTAATTTATCCGGCAGTTAACCAACATTCTTTTAATCATTTCAAATAGTTAAGAGCTTGGATTTGTTCTGATAAGCTACAAAGATAATCCGACCTTCTGCGAAAATTTTATTTTCACGTGCCAAAAATGTTTCTTGTCATAACACTAAGAGTGTATAGGCAAAACACTCGTTTTGATAAAAGATTTAACCAAACAGTAAAAAATAGTCTTTCAAAATATTATCTTGCCTTCTGTAACGCGAATATTTCTTGAAAGAAACTTTTTATCACCAACTGTCCAGTCCATACAGTTCGACACGTGGTGCAGATTACAATGTAATGGAAAAGGTTTGTGAGAGTACGATATGAATTGATACACTTGTTCTGTTGAATATATCACATAATTAAAATACGTGTTTTTAATAAATCTTTATTTAATTTTTTTATGATTAGAGATAAATCAAGGTAAAAGTATCATTTACCAGACTTCATATACATTTTTTAATTTGACAGGTCTACTGCCCAATGACCGCAACTGTACCTTTTGATAGGAAAATCTGTTTAAAGGCGCTCGTTGATTTTGCTAATATCTGCGTTTGTTTTCAATGCTTCTTAAATAAAATCACAAGCCAGGAGTTTGGAAAAAATCTCTCTGAATACCCAGAGAACTCCTCACAAAGCCCAGCTTAATTTAAAATACCGAAATAAACACAATCCCATTTCTGACAAGTCATTCCCTTTTAATAAACAGTTCCCAATGACAGGGTATTTTTTTCGTTGTCCGGGCATTTTTTATACAAAACGGGGTCGACGTCAAAATTCCAAACATCCATTACGAAGCTTTCAAACTCCACGGTCGACAAATTTACAAAGGATCTCGACTTTCCATTGTGAATTTGGCCCTAGAATCTCAAAACCCGGGGTTTATTTGAAAAACGTCGGCGACACTACTTGATTAAAATAACAAGGAGCAATTTTTCCAGTCGATTTAAGTTTGGGAATTCCATTAATTCGCCTTAAATCCGCAAGAGGCCAGCTATTTTTTGGGTGGGAAATTGCTTTTATTTTTCATTAAATGGATCAAGCAAACCCAGTTTTTGTGGTGAGATTCGGCACTTTTAATTTTTTCCAGGCATTAAACAATTAAGGCGAATCCAATGTAGTATAAAAATGACAAAGTTCGAATATTAAAATGAAAATGGCATGTAACAGAAAGATTTCCACATATTTTTTTGCAAAAAAGGAGTTTAAGAAACCATAGGCGAATTTTCTGTTGACAATTAATGCATCAATAAAATAAGCATTATTGTCAAAGACAATGAAACTTTTCACTAACAACTAAATTAAATCATTATATGTTGGAGTTCAGTTCAACATTAATTACAATATTACACCACAATTACTATCCTAAATATAAAATGTAGAAAGACGTCCTTAAATAAAATATAAAAGCAAACAAATATAACAAACATACAAACTGTGAAACAAATAGACCGACAGAAACAAAGAAAGAAAGCAATAGCACTAATTTTGGGTCTGGATGGATATGTATGGATTTTTAGCCATAAAATATGGTTTGCACTGATATAGAATCGTTTTCATTCAGAAAATTCATATAACTAGGACACTTAAAGAATGTTTAGCTATAACAAATATATATATTATGTAACATGAATTTTTTAAAGAAAATAAATAGTGCAGTGTTGTTTTTATAAATTTCAATTTTTTTATGTAACCTCCTGCATGTTATCTCAAATTAAAATAGAGCATTGAAAAGCGATTTTAATGATATATAATACCAAGGGTTTACGCGAAAACGTTTCTGACTTATTGACGATCATTTTCAAATTGTTTTATTTTTTTTTAATGTGAAATACTACGAACAAATATATTACCTCGGTGAATAATAGATAATATTCTTATTTTTAATATCTTCTTTTACCTAGTAAGCATTAGCAAACTTGACAAATTGAATGAAAAAAGTAATTATTCAAAATAATAAAACTTATCAAAAGAGTAACAAATTAAGTTATTGTCTCTACACTAGTGAGCCATGATGAAAGACATTTGTTATCCTGACGATATATATATATATATATATATATATATATATATATATATATATATATATATATATATATATATATATATATATATATATATATATATATATATATATATATATATATATATATATATATATATATATGTATACATATATATATATATATATATATATATATATATATATATATATGATAGTATGTTTTCATTCCACTTACACCAACATCATAACAAGAAAATGATCCTTGTTTGGAACATGTTCTGCATCACAGCAGACACAATGATCCATTTTAGTCAAACGACGATCGCGATTTCGCTCTTATTAGAGCTCATCAGGCCGCCATAGACTAGCCAGCCCCGTGTAGGGCAAAGGCACAAAATTGAATCACAAAAACAACTACTCCGCTGGCTAATACCACGACCGGCATTGAATTACATTGTGACTCCTGGCTTTCGTTGGGAGTATTAAATGATAGTATGTTTTCATTCCACTTACACCAACATCATATAAAGAAAATGATCCTTGTTTGGAACATGTTCTGCATCACAGCAGACACAATGATCCATTTTAGTCAAACGACGATCGCGATTTCGCTCTTATTAGAGCTCATCAGGCCGCCATAGACTAGCCAGCCCCGTGTAGGGCAAAGGCACAAAATTGACTCACAAAAACAACTACTCCGCTGGCTAATACCACGACCGGCATTGAATTACATTGTGACTCCTGGCTTTCGTTGGGAGTATTAAATGATAGTATGTTTTCATTCCACTTACACCAACATCATAACAAGAAAATGATCCTTGTTTAGAACATGTTCTGCATCACAGCAGACACAATGATCCATTTTAGTCAAACGACGATCGCGATTTCGCTCTTATTAGAGCTCATCAGGCCGCCATAGACTAGCCAGCCCCGTGTAGGGCAAAAGCACAAAATTGAATCACAAAAACAACTACTCCGCTGGCTAATACCACGACCGGCATTGAATTACATTGTGACTCCTGGCTTTCGTTGGGAGTATTAAATGATAGTATGTTTTCATTCCACTTACACCAACATCATAACAAGAAAATGATCCTTGTTTGGAACATGTTCTGCATCACAGCAGACACAATGATCCATTTTAGTCAAACGACGATCGCGATTTCGCTCTTATTAGAGCTCATCAGGCCGCCATAGACTAGCCAGCCCCGTGTAGGGCAAAGGCACAAAATTGAATCACAAAAACAACTACTCCGCTGGCTAATACCACGACCGGCATTGAATTACATTGTGACTCCTGGCTTTCGTTGGGAGTATTAAATGATAGTATGTTTTCATTCCACTTACACCAACATCATACCAAGAAAATGATCCTTGTTTGGAACATGTTCTGCATCACAGCAGACACAATGATCCATTTTAGTCAAACGACGATCGCGATTTCGCTCTTATTAGAGCTCATCAGGCCGCCATAGACTAGCCAGCCCCGTGTAGGGCAAAGGCACAAAATTGAATCACAAAAACAACTACTCCGCTGGCTAATACCACGACCGGCATTGAATTACATTGTGACTCCTGGCTTTCGTTGGGAGTATTAAATGATAGTATGTTTTCATTCCACTTACACCAACATCATAACAAGAAAATGATCCTTGTTTGGAACATGCTCTGCATCACAGCAGACACAATGATCCATTTTAGTCAAACGACGATCGCGATTTCGCTCTTATTAGAGCTCATCAGGCCGCCATAGACTAGCCAGCCCCGTGTAGGGCAAAGGCACAAAATTGAATCACAAAAACAACTACTCCGCTGGCTAATACCACGACCGGCATTGAATTACATTGTGACTCCTGGCTTTCGTTGGGAGTATTAAATGATAGTATGTTTTCATTCCACTTACACCAACATCATAACAAGAAATTGATCCTTGTTTGGAACATGTTCTGCATCACAGCAGACACAATGATCCATTTTAGTCAAACGACGATCGCGATTTCGCTCTTATTAGAGCTCATCAGGCCGCCATAGACTAGCCAGCCCCGTGTAGGGCAAAAGCACAAAATTGAATCACAAAAACAACTACTCCGCTGGCTAATACCACGACCGGCATTGAATTACATTGTGACTCCTGGCTTTCGTTGGGAGTATTAAATGATAGTATGTTTTCATTCCACTTACACCAACATCATAACAAGAAAATGATCCTTGTTTGGAACATGTTCTGCATCACAGCAGACACAATGATCCATTTTAGTCAAACGACGATCGCGATTTCGCTCTTATTAGAGCTCATCAGGCCGCCATAGACTAGCCAGCCCCGTGTATATGTATATATATATATATATATATATATATATATATATATATATATATATATATATATATATATATATATATATATATACATATACACTGCGCATCAAAATTAACGCACCACTGTAAATTGCACAGCATTTCAATGTGGATTATCTTGCGAACCGCTGAACGGATTCTGATGAATTTTTTTTTTAAATGTAGATTTGTTTATCGCTAAAAACGCCTGGATGTGAGTTTTTATTAAAATTTTAGTTTTGAGCATATACAGGGGCCAACAATGAGAGTAATTTTTCTCAAGAATATTTGGAACAGCCGTTACAGCGGGTATACGCTTGATGCAAATTATAGCCCCATGTTTTCATAACAATTTGGTTTTTGTTTCGTGTCAATATCTCTATTTTTAAATGAAATACAGAGTAAAAGATTAAAGCGCACTAGTTTATTTTAACAATTTAACAACTTAAAAATAACAATAATAACAATATTGGTGGCAAGGAAAAAATTAGAAAAAAATTGAGAATATCAATATCGCGTGTTTCCGCCTCTACTCTGAATAACGGCTTCACATCGACGACTCATACTAGACACAAGGCGTCTAATCTGCTCTTGATCAATGTCGTTCCATAAATTTGTTATAAAATTTTGAATGTCGTCAAGAGAGGCTGGTAAGAGCTGATGTTTTCTAAGTTGTCTGTCTATGATGTCCCACAAATGTTCAATAGGGTTGAGGTCTGGACTATTTGTAGGCTAGTCCAGAGTCTCAATACCCACCTTGCACTATACGAGCGACGCAGAGTGGATCGAAGCATAGGGAAATCGGGACATTGGACATAATTTTTATGCTATTCGTCCGATTTCGATGATTTTGATTTTATTGGAAAGCTGAGGCGTTATACTCTCATAGACATTCATAGAAAATATGACATTTGTTTAATATTCAAGATGGCGGACATCCTAAAATTTGATTCAATGTATATTTTTAAATGCATAACGATAAACATATAAAATCGATAAAATCGCTTCATATAAGTATAAAGAATGTAGGTATTTAATATTAGAAGTGTTGAACTAGTGGCGGATCTAAGCTAATATCAAGGGGGGGGAGGGTTCTGAGCCCCAAAGTCACACCCAACTAAAAACAGAATTATACATTTTCAGTTATAGGAAATTTAGAAAGAATGTCAAAGTTTCTATGTCAGGTTGGGTTCAAGGGGGAAACTTTGACATTCTTTCTAAATTTCCTATAACGTAGGCGGGACGGGAGGCCCTGTATCCCCCCTCCCATACATACGCTCTTGAGACATTGAATGGCTATCGATAATTAATTAATCGCTAGCCGTTCTATGAAGACACTGTAAAACCCGATATTTTAAGCATATTATTTTGAGAAATCGATGTTAAAATGCGGTCAATAATTATAAAGGACAAAAATTCTGGAAAAAAACTCAAAATTTATTGTTTTTACATTGAGAACTTTAATAATTTTGCAAATAATTCATTTAAAAAAAAAATTACACATTACATAACAAAGAAAGTGCCTCTTCTGAAAAATGATTGCCAGTTACTTTTTGATCTGCAGCAAAGCTTGATCTCAAATGAGAAATTAATGGATCCGATGACAGAAGTAGATTGTGTAAAATATCCTCGTTGGTACTTTTTCTATTGCATTTTCGTGAATGCGTTTCTCTATAATGGCGGAAATGCTTATTTCTGGCCTCAGCGGCTTCCTCAGAAAGATGACCGATGGGAAACCAAAAATTATCAATAATGTCAGCTCCATGGAGCAATAATTTATGGATTGAGGCTGGCATGTAATACCATCCGTACAAATCTATACAAATTTTCGCAGTGTCTTTTGCGTACTTGTCAAATTTTTGGGTGTTAATTTTTTCTCCAGATGCCAAAACTTGGAGTATGACATAAAATCTTTTTATTAAATTTTCATTTATTTCCGTAATAGCTGCAGATCTCTCATAATTTTGGAAAAATCTTCTGCTCGTATTTCCGTCATTTGACGTTCCATGCCCCTGTTTAACGAAGTCTATATTTAGCCCTAGTTCTTCCTTGAACCTTAAAAAATAAATTGAATCACTATAGAACTTTTTGAAAAGGATCGTATAAAGGTTGAAAAAAATGGGGTAAATTGTATGTTTTACTAGACATCCACAATATTACCTTTTTTGAATCTGTTTTTTTTATGATCCTTTAATTCCTTTTCATGTGCACTTCTTGCAGACCATTTTTTAAAGCTTAAATTATAGGATACATGTAATATATATTCCATACACCTAATCCAGGAGTGCAAACTAGAAATGCCGAAGTTGTAATGCTCTTTATTTACTGTTTTTTTCGAGACTGCCTACAATATTCAAAATCGTTCATTAACTATTACAATCAGGATATTTATACACAAATTAATTAATTAATTAATTAAGTAAGTAAATTCACCTCAAAAGTGTTCATTTCGGTGGGTTTAGCACCGCAAATGTAGCAAACCATTGTTGATGTGGCTCCAGCTAAACACGAACAAATTTTACCATCTATCATGGTTAGATATAATTCGTGGGTAATGGATATTCCCATAATGCTAGTGTTCGTGAGCAAGCTTTTCTCATCTTTCAAAGCCTGCCAGCAATTTAAAATGGTTTCTTTGGATTCCTTGATGAACTGGAAGTTTAGGGGTCGGCAATAGAATGTAGATGATGGCTTTTTGTTTTCTCAAACTACTTTTGAATGGTCAGTAGTATACACTAGTTTTAGTGGAACATACGCAGTCATAAAAATACTGGAGTCATCATCGTTGTCAGAGTCAGTAGATAAACGCTGCTTATAAACGCTTTGTCCGGACGCTCCATCAAAGCCACATTTGCCAAAAAGCGTCAATTCAATATTAGGCTCACAATTCGTAAAATCCAAAATTCTTTTGGCTGTATGATCTAATAACGATTGTAAAGTAATTCTTGCGAAGGTTTCAGTTATCATTATGGAATTTTTTGGCGGATAACAGTCTTGTTTTGTAATTTGAATCTGGTAATAGGATGGGTATAAATTACAGTTTTCATCATTGGCTGCTTTTCGCATTGTTAAATATTCCTGTTTAGAAAGCCCTAGTGATACCAGCAAAGCAAGAGCCTTTTCATTGGAAAAGGATTGGCAATGGTATTTGTCTATATTTTCACAATAATTCAAGATATTTTTTGCCTGATTTGGATTTTTCTTTAAAAACTCAAGAATTCTATTGATATCCTGATTACCTAAGGAAAAAATAAAAATGCATCTGCTTAAAGGCCTTCTATACACGCATATCATACGCTATTTTTTTATTACGAATGTATCATAATCTCAAAAATTGTCTTCAAATGTGGTCCTTCATTTTGACATAGACATAATATCTAGGTGAAAAAGATAGGTCAAACGTTTGTATAGGAATCTTTAAAAAAGTAGGTGTACCATAAACACCGCACTCAATTAATGAGTGTGGAAAGTATCACTTTATACCGCATATTATGCATATTATGCGGTAAAGTAGACCTGGATATTTTACTTTACCGCATACTGTGCGGTAAATTAGACTTTAGTATTTTGCGACATTTGAGAAATTTAAATTGGGAAAATATACTTTTCAAGATACTCATAGGTAAAATTTTGTACCCAACACGTGCAGAAAGTGACTTTATCGCACTTGACGTCGCGTGCGGTAAAGTATCACTTTTCGCACTTGTTAGGTAATAGCTATTTACGATAATCGGTGATTATAATGCATGCGTAATAAAAAATAATTTAATTGCTAAGTGCTAATGTTTCGGTAAATGCGATAACTTTTCTTAAGTCGCACACTAGTTTATTTTGCGATATTACGGGGACATGTGGGCAGGCTAAATATATTTCGTAACTAATTTTTCTAACTCATTTAATATTAAAGTAAAAAGGTTTTCAGGGTATTTATGATAATGTGAAAGGCGGATTTACTTGGTAATAATATACAGGGTGGTAGGATATACATATATGGGATTTTTTAAATTAATTTTTTTGCTCTACCAAAATACAATTATTGTCAAAAGTTGGTCCATGTTCAATAACCATTTTAAATGCACTTAGATTGGTTCCAAGTCAAACAGTATACAGGGTAGGTCATAAAATATAAAAACTGCACAAGACTAAAAGGCACTTATTTAAAAAAAATCAGCAAATTGTTTGTAAGAAAAGTTGTTTAGAATTAAAAGTTATGCTAATAAGAATACGGATTTTTTTGTATTTAGTTTAAACACGTTTATAATTTAATCAAAATCAAATCAATCTGGCAGTTTTATTTTTGTTCAAATTTAGGCCTATTTGAAAAAAAAATTTAGATTTTTATTTTTTTGGGTTATCACAAATTTCATGTTTACTACAATGATATTAAAGAAAACTTTAAGGTTTCGAAAAAAAATTCTTGACAAAGAAAAACATCAGTATTAATAATAGGGCAAAATCTTAGTAATTGTTATTATTTATTATTTCGTATGTTACACAGTTAAGTAACCTTATATCTAATTTTAAATAAAACATAATTAATATATAATATTTATACGAATTAATTATGTCAAAGTTCGCAGATAAAAAGGTCATGCGGGAACAAGCATTTTGTAAAGAGTACAAATTTGTCTCTTCACATTAGGAAGGTTTATTATTTTATACGAATATGTGTTGTATTTTTAATAAAGTACGTGTAGTTTTGCATAATAATTCATAAATATATGAAAAATACAGTCAAGGCATGCCTTGATTTCTCGTTGCCATAGTAATGACGGATGTCAAAAAGAAGTTTTCATTAGCTACTAATTTTCCTTTGTCGTTAAAAGAAAGTAAGATTTTAAATATGTCTTTAAATAATAATGGCAATAATACTAACAGATATAATATATCCGAACAAAGTCGCACGGAGCAGCTCATGGTCAAAGCGTTCGACAAACATTTTAGACCCGCTTTGCGGGAAATGAGCAGAGATGTCTTGATCGGCTTTATATACGGGCCAGAGCAGGTGCCAGAATTGGACAGGAGGAGGTTTAAAGAAGAAATCATTGCTTTTCTCGCGAAAATTACCCAGTCTGGAGAACCTGTTATGAATCCATCTGCGCCAGCTGAGCAATCTAATTCAGTTAATGAAGAATGAAATATTTCCTCTGTATTTAACAATTAAACTTATAATAAATATTATTTAATTTAAAAAGAAAATTATTGCTTTGCTTTTTTTCAATTTCCTGGCTCAAAAATAGGAAAAAAAGTCCCTATAAAGATAGGTCCGGAAATGCATCGTTTCGCAAATATACAGCATTATCGAAATTTTTAGAAAATTTAAAGCAAACAATAATAATTTTTGCTAGAATTTGTCACAAAGTACCTTTAAATTCATTATTAATATTCAATGTTGAATATTAATAAAATAAAATTGACATTGCGACTAGTCGCAATGTCAATTTTATTTTGCAGTGAGATTCTAAAGTAGAAGGATTCCTTAATACACAACTAACTTACCTTCACCCAGTTTTGCTGACATAGCAAAGCTCAACTCTTCTATATTTTCTTTCCTTAAAATTTCAGTTCTTCTTCGTTTTTGTTTTACTGATAAGTCTTGAAAAGATTTGCGTTTTCTTTTTTGAATATCTTCAGTTGACGTATTACCAATATTAGAATCCACATTCATAAAATTTGGCCATAAGAAAATCCGATCCAACCATGTCCTATGATTTTTAGAAAATCTTTCCTCGGTTCTATTAGACTGATTCCATTTATTTAGCAGAATGCTGCAGTATTTTCTTAAACAATCTTTCAGGATCAAAATGGTACTCTCCGTTGGTGTAATTTTTTTTGTTTTGATAACATGCTTAAGTAAACTATCACAATAACTTATTTTAATTTTATTAGATCTAAAATACATAAATAAATCGCGATTTGATGTCAATGCATCCATATTAACTTTTTAAATATTCCACTACCAAGAACTTTAACACATGTCAAAAAATGAACTAGACGCCATTTTTAAAAACAAATGAGTGCAATAACTGCAAACGAAGATTTCCAGGATGACGCGATCAACACGCGGCATGTCACGGAACTCGCTAAATACGCTTACTTGACCCCTTTCCAAATAAATTAAAATTCATATTTCTTGCAAGGGGGCAAGTTGGGGCAAGAAATGTTGATGCTCGTAAATAGGTGAATGGGTCTGCTTATTATTCCAGTTGTTTGCAAGCCATGCGGTTTTAAGCATTTTTTTAAAAGTCAACCAATATATATATTTTTTTAATTTTTGACTTAATACACTTGAGTTGAGCACGCCACTGAGAAAAAAAAGTATCAATGAAAACCGTCATCATATTTTTACTTCTTGACAAATATCTTTACTGTAAATTATTAAATAATACAATTCAATTACATTCATATATTTTAATTTGGCCCACGGATTTAACTAAATATTTCTTTATGTTTTAATAAATTTTTAATTCCCTTCAAAATCATGTTTTTTTTTATGTATAACAAGTGATTCAACAGCTTTCATGGTGCTTTTCCAGTGGCCTGGGGTGTTTGTGAAACGAATATTCTATTGGATTTCAAAAGCTTTTAATTTTGGAAAACAACCCAATGTCCCTATATAACACTGATTCGATCCACTGTTCGACGTGGGGTCTTGCATTGTCGTGCATTAAGAAGAAATGTTGGCCTATGTAAGAAGCAAAAAGAACAATATGTTTGGATAAGATGTCAGTAATGTACCGTTCACTGTTCAATGGACCACCACGTAAAGAAATAAGTTCTGTTCGGGCAGTCAAAGAAATTCCTCCCCAAACCATTACAGAACGTCCATTAAATAGCGTGGATTGACGATGTTACATTGCGAATAACGCTCATTTGGCCTGGGTAGTACTCGTACGTGTCGGTCGGAGCTGTACAAACAAAACCTCGACTCGTCCGTGAACAAGACTCGCTCCCAATCCTCAAGATTCTAGTTTACATGCTGTCTGACGAATTGCAGTCTCGCTCTACGATGGTTTGCGTTTAACCTCGGCCCTTTTGCTGGAATTCGGAATCTTAAATTCTGTTCTGCAAGTCGTCTTCTTACAGTAGATACACTTATTTCGACGTTATGTGTAGCGTTAAGTTGAACCTGAAGATTTCTTGCTGATACAAAACGTTTTCTCAAAGCACGTAACCGAGTGAAACGATCCTGGTTCACTGTTGTTCCTTGGTGCCTTCCTTGCCCATAGCGTCGGTTATGATGGTTAGTTTGCTCAAAACGGTGGACAACGCGCGATATTGACGAATGAGAAACTCCCAGTCTCCCAGCTATAGCACGGTAGCTTAATCCTTCCTCGGCCAATGTAATTGCTGCTACGCATTCGTCACGAGACAAATTCCTTGTTTGACGCTCCATAGCCAAAATTTTAACACTTTTCAAAGATAAAAGTGACACATAATAAACAAACATGACAGTCAAACTTGTTCATTTCGTGGCCTACCCTATTTTAAGATGTTGAATTGTTAAAATAAACTAGTGCGCTTTAATCTTTTGCTCTGTATTTCATTTAAAAATAGAGATATTAACATGAAACAAAAACCAAATTGTTAAGAAAACATGGGGCTATAATTTGCATCAAGCCTATACCCGCTGTTACGGCTGAAACGATCCACAGGGTGTTTCAGATATTCTGGAGAAAAATTACTCTCATTGTTGGCCCCTGTATATGTTCAAAACTAATATTTTAATACAAACTCACATCGCGGCGTTTTTAGCTATAAACAAATCTACATTTAAAAAAAAATCATCAAAATGCGTTCAGCGGTTCACAAGAAAATCCACATTGAAATGCTGTGCAATTTATAGTGGTGCATTAATTTTGATGCGTAGTGTATATATGTATATATATATATATATATATATATATATATATATATATATATATATATATATATATATATATATATTCATTTCTTCATTTCACTTGAGACAGTTAACTTCGACTAATCAGTCCATCACTAAGTACTGTGTTGTTTGATGACGATACGTTCTCTCTAGCCTGACTAAATCCATACTAATTTACCAACTAAACGAAATAACTGAAATTTAGCTAGATATTCAAATAAGCATAGGGAGCCAATTTTGCATAGAAACGTTTTATTAGTACACGATTTTGTAGAAATTATCACGGACACGATCCAAAATTAACGATTTGAACCCTTACATACAAAACATTAACCTTCTGGGTGTCCCAAATTAGTTTTAGTTCAAGACGAGCACGTTGCAGCAAACTTGCGCCTCTTTATTAGCCGAACAAGCGTGATTTCATTAACGGGAGAGATTCAAACGAGATTTAGCGTGAAATTTTATTAAAATCATTGAAATTTGGGAGATTATCACGTTTTGCCGTTGCCGAGAAGCGCCGTAGCAACGTAATTGGAGTAAGACTCTGGGGCCACTGATATTTAATTTTTTGGTGGGGCATGCTTAAATTAGATTCGATTTTTAGGAATTCTATTTTTAAGAAAATATATACTAGTTTAATTATCGCAGTGGAAATGAAAGTTCTTTAGAAAATTACACAAAATAATAAGGTCATTCTTTAAGCTTGACATGGAGAGCCTCGAAACTTGGCACATAGAAATAGTTAAGTAATCAAAGTCTGAAAAATATGAAATATTGAGTAATGGACTTATGATGAACACATTTTTAAACAGACAATGAAACTTACTAATCGAGCACTATATTAATGATGATTAATGCAGTAGCGTAACGAGGGGGGAGGATGTTGAGATCCTTGTTACATGACATAGCTTGTCAAGGTCGGAAATGAACGCATGAAAACACATTCCATTAAAAATAAATAATTATGATGGACAATTTTTGTTAATTACAAAAATTATAAATTTTAGCCTCGGAAATAAAGTATTTCCCTCCTGAATAATGAATGTTTTAATTTGAAATACAGAAATACATAACGCAAAAAAAGCAAAGAAGATAAAACAATTATAATATACACAATGCAAGGCTTAAAAAGTTACAAAATGTAACAACATATATAACTTTTTGGCAAATATAAAGCAATACACAGGACCCTATAATAAATTATAAAGAGACGCCTTTAACGAAAACCTTCGAACAATATAAATATTGATCTAAATTATTCAGTATTATTTTATCACATATACTACTCATGCTAAAGTATCACACAGGGTTGTCTTTTACTAAAATAAGACATTTATTGTGCATTTTGTGCACGTTGATCCAAAGCAATGTATTTCTTTAAGCGTTTAGGAGTCTTCATGAGTAGCTGCTTTCGCGCGTACACTGAGTTGTAGTAATTTACCTTTTTTAGAGCAATTTCTAGTTAATAGATGTTAGGGTGGCTTTATTATTTTTTTATTTTTTTTATTTAATATATATTATATTTTATATAATATTGTACCACCCCTTATCATCATTAGTAACTCTATGGCGTTCTCCGAAGCACAGCCATATTCATCCCTTATCCAGCCTTTGGTGTACGAAACATTCATTAAATGTATGAATTAATATATTATATGAAGGAGATAATTTTATAATGCATAACCATCAATCGTCGAAATTTCTTTGATAAATGAGCCAAACCGGTACACATGCGGATATACTTTGTAATTTCCGTTTCTACTCGATATAAACGAATAAGTTTAATTTGTTGTTTTTTTTTCGCAAAGTTGTAGTAATTTGCCTTTTTTAGAGCAATTTCTAGTTAATAGATGTTAGGGTGGCTTTTTTATTTTTTTTATTTTTTTTTATTTAATATATATTTTATATAATATTGTACCACCCCTCAACATCATTAGTAACTCTATGGCGTTCTCCAAAGCACAGCCATATTCATCCCTTATCCAGCCTTTGGTGTACGAAACATTCATTAAATGTATGAATTAATATATTATATGAAGGAGATAATTTTATAATTTCTTTGATAAATGAGCCAAACCGGTACACATGCGGATATACTTTGTAATTTTTTGTTGTTTTTTTTCGCAAAGGGCTTGATTGAAGTGGAAGTTACATCCCTTGATCTGTACTTCCAGTAACGTTTTACGAATACCATTCTTTGCAGCACCCTCGTAAGCTATATAGTTCTCTTGAATATTAAAATAAGGAACTTCACCATGGCGAAAACCGTATATTATAAGTTTCCTCTTTTTTATTGAGTAGAGTATGAATTTCCGGAAACATCGGTAATTTAGAGTTGATGGAACAACAAAGAACACCTTTTTAATGTAACGTCTTCGAAAAAGGTTTCCTGCAACAACTTGCCCTCAGTTATAATACGGTCCGCAGTGCCATTTGCAACGGGTCAGTCAACATTATGTCTTCTGCTTTGTTTGGTAAGACTTAAAATTCCAACATTTCTTGGCATTATACAAAGAGTGACTAAAAGAAGATAGTGACGAAATTTGTGCAACAAAATTCAGTCCGGCTTTTTTAGCACGGGTTAACTCCACATGATAAACTACTAGATTACTAGTATCAGAATTCTGATTTGTTTTCGAGCTCGCTTCTTTGCATTATATATACACACTTTTAATTCACTTTTAGCGATATTAGAGACACAGGTATGTTTCTTGTCATTCTCGATTATAGTCGACATTTCTCATCGCTGGGGACATTACCGGAGCATGAACCGTTTGAGCAACTTCAAAGAATAGTTTGAATTTTTTACGCTTTCTTTTGGCAAAATCTATATTAGGGTGGGCCGAAAAACTCAATAGCGCACAAAACATGTCTTCCGTTATCCCAGTAAAAAATTGTATTGAGTTTTTTTATTGTAATGCGTTTTCTGTCCCCATCAATCAAAAGTATGAATTTTGATTTGGTATAGAAGTTTCCTTTCATTATTCGCAATGTTTTATCATCTGTCCACTTTTAATGGCAAATTAGAAAATCATGAATATATCTTATTATATATTAGTTATAGTTACTGGTCTGAATCTAGCACTAAAAAAAGTAAAACCTTCCAAAAACACACTTACATTTCTTGCGGTCGCTAAAGTGTATGACACATATGGATTATCTGAAAGATTTGCAGCAGTAGTAGCTACAACTGTATAAAAGATGTCGGAATGGTAACAAAGAAAAATATAGCGGAAATAATAGACAAAAATAAGTTAAGAAAAGATAGGGAAAAAAACCTATTTCGAAGTATAGTTGGCTTCTTCTTACAAGAAACTGACTATAACTTATCAGGCTTACTGGCAGTGGGGTGTGATGGCACAGTACTCAGCACAGGATGAAAAAAATAGAGTTATTCTTCTACTTGAATCGAAGTTCGGACGTCCTTTACAGCGATTCATCTGCCAGCTCATTTTAGCGAACTACTCTTAGGACACCTGTTTCAGCATCCTGATGGCCAAACAACCGATCCTAGTATGTTTTCCGGTTTACTAGGCAAGCTTATAGTTCAACGTTAGAAGTTGCCATTTATCTAATATTGTGATGTCATTGACTATAAATTACCCTAAGTATAAGTACCGATCAGAGATATCTTTACCAAATTTGCCTTGCAATATCTTCTGGCCAATGTTCAGTAGATTTATTTAACTAAAATCTAGGAAAATTTAATCATTTTGGATGGCTTATGTTGCAGCAGAACTCAGTTTAACTTTAAAAAAACTGACACATTTTATTCTGAGAGCCGATGTGGTTTTTAGTTAAACTGGACCCATCTTGTCAAAATCCTTGAGAGATCCTTAAACTCAATCGATATTTAATGGAAGACTTAACAGCAATTATTCAACGCAATGAATTTCTCACACCAGGTATGTATGTTAAGTGCCTCTCATCCCCATATCAGAGAAAAGAGAAAATAATTCGTGCTTTTATAATACCGAAACTTAATTTTGATGCAGATCACTATACTAATTTAACAGGCTGATAAAATAACGATCATACCTCGCTCACTACTTCAACATTTAGAACTAGATGAATTACAAAGTACAATAGAAGAAACTACGAATAAAGTTATGGAGGTTACATCTTGCCTCTGTCATACTCAAGTTGTGGAAAGAGGCATACAATTAGTAAAGGATGCTTCGTTATCAGTTGTTTTAAAAAGCGAGATGGGTTTATAAATGCAAGATTAGAAGTTCGTAAATTAATGCCACAATTTGAGAGCAAAGAGGATTTTACAATAAATTCGTATACATGTCATTACCTGGTGGAATTTGTTGTTTGTTCAATGTTCAAGTTAATGTTCTTTGTGCAATGTTCATGTTAATTAATAACGTTTTAAGATAATTTAAAGAGTAGAAAATGTAAGGCAAAAAAAATTCTTAATAAACATTATTCGATCGAAAAATAGGTATTTTTCTTTATTCTAAAAGTTTTTGCAAATATATGTTTTTGTTGCGATAAAGAAAGGAAACATTTATGCTATTCCAAATCAAAATTCCAAATTACAATTTCCAATTAAAAAAAACTGTTAATAAGCAATTTTGTTATAAAAGGCCACTTTTGTGCATTATTCCAAATCTCAATTTTTATTCTTTTTTGTAAATTTTGAATTACGGTAGAAGGCAGAAAACGCATTACAATCAAAAAATTGTTAATAAACAATTCTGTTAGGAAAATAAAAGACACCTTAACCAAATTTGTCTCATTCTAATTTAAATAACTACCAGACCAATGATTATAAAACTAAATTGACCGATTTTATAGCATAAAAAATCTCCAGATCTACGGATCTACCTAGGCCATCGTTAATTAATATATTTTTCGGAGGGTCATAAATGGCGACAAACGCAGTTAAAAATGTAGTACGGACACTAAAACTATTCTGATAAATTCCAGGGGTAGTGAATCGAGACAAATTCAGGTAAGGTCACCTACTAATAATAAACTTGTATTCATGTTAAAACTGTTGTAGTAGTTGTTGTTAGTATCTTTTATTTTGTATTAATATTCTTATTGCCAGCATAGTTATAGCAAAAACAATGTCTAGTTAGTACCTAGTAATAATATTAATGTTAATTTTAATAAATTAAAAAACACGATACATTAAATACTAAATGAATACTTAACAATTTTCCCTTGTGCAAAGCGGGTTAAACATATAAATAAGAATATATATTCATAAAATTGTTTGGCATTTCTATTAAGACGCTATTTAATATATTAACACACGATGCTAACACAACATAAAAGAAGAATGTAAATAAAATCAGCTGTGAAAGAAGTGATCGATTTGACGTTCGATTGGTCCAATTTGAATTCTTCTTTTAGTTGACCCTTACAAACACTGCATTTAGTGTTAAGAAATTTCTCTCAAGCGTTACACGTGCGCTATGTTTACACCGTATAATCGGTTTTATCTTCAAATATATTTTGAGTGAAAATATTGTAGTTTGTTTTTGAAAGGATTTTTTTTATAATTTTATTATTTATTCAATTTATTCATCTTCTACCCTAACAGTTCCGTCTGTTTTATAAAAATTAATGTAATCGCATCTCTACGGGGTGTACCAAAAAATTGCATCCATATGTGAAATTTCCTTTTATTATTAGATCAATTACGACAGGTAACAACAGTTTTATAAGGATCAATTTTCAACAGAATGCAGCATGCAAATATAGCAAAATACTACATTTAAATATTTTTTATTCAGGAAAAAAACCTTCAGAATACCAACTTTGCCTTTGAGACAATTAAATCAAAACTGTTAAAGAATTACAAAAATATTTCGCTTTTGCTACCAATGATTTTCAATTTCAAAGGCATTGTAAAAATTGACTATATAATATTCTTGACGCATCTCTCTCAAAACACGAAGATTTCCCCACTTAAATATTTAACACTATAAGCAGGCCTATCACCTAAGCTTTTAAGCTTAGAAAATAACTTCCATTCGCTTGTGCATAATTTAAACGATTTTTTTGGACGGGATATAATAATCTATTGGAAAGCACTTTAAGTTAAAGGGTCCTTAATGGCACTTATTCTTTAAGTGAGTACTGAAACCTTCTAAAAGTTTAAATTTATGAAGGCTTCCAAACTTCGAAAAGAAGCAACTCTCATTTTTGTTCAACTTTCAGAACACTGTATGCTCATTTTGTCGGAGTTAAAAGAGTAGTTTTACGTTTTCTTCTTTAAACTTTACTTTGTTTATTGGGAATCGTCTGAAGTTTGAACAAAAATATTAATTACAATATCTAATTTATTCTATAATTTAATAAGATTGCTTCTTCCCATCATGAATAATACACAGTATGGGCCATAATGTTCGCAACATATGGGAAACCTTTTTATTATTAATTTCTCAGGAAATTTTATACTTGATAAAAGCTAGCGCATAAAGAAAAACTCTTGAGTAAATTATTAAAACAAAATCACTAACATAAAAATAGTTTTTTTAACAAATAGATACTATTCTCAATTAATAATTTTAAAATAATATTTGCATTCCAATGAATTTGTTTTAATATTTTAGTAAAGGATTATATTAAAACTGTCAATAATAAAAAAAAAATATTAGAATTTTCTCAAAGGATTAATATACAGGGCATTGACAGAGTAGACTTCCTTTTGCGAAATGATAATTCTCACTTAATTCTCTATAAACTATTCTAATAAAAAATCTAAAACTATTGTTCGAGTTCATCTCACATGTGATCGTGTTACCAACTTTGTTACAAGACATTCCAACAGAAACCCTGTCAAATCCCACTAGGCATTCTCTAAATAGAAATCTAAAATATCACTAAATTCCGCTAAAAATATTTTACTATTAGGAAATTGTATTATTATTCATTTTTTCACTTTAAGTTGTCAGCGCCATCTGTATGTTATAACAACAACAGTTTTACAGAATATATTAAATTAACTGAACTTCTAAAACAGAACTGCAGAAGCAACTTCAATAAACATGTCTAATAAATCTATATCATTATATAGATTAAACTCAGGAACCATATCACATGGTCAATAGGTCTCAATTGTGTTTGTTTTTTGAATAATATAATTTGTTATTGCATAGCTATCACAGCACTGTTGTATGCTTTTAACACCTTACGTAAATCAAAAAACTGTGCAAATGTTTGGTGTTTTTTGTTTCATTCCATTTTAAGTGGATTTTTCCCCATTCAGCTTTAATTATATCAATTTCTGTTTCCGTTTTTGAAAAACATCTTAATAATGGCCCTACGGATTGCTTATTATGGGTCAGTGCGTTTGAAACACTGATATTTGAAATTTTTTTCCAAAATATCAAAATAACTCGGGAGCCTCTATATTGTCTCTTTTATTAAACTTACTATAAACTTAGTACTTTTTCTTCATCTGGCAAAATAGCCTTTTTTTTTCTGCACATTTGTCAAGGTATATTCAAAACTATACCCTAAATAACATTTTGATCTATAAAGTCTTCTATTTTGTCTTTAAAAATATCTATTTTCACATACAGTAATTTAATTTTTGAGACGAGTGTGTCCAACAAATTTTCAAGTTCCCCTAGAAGTTTTGTGAGGTCAGCATTATTGGATCCAAACAATTTATTAACCCTCTGAACCTCCACCAAAGTAATTTTTAATAATGACATAAAAGCATAATTTTTTCATCAATAAATAGCAAAAAGTGTCTCTGCTGTATAACAGAGTTCCTTATTCCTTACCATACTAAAAAGTGTCTTTAATTCAAGCCATTGCTCTAGTATTCTGGACACTGAAGACTCTATGGACAGCCATCGGATCTGACATGCTTGTGTAATTTTTCTGAGATCATGGCCATCATTTATAGTTTTGAACAATAATTTATATTCTTCTTGTCTCATTGATAATCTAGCAAACCAATCGTATGTTTCTTGAATTAAAAACTCATTGTTTTGCAACAGGCTCTCAGCTGCTGGTGAACTGACGGCTAGTTGTAAGAAGTGGCATACACGCCTAAAAAATCAATAATGTACAGTTATAAAAATGAATGTAATAATTTATTTTATAAACATATATCAAGAACCCTTTAAGCTACTAACCTGATTAATACCAAATTAGGAATATCTTCAATTAATGCCTATCCACATTTGATAGTTCAGGAATGTCAAGAAATGTCTCAACAACTTTATTTTGGCTTTTGCTATAATATATGATTATGATCCTCAAATAGTTTTTAATATTTATGTCTGTTGACTCATCTAATAGTAGACTATATGGAGATTCACCAATGTCATTTCTTAAATTATTGATAAAATGAGGAGCCATGACATTTTTAATAATATTGGTACATTTAGTCCTATGAATATTAAGTGCATCAGCAGCAGAGTGTCCTTTAAATGAATTCTTGCGTACATTGCTTAGAAGATCACATACATTTATTGAGGTATGACATGCAATGTACAAAGCGCTATTTGTTTTGGTTCAAACATTTCTAAATCCTTAAATGGGATTTTTGAAAACAATTTTGACATTTGATTTATGTTTTTTAGCAACACTGTGGGCTTGAAGGTCAGCATACCTATTTTGAAGAATGTTACTACATGCTTTACATTTCGCGGACCGCCCTTCTGTCAAGTCCACCACAGTAAGCCATTCCTTAAAACCAAGAGGTTTTAACCAGGAATCTCTAAATTTTTGTTTGTAGGTTTTGGACATCTGAAAAATATCAAATTTATTTTTGTTTTATTATGCTGGGTGTTAGGGGTTTGACTTCAAATATTCTAATATAGGATAGTATGAACGATTTTAAACAAAATATTCTTATAAACCATCCGTAAAATCGAAAGGGTTTTCGAGCTATTTGATTTGAAAATGATTAATTTTGGAGAAGGTTTGAACTAATTCCAAGACATCATGGCAACATTACTATTTGCTTGGACATCAATGTGATGACAATCTTATCACCTGTGGTTTGAAAACGATTCAATTATTTTATTTTGATTATTTTTTGTAATGTATAAACTAATCTTTTAATAAATTGTGGTTTGTTTCCATAATATCGGCGTGTGTAAAAAATAGTAAAAACCTGTTATTAAAACTTTTGAGATTATTTATTTGTATACTTTTTAACCTCGCAGCCCTAATTAAGGTTATTACTTTCCAAAAATTAATAAAGAATATGAACTTACCAAGCATATTAATATAGCACTAAGTAGGTAATTCACGCACTAAAAAAAGTATTTTAAAAACTTAAAGTAAATGCTGAGAATGACCGCCACTATTTAAACACGCACGAATACGGCGAAGCCAATTTCCTTGAACAGATTTAAGAACGTTAGGTCTATGTCTAATTTGTTCCGCTGCAGCAAAAATACGTTTCTAAGGTCATCTTCATTTTCAATTTCAAGCCTATTATATACTAATGTTTTCATGTGACCCCAAAAATAAAAATCAAGGAGGTTTAATCTGGTGACCTCGGAGGTCGTTTTCTAGGATCTGGGTCATTTCGACCTATCCACCTATTATCAAACGTATTATCCAGATGTTGTAACACATTCCTATGATTGTGGGCAGGAGCTGGCTCCATTATGAAAAAACCAGGCACTGGCTTGCTGAGAGAGCTGGGCAAAGAGTGGGCAAGTCATTAGTTAAAAATTGGAGGTATGCCTCTCCTGTTAAACGCCTTGGTAGCTCAAAAGGTCTGATTAACCGATTGTGGATTATTCTAGCCGGAATATTTATTGAAATCGGCCTTGTTGAATCTTGTATGGATTTTCTTGAGCCCAGGTGTGAGTGTTATGATAATGTAAAATTCCATTTCTCGTAAAACAACATTCATGTTATTCCCACTAGAATTCCCACCTCAGTGGATTTTGATGACATCAGTCCACTAAATGACTATTGAAACCACTAGATCTAGTGGAAAATCTACCAAGTTGGCAACAAAGCATGTGAAGTTATATTCTATAAATATATCCTCCCTTCCCCGGTACCTCGCGACAATTTGGTAAAAACAATTTCAGTGGCAAATAAGCTCTAATAGACAACGTAGAAAATTTTTTGCCAAGTTTGCACGCTCACTCGCTTTCTCCCGCCAATACGGCCAAATTTGATTTAAATCAATACTCTCTAAACAAACAGTACTTGTAATCGTTGTGATGTAATTTGTAATATTCCCCAGTTTACTTTATTAAATTTAAGTGAAAATGTATTAAATTTGTTTTAGTTTTATTAAACGCCCAAAAAATTAACCTGCGATGAAAGTCTACAAAAAACCATCTCTCTCAAAAAATGTAGGTGGAAACGCACATCCCCCTTCAACTATTTTACAGCTAATCGATATATACTTTAAAATTAAATTCTAAGTTCTCTTTCCAAATAATTTGTTTCGATTTTTCAACTCTCCGTCCATCTATCCAAAACTATCAATAATGTTTTTTTTTTAAACTCTATATATCGAAATAAAATTAACAACAACATCTGAAGGGTTTAAAGTACAGGGCATTGCAAAAGTAGAGTTTCGCGTGCGAAATGAGATTTCTTACTTAATTCTCTAGAATTTACACTAATAAAACATTTAAAATTATTTTACAACTAAAAAATAAAATTTAAATATTTAGAAATACTTTAATGGCTACTAAGCCTTCGTAACTCCTCCCAGCGTGTCCACACTTTGAACGCAGTGGTGAGGCTCAGTAAGATACTCCAGGGGCCTTTCATTGGTACGACTCCATGGCTACGACCATGAGGTCTTATCGATGGGTGGCCTAGACTGGAGCTCTGAAGCTAAGAGGGACACAGGGCTCAAGCCACGGTGTGCGCTTCCGTGCTAAGGGTTGCATGATACTCGAGCCCAAATCGGGTGTCGTGAACGGAGCCTCTGGGATACCAGGCGACCTCCCAGAGTACACAGCCTTACCTCAGTAAGCCGGCTCTGCTGGGGTGAACCACCTTTCCGAGTTACTTACCTTTTAAGGGTCCTTTGAAAGAAGGGTCTATGAAACCGAGCTCCCAAGAGGGGACTAGTAGAGCTGGCTCCTTGAAAAGGAGACCACTCAACAAGGCTCCATGAAGGGGACTGGCAACACACCGGGCGGTTCTAAGAAAAAGAACAGGTCTGGTGCTCAGAAGGCCAGGGCTAGACGGCTCAGGCTCGAAGGTATCACCTCGGGCCAGGGCGCAGTCAAGCCAGAGCCTAGCACTCAAGCTCAGGGGGGGGCTAAACGTCCCAGGCCTGAGAAGAGACCCAAAAAAACGAGCACTCTCACATACGGGCAGGCGGCAGCGGCAGGTCTCAGGGTGACCATTATACCGGAGGCATATCCGGATGTGGTCATCTCAGAGACTCAATATGGAGCTGTCTTGACATCTCTTAATACCGTCGTAGACGGCATGGTGGAGGGGCCCTTCCCCAGATTCAGCGGTTTCCGGCTGATGGAACAGGGAGCCATTGTGATGAACTGTAAAGATCAGTGGTCCCTGAACTGGTTGGAGGGGACCATTCCAATCATTAAGCCATGGGATAATGCATCTCTGAGAATTCAGAAACACGTTCCCAGGACAATAAAAGTTGTGGCCGTTGTCCATGGACCACCGGACAGTGCGGACGTGACTTTAAAACGTCTTCAGAGACAGAACTTAGGACTAAGAACTAATCTCTGGAGGACGTACTATCGCAAGGAGGAGAAACACAAACTCATTCTTGTGTTTGGCATTGATGAGGCTTCCTTTGAGGCCTTGTCACGTCAAAAGTTTAAGGCGTATGCTGGGGTCTCCCACGTCACTTTTGAGACGAAGGTAAAGGCTCCAACTTCGACTGAAACTTCCACCGACACCAAAGCCGGAGCAGCGGGGAGACCTATCTCCCCGTCAAACCCAGCTCAGCGGTTAGACCCCGAATCTGACGCTGAGCAGGAAGTTGCTGAGCTTCTGTCTCAGATAGACGTGCATAGCGCGGCATCTGGGTCGGAGGACACAACTTCCCGGATGACGGAGGATCACCCTTACCTCGTTCCAATGGGCAAAGGGGTGCTCTTCCTACAAAGTAACTTGCAGCACAGCAGAGGGGCGACCTCATTAATAGACCGTCACATAGCTGTGGGGCAAACACACATCTACCTCCTACAAGGACATGCATCTACGTTGACAGATGTATTGAGTCCTTGTCACTACCGGAATTTTATTCCAGGGACCTAGTGGCTCTGAAACTGATTCTTAAGGATAAGGCAGGGCATCGCAAACCCATTGTAGTATGCTCAGCCTATCTTCCCTATGACTCAAGAGAGGACCACCTACCAGGGAACTCATTGACCTAATAGGATACTGTAGGGACAACGGGCTTCCTCTTGTTGTTGGATGCGACGCCAACGCACACAATGTTGTATGGGGCAGCACTGACACCAACTCGAGGGGCGCAAGTCTTTTAGAGTACCTCAGTACAACACTCCAACTTTTGTCACGTCACGAAGGCAGGAGGTTATTGACCTAACTCTGACATCATTTTTGCTGGTTCCGGTTGTTAGGGAATGGAGGGTGTCTGATGAGCCATCTTTATCGGATCATAGACACATCCTCTTTAAGCTAAACCTTGAGCATGACATGGAGCTCAGTAGTTTTCGAAACCCGAGGACAACCAACTGGGCTCACTATGTGGAGTCGCTTAAAGTGCGGTTAGATATGCCACTAATGCCATGCTGTAGAGTAAGGCAAGTGGAAAATGTGGCAAACTCTATACAGGAAGCCATAATAGACTCCTATGAGGAGAATTGTGCATTGCGGACCTATCGAGGTACCAAGAAAACACCTTGGTGGAACTTGGATCTTGAAAAGGCTCGTAAAGATACACGCAGGCTTTTTAACAGGGCCATGCGATCGAAATTACCTGCTGACTGGGAAGAACAGAGGAATTCTCAACAAGGTCAAGGTACAAAGAACTGATATGCAATTCAAAGAGAGGGTCTTGGAGGACCTACTGCGAAAGCTTAGAAGGTCTTCCGGAAGCCGCTAGACTTCAAAGGATTCTCTCAAAAGGTCGAGGACAGAGCGTGGAGGCTGTAAGGCTTCCGACCGGTGGATATACCACCACCGCAGAGGAGGCTCTAGGAATGCTCCTGGAAACTCATTTTCCAGGCTCTCGTCCGGAATCTAATGATGAGGTTACTGGGCAGGCTCTCCAAGTAGAGGCAGGCCCGGTTGACTGGAAAACGGCCGCTAAGGTCGTTACAGTAGACATTATTAAGTGGGCAATATCTTCGTTTTGCCCATTTAAGAGTGCGGGACCAGATGGAATATTCCCGGCGCTTCTTCAGAAGGGTCAGGAACTACTGATCCCACATCTTTTGCGCCATTTTCGGGTCTGCCTGGCTTTGGGATATATTCCCGAACGCTGGCGCAGGGTTCGGGTAGCGTTTATTCCTAAACCGGGTCGTAATTGCTACGAAACTGCTAAGGACTTTAGGCCCATCAGTCTATCCTCTTTTCTTTTTAAAACCATGGAGAAGATCGTGGATGCTTATATAAGAAACGGCGCACTGGGTAGAAATCCTATGCACCCATTTCAGCACGCTTACAGGATGGCCATGTCGACGGAGATGGCGCTTCATAATATAGTCAGTAGACTGGAGGTGGGGGTCTACTCCAAGGAGATGGCTCTGGGTGTGTTCTTGGATATCGAGGGGGCGTTTAACAACACCATCTTTGACTCCATTAGTGAGGCTGCTGAGAGTTTTGGCGTGGATAGGGCTGTAATTAGGTGGGTTCGCGTCGTGCTTGAAAGCAGAATCATAACATCTTCTCTTGGGAGCGTGACAGTATGCTCGTCCATGGTCAAAGGATGTCCGCAGGGCGGAGTTCTTTCTCCGCTCTTGTGGTGTCTGGTTGTGGATGGGCTGCTTCATACTCTCAACGAGAGCAGAGTTTATGCTCAAAGCTACGCTGATGATCTTGCCATTATAGTAATAGGCAAGTTCCCAAACACCATTATAAGGCTCATGCAGAGGGCTTTGGCCATGGTGGAAAAGTGGTGCCAAAAACACGGCCTGTCTGTTAATCCGGATAAGACCGGAATGGTACCATTTACCCATAAGAGAAAAGTGGACCTTGAGAGGCTCACCCTCTTTGGGAAAGAGTTGAGACCTTCCGGGTCCGTAAAATAACTGGGTGTCTTAATAGACTCCCGACTGACCTGGAGGGATCATATTGAAAGGATCACAAAAAGGACCACAGCGTGTCTATGGGCGTGCAGACGGTCCTTCGGATCAACTTGGGGTTTAAAACCTCGTATTGTGCATTGGCCTTACACGTCAGTGATAAGGCCAATGATCACTTATGGCGCTCTTGTGTGGTGGCCCGCCACTCGCAAGACCACATACAGAAGGATGCTTGACAAGCTCCAGAGACTGGCGTGTCTGGGCATAACTGGAGCCATAAGAACCACACCGACCCGATCTATGGTGGCTATTCTGGGACTAAGTCCTCTGCACTTGCTTGTAGAGGAAGAGGCTCGGAAAGCTTCTGTTTGTTTAAACGACTGGGGTCGTTGGATACACAGATACTGGAATTTTAGGCATACGCGAGTTTGGACTGAACTGATCAGATCAGACCCTCTCCTAGCAAGGAGAGATGCCATTATTCCGGTCTCAATTGCCTCTAAAAGGTTTTGTGTAATTGTTCCTGGGAAAGAACAATGGAGGGATTCCTCCCCATCCTTCCTCAAACCGGAGGGCCTTGTCTGGTTTACAGATGGCTCTCTAATGAAGGAGGGATCTGGGGCGGGAATTTATGGGGAGAGTCCCAGGGCAAGAATTAGTCTTGCTCTTGGACAGTATGCGACTGTATATCAGGCTGAGATTACAGCAATCTTGGACTGCGTACAGGAAACCCTTTCCAGAGGATACCACGACCAGCATATCTATATATGCTGTGATAGTCAAGCCGCGATTAAAGCTCTGTCCTCGAACAGGGTCAATTCGCTGCTAACACTTGAATGCAGGAGAGCCCTAGAGAGGCTGTGTGAGTCCAATAGGGTTAGCCTCATTTGGGTGCCTGGCCATCAGGGCATTGGGGGTAATGAAGGGGCGGATCAGCTGGCTCGGGAAGGTAGCAACACTGCTTTCACTGGGCCGGAACCTGCTCTTGGAATTGCTTCTTCAGCTGTCAAGGCTAGGATTAAGAATCGCACTGTCGAGGACTTCCGTACTGAATGGCACGAGCTGGCAGGACTCAGAGAGTCTAAGGTCTTCATATCCGGCCCTTATAGCCGTTCTGAGTCTAATAGACTTCTAAATCTAAACAGAAGTCAACTTAGAACTATTACCGGGGTCCTAACTGGACACTGGCTAGTGAAATATTACCTGCATAAGATTGGACTCGACAACGATCCATACTGCAGGTTTTATGCTGAGGTAGATGAAACTACTGAGCATCTAGTCTGTCGATGTGACGCTTTAGTCAACGCCAGGCTGCTTTGCTTGGGTGACACCTATGTGGAACCCGAGACGTGCGCGACCAGAAAGGGTCCTTTCCTTTCTAAAAAGGAGTGGGCTCTTGGCCTGACATGCCTACTTGGGGGGATAGTACAATGGGCCCCAGTGAGCCTAAGTGCTGCCCTTGTCGGGCTCCCCATCTATTTCTATGTCTATGTCTAAGCCTTCGTAATGTGGGTATATATGTGCATTTAAATTAGATTCTAATGTCGATATCTCTTCATTTAACCTCACTTTTTAATTGGTTATGACGGATTTTTGTAATTTTTGCACCCTTCATATTTGCCTAGATGAACACTATTAAAACATTTTTTTCTTCATACACCAATTTTATCGAAACAAATTTTCTGAGAAATCAGTAATAAAAAAGTTTCCCATTTGTTGGGAACGTTATGGAGAACATCGTAGGATCTTGTTGGACTCAACCTTAATTTGTATTTACAGGCACAAATATAAACTTAAATTATATATAGAAATACATATACATGTGCATATACATATTTAAGTATGTAAAGTTGTAAACAATACGATTTTCATGGGATTTTAAAACTGGCTCAAACGTTTTTGTCAGATGTCAAGAAACTGGTTACTCAAATAAAAAAATCTGAGTGAATAGGTAAGGAGGGAAATGTTTTTCACGTGCGTTTACCTTATTCATTTCTAAGCAAGTTTTTTTGTTATTGTCTTAAAATTTATACGAGTTAACATGTAATGCATCTAAAGACATATTCTAGGAATTTGTTGACAAATTAACGGTAGACATCTTTAATTTACTCTCTAGACGTCATGAATTTGAATTCTAAAAGTAATAATATCTTATTTTAATCTCGGATTTCATTTATTAGGCAAATGGCAAAATGATTAAATTATAATAAGAATTTACATTTTGGTTTTAACTGACACACGCATAAATTTGTCCCCAAAATTAAAACAATCTTGATCTAAAAACTGCATTTGAAAAATAATTATAATAAAGTTCCCTATCACTAAAAAGAATATTAAACATTTTATGCTGTTTCATATAAATTATTCAAGTGGTAAAAAGTTTTCATAAGTTTCTTGACAAATAGAGGTTTTGGGCACATAATGTGCTGTCCATTTTATTTTTGCTTCGGTTATTAATCTTTATACATTTGCGCTAAAAACAACTCCACTTCGCAGCTATAGAAATAGCTATTTAATACTTATTTATTAATCGACTAGCCTTAGTTATGTAAGCTAAAATAATAGACTTTCGTTGCCGAAATATGGGTTGGCAAAATTTTAGCATTCAGTACGAAGTCTCTAGAATAAATGAGTTGGTCCAATTTAAGCAAAGCACACGGCTTGCATATACAAATTACGTTTAGAATGTTTGCCACTGCTCGAGCTTATACACTTATGTGCTCGAAATAAGTTTTATAAAATAAAGTCATTTATATTACTCACAAAAGGTTGCATTTAATTAAATAATTTCCTTTATAAATATTTCCCTAATTAAGTAAGTAAAAATTGAAATTTCGCTGATACGTTTATAATCAACAGAACTATTTTTGATAACCCTAAAGTGTATTCTAGTTATATGCGTAGATTGTTTTGTAGATTATGTCAAAATTATGAAAAATAAATAATAATATATTTAATAATAATAATATTAGTAACATAAGTAATTTAAAACTACACTACCGCTCATATAACGCATTTCACGAGCCCATAGAATTGTTTAGTAACAATTTCAGAAAAAAATTGAAGTAAATATCAGTTTATATATTTCTTCAAGAAGATACCTTGTGCAATCGAAGGCAAAACGTCAGAAACTGATTCCATTTTGACACGATCTTATCCCAAGAACCATGATTTTTTTTATATTTGTATAAAGTTATTACCAAATAATTATATGCATATGTGAATTCCGGGAAATTAGTAGGTAAAGGCGATTTTACCAATTTTCGCACACATATTTTCGTTAAAATTATCGTATTCGTACAAACAAACCTTACTATTCATTTTTCACCATTATTTGGTCAAAATATTTTAGTATATGCAGTTTGGAAAATGTGCGTGTTATGGAGCTTATTTCATAATTAATTTTACAAAAAAAGTTCTACTCTTAGTTTAGTCAATAAATTTAACCGTTTCCGAGATATTTTTATTTTAATTGATGCCGAATATTATTAAGATCAATTTAAAAGAAGTAAAGAATAAGTGGCATATATCTAGCTATTTATAGCTATATATTGTCTTATAGTCTTTTGTCTGTCAAGGAATCTTACATTACGCCATGGCCCATGGTTTTTGAAAAATCCTGTACTTAAAAAATTGAATCAACGATTTGATAAAATTTATTATTTCCATAAATTACCTTTGTTTATTTTAGTTCTTTATAATATTGTATACCATGTTTATTTGATCGACTACTTATTATTTACTTCCCTCGTAAAAGGGAAATATGGTAATTGTGAAAAAATCACCCTCCGACATTGGTCAAAAATTAAGGGTGATATTGGGATAAATAACATGGTAACATTTTAGTAAAAATCCAATGAGGCAAAACAAAATGGCAACCTAGTGAAATGTTAAAAAAATTATAACTAGAAAACTACTTATCCAATTTACCAAAAATTTTGCACAAAAATCAAGTATTATGTAGGAATCAACTGGTAAAATTTTGGTACGAATCCAATAATGAAATATTTAACAATTTGGCCTGAAGTATAAAGATGAACTAGTAAAACTGTGGTACTAATTCAAGATGGCGAAACAAAATGGCTGTATATCAAAATATTTATAATCGTAAACAAAAAATCACCCTCTTAGGTTTTACTAGTTTTTAGGTTTTAGCGTCTCTAGATTCCAAAAAAATATTTTTATCAATTCCATTGATCCGTCTGTGTGTCTGTCAGTTTGCGGCATAGCTTAAAAACTACTCATTAGAATGACTCCAAATTTTAGTTAAAAATTAAGGGTCATATGGGGATGTCCTGGTAATATTTTGGTAAAAATCGAATATGCCGGAACAAGACGGCAGCCTAAAGAATCGTTAAAAAATTATTACTAAAAAAACTAAATATCCAATTGCTTCAAATTTTACACAAAAAAGAAGTGTTACATAGGAATGAACTGGTAACATGTTGGTATGAAGATAATATAGCAAAACAAAATGGCCGCTTAATCAAATATTTAAAAAATCGGCCTGAAAAAACTAGTCGTTAGATTAATTTCAAAATATATGCAAGCACTAAGTGTGATATAGAGTTAAACTGGTAAAGTTGTGGTACGAATTCAAGATGGCGGAACAAGAGGCGACCAAATAGCTTTTTTAAAAAATCAACGCAAAAAAAATGTTATTCAGATGAATGTGATATAGAGATAAACTGGGACGAATTCAACATAACGTAACAAAATGGCGGTGTGTGTCAATGTAAAAAATACTTATTGAACTTGTTTTAAATTATGCCCAAAAATCAAGTATGGCATAGGTAGAATCTGATAAAATATTGGTATGAATCCAATATGATGGAACAAAATGACGCTCAATAAAAATATTTGAAAAGTTAGTATATATGTGTTTTTAAACGACTATGTATTGAACCAAATTGGATCACACTTCACTATTTCTAATAAAGGAAAAGATTCATAACGAGGGAAGTTCCGGGTAAAGCGAGTTAAAAATGTGACTACTATTAACTGCTCAACATATTGAAATACGTTAGAATAAGAAATATAAACCTTATTATAAGATTTTATTTTGAAAAAAATAATGTTTACATTGGAACTTTAAAATCAGAGAGACGTCTGTTTTTAAATAGTTAATATATGACTTCCTGAAGTGGTAAATACATTTACTCTACCACTTTGAAATAGCATTCTTGGTTTTTAGCATTTTTGTAAAACGGTATTACTGTAGTATCAAAATAAAATTAAAAGCCCTAAATTGGAGATCTCCCATTTTTTACAAAATACAAACTCTCCATCTAGGATTGGCTCCATTTTTATAAGCTTCTACGTTGAGATAGCAATCTCCGTTTTTTTTTTTTTGGGCATTTTAATGCATCTTTATAAAAGCCCTAAATTGGAGATCTCCTATCTTTTAAAAAGTACAAGCTCTCCATCTAGGATTGCCCCAATTTTTATAAGCTTCTACGTTGAGATGGCAATCTCCGTCTTTTTTTTTGGGCATTTTAATGCGTCTTTATTTGGGGGTCAAAAGAAAAATGAGTTACTTCAAATTATCTCGAATTCTTGGCAGACCCATATAGTAGTTAAAATTAGCTTTTTATATGGATTTGGTTATTAAATATAGTTTAATAATTTCAAAAAAGAAAAACAATGTCTCGGTCTCAGTCAAGTAGTTTAATCATATATATATATATATATATATATATATATATATATATATATATATACGTGAGTGATGACGTGAGTTATCCATATGTCGTTTAAATTCAAATAATGTTATGCCCGAAACTTATATTTAATGATATAATTCTTTAATTTCCTAATTTGCTTAATAATATACCTTTAAAAAACAGATATGCAATTAAGTCACAATGTTGTTATTATTTTATATTAAAATCGTATAAATTAGAAGGAATAAGCACAATGTGCTCAAGCCGACAACGCCGTATGTTTTCAGCTTGTGAAGTCTGTTTTTTAATTCTAACCAAACTTTTACCAACCTGTCAAATGAAACATTTTGATTAAATAGATTAATATTCGTTTTGAATCGTTGTCAGTTAATAAGTTTATAAAAAACAACTTTAATCAACCTATTACAACGCATTTCATTGCTAGGTTCTAGTAAAGACGTTTTACTATGCGAAAAATGCCTGAATCAATATGACTTGTTTGGTAGTTGTTACAAACAGGCAGAAATGTAAATAAAATAAGCTCCTTCTGTGTTCTCGATGCTCTGAATTATCAGTATTTGACCCTTTTAAATGGGATTTCAAGAAAGTTTATCTAAATTCCTTTTATTTGTTTTCATTGCCTTAGCAGTAACTATTTTCATAATGTCCCCTTTTCGGATTTTTCCTAGACGTTTTTTAAGTGCATGATAGTAAACTTATTGTTAGCTTTAGAACATTTGAATTGGTTACTTGTTGATGACATATATGGTTTTGCAATTTTTGTAAAAAACGAAGTAAACTAATAAATGTTAATTATTCAGACTGGGATTCCATGAATCTTAGAAAAGAAGAAAAAGAAAATAAGTTTTAGATAGAAAATTATGAGCGAATTATTGAGGCAAATAGGCTCATCAAAGAGAAGGCGGTTGAAATTGAAAATAATAGGATACCGCTGGGGTAGTTAATATTCTACAATAATCAGATTAGCTTGTATATTTTAGTAATAATGAGTACAGATTATCAAATAAATAGTCATTTTACCATAATAAATAGAATTATATTAATAAATGGTTGGTCTATCCTACTTCTCAAACACCTTGAAGATATGCAGATTTTCAAAAAATGGCTCTCAAAATAATATTAAAATCTAGTGTTGAAATATGACGTTTTCTATTAGTCTTACCTAATTATTGATAAAAAGAAAATTAACATACCAAAGGGGTGGGGTGAATATTAATTTAACATGAATTCCTCAGTATTTTATAATATTTATTATTATTTGGTGTTACCTAAATATAATCAGCCCATAAAGTACTTAAATATATTATTCTCTCCAGTCTCGGGCATATCAACTTGCACACATTTTTTATGCTACTTCCAGAGTACTGCTCAGGATTCAGCTTATCAATACTTTTAACCTTTAGTTACCCCGAGCTTTGGTTGAATTGGATTCGTTCAGATTGGCGCAAAAAACTTTTTATTTGCCCGAGTTGGACTGCTCTCTGTCATTCGTTATTCTTAAAAGTTAGATACATATCATAATGTCTTATTAGTGATAACTTTAGAAAAATGAATTAAGCACTTAGGTAAACATTCCTACTTGTTAATTTTGGTATTAAAACCTGCGTTGAAAAAAGCAATGAACTACGAATTGAAAAATTAAATAAAGCTAGCCTTACACAGATTACAAAGTGATTTAGAACAAATGACTCAATAATTTGTCAAGTTTGGGATAAAATTCTTCTGGGCTCCCTTACATAATTGATAAACTGATTTTGTCAAGGATTTGGTTGCCATTTTTTGAATTTCAAAGCTGGATTCTTCAGCTCTTAAAACATCACAATTATTTCCATTTATTTTATTTTTACACGAGTTTTTCAAGAAAGAGCACAAAACATGAAAATGCTCTGAAATGTGCCATTCTTTAAATGATTAAAAAAAGTTCTTTTTTAGAAATCAACTATTTATTATTATAAGTGTAATTAATATGTTATGCTTCATTAACCAACTATTTACCAGTACACTTTTATTATCTGAGTTAAGGCTATTTGAAGAATTTTGTGAAAAGTTATTATTTGCTTTAGAACTTTTTCAAGTTATTCTAATAATCAGGAAATTTGAATAGACTGTTCGAGCCTAAATAAATCAGCTTCGGCTTGCTTCCCGTGTGTACAGCTCTAGTATATGTTCATTTGTATATATTTATATTTTTTTACTTTCTTCTTTAGGACCAAGATCAGACAGTTCTTGCCAGGAAATGATGTCACTAAGGTTTGAGCGAACAAGTAGAAAAAAGTATTAAATAATGTGCAAAAAATAAAAACTTATCTGTTCCACTGATGAATGACTGTAACAATACTGAGAAATGGAAATATTACAGTTTTGAATAGTTTGAGAAAGGAACAGGAGTGCTACAGGAGTTTTATTAAAATTAAATCATATATTATTAAGCAAATTAGGAAATTAAAGAATTATATCATTAAATATAAGTTTCGGGCATAATATTATTTGAATTTAAACGACATTTATATATATATATATATATATATATATATATATATATATATATATATATATATATATATATATATATATATATATATATATATATATATATATATATATATATATATGTATATATATATATATATATATATATATATATATATATATATATATATATATACATATATAAATGTCGTTTAAATTCAAATAATATTATGCCCGAAACTTATATTTAATGATATAATTCTTTAATTTCCTAATTTGCTTAATAATATATGATTTAATTTTAATAAAACTCCTGTAGCACTCCTGTTCCTTTCTCAAACTATTCAAAACTGTAATATTTCCATTTCTCAGTATTGTTACAGTCATTCATCAGTGGAACAGATAAGTTTTTATTTTTTACACATTATTTAATACTTTTTTCTACTTGTTCGCTCAAACCTTAGTGACATCATTTGCTGGCAAGATCTGTCTGATCTTGGTCCTAAAGAAGAAAGTAAAAAAATATAAATATATACAAATGAACATATACTAGAGCTATACACACGGGAAGCAAGCCGAAGCTGATTTATTTAGGCTCGAACAGTCTATTCAAATTTCCTGATTATTAGAATAACTTGAAAAAGTTCTAAAGCAAATATTAACTTTTCACAAAATTCTTCAAATAGCCTTAACTCAGATAATAAAAGTGTACTGGTAAATAGTTGGTTAATGAAGCATAACATATTAATTACACTTATAATAATAAATAGTTGATTTCTAAAAAAGAACTTTTTTTAAACATTTAAAGAATGGCACATTTCAGAGCATTTTCAACTTTTGTGCTCTTTCTTGAAAAACTCGTGTAAAAATAAAATAAATGGAAATAATTGTGATGTTTTAAGAGCTGAAGAATCCAGCTTTGAAATTCAAAAAATGGCAACCAAATCCTTGACAAAATCAGTTTATCAATTATGTAAGGGAGTCCAGAAGAATTTTATCCCAAACTTGACAAATTATTGAGGCATTTGTTCTAAATCACTTTGTAATCTGTGTAAGGCTAGCTTTATTTAATTTTTCAATACGTAGTTCATTGCTTTTTTCAACGCAGGTTTTAATACCAAAATTAACAAGTAGGAATGTTTACCTAAGTGCTTAATTCATTTTCCTAAAGTTATCACTAATAAGACATTATGATATGTATCTAACTTTTAAGAATAACGAATGACAGAGAGCAGTCCAACTCGGGCAAATAAAAAGTTTTTTGCGCCAATCTGAACGAATCCAATTCATTGAGAAAACCTGACCAAAGCTCGGGGTAACTAAAGGTTAAAAGTATTGATAAGCTGAAGCCTGAGCAGTACTCTGGAAGTAGCATAAAAAATGTGTGCAAGTTAATATGCCCTAGACTGGAGAGAATAATATATTTAAGTACTTTATGGGCTGATTATATTTAGGTAACACCAAATAACAATAAATATTATAAAATACTGAGGAATTCATGTTAAACTAATATTCACCCCACCCCTTTGGTATGTTAATTTTCTTTTTATCAATAATTAGGTAAGACTAATAGAAAACGTCATATTTCAACACTAGATTTTAATATTATTTTGAGAGCCATTTTTTGAAAATCTGCATATCCTCAAGGTGTTTGAGAAGTAGGATAGACCAACCATTTATTAATATAATTCTATTCATTATGGTAAAATGTCTATTTATTTGATAATCTGTACTCATTATTACTAAAATATACAAGCTAATCTGATTATTGTAGTATATTAACTACCCCAGCGGTATCTTATTATTTTCAATTTCAACCGCCTTCTCTTTGATGAGCTTATTTGCCTCAATAATTCGCTCATAATTTTCTATCTAAAACTTATTTTCTTTTTCTTCTTTTCTAAGATTCATGGAATCCCAGTCTGAATAATTAACATTTATTAGTTTACTTCGTTTTTTACAAAAATTGCAAAACCATATATATGTCATCAACAAGTAACCAATTCAAATGTTCTAAAGCTAACAATAAGTTTACTATCATGCACTTAAAAAACGTCTAGGAAAAATCCGAAAAGGGGACATTATGAAAATAGTTACTGCTAAGGCAATGAAAAAAAAAATAAAAGGAATTTAGATAAACTTTCTTGAAATCCCATTTAAAAGGGTCAAATACTGATAATTCAGAGCATCGAGAATACAGAAGGAGCTTATTTTATTTACATTTCTGCCTGTTTGTAACAACTACCAAACAAGTCATATTGATTCAGGCATTTTTCGCATAGTAAAACGTCTTAACTAGAACCTAGCAATGAAATGCGTTGTAATAGGTTGATTAAAGTTGTTTTTTATAAACTTATTAACTGACAACGATTCAAAACGAATATTAATCTATTTAATCAAAATGTTTCATTTGACAGGTTGGTAAAAGTTTGGTTAGAATTAAAAAACAGACTTCACAAGCTGAAAACATACGGCGTTGTCGGCTTGAGAACATTGTGCTTATTCCTTCTAATTTATACGATTTTAATATAAAATAATAACAACATTGTGACTTAATTGCATATCTGTTTTTTAAAGGTATATTATTAAGCAAATTAGGAAATTAAAGAATTATATCATTAAATATAAGTTTCGGGCATAACATTATTTGAATTTAAACGACATATGGATAACTCACGTCCGCGCATGCGCAGAACTGGAACTATTCTCTTCATAAAATTGGGTCGCCTGAGGAACATCTGCTACCCATATTTCTAAACTAATAATATATATATATATATATATATATATATATATATATATATATATATATATATATATATATATATATATATATATATATATATATATATATATATATATATATATATATATATATATATATATATATATATATATATATATATATATATATATATATATATATATATATATATATATATATATATATATATTATATATATATATATATATATATATATATATATATATATATATATATATATATATATATATATATATATATATATATATATATATATATATATATATATATATATATATATATATATATATATATATATATATATATATATATATATATATATATATATATATATATATATTAGTTTTGAAATAAGGGTAGCGGATGTTCCCAGGCGACCCAATTTTATGAAGAGAACAAAAGTTCTGCGCATGCGCGGACGTGAGTTATCCATATGTCGTTTAAATTCAAATAATTTTATGCCCGAAACTTATATTTAATGATATAATTCTTTAATTTCCTAATTTGCTTAATAATATACCTTTAAAAAACAAATGCAATTAAGTCACAATGTTGTTATTATTTTATATTAAAATTGTATAAATTAGAAGGAATAAGCACAATATTCTCAAGCCGACAACGCCGTATGTTTTCAGCTTGTGAAGTCTGTTTTTTAATTCTAACCAAACTTTTACCAACCTGTCAAATGAAACATTTTGATTAAATAGATTAATATTCGTTTTGAAACGTTGTCAGTTAATAAGTTTATAAAAAACAACTTTAATCAACCTATTACAACGCATTTCATTGCTAGGTTCTAGTAAAGACGTTTTACTATGCGAAAAATGCCTGAATCAATATGTCTTGTTTGGTAGTTGTTACAAACAGGCAGAAATGTAAATAAAATAAGCTCCTTCTGTGTTCTCGATGCTCTGAATTATCAGTATTTGACCCTTTTAAATGGGATTTCAAGAAAGTTTATCTAAATTCCTTTTATTTGTTTTCATTGCCTTAGCAGTAACTATTTTCATAATGTCCCCTTTTCGGATTTTTCCTAGACGTTTTTTAAGTGCATGATAGTAAACTTATTGTTAGCTTTAGAACATTTGAAGTGGTTACTTGTTGATGACATATATATGGTTTTGCAATTTTAGTAAAAAACCAAGTAAACTAATAAATGTTAATTATTCAGACTGGGATTCCATGAATCTTAGAAAAGAAGGAAAAGAAAATAAGTTTTAGATAGAAAATTATGAGCGAATTATTGAGGCAAATAAGCTCATCAAAGAAAAGGCGGTTGAAATTGAAAATAATAAGATACTGCTGGGGTAGTTAATATACTACAATAATCAGATTAGCTTGTATATTTTAGTAATAATGAGTACAGATTATCAAATAAATAGACATTTTACCATAATGAATAGAATTATAATAATAAATGGTTGGTCTATTCTACTTCTCAAACACCTTGAAGATATGCAGATTTTCAAAAAATGGCTCTCAAAATGATATTAAAATCTAGTGTTGAAATATGACGTTTTCTATTAGTCTTACCTAATTATTGATAAAAAGAAAATTAACATACCAAAGGGGTGGGGTGAATATTAATTTAACATGAATTCCTCAGTATTTTATAATATTTATTATTATTTGGTGTTACCTAAATATAATCAGCCCATAAAGTACTTAAATATATTATTCTCTCCAGTCTCGGGCATATCAACTTGCACACATTTTTTTATGCTACTTCCAGAGTACTGCTCAGGCTTCAGCTTATCAATACTTTTAACCTTTAGTTACCCCTAGCTTTGGTCAGGTTTTCTCAATGAATTGGATTTCTTTCAGATTGGCGCAAAAAACTTTTTATTTGCCCGAGTTGGACTGCTCTCTGTCATTCGTTATTCTTAAAAATTAGATACATATCATAATGTCTTATTAGTGATAACTTTAGGAAAATGAATTAAGCACTTAATTAAACATTCCTACTTGTTAATTTTGGTATTAAAACTTGCGTTGAAAAGAGCAATGAACTACGAATTGAAAAATTAAATATAGCTAGCCTTACACAGATTACAAAGTGATTTAGAACAAATAACTCAATAATTGGTCAAGTTTGGGATAAAATTCTCCTGGGCTCCCTTACATAATTGATAAACTGATTTTGTCAAGGATTTGGTTGCCATTTTTTGAATTTCAAAGCTGGATTCTTCAGCTCTTAAAACAGCACAATTATTTCCATTTATTTTATTTTTACACGAGTTTTTCAAGAAAGAGCACAAAAGTTGAAAATGCTCTGAAATGTGCCATTCTTTAAATGATTAAAAAAAGTTCTTTTTTAAAAATCAACTATTTATTATTATTAATGTAATTAATATGTTATGCTTCATTAACCAACTATTATACCAGTACACTTTTATTATCTGAGTTAAGGCTTTTTGAAGAATTTTGTGAAAAGTTAATATTTGCTTTAGAACTTTTTCAAGTTATTCTAATAACCAGGAAATTTGAATAGACTGTTCGAGCCTAAATAAATCAGCTTCGGCTTGCTTCCCGTGTGTACAGCTCTATTATATGTTCATTTACATATGTATACATTTATATTTTTTTGCTTTCTTCTTTAGGACCAAGATCAGACAGATCTTGCCAGAAAATGATGTCACTAAGGTTTGAGCGAACAAGTAGAAAAAAGTATTAAATATGGTGCAAAAAATAAAAACTTATCTGTTCCACTGATGAATGACTGTAACAATACTAAGAAATGGAAATATTATAGTTTTGAATAGTTTGAGAAAGGAACAGGAGTACTACAGGAGTTTTTATTAAAATTAAATCATAAATTGTCATTACCTCTATGATTTAATTTCAGTGCAATGTACTTCCGGTTCTATATTAAAATATTTTTATTTTTTTTTACATAAGGTCTTTTTATTTACTTAATTTTGTTGCTCTATTTCCTTAATCAATACTGTACTCGATCCCGACTTACGTCAGTCAAATTAAGATTAAATTTTACATTTTAAAGAATTAGCTTATTTAACAGTTTGCCAAGTACTTTCTGAACAAAAAATCTACCATCAAGTTTCAAAGAAACACTTTAATAGTTAAAAAAAACACACAATTACTGTTTTAAGTTGTTTATTGAACATTTCATTCAAACTGTCCTCAACTTGTGATGTTAGCGTTTATGCTGGTTTGGACATTTTCATTATAATATAAATTATAAACCATTTGATGAATTGTATTAGTCCGTTTCAAAAACAACTCATAAAAAGGGTAACTTTGACAGCTTCACTTATGGTATGTGTTTGTCTTCAAAATCTTTCAAATATTAATATTAGATTAACTGGTTACTTAGCACTCAAAATTTATATTTTGATATGTATTGGCATCACAGTACATGGGCAATGTAAACAAATTTAGAGCATTTATGTGCAGTGTGTCTACTTAATTTCGGTACATATGAGAAAATTTTATTTTCAATTTTTGCAAAAAAAGGTTAATCTACAAAAAGTTCTGCTTTGTGAGAAAATATTATTAGGCTATTAAAACTTTAATATAGACAGCATATACCGGGGGTGAAAAAATAAATAAATAAATATCTGAGTAAAATTGGAAATCTTTAGAATGAGTTATTTTCAGTTTAAATTCTATAAGGTCTTAGATTTTCAGATGATAGTAAGATGCCAATATTTCAAAAATAAAGTTACATGTATAGCAATTAATCGCACAAAACATGTTTAAACGTTTTATAGGGATCAAAAAAAAATCAATATGGTTTGTTTCATAGGACTTAATTATTTTTGAGCATTCATGTTCATCCTGATTCTGACAACAGAAGAAACTTACAGAGGTGTATAAAAATGTTGACAACTAGGTAAAAAGTAAGTAAGTTAAAGAGAGTTGTAAGCGTCAGTTGAAACTTCAGATGAAAAGCTACCATGTGTATACCCGAGTATCTACCTATACGCTGCAAATTGTTATAACGGAGTTTATAACATCTGAATTGCTTAGTGTCATATTTTTTATGACCTGAATAAATGTCCTAATTCTTATATATCAAAGCACTGCAATACTTAGTAAGTCTGTCTTCAAGCAATAAATACTGATTGAAAATTTATGAAAATAAAATATTACTATGGAGACTGTGAGAAGTCAGTTTCTAAAAATAAAATGTGAGTTAAAACTATCTTTATAAAAATTTGAAATTTTGTTATCACATTGGATTTGGTCTCTAGAAAATATAAACAATTTTATTTGATTCTGACTATACAACAACTATTTATATTATAAGTACATGAGGTTTTAACGAAGAACTCTATTTTGTTTATTGCTAGCCAGCATGCAGTGAGGCTATATTGATAAAATTTAACACAAGCTAAGTTTACAAAAAAGGACATTACTATCTAGTACAATAGTCAATTTCATCATCAGTTTAATCTTATGTTATACCAAGAATTACAAATCAAATATACAATTTTAAAAATATTCATTAGACAAGCCTAGAGTTTGTTACAGTTATTAGTTTGTAGTTTCTATTTCGACAGTTAATCGTATATTTTTGTTTATGGTATTTGAATCTTTTAAAAATATGTTATGATGTCTCATTGTGCCAGTAAAACAAAGCAATATATCGTCGACGTATCTATACCAATAGAGACATTTTTCTAACCAAGGGTTTATTTTCATTTTTTTCTCCCAAATTGTGCATAAATATTTCAAGCACGAGTGGACTTAACGGATTTCTTATAATAAGCCCTTCCTTGGGTGAAAAAAACTCTTTATTAAAGTGGAAGTCATTCTGTACATTGCGTACTTTTAAGGCATCTATAATTTCTGATTGTAGGATAGGATTGGTTTTGTTTAAAATAAGATGATTTTTTATATTTTCAAGTGTCTCTAGTGTATAACATTTGCAAATTTACGTATAATTATTTAGTTTATGGTAACACTAAGGCAATTACCAAATTTGGCTAGTTGTACAGTTAACTCATTTTCACAGACTGTTCCGTCACCATCCTGTCAAATAACTCTACGAGTTGAATTTTTCTAAACTTACATATCATACACTTCATAAAAGAAAGTTAATAGAGTCTATATTAATAGGATGACACTATCGAAAGCGACATATTTTGAATATATAATCAGTTTTAGTTAATAAGATACTAGCCTTCTTTATTGATGAAATTAGCAATTTTTTCATTTACATTACAATATTTTTGTTTTTCTGGTTTCTTCTTTCCATTCGTCCATTTCACTCACATGCATTATGATAAACATAGCAGCTCTCTTCTTTCTAGTAAAATATCAATTCCACATTTGAGAACATTTAAACTAATAGAAAGTTTCAGCTTACATAGCTCTTCGTTTTTAATTTATCAAAGTTGCTTTCATTTATTTTGCTTTATATGGAATGTTAAATGGACATTTTGCTAATGGTTTTTCTTTATTTTAAGCCCATTAGTAATCTGAAACGAAATTGAGCATTATAACACTGCAGTTAAATATAACCTTTAAAATATCAAGACTTTTATGTAGATTGCTTCTTACATACCTCAATATATTTTATTCATAATTCATTGGAATACATTTTGTAAGTATTTATAGATTCTCTAAATTAAGGCAGAAGAATTTTGTTTTTGTTTTGTTTACATATATTTGGAATTTGCCTGCATTTCTCTTCTGTCACTATAGTTTTTTATTATTTAGCATCCAGCCAGCATTGACAATGTTGGGATTTTCATTTCAGTTATAATATTGGTTCTACTTTGAGGCAATTCGCCAGCTTAATTCGGGAGGGGGAGGGCACCGATTATTATCGGGTTTTGAATCTCGTATACTAGTGGCGCTAGCAGTGAACACACATTTCAGTTACATTTTTGGTTCAGCTCAGGGGCAATTCGCCAGCTCAATTCGGGAGGAGACCGAATATTACCGGGTTTATACTAGTGGCGTCAGCAGTGAACACCACTGTAATTATAATTTTATTTTATGGCGTTTGGTTGGCATAAGTTTCCTCTGAAGTGAGGAAGAATGGTGGAGAGGAATGTCAAACTTTTTAGAATTTTCTGGAGATGGTTATCTCGCCCCTTTCTATTGGCTCTCCCTCTTTTTAAAAGTACTAAAGGTATGTCCTAATTAATTTTTTTAAGTGCAGTGCCGTTAGAAGCTTAAGGCCTATATGTGAACATCGTTTGGCTCTAATTTTTGGTATCGTGTTTGTTTGGCATCATTTGATCAACCACGTGGTAAGTCGATTTTCAAATTAGTTTTTTACTGTGAGCTAATTCGCAATTATCTTTCGCCAAATGTTCTCAGGTTGATATAATGGTAATAACTAAACTTTCTATCAAATTTCACATGTCTGATATATTTTATATTTTTACATTGTATTTTCTTGATGTATTTAATTTTATCTCTTAATATGTGAATAATAATAATAAATGTAAACTAAGTTTCACATATTAAAAATTTGTGTTTGAAACAATACTTAAATAAAAAAAAAACAAAAAGGATCGTTAAATATGATAGTGTGCACTTTATACAGTGTTTTATTGAAAAGCCCTCCAAATCTTTATTTGATCAGCATTTAAATATCATAGGTTTTTTTCCTAATTTAGTCACAGTCACTTAGGTACTGCCCCTTTTAATTTCTAAAGGTGTGGCCGAGAACTTGCAACCAACACAGCTCTCCGAAAGGAAGACTGGCTGCCGTTCGCGTGTATTGGTAAGTTCACAAGGACTTTACGGCATAAATGGTTGTATGCTTGAGAAAAGATTTTTTACATCAAACGATATAAAAATTGAATTATTTGGCAATTAGTATTTTTAACTTTATTAATTAAATCTACCGAATTTTTAACAGAAGAGGTCGATACAAATTTGGCTTGTTCTATAACAATATCTATCATTTTTTGGAAAGTTTAAAGGTGGAAGCAATCACAAATGAGACTACCGGTCTTACAGGTAATTGTTCTTTGTGGAGTTTAATAAAAGAATGAAGTTTGGGGGGCTAGGGATTCATGATTTTAAAAAAAACTTATCTTTTTCTAAGAAAATACTTTTACAATTTTCGATTATTCCTAAAGCTTGTTGCTAAAATTTAGCAGTTGGGTTGTTTGTAAGTTTGTTATATTTTGTTAGGTCTAAAAAATCGTGAGCTTTTGGGAATACTCTTCTTTATCTATAGCTATTATAGTTTTTCCTTGTAAAAATCAGCTTTCTGTTGTATAGTTTTAACGACCGCGTTTTCATGTCTATTTGTTTTTCTGAAATTTATATTTCAATCTTCAGCCAATACATTTTGTTTTAAAAATGTCTTTATTGGTATAGATACGTGGACGATATGTTGGTCTGTTTTACTGGCACGATAAGACAACTGAACATATTTTTAAAAGATTTGAATATCATACACAAAAATATACAATTTACTGCAGAAATAAAAACTAAAACTTTTTAGATTTGAACATAACAAAGTTAGCAAATAAACATGAATTTTCATTTCACTTAATCAAGTTTTTAAATAGATAATAGAAAATATTACTTGACAGAATGGTGAATGAAAAAAGTATGTATTTCATTTTTTGTTCTTAAATTTTAGAAGACTCAGTTTTTACCTGCATTTCTTACTAAAAATAACAAACTTATTTGTACTAATTCTTTTAAATAGCGTTAATGTTTAATTCAAAGAAAACTAGACTAAAATATAAATTATACTGAGAATAATATCTTTTAAGTTTCAGATGTGCGATGTTCCGATAACGAATAACACAGCTCCAAAACCTGTTAGCATTCAAACATTTATTAGCATTACATCAAACCGGATATACTATTAGTGAATTTGACGTAATGTAATGTGGTAACGTCTAAGCATTAAAACCTCCAAGTTGGAGTATCAAAGCTTTCAACTCGTATTAATCTCAATTACGAAAATTGTGCCATTTTCCCCAAAAGGCAAAATGGCACTAACGTATTCTGTTTGAGATGTATTGCTACTCGGGAGCATATTTATTTTAAAATGGCTTTTCTGCCTTAAAAGGATTGCAATTTGAGAGTCGTTTATGCAATTTTCGATTTTAAAAGGCATCAGACTCTAGAAAACTTTCAGGTGACAGTTTTAAAATTAGATATGATTTACCTGAACATGTAAAATGTAAAATAACCCGTTAGGTAGCTTGTTGTCATATAAATAATTAGCTAGCTATTGCTGTAAAATCTGTAAAAAAATAATGCTAAACGATAGGACGCAGACTGTTGCCGTTCGGCAAATCTAATGTTTTAATTGCAAAGTCCAAAATATTCTATTTATATGATGCAATTTTTTAATAATTCAGCATTTCAAATTGCCTTATTTTGCGACTTAAATATTCTGATTGGAAAGCATTAAATACCAATATGCAATATTTGTGTATATAGGAAATAGATAGTGCTAACATTTACAAAAGAAAATTCATCAGATGCGATTTCGCTGTAATATTAAAAAGCAAGTCAAGAGGACAAGCAATTGCAGGGATTAAGCTGGAATAAAAAAAACATGTGGTGGATATGGTACTCTGAGGTTTGATCTGTAAGTGGAACTATATTTTTTTTGCCTCAAGTTGCTCTGATATAATAAACTGACCTATACAGAGTGATTTTTAGTATTGAAAATTAGTATTGAAAATACTATTGGGATCATTATTAAGGAAACCTAAGATAGCCTGTCATAAATTCTACACTGAAACTGCGATAACGTGTTCAGTAAAATAATACGTATATACTAGGAGTACCGACGCATTAAATGAATAAATACCATAACATTATAATATGAGTTAATCGCATTGCCATGTATGGACTTCGTTAGATATATAATAACTGTGGTATAGATGAACAGATTTTATATAGAAATAAAATAGTCCGTTGTGTGACTAATTTTAGTATTAAAAATATTATTGGGATCACTTTTATGCAAACTTAACACTGCATGTTGTAACCTTGACAAGGCAACTGCGATAACCGGTTCAGTAAAATAAAACCTATAGATTATAAGTGCGTATGCAACTAAATATAGAAAACATAGAATACTTTGTATAAAAATAAAATAGTCCATTGTTTTGTGTACGCAAAATAAGTAAATACGGATTGCCAATGCATAGATGAACAAATTTTAGTAAAAACAAAATAGTCCATTGTTTTGTGTATGTGTACAATAAAATTTCGAGTCTTATTAGAGTAAGGCAGCCAACATTAGATACGTACGGAAATGCTCGAAATTATGACTGCAGCCGATCTCAAAACTTAATTTTTTTTATTATATGTATGTGATATTTGAACCGATTTTTGCCACAAATTATTTATTTAATTTTAACTTTACAAACCGTCCTAGCTTTTCGACTGATATCTTATTATGTAACTTATCAATGCTAAAGAAATTATTAATAGGTACGCATTTTTGTGACAGCACGACAGTGAATTCTCAAGTAATAATAAATAAATCAAAATATTAAGTTTTAAGGCCATAGGCAAAGGAATTGCCTTGCAAATTAAGAAGAAATATAGGGAGGTTGACACAATTACAATACTCACATTTAACCCATCTTAGCAACAATATTAAAATGCTATAAATGTCACAAGATCTGATGAACAATACCCTAGCTATGAGTTTCTAGATTGCCACATTTTTTTTATAGATTTTAGTTTAATTTGATTCATTTCTTGACCCATCTGATAATAAAATGTACCAATTTAATAATCACAAAAGATTATAACCTTTAAAAAAATAAAACACAGAATAAAACATTATAATTTAAAAGTTGTGTCAGGTAATTTCAATACGTAGGATACTTGATTAAGTGCAAGATCTGTGATTTTTTTCAGACAATATATCAGATAGAAAAAAGTTTAAATTAACAAGCATTTGCAGTTTAAACCCTATATTGGTTTTCCAAAATTTGACAGATGTCAATAAATATTTAGAAAAAAAAAAGATGTTGGTCGAGGTTTTAAATCAGTCGTAGCTCAGTAACGAATAATTTTAGAAAAAAAACTTTAAAACAAAAGTTTTACATAATTTTATTCTAAATAAAATGACGCAAAGTAAATCTATGTAACAGTTGTCATTTTTGATATGACATAAAATTTGGTTTTTTAAATGGAAACTATGTCATATTTTTCTCCTAACCAATAGAGAATTTTATTATGGTTCTAACGATATATGACACTTCACATTTATGGAACATTTCGACCTGAAAAAAACATTATTAATGCAAGTTGATGATGGTTGCAAAGAACCCGAAACATCGGATGAAAAATCTAACTACGTTATCTTATAATGAGAAATTTATTTTAATCCAGCTTTTTTAGCAGAATCAGAAAAATCAATTGCAAACTATGAATAAAGATTTTTCTGAATGCTCTAAGCGTAGTCAATGACGTAAAATTCAAAATCTAAAAAGTGCGATGGGAAATAATAATTTTAATTATGTAGTGTCAAGTAAACTGAAAAAAGAAAAACAAAAAAGTGCTGAGAAATAAGAAATACCACTTTCAGGTGAGGAAGCTCTAGCTTTATGTGTTAATTTGGAACTTAGCCAAAGAAGATACCAACCAATTTTACAAGTTAGGTAGTTTTGAATGTCATTGTTTAAAAATATCTCTCTGATGAAGTCAATTATTATTCCTTTAAAATTTATTAATTCAAAAGTACTTTTATTCTTGTTATGTTGTATTTCTTGCCTCGTATAACTTATTTTTTGGATACACACAGTATTGACTTTAGAGAATTATAATTCAGTGTATTCCAAAAACTTTCCAGGTAACCTGAAAAATTCTTAATTTCTTTAATTTTCGTCCATTTTAGAGTTTTGACATCAATAAGTATGAAGAAAACACTTAGCAGGTTATTTGGACAGATTATTGAAACATTCTAAGCTATTGGAAATGTTTCGACACAAGGTATCATCAATAGGGCTAGATTTATTGACTTCTGGACACAGGTAATGTGCACTTGTTCGTTGAAAGCAATAACATATTGTCCTGTTATTTACTATTTTAAGTTTTTTAAATGTGCACATTCTTTGGAATGTCCAGCCACCTTATTTGATCGTGTACATGAAGTTATTAAAAAAACTGGTTATCAATGAGATTTTACATCAGTTAGCTAATTTTCAGATCAAAATTCAGATACAAAATATTTGTCTGAGGTCCAGTTCCTCCAACTAACATTTGGTGTCATGTTTATGTAATCTGCTGATCTGCTAGCAACAGGGTTCATGTCTTAAGAAGCAGTAAAGGTCATAGATTCTCCATTTAGTTGCACGAGGACTTTAGTCGTGAGAACTTTTCGTTTTACAGTATATGTTATTTTATTTATACAATGCCCATTTCCTAGTTTTTTAATACATATTACTGCTCTAGATGGTTGATCAATTAGGAAATAAATAGATTCTAATATATATAAATTGTATAAACTGAATTTTCTTTTCTTATATAAGTAATTTAGGATTTATTGATTTTTTTTCTTACATGACTAAATATAATCATAATACATTTTGACACAAGATGTTAAACAATAACTTGACTTCAATTCAACGTTTACTTATCCAGTTTCAGCAGAAAGACAATTCGTCCGGCTCATAGCACGGCAGTCTAAATTTTATTTTTTGGTCGCGGTGACGCTGCTGTAGGATATTTTAAGAGATTCATGCTATAAGACGTATCTGTTAATACAGGCTACAGTAAATATGAACAAGAATAAATAGTAAATATACAAACTAAGGAAAACCCTTTGCCAGAGCCGGCATAGGAGCTGTCGCGTCTAGGCCCTAGAAATAGGTTTGCCTAGTAACAATTATGTTATTTCTTAATTACTTAGCTTCTCTCCTCCAAGGTCTAGCTACAGTGATAGAATTCAGCAGTTTTGTTTATTCTATCACAAGACTGATAATGCTGTTGTTAAACCAAAATGCACTAGTATCGAGTCATATTTATAGTCAAGGCCCGCTTACCTCAGAAACTCTAAATATCATACTCATGTATAAAGGTTCTCACAGTACGTGGACAGCTTTGTGAAAACTCAAGAAAGAAAGAATTGGTTAGACGGTGATTTTGTCAAATACTGATAATAGTGTAAATATAGTCAACTCTACTCTAATAAAAAGGTTTATGATTTAACATTCGACAAACCCTTAAAATACTGTTGCTTGCACGCATTTGTGAGGCATGTTCAAATAATTGTGAACGTCTGTTTAAAAATATGGGTGCATCAGTCCAATGCAAATTAAACAAAGACACTATGTTATTTTCCAGAGGTTACCAAAACTTATTTTTTCTAGTTTAAATCACTGATATTTTGATCTGACAAAAAATTGTTTAAAATAATTGTGTCAGTGACTTGTCAATTTGACAATAATTAACAAGTATTAAACCCAACCGAGAATTCATAGGATCAGCTGTGTGTTGGGTGCCATATCAATTATTTTTTTCTAAATAAACCTTTCGGAAATCGCTGTTTTTGTTGATTAGTTTATAACGCATGGTACTTTTTCTTGGAGTAAAGTCAATGATACTTGTATCGTATATTTCAGAAACATCCTAAGCCCAATGTTTGTTATACTTAGGTTTTTTAAGTTATTACGATAAAACGAAAAATAACCTAATTTTAATATTCTAAACGTATATTAATCGCAATGAAACAATGAGATAATTTTAGACAACCTAACCTAACCTAACCTAAGTTCAGGTCTTAGATGTTTTCTGTACTCATCTCATATAAACTTCAAGAGTATTACTACCCTGGAATGCAAAAGAAAACTCTTATATATATTTTTTCAATTTCCACTAGAGTTGAAACCACTTATCTACAGCCTAGATTTTCATAATACTTCTTATTTAGTAAAGGTATTTGTAACATATAAGTCTATATTAGAGGAACGTCCACCATTGCGTTTCCACTACCGAGGCTTTAATTTTAGCAATGAGTAATGACCACTGATATGCTATTATTTCTATAGAGAAGTTTCAGTTTCAAAGCTCATCAAATCTCACAATTTTGTAAACGTATTGAAGTCCAGAACTTTTGAATCTATGAAAAATACATTAATAAATTTAGAATGTTTATAACTTAATAAAGAAGTAGTTAGATTAACTTTGTTTATTATAAAAATGTTTTCCCATTTTAGGTTTTCATTAAAGAAAATAACAGTAGTTTTTGCAGAAAATCCATTTAACACCCTGACTTGGCCTCACTTGACCAACAATATTTCTTCCTAGGCACTATGTTGATGTAAATCATAGTTTAATTTAGCATTTATCCAAAGAGTTTTGAGAAACTTATTAATTGTATTTAATTATTTCGTGACTTAAGGTGTTTCTAAAATCAATTACTTATAATAGGGAAATCCCGCAAGCACTTGGAAATTAATTCTCATTAATGATTGTAGTATTACCAGTATTTTTTGCAATTATCTTTATTAATCTCAAATCTCAAACATGGAATATATACTTCAAAAGTAGATGAAATATTTTTAAAGGGGTAAACCTACTTACATGTCCTGGCCGAAAATGATAAAAAAACTAACAATAGTAACCCAAAATAACAAATGACTCTTTCAATCTCATTCATTAAAATATAAAACATTAACATATATTTTATAACAAGCAAGCATATTTCAGTTTCAAAATGTGCTTCCTATTATCACAAAGCACACGTGTTCTAGAAACAAAGTTTGTTCAAAAAAGTCAAAAACTGCAGTAGCCGAATGGCTAATTCAACAAACTTTTATTAAGCAGGAATTACTGGTTCACAATTTGTTTATTGTCTCGATCTAAATGGTGGAATATATTTGTATGCTCTTGTTTTAACAACCTTATAACATTTATAAATTAATTCCTTTTGAACAATTAATTGTAATCTATCTTTTCAAAAAGAACAAAAAAACATACGACACTATAAGTGGCTTAAGTGATTTAAATAATTATCATCACTTCATCCTCCAGTAACGTCAGTACAATATGGCAACTTCATTTATCACGAAGCCTGCTTGTCACTACAAGAACTAAAGTATTAAGGGAGCTAAAAGATTAAAGCATCAAGCGCCATCAGATATAAGACAGGATTGAGAAAATCCTATTTAAAAATTGGAAATATAAATTCTTTTCGTTATATTTTTTTTCGTTTTAGAAGATTACAGGAGATATAAACGGAAGGAATGGAAGAAAATTAAAATGCACGCTTTGTCGTAAGCAATAGCAGAAATTTGAGAGATCTACAGAAATAAAAGAGAGTTCTATTATCAGAAACAATCTTATTTTTGAATTAATGCGTCTGTGGCAAAAATCGAGCTACAATTTTAAATACTTTTTTTCCGTTAATAACTCGTTGATGTCAAAACTGTTAAAACTAACTGACCTGATCTTACCTCACTTACACAATGCTTCTTCTTAGGTACTATGTTGCGGTAAGTTATGGTTCAGTTTTAAATTTTTCCTAAGAGTCTTGAGGAGCTTAGTACTAGTATTGAATTATTTCTGAATATGAGTATCGTGACTCAGGGTCTTTCTGAAATCATTGATTTACCTATAAAGGTAAATGATGGAAATTCCGCAAGCAACTCGAATAATTAATGTTTTTGATATTAGAGCAACTGTTTTTTATGTATCAATCTCCCAAAAGTATTAAAGTTAAAATGGATTCACAGTTTGATAATGTATCCTTCTGCAGAGCATAAAATAATACCGCCAAAAGTGGCTGAAGTATTTTAAAAGAGATATACAAACTTATGTGCCCAGGTGTTCCTTATTATCACAAAGCATACGTGCTCCAGAAAAAAAACTTGGTAAATAATGTCAAAAAACTGCAGTTAGTTTAATCACAATTTATGACGAATGGCTAATTCAGCAAACTCTTATTCAGTAGGAAATATTGGTTCCTAATTTGTTTATTCTTTAGATAACAATCTAAATGCTGGTATAAATATTTGCAAGCTTTCTTGTTTTTTGAAACTTATAGCATACATTAATTCATTTCTTTTGAGCAGTTAATTATTTGTCTTTCCAAACAGAACAAAAATGTACGACATGATAATTGGCTTAAGTGATTTAAATAATTATTGTTATTTCATCTCCCAGTAACTTCAGTACAATATGGCAACTTCAGCCAAGCCTGCTTGTCACTACAAAATTTAAAGTATTAAGAGAGCTTTATTTCTAAAAGATTAAAGCATCAAGCGCCATCAGATATAAAACAGGATTGAGAAAATCCTATTTAAAAATTGGAAATATAAATTCTTCTTTTCGTTAAATTATTTTTTTGCTTTTTAGGAGATTAGAGGAGATATAAACGGAAGGAATGGAAGAAAATTAAAATACGCGCTTTGTTGTAAGCAATAGCAGAAACTTGAGAGATTCACACAAATAAAAGAGAGAACAAAATCATCTAATTTTTGATTTAATGTGTGTGTGTCGAACATCGAGCTACAACTTTAAATACTTTTTCCGTTAATAAGTCGATGGAGTCAAATCTGGTTAACTGTCAAAACTGACTGACGTATGGTTCCCTGACCCGACTTTATCTGACTAATACTATTTTTCTTTTTAGACACTATATTGCTGTAAGTTATGGTCGAATTTTGAATTTATTCGAAGTGTTTTGGAAATCTTATCACTTGTATTTAATTATTTCTGAATATGAGAATTGTAACTTAGGGGTGTTTTTGAAATCAGTGATTTACCTATAAAGGTAAATGATAGAAATCTCGCAAGCACCTACAATAATTAATTCTCATCTCATCTCACAATACGGATATTAGCAATGTTTGTTGGAATTGTTTTTATCAAGTAATAATCTCACAAAATTATTAAAGTTAAAGTTGATACATAGTTGATGATTTGGTACACCACGAAACAATTCCGTAAAAAGTGAATGAAATACTTTAAAGGCGATATATCTACTTACGTGCCCTAGCCAGAAATGATAAAAAGCTAACTACAGTAACCCTAGATAATAAATGACACAATTTCACATTCGAATATAAAACATTAACATGTATTTTATAGTTTATAACATGAGAGTCTATTTCAAATTAAAAGAAAGTGTTTCCTATTATCACAAAGCAGACATGGTCTACAAATAAAATGTTAAATAACGTCAAAAGACCGCAATTAGCACAATTTATGACGAATTGTTAATTGAACAAACTTTTATTAAATAGGAAATAATGGTTTTTAATTTATTTATTGTTCGGATATCCATCTAAATGTTGGTATTATTATTTGCGAGCATTCTTGTTTTCACAACCTTATAACACAGCATTATAAATGTATTCTTTTGCGAAGTTAACCATTTGTTTTTCAAAGCAGAGCCCAAAAATACTACCCTACGGGTGTCTAAATGATTTAAATAATTATTATTTCATTTTGTCGTCAGCAATAGCAGAAATCCGAGAGATTTATAGAAATCAAAGACAGTTATATCAACAGAAGCAAACAGACAAAAAACAACAGAAAAAACTTTTCCGTTAACAACTCGATGGTGTCAAAACTGGTTAATTGACACATCTGGCTGACTTATGGTACTCTGATCGGCACCTCACCTGGGCAAGAAAATGTTTCTGCTTAGGCACTATGTTGCTGTAAATCATGGTTCAATTTAGAATTTATCCGAGGGGTTTTTTATGGTTTATGACTTTAATGATAACTATATTATAGTTTTAAAAATCCACAGTTTAAAAATATATGATCCGGTAGAGCATTAAATAATTGCGTCAAAAGTGGATAAAGTATTTTAAATGAGATATACATACTTATGGGCACCGGCCGGAATGGATAAAAAACTAACTACAGTAACCCAAGATAACAAAATATGTTTCTTTCAATCTGACAGCATACTTCAATTTAAAAAGAGTGTTTCCTGTTATCACAAAGCACACTTGGTTTAGAGAAAAAGTTTGTTCAATAATGTTAAAAAAACTGCAGTTAGCTAAATCACAATTTAGAACGAACGATGAATGCTGAAAGAGTCTTGCGTCGTCCGTTTGAGTCGTGAGTTTACGCTGATTCTTAGCCTGAGTTATAGATTAAAAGCGTTTGCGCTTTGCGTCGCCTGTGGAACTAACCTTACTCTAATGTTTATATTTATCGTCTTTTTGTGTAATGCAATTTTGTCTTACTTGTTTTTCAGTTTATGTGCATTTTTTTAATTTGCTGAGCATGGATAAACAAAATCATATTAAGGATGCCTAGTAAAGACTAGGCATTGTAGATGTATTAAGGCGGCAAACAAAATGGTAAATTCGGCCTGTTAATTGGGGTGGAAATACTCTAAACTTCTACAAGCATTTTCTTAAAATTAAAGACAATGACCCCAAGCAGTTTTTTTAAATGGACGAGAATGTTATGTGTATATACTAATGTCAAATTTATTACGAAGAACGAACATTTTAAAAGACCCTCTAAAATCTAGCAACTTCATTGGTTGCAGCTTAACGCAAACGTTGATTTTCGCCAGCCGCTTCCGTCAAACTTAAAGATCGCCATCTTGCGAGTATGGGTTGAAATTTTCGAGGTAATATATACTGACCTCAAAACACCAAAAGCCGGCTACAACACTTTTTTATAAATACAACTAGGCCAAAAATTGTAGCTATTATGTTAAGATACTATCGTTATATTTCGCTTACACTCGAAAATGTTGACTATTAATACATCATTCACATAATATTTTAAAAAATTTAACATAAATGCTTTGTCAATTTTATAATTATGCATCGCTTTAAATATCACCGAAGTATGATGTATTTGCTTTCAACTATCATTCCTCGATATGGTGCTTCACTGCAATTCGGATATTATTATTTGGGTCATTTAGAGTTACTTGAATTAATATAAGCTGAGCTGAAGAGTGCCAGATACTAAAAGACTAGTTTTAAAGTTAATTAAGAGTAACTTATGCAATGTTGTTGATATCGGTTACTTCCAGCTGCTCAAATATGTTCGGAATAGATTAGCAACCCTAATTATGTTAATTATGGAACCTTATTTCTCTAAAATAGGGTTTTCCTGCAATAAGATTTCTAATCTTTAAAAGCTAATCACCTTTAACCGATTAAAGTGTACTTAGATTACACTGTTGTCACGACCTGTGCTAAAGGAAAAGCTAAAAGAGCCTATATCATGTAAACTCTGAAAAAATGATAAGGGAACGGAAATAGAAAGAAAAAACGTCTGAAATATAAACGGTGTGACATTTACCTGGGATAAATTTAAAAAGCTGAAAAGTATTCATAAGTTCAAAAAATTGTTTTGTTAATTGTTTTTAGAAAAAATAGTCACGAAGGGATTTTAGTAAATTCCTTAAAATGTATAAATCGTGAGATAAATTGTTATTGTAATTATGTAGATATTACATTGTAACTAATTTATTACTATAACTGGATTTCATTGCTATATTTTTAGCTTTATGATCTCTCGTTTCAAAGAATTGGAAAAAAAGACTCCCAATCAAATTCGAAGGATGTACAGGATCTTTAGTTCTCGTTTTAGCCCAGAAGCAACTTATATAGTAATGTTTTTATACATCTGCACAAGTAATCATTAAATTTAAAAAAATGCCTCTTTTCAATTGCCCTTTTTAATTCTTAAGCCTTTGAAATTCTGCTGGTAATTTCATTTAGAAATTTAGCACTTTAATAGTGAATTGTGAATATTTTAACAGTAATTAAAATCAGTAATATTTCAAATTAAAATTTTTATTAATCTCAAAAAATACCGAGGATTTATAGACAGGTCATTTAGATAAATTAAAAAAAAATAAATTGATTGACAACCAATAAAGTTACAAACAAAATGATTCATATCATATTAAAAAGTACATTAGTTAACACAATTACTAACAAAACAAATAAGATCACAAAAAAATATTTAAATCGTGTTACATATTCTATCTTACAAATAATTATAGAAAGCATCTCTGTCTTTTATGAGTGAGTAGTAGTCGGTCAAGCTGTATAAAAGATTTTCACGTAAAATTGTCTTTTAACCTTGTTCTAAGTTGTCTATAATTTAAATTTCTAAATTCTACAGGCAGAGCATTCCATAACTTTATTCCCTCATTCTTATTTCTAAGTAATCTTCCTTGAGGCAGTACACCATTATTTTTGTTTCTCGCATTATATAAATACATTATATAAATACATGTCAGTTGCCACGACATACTAGTAGTTCATATATAGTTATGACTAAGAAAACTAGGTGGAGCTAGGGCATAACGTCTGAAAAATATATTAAGAGAATCCGATTTATTATTCTATATCTTTTTATCTATGGATTTTATAAAGAAAATATAGAATAGTGCAAGGCATTTTGTTTAACAGTGTGACCTACGATGACACTTTTGATATGTCATTTTCTTGAAAACAGTTGAATATAGATATGGGATATGTAACATAAAAGTGTGTTTATAATGTCAAAGTGATATAAAATAATAAAAAATATTGGAACTCTTTATTTAATAAAATTTTTGAGATCTATTCACAGATATATTGGTTATGGAACGACATGTTCAAAATGATACAGATTAATTTTTTTATTGTACAGGACCATGTAACAGAAGAGTTTTGTTGAAAAAAATATTTTCATATTTTGGGGATAAGCATGAGTAGCACCTTAAAGCATTATATCTTAGCAACACATCTGCTATTTTAATTTTTTTAAATATTTCAATTAATATTTATTTTATTGCACACTTAGTGACATCGTACGTGTATCTTACATGTCACAAACTTGCAGTAATAATATATTTTTTTTTATTATAAGCTGGCCTTGAAAACAATTATAACTTATTAACAAATTTAAGGTAGGCTGACTATGAAATATTATAGTTTCTGGGCAAAAACGAAAGCTTTAATCAAAAGCTTATGAGAAGGAAAATATCCCTTATATAGTTCGAAAAGTAAAACGAACATTTTTCGGTCACCCTGTAAAAAAGATAATTGAACCTAAAAGTTTCATTCTTATTGTTAGTTTTCCTCGCTGGTTTCCCAAATTTGAAGATGGCCCGGTGAAAGTCGCCTTAGATCGGTACTGTCTGCTTCCAGTAGGCTTCAAATTTCTTGGGATTTTTTTCATTTCAGAACGTTTCCGAAAAGTTACCTTAGATCGGTCCTATTTACTTCATAGGACTCGAACTGTAGAACTTTCTAGGTTCAGTGAATACATTTTTAGAAAAAACCGTGTTTTTTGCGCTATCCTTCCGACTGCGCCAATTACGTTGTTTACAATGGAAAAATACTTTTCAAAAAAATTCAATTTCGTTCTAAAACCGAAAAATCTCATCTTTCGGAACGAGAGCGGATTGATTCAACGCAGCCCGGCCCTTTGCTTTTATTTATAAGCTATCCACATTTCTAATTAGGAATACAATGCTTAGCTTATAGGATATGTAACTCGAGCAAAAACAAACATTATTTACGTATCCAGGGCATATAAATGAGGGATTTATAAAACTATGGGATGGAAACTTATAATAAGCTAATTTGAAAGGTGTAAGTACAAATTTTTAACACCTTTTGTGAATTTAGATATTTTAGTTGAATTGAAAAACATTAAAAGTATTAATCTGAAAATAAATATCTAGTCATTTCTGAAAGCGATAAATTATATCTATTTCGTCGATATGGTTTTTTTTATACGTTCAGCTCCACTTAGGTTCTATATTTTGTTAATAATAATATGACCTATTAAATTTTTTCTTCCAAGAAACTTTCTCAATTAAATTAATAACCTATTATTAGAAAATAAGTAATGACAGGCTAGACTACTAGAGAGCGACTATTTAGTCACAAATGATTCAGTTAGCTTTTTAATTTTTATGTTATCCCTAGAGTAGTTCATTTTAACTATTTGATGGTTTCTTGTACTTAAGTACTAATATCTTTACTTCGTAGTCAAAAGTTCCATTAATAAATTAAACCAAGAACGAAATATTCTAATATTAGAATAGACATTTTATATTAATAATTATAATATAAAGGATATAATCCAGATCATCGCTAAAAACAAAGAATTAAAAATTATTTTCAAAGAAATGTTCAGTGACACTTCAAGCGCGAACTTGAAGACAAGTATAGTATACTGACACTGTAAGTACATTGCTCTCTTATCAGCTCGAAGATCATGTCTGATTAAAGGCCTAAGATAAGAAATCTTCCTAGAATATGAATATACAAGAGGACCGATTTGAGCCTTACTGGAGGATACAAAACTTATAAATCTTTGTAGAAAAAAATAAAGACAACCCAAGAATTATTAAAAAATTACCAAATTATATTAATTAATACAGCACTGTGTAACATTATACGATATTATTTAGTTTTGTTAAAAAATGCACAAGTACATTTTTTATCAAATCCGTTTTCCAATTACACATTTGTCATTAGGATTTTATATTAAAAGAAATTGAGTCATTTTGCCTTCAACGATATTTCTACCAAGTTTTTTTATATCTCAGTACTTTTCTGGCTCGATCTAGTTAAATTTTGGAACCTATTAGAAAATTCGGAAAATTTCCATATGGGTAAGTCAAGAAGAACTCGCCTTGTACTGTAAACTAAACTCTCCTTCGTGTACTTTCCATATTACGAATATTTCAAAACTCGATCGCACTGGTAATCCGGAATAATTACTAGGTAAGTGTAGGAAATAGGTGATAACTGCGAAAGTCGAAAAAAGTTATGGTCAAGATTTTGATCCCTGTGTAAAAAGTAAGTCAAACCGGGAAAATCCGATAAGACGTTCGATCTTCGAGAAAAACAAAATCAATTATCGAAATTTTAGGCAAAAGGAATGTTAGCAAATCACACGTTATAATTATTAGAAGTTTGCTAAACTCGGTCACCAAAAGTTTTTTTCAGGTCCGCAGACCGTAGTCTGATCATTGATCATGTTTTAATAGGGATCTATAAAGTGTAGTAAGACACTCCTTCAAAAGTTCATTGTCGCATATTCTCAGGTGTCTACTAAATAAGACTAAAATTCACTCACCTATCGTCAGCCCTTTGTAATTTAAAATAATGTTATAATAGAAAAAAAAAGCTTGTCGCGAGATGTATCATTTATTCATACTTATAGTAGCAGTTTTTAAGTACATCCTTTTTTATAAACCTCGCGACACATTTTTAACATCAGTTATGACCGCGGATTTATAATATGACGCTGATATGATAATTTTAAGTTATCGACATTAAAATTCACTAGAACAAATATTTTACGATTTTTTGCACATTTTGATAAAAGTTTATTTTTAAAAGTTTTTTTTATTTAATATTTAATTCAGGTTTTTAATACGTGTATACAAAAGTTTCAAGAGGTAAATCAAAAGAAACTAAATATAAACTATAAAGTAGTATTGCAAAATCAAGCTCACCAAGGTATTATATTATCATCGGATAAATAAAATACGTGTTCTAAATTTCAGAGCATAGTGCTGACGAAAAATTACGAAGCCCATCGTCAAGATCATAAAATGTATGTATTGTAATGAGCCTTGATATCTGAACTAAATTCGAATGCAATATAGTTATTGTAAGTGGATAAATTGTCTTAAAATAGTACGAAATATTTCACGCCTGGATTAAATTAAGGAATCATGGTTCTTTTGTTTAGACCGTGTCAAATTGGAGTTCTTTTTGGACGTTTCGCTCGTGCAGTGATAAGATATATCAGGGTAAACTAAATGTAAACTATAAAACAACTCCAACCCCAGCAGCGACCAAACTAACTCAGTAGTTCGACTTCAAAATAGTTAGGTGACCCTCTCTGAATAACGTAAAGTTTGGTATACGAATCTGAGTCTATGAAAATAATGTGAGTAACTAAGGAAACGGTGCAATAAGCAATCATTCGCGGTTGGCTACAACTCTGAATATTCATGGAAACGGCCTGCTTTTGACATACCTGCACCTTTCCTCGATGTTTTAGATCTGTGTGGTTAAGGTTACTAGTGGGTATAGGTAGTACGTATACCAATGTATAATTTTTTGGTATATATTATTACAAATTAGTTATTATTTGGGCGCTGACTTCAAAATGTCTATATTTAAGAAATAAATAAAATATCATTTTTTACTTTTTAGCGATTTTTTTTGAAGTCGGTTCTATTTTATGTCCAATTGCATATAACACAATATAAAAAGTGACGAATAGAGAAATTAACGACACTATTAAAATTAAATTTTGTAATAAATACTTAAGAAAAATAAATAAAAGTAAATTATTTTTGACAGCTACCTTTTTTGAGTTTAATATACTTGATACTCTCGAGCTATTTTAGTTTCCATTAACTATTATGATAATGATAATAATATATATGTACCTACACCTAATTTAACCCGTACTCACCAAATACTAATCTATTAATTTGAAAATTTAAATTCAAGATTTTGAAATTAATAAAATTATATAACATGATACTAAAAGAAATACCTTTTATCAAATAGAGTTGTATGTCTATTACACACCTCAATGCTTTAGTTTGAAAAGTGTATTTAAAAAATGTAAATTTAATTATAAAACTCGCCTTTATGACCCTTATAACTGTGTTTTTAAAAATATTATTATTACAAAAAACTGGGTTCAAATCAAAATATATGGAACCACCAGAGTAATGTTCTCTACAATTTGGCATTTGACTTATCAAAATTGGCCAAGGCGTTTAGACAATAAGCGCGAACACACAAAAAAATGCATACAGGTCGAATTGAGAATCTGCTCCTTTTTCCCATATTAATCATGTGGCCTATTGAGTACTGCCGTTGCTATTTAGCAGCGGATGGAACAATTTGTTTTTTACTTATACATCTTTCACGCTACTTAAGTCTAGTAGACACATACCGTCCAGTTTTCCTTGTATACACAATACAGCAGGAACATGGAATTTTATAAACTCATTCTGTTTGCAAAGGAGATATAACTTTTTACAATCTTAACCATTGACACATTTTTTGTGAGTGTTAAATGTTGTGCGAATGTTAAACCTCCTCGGGATTCTTGCAATTTTGTCAATAGTATCCTGTATAAAAAGTAAAACTGCATTAGTTGATGGTTGACTATCTAATACTAATCGAAATCTGGAATTATTTTAATATCTAATCGAAAGCCTAACATTTTTAGGACAATATCCATTTGACTTTAAGGTTTCAGTCAGTTTCTTTCTTTCATTCTAAATTGAATTTGCGTCACATATTGAAAGAGGCTGAACTGATAGCCAACTCTTTCAAAATGACCTAGGGTAGTGCCTCTTTCTTTTGTACTAACACATGAAGGAAGGGAATGGCATTGTCTGACTTACTTTCCTTAGAGAATTTTATATTAAATTTTGTTGGTTTAGATGATCTAAAAATAAAGTTAAATTTTCTTATCCATGTGGACATATGACTAAAGTATCATCGACATAGAAAAATCAATATTTAGGTTTTAAAGGGGCAGAGCTTAGAGCAGTTTTCTCGAAAGTCTCCATAAAGGTGTTTGCTACCACAGCAGATAGCGGAGATTCCATGGCCCTCCCGAGGTTTTCTCAGGAAAACTTGAAAAATGAAACATGTAGACATTAAGCATCCTTTAATCAATTTAACTAAGATCAGATCGATTTTTTTATGTTTAAATATGTCTGAAATTATGGAATCGTCAATAGGTTCATTTATATACAAGGATGCAATATTAAAACTGACTAAAATATTACCGGTAAAATTATAACATCTTCTTTGTTGTTAAGATTCTTTATGGCTGTTCTTTCTGCGGCTAAAAGGTTGAATTTTGGCGGTTTAGAGCCGTCTTCACGATTTTATGCCGAACTGAATGTGCCAGTTCTTGGGGTAATTTTCGGATTCTGTCCCCTACACTCGATATTATATCCTCGATTGAAATGGGTCCTGCAGCAATTGCGAAGTTGTGTCCTTTAGAGCCGATTCCTCTACTTTTGTTAATAGAATAAAAGACCAATGTATGACCGTATTATGTAGTTGTTGTACTAGCTGGAGTTCGCTGCGCAGAGTTTTCTACTTCCTCTATTGTTTAGTCATTAGTGGCTGAAAAATCCTTTCTGCTAGGTGAATTTGCCAAGATAAAACAAGAATTGGTTTCAAGCGCTGATGCTAATTTAAAGTGTATAACAGTACAGGCATTCATTACATTTGTGAAGGTAAAGGTCAGAGTTAAGACCATCATATTATTTCCTTCATTACAGGGAAGTAATGGAATCGTGAAAAAATCACCTTCCAAGATTTTTGGAGATCTTTGCATTTTAGACTCCCTAGACCCCGAAAAACATGTTTTCCCATTTCCGTCGGTCTCTCGGTCTGTTGGTCTGTCTAACTACTTATCCGACTAACTTTAAATTTTAGTCAAAAATCAAGAATCCTAAGGGGATGGATTGGCAACATTTTGGTAAAAATTCAATATAGCGGAACAAAATGGCAACTTCACAAAATGTAAAAAAATAATTACTAAAAATTCAGCACCAAAAAAGTTTAAGAATTAAAATTTTGTACGAAAATCAAATGTGAAACAGAGATAGGCTTTAGAATTTCAGTGAAAATTTTATATGGCAAAAAATATATATTTGTTAAAAATTGGTACAACATTAATTTATGGGGGAAAATAATAAAATACAATTTATTTTTATAGACTATATCAATAAAATTGTGAGTAATAAATAATAATAATAATAACAATGAACAAATTAAAAATTTAAAAAATCATATAAATTACAGTTTATAGGATTTGTATAAAATTATTACCAAATAATAATATGCATAGAAGGACTATGTTATCCAGGGTGTCCCACGACGAAATGCGGCGATCGATTTCTCAGAAAGTAGGCTTTACAAAAATTTGAAATTTTGGCAGCTAACTAAAGTCGATGAAGGCAATTCGCGCAAAATATTTTCAAGATGGCGGCACTTCCGGTTATACCGGAAGTAGACGTCAACTTTCTCATTTTAAATAGAACACGCTGTATATAATCAAATTTTTGGATTCCTCGAAAAATTTTAGGTATATTTCATGTATAATATCCTATACCTAAGTTCAACTGTTTTTGAGATATTTTGAATTTTATGTAAAAAATGACGTTTGCAGGTCTAGACATAACTATAAATATCTGCTTATCGAAGTCTCTTTTATTTATTTGCGGCTGGTTTCCTTGTCCAAGAGGATCCACTTTAGTGGCCTGTGCTGATATTTTTATAATAAATAAATATAGGGTGATCAAAAACTGACATTATAAATATACTTTAAAAAATCGTTAAAAGTTACTTTTTTCAAATGGAAACCCAAAATTTTTATAATTTTATCTTATTTAGCACTTAAAATAAGGGTGACTTTGTATAAAGTTGTCTGTTCCAAAAATTTGTAGTTTTTGAGTTATTGACGATTTAACATTTTTTATTCTAATAATACCAGACGGCTTCTAAGTTTTCTTGTTAGTTGGCCATGACGGGGAGGCCTGGCGAGAACAAAACCAATTGGTTACTATAGAAAAGTAATATTTGTTGTCGTTTGACAATTACCTACTAAAATATTATTTGTTTACTGTAGTAATTATAATAATTATTAAACTAATAATCATGCCGGGCGATTAAATTACACACACAAGGATTATTTGAATTTGTTTATTATCTATGGGGAATCTAATAGAGTTTTAACAAGAACATGCCAGATATTTGCTGATAGATATCCAGATAAACAGAAACCGTCACCGAACAGAGTTAAACAAATGTTGGAAAACTATAAAAATGTCGAAACCGTGAAGACAAAAATTAATTAAAGAAAGCCTATTCCCATTATAGTCTAGTCTACACAAGAGCATAACTTATTTTTTCAATAAATGCTGAAAATGTCCACCCTGTACTTTCAACATTTTTCGCATCTCCGAATAAATCCCTCGTGGGTGGCCGCTCTAATTGAAGCTGGAGATAAACTTTCGAACGCGTCCCTTACCCTTGCCATACAGTCCTCTTTCGTTGTTACTGGATTAAAATAAACGATTCCTTTTATCGTTTCCCATATAAAATAGTCTAAGACTGTCAGATCGGGGGAACGAGGAGGCCACAGGAAAGGTCCATTGTTGGCAATCCACTTGTCGTAAAACGTAGCTTGTAAAAAGTTAGTAACTGCAACGGTTCTATGTGGTGGGCCATCGTGTTGGTAGAAAATTTGACTATGTTCTGCCAAAGGTAAATTACTTAAATATTCGTTGTCCAACTCTTCAAGAATATTCAGATATCTTTCTCCTAGAAAAGTTTATAGACATGATTTTAGAGAAAGAAAATGCATCAAAATGCATTTAATAAAAAACTCCTTGTGTGTAGGCAATGTATAACTTACCATTCAAATTTTCTTCGTGAAAATTCAGTTTTATTATTCCGTCGTTCCTTACTGCACAAAATACATTAAATTGCCAGGATTTTTGAAAGTTCCGCGGTCTTACTGCATAAGGATTCGAATCACTCTAAAAATAGGAATTGTGTCTATTGAAAAGGCCATTTTTAGTAAATTTTGCTTCATCGGTCCAAATTATATTGTCCAAAAATCTAGGGTTATCTTGTACCATTGTTAAAATAAACTCGCAAAACTGTACTCTTTTTGGCAAATCAGTGTCTTTTAGATGTTGAACCAATGATATTAAATAAGGTTGGAAGTTATGTTTTAACAGAATCCTATGCACTGAGTTCCTCGAGATTCCTGATTGTCTTGCCACGTTTCTTAGGGATGTCATTGGATATGCTGAAAAATATCCCAGAATCGCAATCTCGACATTTTCATTACCAACAATGGGGTTCCTCTTATTAATTTTTGCCTTGACGTTTCCAAAATTTTTATGGTTTTCCAACATTTGTTTAACGCTGTTCGGTGACGGTTTCTGTTTATCTGGATATCTATCAGTAAATATCTGGCATGTTCTTGTTAAAACTCTGTTAGATTCCCATAGATAATAAACAAATTCAAATAATCCTCGTGTGTGTAATTTAACCGCCCCGGCATGATTATTAGTTTAATAATTATTATAATTATTATAATAAATAAATAATATTTTAGTAGGTAATTGTCAAACGACAATAAATATTACGTTTCTATAGTAACCAATTGGTTTTGTGCTCGCCAGGCCTCCCTATCATTGCCAACTAACAAGAAAACTTAGAAGCAGTCTGGCATTATAGGAATAAAAAATGTTAAATCGTCAATAACTCAAAAACTACAAATTTTTGGAATATACAACTTTACACAAAGTCACCCTTATTTTAAGTGCTAAATAAGATAAAATTATAAAAATTGGAGGTTTCCATTTGAAAAAAGTAACTTTTAACAATTTATAAAAGTATATTTATAATGTCAGTTTTTGATCACCTTATATTTATTTATTATAAAAATATCAGCACAGGACACTAAAGTGGATCCTTTTGGACAAGGAAACCAGCCGCAAATAAATAAAAGAGACTTCGATAAGCAGATATTTATAGTTATGTCTAGACCTGCAAACGTCATTTTTTACATAAAGTTCAAAATATCTCAAAAACAGTTCAACTTAGGTATAGTATATTATACCTGAAATATACCTAGAATTTTTCGAGGAATCCAAAAATCCGATAATATACAAGGTGTTCTATTTAAAAAAAGAAAGTCGACGTCTACTTCCGGTATAAGCGGAAGTGCCGCCATCTTGAAAATATTTTGCGCGAATTGCCCCTATTGACTTAGTTAGCGGCCAAAATTTAAAATTTTTCCAAAGCCTACTTTCTGAGAAATCAATCGACGCAGTTCGTCGTGGGACACACTGTATATATGTTGTGAACTTCCGTACAAGGGAAGTTGTGAGTAATGGCGTACAAGGGAAGTTGTGAGTAAGTTATGTATTTTTTTTGTATTTTTCAAAATTAGAACACAAGATTTGACCAGGACAGACAAATGAAGTTAGTTACCTAACTTCATTTCAGTTGAAATTTACAACACTTACGGACAAACGTTGATTTAGACAAAATGTTCATACAAAAAAAGTTAGCCGATGTATTTAAGTTGATATCGGAAGTAGTAGAGGATTTCTGACCATCCCTTTGCGCAGAATTCTATTTTATTCTCTGATTTCCTTAATTTACCTTTTAATTTTTTTATGTTATATTTACAACAATCAAATTGAATTAAACGAAAATTTAATTGTGTCATACTGAAACAAATCTCAATTCTTTTTACCAAATGGCATCTCATAAAAGGCAATAAAAAGTGCTCTGCCCTGTGTTGTAAAAACCACTCCCATGGAAACAAATGGCAGAGCGTATTCTACAAAAAAGCAATTTTCGCTCTCCGAGAGCATCATTATTTAGTCAAGTTGTAAATTTAGAAAGTATAATATGAGCTTTTTGGAATGTTATTTTTTAACAATGTTAGGGAACGAATGCGGTTTGTACAATATTAAAATTTACCTTTTGCCATTTCACGATTGTGATATTTTTTAGTGAACTTGTTTATATTTGATATTTTTGTAATTATTTACTCCAGTGTAATTTTATTGTTGCAGAGGAAAAAGTTCTTTTTTGGATCACAATGTTTATTTATAAGTCATCTACGCATACTAATTTGTTAATGTACTGCTTGCAGGTACCAGTAACAGAAGTAACTGACTGAGGCTGAGGGTAATGTGTGCATAACGTTATTCAGGGTCGGACTAACTATGTGTGAGGAGCGGGCTAAATTCTGATAAACCTAAAAAGCAATTCTCTGAAGGTGAAGATAAAGTTTTTAATTTGAAATGCCGAAACTTTCCAGGCATGAAATATCAAAAGAATAAAAAAAATCGCTGAACACCATGGTGACAAAAAACTGTAATACAGTATAATAATGTTTTTTCAATTTACAAGACCTATACAAAATAATCTGAACCTACCTAAATGAAAAAAAATCTCTAACATATATGAAGGAAATCTGCCTGACAGCTTTATTATTGTAAAGAAAATGGCAGTGGAGTTTTGCTGCGTCTTTATAAACAATATTTAGAAGGTTGAGTGAGCCTGCTACATTTGACTATCTATAACCGGTTACTTGGCGACATCAAGTTAAGGAAATAGGGCGTGTACCGTATCGTAATTCGTAAACTACTTATCTGGTTTGAATGAATTAATTAATTTTTTGTTAATGTCAGTGAGCGTAGCTCAGATGATAGAGCGCTCGCTCATCATGCGAGAGGTCCGTGATAGACACCCGGCGCCTCCACTTTTTAAAAATATTTTTTTACAACCTCTACGTTTACGCTAAAGAAGGTTTTTACGAATTAATTTGAGTAATAATGGAATTAACTAAAAATAATAGTATTGAGATTATAAATCAGACCGTATAGACTAGGTGTCTGTCGGTATCCGATGTCTTCATTTTACAATATATGTATTTTTTGTTTCGAAATGATTCTTATTACTTATACGTTGCAAAAGTAAAGTCTTTAAAATTAACTTTAAAAAATCTAGTAAAACCTTCATTGGAAATCTTTATTTAAAGCAATTTTTAAAAGTTTTCTGTTTATTATTTATTTTTCTGGAGCACTTTAACTTTTTTAATATGCAAAAATTTCAAAAACTGACAATAAGAAAAAACAGAAAAGTGCAAAGGGAATAAACATTTCTCAGCAGTGAAAGTAAATAATGTAAATAACAATAAAAAGATTAAGTTACTCACGTAAATTGCCTTACCTGTTCAATTTGACTCTTCAAAAAGTGTTTTTTTTTTGGAAGATGGTAGGAAAAAATATTATTTCTTTTTTAATTTTACACCTTCAAACCAAAATTCAAAATGCAACAGTTAACTTAAATTTTTCCAATTTTTATTTAATTTATGGATTTTTACCTAGAGATAACAAATGTAAGTAAACCTGATTTAATCTATCACTGCACTTTCTGAAAAGATTGAGGAATTTACTCAGTTGTTTACATAAATTACTTTAGAATTTAGGTTTTATTTGGTTATTTCAATCATTTAACAAATAATTTAACAATCAATGTCGTAGATACTTGATGTTTTTTTCGATTATATATTAAAAAAACGTAATATTCCGAAAAACGCCAATTTATTTATTTTTTGTAAACACAATAATTTTTGTCCAGTGTATAGGAAAGGAATGAGGCAACCCCCCGGAAATGAAAAAAAGTATTCAGAAAGCTGTAAAACATGTGAGAGTTCTTTTATTTTTTGTATATATATATATATATATATATATGTATTTTTAACTATACAGGGCGGTACTAGGTAGATAAAACTGCCACCTGAAAATAAAAAAAAATGTATTTCAAAAGCTTTGAACTTTCTTAGAAAACTCGTATGTAAGTGGTAAATATACGCTTCTGAAAATGAAATAAAACATATTTCAAGAGCGTTTAGTTTTTGTTTACAAACGGTAAAACACGCCGTTTTTTTATTTTTATGTTTATAAATACGTTTTTTTATTATTTAGGATTGCTCTAGAGATATGAAGCAGCCTCCAAAAAGCGAAGAGGTTTTTCAAAGCTGTCAGTATTTGTATATAAATCATTTTTTGCATATAAGCAATTTTTTTCTTTATAAAAGACTAATCTAAGGTGATAACAAAGCTGGTTAAAAACAAATTTACAATACATATTTTACAAAAACAGCAAAACACGACAAAATTCTTATATATTTTGCCCATAAACCTCAACTTCAGAAAACCACTAATTTAATTAATTTTGGGTTTTACGCCAGACTTATAATATAAAATAAAATTACTAAAATAATGCTATCTATTTACTTTAAAACATTAATCTGTAGTCTTTGGTTCTGGGTCTACTATAAAGTTAACCAAGGAACGACTCTGAAAAATATATACTTTTTTAAACGTTTCGGGGGAAAATTTTGATGCGAATCCAAGATGGCGAAACAAAATCGCGGCATAGTGAAATGTTAAAAAAATATTACTTAAAAACTGCTTATCCATTTTACCTGAGATGCGCAAAACTCTAGTATTACATAGAGATGTGGTAAAATTTTGGTATGACTCTAACATGGCGAAGAAGAATGACTGGTTAATAAAATATTTAAAAAATCAGCCTGCAAATTATTATTATAATGATTTCAAATTATGTGCAAGAATTAATTGTGATATAGAGAAGAACTGGTAAAACTGTAGTACAAATTCAAGATGACGGAAAAAAATGGCGACCAAATAAAATGTTTGTAATCGAAAAGAAAATCCTCGTCCAAAGTTTTACATAGCTTCAAGTTTTAGCGTTTCTAGATTCTCAAAAACATACTCAATTCCGTCAGTCTGTCTGTCTGATATTGGGGCATAGCTAAAAAGTACCTTTGACTTTATATACGAGAAAGACGTACAAAAACCCTTTTCTAACACACGTTCTACCAGTTCACGCGTCTCAGCCCTGAATGTTTAATATCTTTAATATAGATCTCTGCCGCTCGTCGAACATAGGTAGAAGCGGGGAAGGAGCTATGTACCTACGTCTACGTCGGGGTTTTAAAGCTATGCGACGATGCCGATAAAGTGTTATGTAGAGATCTCGATTTAGCGCGTGTAGGAACAAGAATATGATATTCATTTCAGAGAGGTCACTGATGAATTGTTGAGTTTTTGCCTTTTAAAAGTAGTACATTTTTTACATTGGCACTTTTACATTATTTTGTAAATAATGGCCGATAAATCTGGAGAACACTGTCGGTATTGTGGGTGTCATAATTCGAGAAGACATTCTCCAAGTTTTAGATTTAATATCATTAATAGTAGTAGGTATTTTAATTATAATTTTTAATTTATTCTATGCCCGTAACCTATACGAGGTAACGAAAGAAATTTGATGCAGACGTTTTAAGATCTATCAGAACGTAATAATTTTAATTATACAAAGTCGGTCAAATAGTTGGAATGTAACAAGTTATATTTTTTAAACAATAGGACACCCTCTTAATCGGGTCTAGGAACTTGGAATTGTGTACAGAATTTTCTTATATAACAAACGCATCTATTAAGGAAGGGTTTGTCGTAAAATGTTACAGAACAAGTTTTTCAAAATTTAGCACTTTTAGGGGTGAAATATGTTTATAACTACATTGTTTTCTATAACCCTTTATCTAAAAGGGATTTTAAGACGATTCTTCCGTCAGTGATTTTCAAAAATAATTATCTAAATATAAATTTTTAGAATTTTGCAAAAATTCCACTCTTACGCGAATAAAAAGGGGTTATTTTTACTTCCCCATATAAACATATATATATATATATATATATATATATATATATATATATATATATATATATATATTTATATATATGAAGTATTGAAATCGCAAACATCTGCGTAGAATATAGGTAACTGGGTATAATCGACCCTAGAAATATATTTTTAGAACAAAAATCTATGATATCTGTACGGATGATTGCGACCCGTAAACATGCAGGATAGTCCTAAAAGCATGAGACAGGCCCCTGAAAAAAGCAAAAAAATCAAAAAACGGTGAAACGTGTAAAACTTCTTTTTTTCCGTAGTAGATGCCTAGCCTTTGAAAGAAACCTCATTAATACCATTGGTTTTAAATAGGAATGTTAATAATACTCATTTCTACTAAATAGACCGATGTAAAAAAGGGGTTCATGAATTTTATTTTTTAACCAACTTGAAAAAAGGAGTAATTTATCAATTCGACCATATGTATGTACAGGGTGATCAGTTAAGGGTAGCGAGCGGCCATATCTCATAAGATATTGGTCGTATAGATTTGAGAAAAAAAAATCATAATAAAAGTCGCCAAGAGAAATTGCTGAAAATTATTTTCGAGTTTGTCAAACGTCCGCTAGAGGGCGTAACAACCAACACCAAGTAGAAAAATGGGGTTTTTATAGAATTTTGCCTAATGAAAATATATCGATGATATCATTTTTATATTTAGTGACCATTTCTCTACACTTTCGGTCTAAAATGTTTTGTTCTATGTATCAAAATAAAGCGGTGGGGGAAGTTCAATTGTTTTTTAAAACAAACCAAGATGTCTCCCGTTTCTTTTGTCCGATTTTAGCAAACTTAGGCTCATATGAAAGAGCATAATTTGCACTACAAAACGCTTATTTGGTTTTGAATTTTTGACTTTTGCTGGCGTCGCTAGATGGCGTTAACTGAATTAGTAGCATATTTTTTAGTTTTTTTCAAAAAAATCAAATGTAATGGTATATTCATTTTTACATATTTTAAAAGAGGATAAATTTCTCTATAATTTATTGAAAATAATTTATCATCTACCTTTTTTTGAACCGTTGATATTGACCAAAATATTATTTTATTTTATTAAAAAATGGCACGCCACTGCTTTTTGTCAAAATAAAAATCATTTTCGTAATCACTTATTAGTTGCTAATAAAAAGAACCTCTTGACTTTTTTTCGTTAGACGAACGGTTTTGGATTGAAAAAATAAGATGTTGTTGTTGGACAGTTTTATTAAGATTTTTCATTGTTAAACATCTTATTTTTTCAATCCAAAACCGTTCGTCTAACGAAAAAAAAGTCAAGAGGTTCTTTTTATTAGCAACTAATAAGTGATTACGAAAATGATTTTTATTTTGACAAAAAGCAGTGGCGTGCCATTTTTTAATAAAATAAAATAATATTTTGGTCAATATCAACGGTTCAAAAAAAGGTAGATGATAAATTATTTTCATTAAATTATAGAGAAATTTATCCCCTTTTAAAATATGTAAAAATGAATATACCATTACATTTGATTTTTTTGAAAAAAACTAAAAAATGTGCTACTAATTCAGTTAACGCCATCTAGCGACGCCAGCAAAAGTCAAAAATTCAAAACCAAATAAGCGTTTTGTAGTGCAAATTATGCTCTTTCATATGAGCCTAAGTTTGCTAAAATCGGACAAAAGAAACGGGAGACATCTTGGTTTGTTTTAAAAAACAATTGAACTTCCCCCACCGCTTTATTTTGATATATAGAACAAAACATTTTAGACCAAAAGTGTAGGGAAATGGTCACTAAATATGAAAATGATATCATCGATATATTTTCATTAGGCAAAATTCTATAAAAACCCCATTTTTCTACTTGGTATTGGTTGTTACGCCCTCTAGCGGACGTTTGACAAGCTCGAAAATAATTTTCAGCAATTTCTCTTGGCGACTTTTATTATGATTTTTTTTTCTCAAATCTATACGACCAATATCTTATGAGATATGGCCGCTCGCTACCCTTAAATGATCATCCTGTACAACGATTACTCCAGGATGATTTGACCAAGTCGGAAGATTTTTCAGGAAGTTTTTAGCGTAGTGCTGCTTCCATTTTGAATCATTTTTTATATAGGAATTTCTGCGATAAATTTGAATTGCTTTAATTAACTGCCTTAAAATTTAGTGCATGGATTGTAATTAACCAAAAGTAATTTCGCAGCAATATATTTTTACATCAGGTTATCTCGGTTTGTAATTTCAAAATAAACATCTTAATCCTTCACACGAAACATTTCTTTTGTCATTAAGTGAAATATGAAGAGGAAAAAGGGGGTAATTGTAAAATATGATGTTTTTTGTGGTTTTTAATTGTACGAGGTTTAATTTTACTAACCTTTTTATCTTTTGACAATATGTATTGCTGGTTTTCTATAAATGTGTATAAGTGGCGATTTTTATAAAATATTTGTACCGAGATTCTGGTAAAATTTCATATACACTGGACTACTAGCTACTTATTTATTTTATTAGGAAATATTATTTTTATAAACAAAATAAAACTGGCTTCAAAACAAGGCGCTAAAATCCCAAAATAATACTTTTAATAAATCTTGAAAATTTTATGAACTCGGCGTCAAACTAATAAAGACAGCAAGTAGACATTAACGAGTGATATTAGATTCAAAACAATCAATACATAAATGTCTTTGTAATTAAGTAACAAATAATTAGTATGAAGACATTTTTGGTGCACCAGTAATGCTTATTCGAAATTTAAAACCATCAAAATTGTGTAATGGAACTCAGCTACAGGTAAAACATTACATCCTTAAGTAGAGCTAGAGTAGACTTGCGCTACGATTGTTTTTCCTATGGTCAACTCTATGTCTCATGCTCTAGAGTAGGTTCGCATAGTGGGTCCAGAGAACGCAACAACAAACGTGGTTTATAAAGAGGTACTCAAATGAGGCGTTTTGAGTACCTCTTTACATCCCTTTCATTATAGTCATATACGTGAACGAAGTCGCGGGTAGCCGCTAGTAAGTTATATAGTGTTTTTGTTGCAATTAGCTGTTAAAGGGTCAGTTAGCTATAAGTGTCAATTATAAATTTTGGTGATCTTTTAGTATCAAAAAGTAGCAAATTTTAAAGACATGTAAAACATTTAATTAATATTCTTAAAAAGGGGCCTTTTTGAAGAGTGAAGTAAGGTTTGAATATATTTTAAGAGGGTATCAGAGTAATTCTAAAACCATGGACTTTTCAACGTCGTATAGTCAAGTCTTTTTTAAATTAGTTTTTTTTCTTTTTGATAACAATTTGTCGTTTCGTTTATTAAAAACTGTAGACTTTTGGATAATTTGTTATAAAATTTTGAAAAATTTGATTTTAACTTTTCGAAATACTCTGTTGTTTTTTCACTAAACGACAACCCGTTTTTCAAGGTGAAACACTATACTATATTGTTTATTCTGCTGAACATACAGTTCGTTCGTTAGACTAAACAGGTCTCTGTCGGTGACCCACATCGACCTGTCACATTGCAGATAACAGCATCTAATCACTAAATTTTAAGGCAGTTAATTAAAGCAATTCAAGTTTGCCAGCCTCACGATAACTGGTAACAAATAATATATAAAAAGTGAGATTTTACGTAGTTCTAGAAAATCAACAATAAATATTACCCTTACCAAAGATTAATATGATTAGAAGAATTAAACCTCATACCCTTAAAAACTACGAAAAAAAAAACTAGCGAAATATCCTGACCAGGAAGAAGATTGCCTCTCCCTAGATCAGGGCTCTACCTTCAGCTATGCAAAAATTATATTTTTTGTTTAATTATATTTCATTCTCCAAATTTCAAGGCATTCTTTTCATGTTAAAATATTAAAAAGTTATTGCAAAAACTCTCTAGCAAAAAATAAAAGTAGTGTCATTACCTCGTTTTTATTTTTCTAATATACTTGCTATGGAATGGCCTCGGCGCTACTCTAAATACTTCTTAAAAAATTAATCTATGATGATCACATCTTCCCAGAGTATTCAGTGTACATAACGCCATGGTAACTAATATTTGAATGCATAAAAATCAGCAATACCAATTGCCAAATATTAATATGATTAGTAAAAATAAAATTAGTGTCCCTGAAAACCACAAAAACAATATGAACATCGTTATTAGATTATTATTGTTTGTGCCAAGAATAAAGTTATTTGCTTTTTTAAACATTTTAACAGATACCAGAAATATCCTTATTAGGAAACAGATTTTCTCCTCTGGGGCGGAGATAAACCACTTGGTGCCAGTACAATTTGAATGCACATGACACGCTTGATCAAAAAGATAACAAAAACGAACTTTTTACATAAAGTTCAATAAAACATACATTTTTAATAAATGCTTTTAATAAAACTAAAAATAAAAATAAAAGAAAAATATGTACCTATTGTGGTTTGATCGTTTGGTTAGATCACACCATTTTATCAATATATTAATTAACAGTGCAATAAACTTCCCGAATATATATGCGTTATACTACGTCTGTTGAAATAAATATGAATAAATTTCTTGTGACACGCTTTTAAGATAATTTAATAATTATATAAATATTACAAAAATAATGTGATCCAGTCAGGACCCAATCAAACGCACCGTGAAATATTTTATCATAATATTGCATTTCATATAATGTTTGTATGAGGTATAAATGTGTGCTTATAAGGTATGATTTTCAAAATCAAAGGTTTTTATTTTTTTGGTCATGCTGTATATCTGATCTAACATTCAATAATAAAAAAGTTTAATATTTGGTAACTAAATTTAGACACATCCTTTAGATGTATTATTTTATATTATGTATTCATAATATAGGATTATGGCCAAAGTTATATTTATTTAACATTTCAGCTCAATCGAAAATTGGAATGTGTATCAAAATCGACTTACAAAATTTGACTTTTACACAGTTATTTAGACAAGAAAGCGTGAAGTTAAATAAAAACTCGTGAATCCCCACATTACACGAAGAGAGCAATATACAATTCTTTATTTTAAGAGATTTTGCATAAACTGGCAACAAGGCAGCGCGCGTGATCTCCCCTGTGCCTGTAACTCTCCGTTGCTACGGCAATACGGCAATGGTGGACCAATCAGAAGCCACTAAAACTAATTATCTAAATCATCTCAAATTTGGCAGAAAAATCAAGGGTTTTGGTATGAAGTCAAGATGGCGGCGTAATAAATTAATTAAAAAATCAATTTGAAAAAACTAGTTATTAGATTAATTTCAGATTTTATGAAAGCATTAAGTGCGATATAGATAAACTAGTAGAATTGCGGTACGACTTTAAAATGGCGACCAAATCCAAATAAAATGTTTAAAAAATAAACGTAAAAAAATGTTTTTATTCAAAAAATTAAATGTGAGATAAATAAACTGGTACGAATTCAAGATGACGGAATAAACGGGCGGTTTTAAAAAATTCACTACATTTTATATAGATATTTTAACAGTTACCAGGCTCCACTCTGCGGCTTTGTTTATAATTAAAAATAGGGCAGGCAATATCGTAATATATTAACGTTAACAGCTAATACACTGCTTGTAGCACTCAATAGTTTATTATTTATTTTTTGGCCACATTAAATAAAAAAAGTGTTTCATTAGTTCTATTCCAATAACATGACAACTGGAAACAAGGCGCACGCATGCTGCACGCACGACGTTTGATCATGGCGAATGATCACTGTCGTTGAATAAGTCGTGAGTGCACGTGAATAAGTCGTGAGTGCTAGTGAGTCAAAAAAATCGGTTGTGCTAATCTAAGTTGGTTAAACATACATATTACTAGAAAATAATTGTATTCATCATCACCACTAGTTGTATGTGTATTTGGGTATATACTTTTTATAATATTGCATACGAATCCAATATGATAGAACAAAATGGCGCCCAATAAAAATGTTTAAAGACAATATATATATTTATGGTACTAAATGACTATGTACAGAACTAAATTGGGTCACACTTCACTATTCCGGGTAAAACAAATTTACCGATTTTTCTTAAATCAGTTTTATTTATTAATTTTTTATTTTATTTAGCTCCTGGTTAGACAAATGAAATCTTATGGGTGCGTAAGCAGTAAAAATATTGTTATTATTAATAATCAGTATTCCTAGTTCAGATACATGAAAAGACATTCTTAAACCCATTTATTTATTAAACAACAATAAAACCGCTATTGCTGAACGAAAATCATTGAGAAAAGTTATTAGAGATAACAGGTTCGCGATACCATCTGCGGAAAATTGAATCGCAAGAGCGCCGCAACGGCGGTCTTCGTGATTGTCGTGTCTAAAGAGAATTTACCGAAACTGCTGCAAGATAGAGAAATAACCAACTCTGTTTGAATTCGATTCCGGATCCCATTTTCGAATTGAACTCATAAATTTTACTTTATTTATTTCGATTATAAGTGCAGAGAAAATGAATGGGTTGGAATGGCTGAAATAAATTTTTTTATATATACTTAAAATAACTAAAATCTGTAGATAGTTTTGTAGGTTTTGGTAACGAAAATACTAGTGATAAATTTAACGGATTGATATTGTTCAGTGTTATAACTTCGGTATTAACATTGAAGGTAAAGGTTAATTATATAAATTAATTTTCTAGTTAGTAATAAACTTTAAAACGTTTGGTTATTTTCACAAGTCCATGACCGATATTTTGCAGACAATTGTAGCGTAGATTTGTAAGTATTCAAAATTGAAAATAAATATAAAAAGTCAATAAGAAAATCAAATAATGTATTAGACACAGTAGCTGATTAAAGGAAAAGAAGATTGCATATATAATTTTTCTTATATATTAAAGGTTTTGCTGCAGTGGCGGCTCGTGGTTTTAAAAAACGCGTGAAGCGCAGCGTAGGTAGGTGTACAGCCCCGCAGGCAAAAATAGCGGGGCAGGTGAAACATTGTCAGCGTGCCACGCCCAAAATGACTATTTTTTTACTTTTTTATGATGTTAATTATCCATAGCTTTGGAGCGTTTTTTAATACTAGAGAGGAGAAATAGTACGAATTTATAAGATTTTAAATATAATTTTTTTTGTTCTTAGAAAAGAGTTATATAATACGATACACGACACGATGCAAAACTGATTCCGCCTCCGATGATCCGAACGCACTAATTTACATTAGTTCTATAATAAGTGAATAAGTGACTGCAGCCTGCAGCAGCAGTTTTATGCCGCTTCCGTCTCTATTTGGCTTACGGATATTCACCATTGCGTTGCCATAACAACTGCTGTAAACAAATCTAAGCGCGAAAGCCGGCATGCGAGGGGAGTCAGAGGAAGATTTTGTTAATTGCTGATTGTGATTCCTCAACGGGTCGATCTTATGAAAAGGTGATCAGCGCGTTTTTAAGTCATTATTATTTTTTGAGTATATAACCCACTAGTTTTGATAGAAAATAATGGTATAATTAAGTAATTAATGTGAGTTTATATAAAACATTCTACATTTTTATAATAGAAATGTAGATTATAAAATGCTTAATATTTTAAAAATATTTTTATTTTTAAGTAAATTGATTCGAAAATGTAAGTGAATGATAAGTCTCCATCTACCCAACGTATTTTATGTATGTCATAAGTTATGTAATATCGTTTATGACGGTAGACATCCTTTTCATTTGTAAAACAAAAACTACCATTCGTAAAGTCTAAAATGCGAGCAAAAATTCTAATTCTAAAGGTAGGTATACTTTCCGTGATTAGTATATAGGTTGCCCCAAAATTCAAGTCTCAAATTAAATAAGGTGATAGAGAAGTTTATTCAGAAACAAACTAACTTTACTCTTCTATGTCCTTATGTAATTTGTTAATAGTATAGGAGTTAAATTTTTTGTTTTTTTCTTTAAATCATTATTGCAATATATTTTATTGACTTTAAAAGAGAAATCATGAAAAAGCAAAATCAAAGTTCAAGTAAACTCTTACAATAAATATTTTCGCTTATACCGGGTGCAACAAAAAAATGGCTCAACCTCTATATCTTTTTTTTGTACCAGGATATTTGATTTTAAATTTTGGCTTCTTAAATAGGAGTTAATTTGACGCTCGCAACCATATTGCTATATGTTTATTAATTTCGAATTTTTTCTACAAATTTTTTTTTACTTCTCTTGTAAAGGTTATATAGGGATGACTTGGTAACATTTTGGTAAAAGTCCAACATGGAAAAACAAAATGGCGCCCTAGTGAAATGTTAAAAACATTATTGCTAAAAAACTACTTATCTAATTTGCCTTAAATTTTACACAATGATCAAGTATTATGAGAAAATAAACTGGTGAAATTTTGGTACGCATCAAAGATGGCGAAACAAAATGGCGCAAAATATTTAAAAATTCAGCCTGAAAAACTACTTAATGGATTAGTTTCAAAATTTCTGCAATAATTAATTAATTTTTGGATAGAGAATAACTGGTATAACTGTGGTACGAATTCAAGATGCCGGAAAAACTGGCGTCCAATTAAAATGTTATTAATCGCGAAAAAATCACCTGGTGTTTACAAATCATCACGTTTTAGCGTCCAGATGCCAAAAAATACATTTTTTACCAATTCCGTCGGTCGGTCTCTCTGTTTGTGGATCTGTCATTCGCCACATAGCTCAAAAATCTACTTACCCGGTTGAACTCAAATTTTGGTCAAAGATTTATGGTCATATGAGGATTACCTGGTAATATATTGGTGAAAATCTAGTATGGGGGAATAAGATGGCGGTCTAGCGAATCGCTAAAAAAATTATTACTGACAACTAATGATCTAATTTACATTAAATTTTGCACATAAATCAAGTGTTACATAGTAATGAACTGGTAATATTGTATCTTGTATCAATCCAAGATAGCAAAACAATATGGTGACCTAATAAAATATTTAAAAATCAGCCTGAAAAACTACTTATTAGATTAATTTCCAATTTGTAAAAGCATTAAGTGAGATATAGAGATAAACTAGTAAATTTGTGGTACGAATTCGAAAATATAATGATAGCAAAATAGACGTTAAAAAATCTTCTTAGGCAATTGACTTTAAATTTTTCAAAAGAAAAACTAAATGCGATACAGGGATAAACTGGTACGAATTCACATGACAAAACAAAATGGCATTGTGTGTCTATGTAAAAACTACTTATTCAATTTACTTTAATTTATACCCAAAAATCAAGTGTGGCCCAGTAACTAGTAAAAATTGGTCGGAATCCAATAAGATGAACAAATCGGTGCCAAATATAAATATATGAAAAGACAGTATATATGTTACTAAATGACTACGTACCAAATTGTTTTACACTTCATTACTCCTAATAAAACAGAATATTCATAACGAGGGAAGTTCCGGGTAAAAATAAATTACCGATTTGTTTTTATTTGACATCCTATATAACAATTGATTTAAGTAAAGTTCACCACACAGATCTAAAACATCGACGAAAAAAAAAGGTATGTCAAAAGCAGGCTATTTCCGTGGATATACAGAGTTGTAGCCAACCGCGAATGATCATTGTACCGATTCCATAGTTACTCACATTTTTTTCATAGACTCAGATTCGTGTGCCAAACTTTAGTTATATTTATCTAAGTAAAAACCATTGATAAGTTATGTCATTTTGCTACAGTTTTTTTGTTTAATTTAAAATTTAGAGTTCTGTGATTTTTTCCTATATATGAATTTTATTCTGCAACTAGCTTGGAAAAAACGAGATTTTTTAATTTACTGGAGATAATGCCCATATAAACTTATCAGGATAGCAGTTAAAAATATCGGCATGTAAGCAAATCCTGAATACCTATTTATATCCAAACAATGCCCCCATCCCAGGAGCGGCTCGTCAGATGTGGCAACTCAGGAGCCGCCTCAGTCGGATTTTTTTATTAAATTGCATATTTATTTTCATAATTCAATATGCCATGGTGAAAATAATATTTTTGTGAATTAATATGAAAATAGAACCAAACATGTATAAATCACCTTTAAATCCTAATAACATACATTTCTTAACAGAGTATTCTAGCGCTTCTATTCACTATTCATTTTCCTAACTACCCATATTAAATAATATGAATCCGTGCGCTGTACACAATTATCATAAGACCCAGTTAGGCGATATTTTACTTGTCTCAAATTTCGAATTTTGTTAATCAAACGTCTCTCGAAAGGCGGTTTTTATTGGTTGGGTAAAATTTGTTCTTACTCTAAGGGTGAAACTATGTATTCCAGGACTCTTCTGAGGCGATCTTGTTTTCGCGAATGTAGTAGACCTAGTTGCCAATTTGGAAGTTAATTTGAAATATAAATAGTGAGAGGTATTCAAGTATTTTCAGTAAATGGCAATCGTGCATTCATATTTCATCTAAGACATTTGTCCATTACTCGGCTTTGTTTTTTGTCGGTATGTCGGTGTATATTACTATCTTTTGAAGATTCCTTGAGGCGTGTGGGGTGGAAGTCTTTGCAAGTTACCAAGTGGTCTGAACGTGTTAGGGAAGTCGGTGGCGGGTGGACTCGTTTAATGGCGTTAATGTTTAGTTTTTTCGAGTACGTGTGCCGTGATCGTCGAAAACTGATTTTATGTTTCGCCATTGTGCAGAATCGCTTCTTTTTAGTTTTTTGCTGTTTTCATATAATAATTAGATCGGTGTTAACTGTGAATTAACTATGAATCAAGTGCACGATATTGCAATGTCCATATTGACAACAGCATTTTCGAGGCGCTGCGAAGACGAGAAAAGGGAAATTCTTTACAGAGATAGACCAATGCCTCACATAATAAGTACCTTAAGTAATGATAAGAAAGTCGGTCGATAATATAAAAGTTTATTTAAATTATCGTGGTACCAGGCTCATACCTATATTTGCGAAGGTTTTTTGAAACAGCGTTTATTCTGTTGGTCTTGCTTATTAGTTGGAAAAACAAAAAACGTATATGGAGCTCTGATGGGCACGCTGATTTCAAAAATTTTTCAATGGCGGTTAAAATACACGAAGCGTCTAAAGAACATATTTAGAATACTTTAGGTTTTGCACGCTTGTCTCAAAATATGACCACAATTAAAGGTGCACTAATCCAAAATGCCCACTTATCTCAACTATTATACAATGAAGATGTTAGGAAAAGCCGTTTACTTTTAACATACGTCGATACAACAACATTACTGGGGAAACAAGAACTTGCTTTTAAGGGGCATGACGCCTCAGAATCTTCATTTAACAATGAAGATTTTAAAGAAGTATTTAATTGTTAAATTAAACGTAATGCCGAACTTGTCAAACATTTAGAACAAAAAACCGTATTTACGGGACGGTCTAAAACTATTCAAAACGAATTAATATTTTGTATCGAGGAATATATGAAGGACTTTATAAAACAAGAAATAGCAGAGGCTACGTTTTTTTCATTAATTGTAGATTATACAACTCATATGGTAGGAAAAGCCCAATGTTGTGTAACTGTATGATATGTAGATAAATTAGCCGAAATAAAGAAAGTTTTTTTTGGGAATTTATGACATGAGGGCAGATTCTAGAGCTAAAGCACTCTATAACTTAATTGTATGTATTTTAGAAGGTCTAAGTTAAAGAGAAGCTAATAGCACAATGTTACGATGGAGCCGCGGTTATGGCTGGCGAACTGACCGCTCTACAAACACGCATAAGATCGGATGCCCCACTCGCAATTTACACACATTGTGCTGCCCATCGGCTAAATTTAATTTTACAGCAGGGTTCGAATTATATCAAAGAAAGCAGACTCTTTTTTGCAACCTTGAAAAGTTTGCCGGCTTTTTCCATAAATCTTATAAACGGACATCTACCTTGAGCAAAATATTACAAAAACGAATACCCCGAGCATGTGAGACAAGATTCCCGCTCAAAAACTTTATTTTTGGTCGCCAATAATTGGGAGGGACTAATCTTAGTCTTTCAGGAAATGATCGAGAACGTCGAATTAGACTCAGATACCATTCACAAGGCAAAGGGGTATTTAAAAGACCTTTCTGACTTTGAATTTGCTTTTTTAATATTCACATTCAAGGAAATTTTTTTAATTACCGATATTCTTTTTAAAGTTTTTCAGTCGAGTAACTTACAAGATGGTTTCTGCATTTCACAAATAAACATTATCATCCAACGATTAAATGAGCTACGCGTTGAAGAACGTTTTAAATCTATATTTGAAAAAACAAAAATGCTTACAGGATTGCCACATAGTATAGACAAACTCGCAATATGAACGAATTGGATTACTGGATAACTGACAAGTATAAACGTTTACTTTATGCAATTTTAGATTGTACACTTTTCCAATCCTAACCTAATTAACATTAGGTTTGAGGATTTACATAAATTGGAATTTATTAAACTTCTCGAAAAGTCAAAGTATAAAAACTTTGCAGCAGAATTTCCTTCCAATCTATTAAATTTGATGGAAAAAATGTATCCAAATATGTTCGACAAAGACCGCCTCAAAAATGAGCTCAGCATAATTTACCGAGACGAACAGTTTCACAAACTCAATATATACGAACTTAGTAAACAACTGTGTAGTTTAGAATTAATTTCAGTGTTGTCTAAAGTATATCGACTTGCGATGTTAATTTTGACAATCCCTATAAGAAGTGTACAGGCTGAAAGAGACTTCTCATGCTTAAAATGACTCAAGACCTATTTACGAAATACTATATCTCAGGTCAATGTCAATGTCAATAGAGAAAGAATTATTAGTATCTCTTTCTGAAAGTACTGGTGAGTTTTATGACAAACTCATTGAAAAATTTGCGTTATTAAAAGACAGACGAATTAATTTAATTTAAAAAAAGTGACTTATTGCGGATAACAGAGCACCGCGACATGGATATGTCCTCGGATGTGACATAGACACTCACACTGGTCTCAGCTGTTTCTGTTTTTTATTGATAAAGTCAATGCTTTATCAATAAAAAACGAAAAGCATTGAATTTATTGACTTATAATTATGTAAGTAATTAGACATTAATTATCAGTCAGTGTTATTTACAGTTCAAACCTATATTTTGCAAACGTTTTTTAATTTTTGTAAAACATCCCATGATGAAAAATGTTATACTACTGGTATAATAAATATTCAAAAATTTTAATTTAAAAATGTTTTTGATAAAATGGTGGATATTCTGACCAAAAATTTTTATTCCCTTGAGAGATCTAGAGATCGCCTCACCGTGTCGAAAGGTCACGAGCCGCCACTGTCCCACCTATAATATAAAACCGCCCTGTAGTTGAAATAGAATGTTAAACCAGGTCCACCACATAATATGTGATATTTGTCGAACGACGATTATCAATCACAAAGTGGCCAGCACTCACCTAGACATGTGGTTATTCGCCAAAAAATTTAATATCTGTTTTACCTCGTCTCAAAATACAACATTCAGGAAAATAACAAATACCAAATAATCGCTGTAGTAACCTATCCATACTAGTACGATTAATGGAATAACGGTTAATCTTTGCTCGCTATTAGCCGAATGCCGCCACCATATATACGATTGATGTCAGTATTTTGGGCCTAGTCAAATGAAACCACTGTGTTCGCGAATCGCCCATGTTTGCTAGCTTCGGTAAGTCGCTTGCCAAATGCCGATTATTCGTTATGTAACAAATATATGATTGGTGTGGTCGCAGATTAGTCCCACATGTTGGACGCCTGCAGTGGTTCATGAGCAGCAGCAGAACAGATAATTTAAATTCACTCCGAGTTGACCTATCATCTTTGAGCTTCGCAACATGTCGTATGCATGTAAGTATTAAAACCCTTCATGCACTTTGGATTTTTTCGTTCTCTCGTAAAAGGGAAGTATTGTAATCGTGATTGTATTGTAAATCACACACGGGCTTTTTTCAGATCATTACGTTTCAGGGTCCCTAGATGCCCAAAAACATATTTTCTCAATTCCGTGGGTCTGTGTGGCTGACTGTCGCTCTGTCTGTTCGTTGCGTAGCTAAAAAACTACTAAACCGATTGACTTCAAATTTTGATTAACACGTAACCTGGGATAACCTAGTAACATTTTGGTAAAAATCTAAAATGTCAGAACAAAATGGCGGCCGAGTGAAATGTTACAAAAATTACTTATACAATGTATCTCTAAATTTGCATAAAAATCAGGTATTACGTAGAAATCAACTGGTAAAATGTTGGTACGAATCCAAGATGGCAGATCAAAATGGTGGGTTAGTAAAACATTTAAAAATTCACCCTGAAAAACCTACTTAAATGACTGATTTTAAATTGTGTGCCATAACTGTGTTATAAAAATGACCTAGAAAACTTTTGGGACTCACTCAGGAACCAAATGGCGACCAAATAAAATATTTGTAATCGGGGAAAAACACCCTCACCTCAGGTTTTACATATTTTCAAATTTTAGCGTCCCTAGATACCAAAAAAAGTTTTATCAATTCCGTCGGTTTGTCTGTATGGCTGTCTGTCTGTCAGTTCGCGGCATAGCTTAAAAAGTACTCATCAGACTGGTTTAAAATTTTAGTTAAAAATTCAAGGTCAACAAGATGGCGGCCTAGTGAAATGTTACAAAAATGTTTATTAAAAAAGTGTGATATAAAGATAAACTGGAAAAATTTTGATGTGGTACGAATTCAAGATGAAGGGACAAAATGGCGGCTAAATAAGTTTTACTTCCCTCGTAAAAGGGCAGTATTGTATCGTGAAAAAAATCACCCTCCGAGATTTTGTTCAGTTTTTTACGTTTCAGGGTCCCAAGATGCCGAAAAACGGGTTTTTCCCAATTCTGTCGGTCTGTCTTTTCGCGGCAGAGCTAAAAACAACTTACCCGATTGACTTCAAATTTTGGCTAAAAATTAAAGGTGATATGGGGATGACCAGGTAATGTTTTGGTAAAAATGGCGGCCTAGTGAAGTGTTAAAAAAGTATTACTAAAAAACTAAATATATAATTTGTCTCAATTTTTCCACAAAAATCAAGTATTATGTAGGAATCAACTGATAAACTTTTGGTACGACTCTAGGATGGCGTAACAAAATGGCGACTTAATAATATATTTAAAAATTTACCCTTATAAGAAGCTACTTAATGGAATGATTTCAAATTGTGTGCCATAACTAATTGTCGTATACAGATCGACTAGTAAAACTGTTCTAATTCAAGATGGCGGAACAAAATGGAGGTCAAGTAAAATATTTGAAAATCGTGAAAAAATCATCATCTGAGGTTTTTACATATTTTCAGGCTTTAACGTCCTTAGATAGCACCAAAAAATATGTTTTTTCTATTCCATCGGTCTGTCTGTCGGTTTGTCTGTTTGCCTGTCAGTTCTCTACATAGTTTAAAAACTACTCATCTTCAAATTTTAGTCAAAAATTAAAGGTCGGTCGGGAATGACCTGGTAATATTTTGCAAAAAATCAAATGTGCGGGAACAAGATGGCGGTTAATGAAACATCAAAGTTGAAAATCAAGTGTTACATAGGAATGAATTGTTAACACTTTGGTGTGAATATAAGATATCAAAATAAAACGGCGACCTAATAAAATATTTAAAAAATCGACCCGAAAAAACTACACCACTTATCAAATTGATTTTAAATTTTGTGAACGCATTAAGTGTGATATAGAGACAAACTGCTAAATTTGTGGTACAAATTCAAGATGGGAAGAATGGCTGCTAAATAATTTTTACTTCCCTCATAAAAGGGCTGTATTTTAATGGTGAACAAACCACACTCTGAGATTTTTTCGAATATTTACGTTTCAGGGTCCCTAGATGCTGAAAAACATGTTTTCTCAATTCCGTCGGTATGTTTGTCTGTCTGTCGGTATTCGGCATAGCTAAAACAGTTCTTAACTGTATTATATGGGGACCACTGCTAACATTTTGGTAAAAACCAATATGGCAAAACAAAATAGTGGTCTAGTGAAATGTGAAAAAAAAATTACTAAAAAGCTACTTATCCAATTTATCTCAAATTTTGCTCAAAAATCAATTAATATATAGGAATCAACTGATAAAATTTCGGTGAATCCAAGATTGTGGAACAAAATGGCAGCTTGATGAAATATTTGAAAAATTCAGGCTGAAACAACTACTTAATGGACTGATTTCAAATTGTGTCCTATAATTATATATAATTGCGGTATAGAGATCAACTGTTAAAACTGTGGTACTAATTCAAGATGGAGGAATAAAATAGCAGTCAAATACAACCCACTCAGGTTTTACATAGTTCCCGATTTTAGCGTCCCTAGATGCCAATAAATGTTTTATTAATTCCGTCGGTCTGTCTGTCTATCTGATAGTTTGCGGCGTAGCTTAAAAACTACTCATCAGAATGTCACAGGTCGCCTAGTAAACTAATTAACCAATTCTCTCAAATTTTGCACAAAAATCAAGTGTTCCATAAGAATGAATAACATTTTGGTATGAATATAAGATAGCAAAACAAAGTAGCGGCCCAGCGGTCTAAGAAAATATTTAAAAAATTAACGTAAAAAAATATTATTCAATTCACTTTGAATTTTGCAGAATAATTAAATGTGATATAAGGATAAACTGATGCGAATCTAACATGACGTAGCAAAATGGCGGTGTGTGTCAATATAAAACTTCATATTGAATTTATTTTAAATTATGCCCAAAAAACGAAGTTTAGTGTCGCAAAGGTAGGAACTGGTAAAATATTGGTAGGAATTCAATATGACTAAATGACTAAATGACCAAGTACTGAACTAAATTGGGTCACACTTTACTATATCTAGTAAAACAAAATATCCATAACGAGGGAAATTCCGGGCAAATGAGATTTTTTCTTCTAAATTCAATTATATTTTAGTGATCTTTTTTTCCGTTTCGAGTAAACGTAAGAGGCTGATTTAAAGAACATAAGACGCACGTTTTATAAAAGCATATTTTCCACATAAAATCAATTTAATGTATTATTTTTTGAAATAAATAAATAGAAAGTGGTGAAATATTTATCATACAAGTATTTATTTGTTTATCTAAAGCCCGGGAAATGTATATTCTTTAGCTACAAAGTAACTTGTCAATTGTTTATTAATTTAAAATCATAGTTGTAATCAAAGCCATATAAACTGATGCAGATAGATAGAAAACCGGAAATATCTGTAAAATTAAATATATAATTTAGGGTATAATGAAAGAACATTTTTTTAGAAAACGATTTTGTGCTTTTATCAACATTTTTGTCGTATACAACTAAATAATTTGTACAACCAAATTTAATTTTAATGCCCTGAAAATTTCTGGCTTTAAGTATGCTCGGGCGAAAATCAACAATCCCAAGCCAAAATTCGAACAATTCAGCAAAAGTTCTAAAGCTTATTGCAAATAACTCATTAAAACGAAACCGCCAAACAAGTAAATACAAAACACATCATGTAGGTGTAATAAATCCGTAAACAACAGTTCTTGTAACAAATATCCCCCCATAATCATTATGTTATCCTAAATTGTTTGCTTTGGTTTCTAAATTTATGTGATGTGGGGACCGGTATTTGTTAGCTTGTCGAATAGATATTGACCGAATTGTTTGAACAAATATCAAAAGGGTTGTATGTAGGCGTATCACCTTAAAATTTGTGGGACTAATTCATACACCGCATCACGAAAGCATTATTGTGCTATATTTATTAAAATTCAGTAGTAGGCTTATTAAAAATAAACATTAACAATGAGAGTCACTCTGTTTTAACTAATTTTTCTTAAAAAGCACAACTTATCTTCTCCAGTGTTTAAATGAGCGTAATTTTCTTATTTTTTTTAACGAATCGATATGAATCAAAAAACAAAATTATAGGTATCATCTTTTTTCAGTAACAATTCAAAATATATACTCAACACACATGTTTTTAATGAAAGCACTTGGTATATTTTTAGCTCATCTTAAAGCTTAATTTTTCTGAAGCTGTCTCTATATTTTATTTTAGTGTATTCAGATTTATCTCCAATAATTTAAACTAAGATTTTTTTAATTTATTTATTCAGTATTAAGTATTATTAAGTAATTACATATAAACGAATATATACGATTCTACGAACAACAAATTTAATTTATTTTTAATAGGGTTTGATAGAGGCATTAGAAATTACTTCGCCATCAGTACGAATTTACAAAAAAACTGTTGGATATATGTGGTTCATTCGTACGTGTCTTCCCACAGGATGAAACCTAAAAAAGTAGGGTCCAATTCTAAAAGTATCTAAGATAGATAGAAATTTAGGAATATTATTTCTGGAAAATTTTATTAAATACTTAGTCGATAACTTATTTCGCAAAACGTGTTAGTATTTTCTATATTTGATCAATGGGTTTAAAATTAATAACGGCACATTAGTCAAAATGTCAAAATAATGAGATTCGAAGAGACGTTTTTAAGACACTTGAGTTATTTACTCGGAAATACTATAATCATTGTTCCCTATTAGTATTTATTTCAATAATAATATGCTCATCCATAACACTGTTAATATAATGAGAAGCTATTTTACCATGAAATGTTGTATTTCCGTCTTATTTAAATTCATTTCGCCAAAATATCAAGAAACCAGTACTGGACCAAAAGAGCCTACTCAGCAAAACCAGAAAAAAACCTTTACAATAACATCAATACAGCACAAAACGGTAAAGTTATATATTGAAAATATATCGTTATCGTAATATGTTTTCTTTTCGCAAATATCATTAAATACATATACCTCCAATTAACTGATTTATCTTTGTGTTGCATTTGATTTTATTGGACATTGGAAGTTGTCATTACTATGGCTTCACCAAAAAGTCAAGAACAACAAGTAGTACCAGACCAAAAAAATTCTGGGAAATAATTCTTATTGTTATTGTAAATTAAAACCAAAAATTCAAATTTGTCTGAATTTTATAACATAAGAAATAATATTTGCGTTTCATCTTACAATAATTGGGTACGTTTTTTAAAAATATTTATATTATACTGAATTTTCAACAATCAAATCTCCTTTGACAATCTCTCTATTGTTTTATCACATTGGCAACTTTTACCAAAAAGTACAACAAACCTTACCGTAGATTAAAATAATATTAATAATAATATTTAAAATAATTAAATTTATTGGGGACATGTTAAAATTTCATATAATACTGAATTTTACTATTACCTTCGCTAATATGTCGGATGTATATTTCCTAGCATTGTTTGTAAAAAATTAATGCATTTTCGTACTGAAAACAAATCGTTTGATTGATAAAAAAATCGTGTTTTAAAAGTTTACTTAACATTTTTCAATAATGGAAACAGCCTTAAAAAAAACTGGATACATTTATATATTTCTCGTTTGGGAGCAGCTTGTATTCATGCCGCTAGCAAATAAATAAATTATAAAGGAATCTAATTTAAATATCTTTATCCTTTTAAGTTCTCTTTAAAATCCTTAACTCGTAATTAAATTTTTCCTTTGTGTGCCGTTGTGGCTATCGTTCCGATAAAAGCAAAACGCTCAATAAATTTAGCTTTAACGGCCTGTTCATGTTTAGGAACAGTAAGGCAATTTCCACCCATTTTTCCGCCGGATGATAATGGTGTGGCAAGACATATTATTTATTACCCCTCGGAATTTAAACGTATTTTTAAATGCTTAAGTTTCTGTAATGCGGCGGTAATATCCACTTTTTCAAAATTGAGATACAAATGAGGTGAACACTAAAAAGCTCTCTTTAGAATTTTTTTTCTTTAGGTCAATCTAGGCTATGACCCCTTTCGAATAGCTACTGGAATCTTCTATACCATTTTTTTGGATGCTTTAAAGCTTGCGTCAAATTTGGAAGGTAGCCCTATAAAAGGTGTTCTTTTAATTATCCTATCTCTGGTAATGCGGATAAGATATTGACAAGGATTATGTCATCATATTCCTGGGGAGTTTGTAAGTCTTAGTAGATGTCTAAGTATAGATCTTATATGTGTGTGTTACTCAGTAGATGATTGTTACCTATCTAAGTCTATTTTGTTATAGTAATTACTTACAATATTACTTCTCTCAGTGTTTTTGTTTGTGAAAGTCTATGTATGGTTACATTTCTAACATATTGTGGTGCAATTCAAATAAGTTTATTTTGTATCCTCTGTAGTCTTGTTAATTGTTATGGCACTTGGCTCATGAGGGAGGATATACTTAGCATAAGTCAGCACAGGCATTTAAGAGGCCCCAGGCATACGTCTTGGATGCCTCCCTACGCAAAAAAGTATTCTTTTTAGACATTTTTTATAGATTTTTTTTCAAATTTTGTTATAAGATATTCAAACATTTCATTAGACCGCCATGTTGAATTTGTATCAAAATTTTACTAGCTTATGCTTATGTCACATTAGTTTTTGTACAAAATTTAAAGATATTTGAATAAGACGATTCGTTGACTTTTTAAACAATTTATTTGGCCTCCGATTTGTCCTGCCATCAAAAATTCGTACCATAATTTTACCAGTTTATTTCTATGTCACATTTAATTCCTGCATAAAATGTGAAATCAATCTAATAAATAGTTTCTCAGGCTGGCTTTGAAAATATTTTATTAGGCCGCCATTTTGTTTTTCCACCTTAGATTCATACTAAAATATTAGCAGTTCATTCCTATGTAACACTTGATAATTGAGCAAAATTAGAGATAATTATTAAATGTTAATAATTATTTTTTAAGTAATACATTTTTAACCCTTCACTAGGTTGCCATTTTGTTTCGCTTTATTGGATTTTGGCCAAAACGTTACCAGACAATTCTTATATGACCCTTAATTTTTATCAAATGGGTAATCAGTTTGTTCAGACTGATTTTTTAAAAATTTTTTTAAACCGCTATTTTGCATCGCAAACTTGGATTCGTACCAAATTTTTACCAGTTCATTCCTACATGATACTTGATTTTTGTGCAAAATATGAAGTTTATTGGATAAATAGCTCTTTAGGAATCGTTTTTTACCAAAATTTTACTCTCCATATGAAACTAAAAAAAACACTTGCATTTTGTTTTGCAACCGGCTAACGGTGTTTTAAAGTTTTCGCGTTTTAAAATGTCTAAATCGTTTTTTAGCAAAAGATTAATCGGACAAAATTATGGTACAATTATGTATTATGGTACGTTCACTGACTGTTAATGAATTAAGGTAAAAATTATGGTACAATTCCATAATTATGGTACGTCTAGCATCGCTGAAGCCAATCTACTACATGTTTATGCGTTAGGTACCTCAGCACTCTGCCCTGCCCACGTCTATTTTTCGTACCAGCGGCCTCCACCCTAGAGATACGAAAATATCGATAGCGCTATCAATAACTATCGATAGTATTAGAAATTTCCCACTATTTACAGTTTTTGTAACAATCGAAAACTATCGAATGTTTTTTTAAATTCGATTCCTGCGAAAGACAAATTGGAAACGACAAAGCTGGCTGGATGTGAATGAAAGGCAAAGGCCTACTTTTAATATAAATAGAAGAGAGAGTGAAAGGGAAGCACGACGTCACACCCTCCCGCTACATAATACAATACAATCGCCATTCGCCATTGATTTTAGGTTTGTTTACGTTTACCTATAAGTGTTTAATTAATTTAGAATTTCTTATTATAATTTTAATTATTCAATACGAATTATGGACCAATTTATCACTGCTTTAAGTAAAAAGATAATCAAAGGTAGGTTTTTTACACCTAACGAAAAAGTATTCTATATTATTATATTTTTTCTTTTACACTTTAGAGGTAGATACCGATTCTGACGAATCTGGCGATAATGTTACTTCCAAGCAACAAAAACATCCCAAATTGGACCAAACGGCAACTGGTTCTAGAGAGTCAAATTTGGGCTCTTCATCTTCTGCTCACCTGGAGCCCAGAAAAAGAAACAAAATGAAAATATCTGCAGTATGGAGGTATTTTATCAAATCAAAAGATAAGAAATTAGCAAAGTGCTGTACATGCGGCAAAGAGTACAAAATAAGTAGAAACACCAGCAACCTCTCAGACCATTTAAGACGATTCTATCCCAATTAAGGTCCTCTAGAGTCTACATCAGGTATATACGTATATATTAAAATTGATTGAGAATGTTATTTTTAAAAACATTAATTTTTTAGCTATTAGTTTCAGTAACACTAGCTCAGAAACCAGTTCAGCTAGATCAAGTACTCGGTCAGTTAGTCCATTTTTCCGAAGAGCGAACGAGTATGATCGAGATTCTCGAAGAAAAAAGGCCCTTGACGAAGCTCTACTTATGATGGTTGCAACAGATTTTCAACCGTTCAGTATAGTAAAAGACGAAGGGTTTAAAAAATTTGTTACTTTGTTAGACCCAAGGTATACCTTACCAAACTCGGATACCTTAAAAAATAACCTATTAAATAATCTTTATCGACAAGGTTGCAAAAAGCTTAAAGCCATCCTAGAAAAGTTAAATACGTGGCTATTACAACAGATATTTGGACATCTGTATCAAATGATTCTTACATATATGCCTCTTGCCATTTTATTGACCCCGAGTTTGAGTTAAAAATGACTATATTAGCTACTAAACACCTAGAGAAAAGTCACACATTAGAAAATATTGCGAATGTAGTTAGAGAGATATTTGAGGAATGGGAAATATTAGACAAAGTAACATGCATAGTAACAGATAACGCAGCTAACATGATTAAAGCATGTGAACTTCTAAAAAAAAGAATTTACTTTGCTTTGCACATACCATGAACTTGGCTGTACAAGAGAATTTTAACAGGGAATATATTTATCCAGTTATAAAAAGACGCAAGGGAATCGTTACTTTCTTTAAATCTAGTTGTGTAGCTTTTATTTAAAGAGGAACAAACACAAATATGGAAGAGTACTGACAACGAAAGAAAAGAACCATATAAGTTGCTGCAAGAAGTACCAACAAGGTGGAATAGCTGTTTCAATATGATAAGAAGAATATTGATTATGCACCTCAACCCCTATCTATCATATTAGTATTCTCCGTGATATTGAAAATGCATTATTAATTTTTGATGATGCTACACAAAAGATATCTGGTTATAAATATGTTACCGTGTCATTACTTATACCCATTACATTGCATATACCAGACAATTATTTGAACAATTTAGCAACGACTACGGAACTAGGTGAAATATTTCGCAAAGATTTAATGGAGTCCGTAAAAAAACGACTTTTCCACTACGAGGCAAAATCAATACCAAGGTTGGCAAGTATATTAGATTCATGATTTAAAAAAGAAGGATTTCGAAGTGCAGAAAATGCTAATCAAGCTGCTCAATTATTGCAACAAGAAATGGCAGCAATATTAAGTATAAATAAGAGAAATACTGAACAAGAACAGGAAAAACAACAAGATGCGACTACTTCCAGAAGTAGCATTTTCGACTTCATGATTAACAATCTAAAGGAGAAGTCCAGAAATGTAGGCGCAGATGCCATAATAATTAAAAAACAATATCTTGAAAGGGACAATTCTTTAAGAGACACTGATCCATTACTCTTTTGGAAGGTTAGTAATAACAAAATTTGGGTCTCTACTAGTTTAAATATTTATTATGTTATTTTTTTGCTTTAAATTTTATTACATGTATGAATCATTTCAGATGCAAGTTTTTAATGATAAAATTGCAATGCAAAGTTCTGTTTTGTATAATCCTAGCTTATATTTTTAAAATAATCTCTTTTATTTTAGGTCAACGGAAGAGAACTGCCTCCACTACGAGAGTTGTGTGAACAATATTTTTGTATCCCGGGCTCATCCGTAGAATTGAAAGAAATTTTAGCTCGGCAGGACAAATTTTAACGGACAGAAGGTCAAGGCTAAAGCCAAGATATTTAAATATGCTGATATTTTTAAATAATAATTCCTGGCTTTGTAAGTCGTGAAACAAAATTAGTTTATGAACATTTATATACACGGACTGTTCCATTTTTTATGTTGTATTGTAAATCATTCATTGGATTTATTTATATTAAAATACGTGAAAAGTTTTTTTTTTCTTTCTAAAGGTTTATGTTTAGGTATTGACTTCCCGATAAAATATAACTGGGTTTGAAGTGCTCATTATTCCGTTAGCTCTAGAGGCCGCTTCCTTTTCAGTTCAAGTATTCGAGTACTATTTATTAATCTGATTTTTTATTTTTACCCGTTTTAATATGGAGTTTATAATTTGACTTTGGACCACTTTTAACTAAGAGTAAATAAATAGTAAAATATCCTATAAGGTTAACATTAACAATGAAGTTTATTGTCTAATACTGCAAGATGTTTTACAAAAATTAAAATAAGATGAGAAAGTAAGGTTAGGAAATTGTTTTGTGAGTGACGCGTCCGGCTGACGGCTGAAAATACAATTTGAACTCTAGGATGACGTAATACTTCAACTATCGAATACTATCGATAGTTATCGATGGTGAAGTGCTATACTATCGGTAACTATCGATGGTCAGAACTATCGATATTTTCGTATCTCTACTCCACCCGCGTCCCCCTTTGCGGACAGGTCTAAACGCGTCGTGTAAGTCGCTGGCGTGCCTACGTACTGGTGCTGTAAGCGGCCGGCTTACTTCCTTAAAATTAACTTATTATATTTTCCTAGTAAAATGACCCGAAAACCTAGTTTTCTATGTTCAGAAAGTCTTATATCAAGAGGTCTCTTTATTTCACGTATCTGATTCACTCACAAGGGATTTGATAAATCATAGTTCTTTGGTTTAGACCGTGTCAAAATGGAAGTGAATTGTACCGAGGCTTCTACAGGGATCTTCGCTGCGCAAGATCGAAACATTGAATTTTTCAGTGAAGATCCCTGACGATGCCTCGTGCAATCGCAGGCGAAACTTCGGAAAGTAATTGCAATTTGACATGGTTTAAACCTAAGAACCATGATTTCTTAATTGTCTCCAGCCGTACTATATTTCGTTTTTGTATGAACTTTTTATGAACAAATTCAGTGGCAGACATGGGATCTCCGCTGTCACGTGTTAGCTAATATCCTCATGGAAACTTTTAAGGATTATATTTTTTATACTCCGGATTTCCAATATTCAAGAAAATTGTTTGTACGACAGATTTGTAGAACCGCTTTGTCAGTCCCAAATTTTGTCAATCAATTTACTTACCTCCCTGGGAAGTAGGCATTTACTTCTCTCTCTTGGGAGGTTACCTTCCCCAAATCAGAGTCACAAAGTAGTACTTACCGAATATGGAATAGAAAAAATAAGTTTTCCTAAGAACACCGTTTTTCATACTTCTTCGTTTTTTATTTCCCGACCTATTTTGGTGCGAAAAGAACACGAAAACGAGAATCCCTTCACACTATTGGTACCTACGAAAAGTACAGGGTCGTTAATTATAAATGCGCCGCCCCCTTATCTCCGATAATTTTCGTTTTTGCAAAAAATATGTATATAAGACTTAAAGCAGTTACTTATTTGATTTGTATCGATTTTATTTTTATACAAGGGTGCCAGAAACAAAGGACGAACATTTTGTTAATGGAATCAATCGTATATTTTTGCGGATATCGATAGAGCTTACAAAGACGTTTGTTAGGTTAATTTTGAACGGTTTTTATACAATTGATTGAAAACTTCTGTATCAGGCTAAATTCTTCCACAAAATTTAAAATCAATTTAATAAGTAATTTTTGAGACTAATTTTTTAAATATTTTATTAAGTCGCCATTTTGTTTCGCTATATTGGATTTTTACCAAAATGTTATTAGATCATCCTAATATGACCCTTAATGTTTGACCAAAATTTTAAATCAATGTAGGGTATGTAGTTTTTTTAGTCATGCCGCGAACACACTAAAAGAGCCACAGATCGACGGAAATTCTGTATTATTTTTTTCGCATCTAGGGACCCTAAAAAGTGAAGATCTGTAAAAACCTGGGGAGGTGATTTTTTCACGATTAAAATACTTCCCTTTTATAAGGAAGTATAGTACTTATAGCTTAGTGCAATATTTTACACAAATAGCAAACTTCATAAACTCGGATTAAAAGTAAATATTTTTTGGGGTTTTAAACAAATTTAGTTCAGCGCGTAATGTTGCCTCGCAATATCTGAATCACATCATCTAACGTGGCGAGAAATACAAGCGCAGGAAGTAAAGTATGAATAAAAAAACCGATGGGCATTAGTAATGGCCAACTCAATAATATCGTTTAAGTGAAGTTTTATATTTTTATGGTCTATTTGTTCTGACATACCCTATCATACATTTATTTATCTTTGGTTAATTTTTGTGTTAGTTATTACTTTTCTAAGAAACTAAAATTGCAAGCCATTTTGCAGTACGCTGGGTCACTTTAACTAATGGTATTTATGTTGACAATATGTATGGCCGTACTAAAACTCAATTTCCCGAGGAAAACAGCTGCTTCGATATAAACGGCAAAACCTAATGTTTTGGCTTCAAACTTTTAGATATGGAACCTATCTATAGCATGTCAAAGCCTTTTAAAAATGAATAGGAATGGAGGATGACATGCAACTTCACTTACATTAAATTTTTGGTAAAAAGATCTTACATCTTGTTGGCGCCTTAACAACCCACGTTTACGACAAGGAATAAAATCTGTTCGATGAAAAATTTAGCGATAAGACCTACATTTTAAACGGTTTTCTTTGTCAATAATGTAACTAATAAAATTATTTTGGTTGAAAAATTCGTTGCGGAAAAAACGTAATAAAATTTAATGTAAAATACCGAAAGTCCTACACGTTTGTTTTTGTAGTTTGGACAAATTATTTAAGAGGCAGTTCTTTATTGAACAAAGAATACTTTTAGTTAAGCGAAACCCTCTCTATCAAGTGCGAAAACGTAGAATTTTGCGAAATATTTGCACCAATCGTTGAAAATTGAGTGAAACGTTTGTTAAACTGGGTAAATCTTATTCAAAAGAGTCTACTATCTTTCTGATATTTGGGTCTTATTAGGTTGCTTTCGACCTTTCTGGGTCTCTTCAGTTTGGCGAAGTAGCCAAAGAGCTAATTAACAGATGTTTTGTATACATAATACATACAGGTGTGTAAAAAATAAAAAATGTGATAAATGTTAACCAATTTTTGATTAACGTCTGAAACATGTCCTGCAATGCCGCAGAATGATTCATATCAGTCAAACGATGATCGCGATTTCGTTCTTTTTCGAGCTCATCAGGCCGGCATAGACTCGCAATACCCGTGTAGGGCAAAGGTACAGAATGTACAAATTTTTCAAAACTCTTTGCAAGCAAAGTAAGCTCCCATATTTAATAATATTCTGACTCATAATTTTCAATTGGCGAACGCCATTTTAGAAATGCCTATGAATTTTAGAAATATTTGAATATACAATTTTAAAATATTGTTCTTAAAAATAATAACTGTTAAGAAATAAAAGGCTTAATTTTTGATTTAGTTAGGTGTATGAGTGCAAAATACGTCAAAATTTTAATAAGAAGCAACAAAATCTGCCAAGTTTGTCATATTATATGATTCACTTCTCGAATAGGTGCAAAAGACTTTGATATAAAGGCTTTACGGCTGATGCCAATTAAACAATTGTGATTATAAGTTTTAGACCAGTGTTTCTCAATCTGTGTTCCGCGGAACCCTAGGGTTCCGCCAAGGTGTGTTAGGGGTTCCGCCACTTAATAAACTTTTTGTAAACAAAAATGTTTTACGTAGTGTCGCCCAGCAAATTATGTTGTAAACATAAATATTTTTTTCCTAGTACTACCCCCAGTAGTTCCTGCGCTCGCGAAAAGACGAAGAGCGCTTTCTGCATATTCCTGTCATTGGCGAGAATACCGCGTAATACGCGCATCTTAGTGCTTTGAGTATTATTTTCTTGACTCTGAGTCCAGTTACAAACAAGAAAAAGTAGATAATAACGTTGAGTTATACAATTTTATTGCTTATTTATTGTGTCTATTTTCCAATTCAATAAATTATCATGGATAAATGGCTAAAAACTGGTAGTCTGAAGAGGAAACAAGACGATAATTCAAGTCTTCAACTCGACAAAAATGAAGACAGTATGCACGAGCTCTTCTACTAGTAGCGACCCTTCGACGTCGAGTTCTGCTGAGAATGCCAATAAAAAAATCAAAGTTAGAAAATTCAGTCCAGAATATTTGTCCTACGGTTTTACGTGTGTCGGTGATTCTAGTGCTCCGAATGGTCAGTGTGTTGTCTGTTACAAAACTGTTAACAACAGTTCATTAGCTCCAGCGAAACTGCTAAGAGACTTGCAAACAAATCATAGTGAGTACGAAGAGAAGTCTATTGAATTTTTTCAACGTAAGTTAGCAAAAATGAATAAAAGTAAAAAAAATCTATCGTCTTTAGTGGGAAATAGTATTAACGAAAAAGCTTGTAAAGCATCATTTCAAGTGAGTTATCGAATAGCTAAGGCCGGAAAAGAGGACACTGCTGCCGAAACTCTAATAAAACCGTGCATAATGGACGTCGTTGGAACTATGCTTGATGATAAGTTTAGTGATTCTATAAACATGGTGCCACTATCAAATGATACAGTTTGCAGAAGAATCCATGAAATAAGTACTGAAATAGAAAATGAAGTTATTCGACGAATTAAAGCTAGTGGTTACTATGTCTTACAACTAGACGAGACAACAGATGTTGCCGGATTTGCAATACTTCTTGTTATCGTTCAATATATACATAACAACAGTGCTGAAGAAGACATGTTGTTGTGCAAACCTTTAAAGGCTCGTACAACTGGTGAGGATATTTTCGGCTTAGTCAAGTCATACATGAACGAGAAGGAATTGAACTGGCAAGAGTGTATTAATATCTGTGCAAAGTCAATGACTGGCAAGTGCAGTGAACTTATTGCACAAATCATACCGGAACTCGAGAGTAGTCATTGCGTTATATATAGACATGCCTTGGCAGTGAAACGAATACCTCCAAATCTTAAAAATACATTGGACGAATCAGTAAAAATAGTGAACTTTATCAAGTTTAGGCCTACAAATTCACGACTTTTTGCGGTCCTCTGTGAAGAAATGGGAAGCCAATTCACTACACTTTTGCTCCACAGCAAGGTACGCTGGTTATCTCGTGGAAAAATTTTAGTGCGATTGTTCATCTTGGGAAATGAAGTCATGGTGTTTCTTAGCGACTCTTCATTCGAACTGTCATCACGTCTTACTGATGTCAAGTGGTTACATCGCTTATCATATCTTGCTCATATATTTTTGAGCCTTAATGAACTGAATCTATCACTTTAAGGTTTATCAGTGACACCACTTTCAGTTTATGATAAAATTGAAGCCAAATTAAAGAAATTACAGTTTTGGGAATCCTGCGTTGACAAAGGCCATATTGAGTGTTTTCCGACTCTTTACGATTTTGTTTCTTAATGTCAGTCTCCTCTTTTGACAGATCAGTCAACTTTACTTCTTTTAATTTTTTTAAAACTATTAACTAGTCAAAGTTTCGAAAGATAGTATATTGCTGAAAATTTTGTTTCGAGCTTAGTTTCGTTTATAATATTGACTGATTTTTCTAAAGCTTGTAACACTATTACTGATTAGTAGATATACGCAAAGCTGAAGTGTCATAGATTTCTCAGTCATATCTTTCCGATGTCAAGAAGCCGTGTAATACAATAGCAAATTATTAGCCATGACTTCTGAAACGCCTTAAAGGTCGCAATACCCTTTTGTGCGTAGTATACACTACGGATATTTTAAACTGCAATAAGTCATTTTAGTACAAAGCATATGCTGACAATACTCAGCATTGGTATATTCTGCGGAGTATTCTGTAAACAGAAATTTGCCCGAGATTCAGGGCCTTTCAAGAAAGCACAATAAATCATGGTTCTTAGGATTAGACCCTGCGAAATTGGAACTACTATTCAATGTTTCACTTTTACACGGGGCATCTTCAGGGATTTTTACTCCAGGAGATCTGAACACTGAATGATCTCGGAAAGATTTAGGCGGGCTTTTATACCAGACTTCTGCTCGCCGAACCGTATGGCCAGTGGTGTGCTGGTATTCAGCTACAGCAAACTGAACAATTTGTTTCTTTTTAATACATGAGCGTCCTGTTTCCCCCACATACACTTCTCCACAGGAGCAAAGAATTTTATATACTCCTTCTGTTTGAAAATATACAATATCTTTCGGGGATCGCAACCATTATCCAATTTTTTTATGTGTATTGAAGGTTGTACGTATGTTGAACCGCCGAAGTAATCGTTCTACTTTGTCTAGTGCCATGTATGTGAGAAAAAACAACACTACCTAACGCCCGCTCCTTATCGTCCCTCTTTCGCGGAGTTGGATTATCATATCTTTTAACTGAACGCGTAATATCTTCAGTGCAATAGCCATTCCCTCTTAGAGCTTCGGTCAGTTTCAAATACTAGTGAGTTAATAACCGATTTCTTTTGTGTTGGATGGTGGTGGGAATTTGCATTTAAGTATCTATTTGTATGCGTTCGTTTCTATACACCGAATGTCCTAATGTACCATTTCTCTTTCTTTGAACGTGTACATCTAGAAAGGGAATTGTTCCCTTAGATTCAATTTCCATTGTGAACTTGATATTATGATGTTGTTGATTAAGGTGGTCCAGAAATATGGGGAGATTATCCTGTCTCCGAGGCCATACTACAAAAGTATCATCCACATATCTGAAGCAGTGTTTTGGTTTTAGTGGAGCGAGTGTTAGAGCAATATCTTCAAAGGCTTCCATAAAGATATTCGCTACCACAGATGTTTACAAAAATTGAAGTTTTTCGAAGGTTCCATGCATTTGGCCTGAAAGTGGTAAAAACATATTGCAATACCCTCTATTGAGTGTGCAGGCAGTAGTGATAAGATGGCAATTTAATATGATCCACAGTATATATAGTTATGGCTAAAGAACTATATACACAATTTGTCATGTTTATTTCATACAAAAACAATGCTAATTTCAGAAGCTGCAAAATTAATTTCTTTAACAAACGAAAAAATAGATATGAAAATTTCGTAGTATGTGAAGGGTTAGTTTAAACATTCGTCCACGACATGGTATACAAGGTGATAAAAGAAGTGTTATAAAAACTGAAATTTTTCTAAGGTTCCAGGAATTCGGTCTGAAAGTGGTAAAAAACATAGTGCAATACCTTCTTTTAAATGCGAAGTCAGTAATGATATAATGGCAATTTATTATGATTCTCAGTATATGTAGTTTCTGCTTAGGAATTATATACATATACACAATTTGTCATGTTTAATTTATACAAAAACAGTGCTAAGTGTAAAGGGGTAGTTTCAACATTCGTCAACGAGATTGAAGCAAGGCCGGCGCCGTACAACATAACCAAAAAATAATTATTTTATAGATTTATTTAACATTTAGTGATGAGCTTGTTATGTATTTATTTAAATTTCTAGATATGTATGATAAAGTAAGCTCGTAAAGCTCAACTTTATCATTTTAACATTATGCTTGTATTTAATAGAGTTAGACTGCTCTTATCAGTATTATCGTTTTGAATTCACTATGTGGATCCCATCATCCCAGTAATGCGGTATGTATGTATCTAAATATATGAAGTGTCTAAATAGTTTTAATGTAATTTATTCGAAAATGTTAAATGCATACCTAACGATATTAAGAATTTTTATTTGCTCAAAATCTATTTTGGATTTCTGTTTTTATAAAAAAAGAACGTTAAGTTTCTGTTTAGCAATTAGAAAACGCGAAAACATTCTTAATCGTACCATATTTTGTATGAAAAATGGAACGATTTGTGACTTATAAAGTAACAAAAAAAAATGGATTATATTTTATTGTCGAAAGTTTTCCATAACCCTGCACAAACAAAAAAAATAACTCTTGATATAAAAGTTTCATCGTTTTATAATTAGTGAATTTTTATTAAAACAATGTAGACAACATTTTTTAATGGCAAGATTTAAAAAAAATTATTTCTTCCATGTAATGTGATTATATTTTATCTGCGTAGTACCTAGTAGCAAAAAGTAACTAAAACCTTAAACGCAACTCAGACGTTAAAAGAAAACCTTAAATTAACAAGTTAAAATACAAACAAAATTAAATATAAGTTTATTTTTTGTTTTTCTGCTAAGTACGTTTAAATTACGTTACACCGTGCATAGAAAACCCATACATACCGACAGATACTTAAATCAGAGATCATACCCAAATTCAAGCTGTGGTCAATACTCTTATCTATAGATCCATGCGATTTACTGAAACATAAACGAGACAAAATGAATTGAATTTAATATTAAAATTTCAGAATATTACAATTTTAAAAGTACTTATTTGGTAGTGTTCCATGTTGTTTAAGCTAAACTTCGCTGTATATGACTGTATATTTTTTAGAGCAAAATAGTTACAGTTTCCGAAATAAATGAAGTTTATTATTATTATTATTATTAATTCTAAAAGATTAGACAATTACTGACAGCTTGTAAAAACGAATTATAAGAGGAACAGCAAAGGAAAAAACGTAAACTCTTGCTTGTATTTTAGTTTTTAATTGCTATGTTCTACCTATTTTACCTACCTCATTTTCTATCAATCATTCCCAATAACCCCTCAGCGAGCGTGCTTTGGTTTTTAGGTATTGTTCTAGTTTCGGTGTATAATTTATTACGAGCAAACAAAGAAACAACGCAGGCTACTAACCCTCTTCCCGAAAACTTAAACAAGCCGCAAACTTACCTCGGACCGGGATATCGGAGTAGGCCACAGTATCATGGGAATATATTATCCCTCTCAGAGAGTATGCAAAATGTAAAGCTTTAAATCAATCCTAGTAATCCCTGAAACAAAAACTATTATCTAGCTGGTTTTAGTTGTAAAAAAAAAACAATATCAGGCTTGGTATTTGAAGATACATACAAGGGTAACTATAAATGAATACTATTTTTAAAAATAAATTATAAATAAATCCACCACAGAGCGATAATTTGCTATTTCTAAAAAAAAACGAAAAAGTAAAACTTAATTTTTTAAAGGTATGATTTAATCTGCCAATGTCGATTTTCCTAATTTGCGTATTAGTATTACTGTATTATTACCATTTCGCCCATTCGTTTTAAAATGTCAAGTAATGCCAATTTTGAATAGACATACGACAGTATTTGTTTTTGAAGACCCGATTTTTTTGTCACAAACTGGTTCTATTTATTAACACAGAAAGACTAGATAACTGCATAGAAGTTACGTACTGAGTAAATATTTTTATGTAAAGCGTGTGCGTTAGGCGAATAAGTTATTCTTCATAAAAAGTTTTGCTTATTAAAAAAAAAAGTTTCACTGCAAAAAAATTGGCAAATAATATACAATTTACGCCAAAAATTAGGATTTTTAGCATTATTCTAGCTTATCTGAAAAATAAGATTGATTTAAGAAATAATGTCATTTTATATACAGGACGCCAAATAAATATAAGAATCGAAGTTTGCGAAGCCGTACAAAATTGAAATTCCAACTTTTGAAGAATTTACATACATTACATTTTTTTTAAATTAGCCTCTGGTTACCGAGACCTTTCAACACTACTTTTTGTATTGTTTTATTGCGCATTTTTTAAAAATCCAATATGTTTTTCTTCAATATAATTTCTAAACGATGTGGTGAATGCGCCCCTTATTCTTATAATTCCATTAGAAACTCATGGAGCCATCTAACGAAAGACGCAGATAAGGTCTGCCGGGTGGCTAGTACGTAAAAAAATGCGTAATTTTTACATATTCACCAATGATTTTCTTAAAAACTAAGTCTAGTATCAAAAAACTTCTAAAAGCTTTTTGACTTGTGTTGACTGGGTCTTTAATATAGCTGCCTTAAAAATTGGAACTTTTTTCTTTTGTTAACTTCTATTTTTATATTTATTTCGTACTATATACAAAATGATATTCTTTTTTAAGTCAATCTTATTTTTCAGATAAGCAATATTTTTTACAATGGAAAACTTTTTTATATGAGATTTTTGGCGAAAAAGTTATTCATTATAAAAAATATTGCTTATCTGTGAAATAGTTCCAGCACGCGCTGTATGGTGCTGGCAAACCTGTAATATGAAAAAACAGGAAAAATATTATTACTATAGAATAATATGCTTACTAACTGTAAAAAAATCAATATTCTTATTCTAATTGTCGATGGTATATTAAATTGCTTATTGTTTGGGTAGAATGTTCCTTATCATCGAATTAAAACATAGACACTAACTTATTTAATTATCGCTATATATTGCTGCTGACATAAATTCTACCCGCCGAAGAAATACTGCACGATTTTTTCAGTGGAGCTGTAGTATAAGTTCTTCTTACCATTACAGTTAATTGGTCAAAAACTACTGCTATATAATTCCTAAATTGATAGTTTTTCTTGTTAGGCTTCAAAGCTTAAATTACCCAAAGTAAAGTCTTTATTAAAGATATTGAAGATTTTTAAAACTGTCAGGTATACCCTAACCGACCGGTGCGTCAAATAGCACTATTATACAGTAACAAAATTACCTTTGATTATCATAATGTTTAAGATCAAATCTCCTTATTTAAAATTTTTATATCAAAATCTGTATCTTTGTCTAATCAGTTTAAAAATTTTATATAATGGCTTAAAAAATATATCTATTTTAAGAACATTTTTTAAAAATACTGAAGGGTCATGATTTTTTGAAATCATTCACTCTATTTCAAGTAATCTGTGTTGTTAAAATAAATTTCAGATAGCGCTTTATGAATAGCGAATAGAATAGAAATCTAAAAATGTTTAATTAGATATTGGTATGTAAGATAAATTCTTTGTTTTATGTAAACTTACAAGATGCAGACTCGCCTGCTTCATATGACTCTGTTAACACGTGTACTGAATTTCAATTCCTCTTAATTACAGCACTTTGTTTGGGCTATGTACATTTTATAAGAAAGTTTGACGGTAGACGTCTCTGAGCTGATCATATTTGTAGCGGGTTAAGGTAGATAATATACGCTCCTCCCTGAGATATTGCATGCATGTAGTGAGGAGCTAATATCCCAATAAAACCTCTCTGACGTCAACCTAATTACTAACGCTTCATCTATTTCAGAAACATTATCTTATAGACCTGTTTGAGTTATATAAGAACCCGAAATACTGCCGGATCAGATTGAATCCACATTGATTTGTAATTACGTGCTATTCCTAAATAAATCTCTAATAAACGCATTTAATTAATCTGTAACTTAAACATTTTGTTTTTTCATCTGATGTGAAAACAGCACATGTGCATCTGCCTAAGCGTAGCAGCCAATTAGGATACAATGATACTAATATTTACGCAACTTCCAGTTGTATTTAGGATACTAGAATACTCAATAAGGAGCTAACTATACAAAGATATTGGAATTTTTACATCATACTTGAAACATAATCAGGATTAATTGCACAATGGCAATATTGTAACTAATTATCTTTAAAGCTGCTGATATTGTCTAAGTTTTACTCGACGGCTTTAGACATCTTGAAATACGCGGCTAAGGCTGTGCAGGTCGGTTTGACGTGCTTATATAATAAACATTCTTATAAAAAAATAAAACCATTTTTTTATAAGAAAAAATATAATAAAAAGTAAAAAACAATATTTTAATCACATAAAATTTGAATATATGAAATCCACGTCCAACTAATACGTAATTACTGAGGACATCCCAAAAGAGACATTTATATTCTGCGTCTCCTAATGACTAATACCTCATCAGTAAAGTTTGAAGTCAAATTTTCAAGGTGCAATAAAATATTATTTTTTATATATTAGGGTTTTTTAAGTCGATTTTATTTTTTATAAAAAAATTATTTTGCCCTTTTTATAGTAAAGGCTCACAGGTTTTTGGACCTAAACCTAAGTTAAAATGTTGGTTAGTTCCATCACAATTACTAATATTAAATAAAATGCGCCATCTATTCATATACATACAGTACTAACTGTCAAACACTTAAATTATTTGCAGAAATGAACTTAGTGCCCATCAGAAGGCCGAAAACTACAAGAAGTACAACATTTTGGATCATCTCCTCGTCTTAATTTCGCGCACTCCCCATCACATATCTCTGCTATCGACTGCAGAACTGCATTCTAGCTTAATATAACTTAAATTAATTTAAGTTCGTACTATTAAATTTACTTTTAAAGTGTCACCATTAGTTATTCAAACTACAAATAAGACAACGAGTATAATAACCAGATAGAGGAATGATTATCTTGACCGAAAGCAATTAATCATGAGGGAAAGGGGACCAAACTTCTTATGGTTTCCCCATCGAATTCGCCAAGTTTTCGTCCTAGACAGTTATATGACTGTGGTAGCGATGTTGCTTTCAGGACACAGAAGCTAGATAGATGGTTTTATGGGCGATACAAGATAAGAATAACACATTTAGCAAACAAAAAAATAGTCGGTGTGAAAATGCAACACTTACCTGTTTAAAATAAATAGTGGAGTATTATAAACATAGGTTTATAAACATAGATTTTTCTTTACAAATATTTAAAAATCAAAAATTTGTAATTTCTAATTGAGTAATATCCTAGATATGTATCTAGGTGGACAATAAATCTAACGCGACAAAGAAAACACGATATTTATTGAATCAAGGGTAAGTAGGGAGCAAAATGCTATCTTTTAAATAAAATATAATAGCCCCAAGTGGTTTAGGTTGACCAGAGAACAATTGCCAAATATTTTATGGACAGTATGACACTGTATAGTCGAAGAGTAGGTACCATAATAGCCCAAGAGCTCGTGACAAAAACTGCGAAAGTTTTGTAATTGCTCATATTTTACTATGATGTAGTATTAAGGATATACATGAGTCAGCAGCCACTCGTAAGGACAGGTAGTGGAACACTTGGCGGGGCGGGCGTTTTAAAGTATGTTAAATTATCACATGCACTACTAAAAACGTTTCGCAATAGTTAAAATTTAGCGCTAAACTTGTATAAAGTACAAAAAAAAACGTGAGAAATTGGTCAGACCAAATAGTTGTGGAACGCAGCTAGCCAGCACGTCGCATAAGTAGTTGCGATAATGATGACAGTTCAAGACTTTTGTAATGGTTAAAAATGTGTTTACTACTGCTTAATTATTATATATAAATAAAAAAAAAGTCAGATCTCAGTTTAATGGAACAGACGCAGTCAGCAATTCGGATAACGAGCGCACGCCACCTTGCGAGTGAGTGCTGACTCATGTACACCGTTAATACTACATAGAGATTCGCAAGACGAAGGCCAAGACAAGCCTTGCCTAGTCTCGGTTTTGGTCTTGATCATAAAAAAAATCTCATATTTGTTCTCAATCCCGATTTCAGTAGTTTCATTATTAATGCTGAAAAAATATCCTCAGTTCCTTGTCCAGCTGGACTTCCCGAACAACAGTTATTTTCGCAAGTACATTTGCGGGATTCATATAAATATTACAATATTTATTATTTCTGAGTATTTCTTATATGGTTTTTAGTACAGAACACTGACTACGAACTAATAACGTTTTTCCATTAGTAAAACTGATGCTCACTTATTTTATTTTTTTCTTTCTTTATTATACAGTGTGTCCGAAATACGAGTCTCTATATAGGGATCTCGGTTATTATGAAAGATAGTGAAATGGTTAAATGGAAAAAGTTTCAGAATTTTTTTTACAAGCCTAATAACATCTGCCGACGGATTCTAGCTATTATGGTTCTTGAGATATTTAGTACAAAATTAAGTACCGCGTTTTTAAAACTATGCTGTAACTTTTCTAATTCTCAAAATTGTTCATATTTGTAAACACACCTCCAAAGAAAATTCCTTATGTAAAATTTTGAAAACGGCTATCAAATTATTAATCTGGCGTTTCATCAAAGGATGACCATCACCAAATTTCATTTTAAAGACAGATCTGGAGTTTTTATTTTGATTTTGACAAGGCTTTGACCTCCCAAATCCAATGATGTAACGCATTCATGCATTAAAAGTATTTTCTTCTTGGTGAGTAGGGCAAAATTCTGTCTCTCTTTAACACATAGTCCCTTAGGAAAAATTCTAAATCTGCTGCTCTTAAATTAAGTTTGATACATTGTTAGTTTATGTGACACATGTTTAATAAAAACGGAATAAAAAACCCGTATGATGATAGGTTCTGGTTTACGAAATGTGGAAATTAAAATCTAACAGCACCACACACATTTTACGCAAGAAGTTTTTGTGGAGATGTGTTTACAGATTTGAAGACTTTTGGGGAATAAAAACTTTACAGCACATTTCAAAAATGCAATATTTTAGCTTTTTTTCCTAAATATTCTAGGAACTGTAATAGGGAAAATCCTTCTGCTATTGAACTTTTAACAACATTTTCTAAAACCTTTGCCATTTAGCTATTTATCTACCTGTTATAACAAGTGAAATCCCCATATAGAGGCTCGAATTCCGGACTCCATAGAATTTTGTTATTTTTACGGAGCCAATGATGTAGAACAGGTGATAAGAGCTCCGACGCACCCTACTAAGCTTCGAAATGCGTTATAGCAGGACAAAAAGGAAAAATATAAGAAATGAAATAAGCTGTATAAAAACATACCAAATTACTAACTAAATATTATATTTATTGTTGTTGTCTTAGTTATTAACACATATTTTTACATATAGAAAGTTGAGAAATTATGACATTGATTAATACTCATTAGCATTCACTAACTAAAATAGTTAATATATAGAAATATTTTATGATTTATAATTTAAGTCCTGTTAAAATATGCTAAAGCAATTAAGTTTAATGTGGTGAATGTAGCCCAAAGGTTCAAGAAAGAAAGATATGAATGCTAATTTTTGAAATTATTGAAAATGATTTATTAAGAGATATTAAATGGATTGAAAGATAAAAAATAATAAAAATTAACCTGTATGTAACCGAGCTTATTTTTATTTAAAAATGTAACTTTGGGTAATATACTTCAATACGTTTCTTTCGTTTTATTTTGTGTATGCATGCATCGCAGTGCATTGTAGAAAATCAGAATGTGGTGATTGGCGAATTGTTTGATGTCGGATTTTCAAATAAATTTGAAGTTATTTCTGTTTATTATTATTACCGATTAGAATAATAATATTAAAAGTTAAAATGGATAACGTGCCAAATATTGCAAAGAAAAAAAAATTAGGAAAATTGGAGAGTGTTAAGCAGGCTGAAACTTGCAAAATGTTCCAAAATTAAACGTTTTCTTTAAAAGACACCCAAATTACTAGGGAGGTCAATAACAGAATCGGCACTAAATTCAACACTAATTAACAAAGTTATCTAAGCAGAAAAGTTACTTGTAACAATATTAAGTATAACTATTATAATTTTATAGTGGAAATTTGCCTTACCGTTACCGAAGAAATTTCGGAAAACCTAAACAATAGCAGTGATAGTTGTAATAGTAGTGAAAGTATGCTTGACGAATTATTTGAAATTGAAAATATTACCGACCCTGCTAAAATTGTTAATAAATCAACACTTGACTCTATAATAAAAATTCTTATCATACAGAATCTAGATGAGAATACTTCTAAAGGTTCAGGAAGACCATTTGGCACCACAATATAATACGAAACGTAAATTACAAATTGGCGAAGTAGTACGACGTGATTGGCCTTTATATTCTCTATCCAAAAAGTCTGTTTTTTGTTTGTCATATAGTCAGGATAGTGAGTTGTCTTATGTTAAGGGTTTTAATGACTGCAAAAATAAAACTAGATTTGAGGAACATGAAATTGCACAAAAACATTTAGCCAGTACAAAAACAATATTTGGCTGAAAAAGAATAATACCATAATAAAATTATGGTAACAACTAAGTTTTTGTCAAGCAGAGGATTGGTATTTAGAGTTAAAACAGAATTATTTTTGAAACAATAATAATGGCAATCATTTAGGGGTTTAGAAGTAACAGTAATTAAGAGGTTTGGAAATCCAGGACGCGGTAAGGTGTCATATTTGTCTTCAACAATTTGTGACGAATTAGAACGAATAATGACTAAAAACGTTCGTGATTTTATTAACAATGAATCAAGATTGGCAAAATATTTTTCTGTTGTTGTAGATTAAACCCCCAATGTGAGCGATTCAGACCAACTTACCTTCATAATCAAATAAATATGTTTTATCCAATAGAACTCTTGTTGAGCGTTTCGTTTCATTCATGTGGAAAATATGGAAAATACCATTTTGTTGGTCACAAAGCAGTCTATATGGAAAATGCTATTTTAAGAGTCTTAAATGACGTAGACAACGCTAGCAATATGTCAGGGCAATACTCAAAACTACAAATTTGTTTCAAAAACATAATCATCTGGGATTATTTGTGTCCCATTCCCTAAATTGGGTATGAATATGCGCAGCCGAATATTGTAACATGTCTACTTCATTTTGTATGTTTCTAGATGAGTTGCAAAATTTATTTTGTACCTCTACACAGTGGAGAGTTAAGACACAAAAAATTAAGAAAACTCCAAATGCATCTGCAACGAAGACATTGTCTTATACTCGATGGTCCGCTCGTGCTGATTCTCTTAAAGCACCTTTTGTTGGTTGTCAATATTTAAAGAATCTTTACAAGATAATGTAAGTGATGCTGGATAAAAAAATACAACTAAATTTTAAGTAACAGGAATAATAAAGCGGTTGAGGAATTAGAACTTGGAATTTCGATACTCTTGTGGAATGATCTTATCAAAGTTTAATAAAGTAAGAAAAACATTACAGTTAATCGAAAACGATATTTCTTTGGTAGTCAATTATGGCAGCAAAATTTTCACTTACCGGATATTTATTTAATGATCAATAAGTATACTGAATTTCGAATTCATCAAGGCGTTGGAGACCCTAAGAGTTGGAACAAGCTGGGGAGAATAATAGTAGAGGCCGACAGCAACAGTGGAGAAGGGCTGGGTTAAGATCTAAATATTTTGCGCCACGTAATTAATTATTACTCTACTTTATAATAATACTACGAATTACGAATTATCGCCCAGTGTTGCACAACTCTAGCGATTCCAAGCAACGAAAAACCAAAATATTATCTTATACCAATGAGCTTACCTTCACAGAATACCAAATAATTAATTAAGATATTAGGGTCTCACTTGTAGGTAGGTAGCAGCAGTAAAACGCAAAATTTTGTTTGAAATCATATACTAATATCAAATAAGTTGTTCTTTTTGTTTTTTTTTTCAAAAGTTATTTCAAGTACAATAATAGTATATGTAGGTATGGTCCAAACGCGGGCCAACAGCGATACAGCTATAATATGTACTAAGCTTCTAATCTTAATTATTAAAATTACCTGCAGCTTAAGAGAAATCGATATTGTACACAAGAAAATGAATAATAAAAAAAATATAAATATGACAATGGTCAACAGTATGCAGGAATATATAAAAATATAGTACCACGGTCGATATTATGACGCCATAAATCGTGAGTGCAAAATCAAATACAAGTCAGTGAAATACATCAAAAATTATAAATAGAATCAAAACAAGTTATTAAAGGCCACTCGATAAGCCAGTCAGCTCAATAATAAGGTAAAAAGTTTAGTTTAAAATTAGTAAATAGATTTTGATTTTTAGTGAGAAAAATTAATTTAAATTTGAATTTGTAAATATGAAGAACAAATTAATAAATTGGCTAATTGACTGTATCGAGGAATTTAGCTTGCAAAAGATATAATAGTTGAAATTTTAATTATTTGCTACGGTTACTTATCTGGACGTCCTCCAATAGCTGTGGCCGTTAGCTGTTCAGACCTTCAGGCGAAGAAATGTCACCTGGACTCAGGCGTATACAGGTGGGAGCAGCACCAGCTCCGATGCTGAACGTGAGTCTCTTGCCTGGTCAGGCAAGTTGGCAATCCCAATAACTGATCCAAAGAAAAATCCAAATTACAGGACTTGATCGTCGTCGTGACGGAAATCCCTTGGAATAATATCCAAACCAAAAAAAAAACCCTCCTTCTGAGGGTTTTCTAACCAAAATGGAGTCTGGGTCTAGCAGTTGCCTAATGCTAAAAACGGAATCAACGAGTGGTTGTCGATGGTCTGGACAAGTGCAGTGGGCTTCTTACGAAGTCTTGACTCGGAATCTGCTATTCCAGGTGCCAATATGGCAAGTCAGCAGGAGGATATCCTCTAAAGATGGTGGAACGAGGATTTTAGAGTGTGGCGGCCCTTTTCACAATTCTCCCTCGTGGGTGCGAACTTCCTCTGCCCAAAAAAAAACCCCAAAGTGCCCGAATAACAACTTTAGAACTTTCAAATCCAAACAGGAACTATTTCGCAAAAGATGCTCATCAATAAATCTCGTAAATACGATCAAGCCAGGCTCTACTTGAAAATTATGATGAAGGCATCAGAAAATGGACCGCGCACCACACTGCTGACTTGAGACTCACCAAGCAGGAACAAATTTTTGGAGCAACAGGTCCAAAATGTCTCGCCATGTTGCCACGATTCCACTCATAAAATCCTAGTTAAGACTTCAATTCTTTATCAATAAGCAACCAGTCATACTTAACACCAAAGGCACAGCAAATATCCGTCAATTAAATATCCAAAGGTCAAATCCGAGAAATAGAAACAATATATAAAATTCATTGTTTCAGAGCCACAGTCAGGTAAAATGTCACATCCGATATAAAAATTCTGCAGTCACGGGATCGGAAACTTATTCATGATCCGGCAACTACGGTCACAGATTGCTGTCGTAACCACAGGAACCGGTCGATAAAACTAGAAATGACTAGAAATACGTCGGCATCACGGAGGGCAATATTACCGGAAAACTTATCATAAAAAATCACTCACAAAACTATACTTGGGCATTCCAAAAGAACCCCAAATTACACCATTGTAAGCCCTCGAAAATAATAACAAAATCTAGACCTGCCATAATGCATCCGACTCATCTGAATAATTCTTTCCCAAAATTGACAATGTAGCGCCCTCTTTTGTAGGAACCTACGATACGACCAAATGCGCCTGATAGAATACTGCGATGTGTGCAGGAGACCGAGGAAACTGCCCCGACCGTCCACTTCCACCGCGGTACCTTTCCAAAATTAACGACAGAAAAATCGATAATCGAACCGTAAGCCAGGCTATTGATAAACGAGACCTGGAGATGTCGTGACACATCGATCAGTTGCGCGGACCTATACAGTGTAATTCTAATATACTTGTTTTATTTCAGTTCGCACTAACTGAATCCAAAATTCTGTTCTCTAAAAATCGAAACGGCAGAATCGCACAAGAATAATCATTAACATATTAAATCCATAGTGCATTAAAAGAAGTTTTCGTAGTTTTAAAAGACAAACGTGATAGGAAAGCAAAATTGTAAATTCAAAAATGATTAATATTTAGTAGTATTATTATCTAAAAATTTGTTTATTATATAATTATTTAAATAGTTTAATATTATTATTAGCATGCTATAAGTCCGAAATTATCACGTTACACAATTTATTTAATATGTTAATTTCCTACGTAACTCAGATACATGAGCGATTTTCATATTATGAAGGACAGAGGTAAAAAGTTATAAATTCGTCAGTTTAAAAAGTAGATTCCTAATAAAAACCTAGTTGAAAAATGCAGTTTGATGAGGCTAAAACAAAAGAAATGGAATTAACTGGTCAAAGTAATATGCTTACAAATACCTTTTGTGTAATAATTGATAGACTTGTTGGTGAATTAAGTCATCGTAGAAGTACTTACTCCAATACTTTAAATCTGCTTGGTATTTTATTACGTGATAAAGATGGTGGTATTATTTTAATCTAGTGAGCTTCAAAAACATTATCCGAGTAACCTAAATCAAAACTTTGGGGACGATTGGGTACGCATTAAATATTTTTTAATGAGATTAATATAGAAATTAATGATCTTACAAAAATATTATGTATAAGGGAGAAAAAATTGATGTGAACTTTTCGAAATGTAGATATTGCCCTAAATGTGTTTTATGGCAGTAACTAATTGCTCAGGAAAGAGGTCTTTCTCAATTTTAGAAAGAGTACAAAATGTTAAAAGAAACATTAAATAATGCTATATCAAAAATTACGTTTTTTAATATTTGTACAATAGGGGGCCGTCCGTAAAATTTGGCCTAGGGGCCCAGGAATTGCTAATCAGCAACTAAGTTATCGATTTAATAATACAATTTACTAGAAAAAATTCTGGTATCTGTATCGCGTAATAACGTTTTTAGATTCTTGAGAATTACTTTTATAACTGACTTTTCATAAATCAGGTATAATAAAGAGATAAAGTGGTGTGATTTCACTCTAACGGAATATATTAAAAATGTATAAAAAATATGTACGGAATATTTATTTCGTTATGAAAAATCCAATATATAATAACTTCATTTATTTTAAATTACAATGATCCAAAAATAAAAGAAGTAATTAAAATGAAAAAATATAGACATCGAAAAAACAGTTATATTAAATGAAATTATAAAAAATCTAAAAGCCAGAAAATAAAACAGGATTTTAAAAAAAGTATATAAAAAAGTATGTCTTAATTTTTCAATTATAATAGACTTCATTTTTGCATTTATCTCTCTGGCTGCCTGATCGTCTATATATCTGTTTATTTGAAATTGAGAGGGCGGGTGGAAGTGCGAGTGAGAAGAGAATGCAAAGCTTTGCAGTATGGGTGAAAGTACAAGTGGAAGGGTGATTTGAAGCACGAGTGTAACTGGAAGTACGATTAAGAATGCGAAAAATAGTACAAGAGGACATACATATATGTGGAGTTAATGGATACACTGTCTCTTATGGCACGATCTGTGTCAATTTTCTCAGTTGTAATTTTAATAACAAAAATATCAACCTTGGTACATCTAGAATCAACAAAAAGAGACCCATTTAGTGAAGCAGTATCATGGTGGGTGTCCAGTTAAAAAAATAACTTTGCTTGAAGACGCGTCTAATTAAATAGCTCTTCGAAACATTAACTGTATGTTTTAAAAGTTTTCTTTATAGATGCGATGATATTTAACGGGTAAATAGAGTTGGGACGCTGTGTATACCTATTAGTCTTTCCAAAATCATACTCTTAGTTTTAAAAAATGGCAAATTATTTTTGCTTTTATCCAAAATTGCCTTCGTAAAAAGGATGTTATTATCCTATAAAAAAATATTAAACATTAACTAATTTAATTTTTTTTAATCCCAGATTAATTATCTCGAGAAAATCATCATATTTGAAGTATTGCCATATTTAAACAATAATAAAAATTTATTTATACAGTAAGGTGGACAAGTTATTAGCTTCACTTGTAGGTTTGTAACTAATTATATAAGAAGTCGATATTAACCTACTAATTGTATCGATTTGCAATGTTCCAAGTATATATAATTCGGATGTCAATAAAATATTGGTACCATCGAGTTGATCAGATCAGTACCAAATAATACCGGTCGATTTTAACCTACTTCTAATTATCGTATTGATTTGAAGTACTGCAAGTGTATGTAATTCGGCTGACAATACAATATTTTGGTACTGATCATATCACCTCGATGGTACCGATCGGATTTAACCCAATATAATTTTGATAAAAATGCATTAATTTGGTATTATCGAGTGATCACTTCGATGGTACCAAATGATGCCGGAGATATGAGCTAGTAAGTCTCTCGGGTTTAGATACATTTGGTTTATTTTGACGGGTCCAATACATCACCACAAGTATGATATTTTAACATTAAAAAAAAAATAAAATAATTATAGTTAAAAAAAGAAAACGCGCTTTTAGCTCCAGGAACATACCAACCAGCGAACTGTCCAAACATCTGTTACATATCATCCAGCCTCTGTAGTGTAAGATTACTTTTTTTTCCCAGAAGACCAATTTGTAAGGTTTGATGTAGAAAGCTTGTATACAAATGTTCCGCTGGAAAAGTTCTTATTCATTATTACGGCTACGCTTGGCGAATATCAGTTTCTTTCTGAAAAAACTTTGCTACCGCTGGATGGGTTTATGGATCGTTTAGTTTTGTTCTCATAATTCTTATTTTCAGGTTAAAGATAAGTTCTACACTCAAGGTGACGGTTTTTCTATGGGATAATCCATCTCTACAGTGGTGACTATTATGTGCGTTCGAAAAACATGTTAAAGAAACAGCAAAACTTAAATTTAATTAACGTATGTCGATGATACTTTTATTATATGGAATAAAGGAAACAAACAACTTCAACGCTCTTCAATCAAGTTTACACCATGGAGAAGAAAGACAATTCAAGTTCACCTTTTTTTAATATTCTTACTAATCGCGAAAATATGTATGCAAGATTTTCGGTTACAAGAAACCTACTCATACAGGATAGTACCTCGACCAAAAATCTAACCATTCTGCAGCAACAAAATAATCTGTATAACCGAGCCACACACTTATATATGAACAAGGAATCTTTAGATAAGGAAATTTATAAATTGAAAATGACTCAATCATTTTGAATTATGCAGTTGATATCCGTCACAATTATGAAATTTCAAAAATAAAATTAACTCAGCTCAAGCGACATAACAGCCAACTAGCTCGTTTTACTATCCCATATGTAAAAGGAATATCCGAAAATATCAGACGAATAGCAAGAAACTAAACTATCAGAACAGCTTTTTTAGGTTGGGAAACACTTTAAGAAGCTTATTAACTAAAAACAAGTTCGATAATACAAATGACTTAATTTTATCTAATAGGTACTATGTGACTGTGGCCAACCTTATATTAGAGAAACGAAAGGACCAATTAATATAAAAATTAAAGAACCTCATAAGCATATGAGAAGGGGGAAACATCCAGATCGGGTATCGCTGAACGTTCCTGGAAGAACAATATTTTATTCGTCGGAAGCTAAAATTCTTCATAAAAGGAACATCACCAAGGAAGAAGAGGAAATTTAAAAAAGCGATATTCATCCAACAAAACAAAGAAGTCTTTAGCAAACCTTGTATCGATATTCCAGATGTTTTGATCGCTGATTGAAACGTTCTGAATATTTTAAATTAACAACAATGCAAGTCCAATAAATGCATTTTTTTTATTAACAATGTTATTAACTGGACGTACAAGATTTTTCTTTTGCATCTTTACGATTAGCTTACTTATAGATGGTATAGATGCAAAAGTAAAATCTAGTAAGCAACTAAATAATAATATTGAGTATTGGTGTAAACATATTTTAAGTTAAATTATCGAAAGAGAGAAGAATGCGAAAAATCTACATAGAGGTTCAAAACGTTGATTGTCTAGGTTAATTAGCAAGAAGTTATTAATGAAATCTTATCTATAAATTATTCTAGCCCAAAATTTTTTCAAAAATAATGTTAGGTTGGTAACTCTCTATTTGTGATCCTCTGGACAATGAAATAAATAAAATTTAAAATCTTACCGAGGTGTATGTCATGTTTTTGAATTTTTTGGAACTATGATAAAGTGAGTAAACAAACTACAAAACCTAATGAATAAGCTACTACCTATTATAAGGGGTAATAATAAAAAAAAATCGATGTATTAAAAACAAACCTAATCCCCTTCTTCTGTTTCTTACGATAACAGGTAGTAGCTTAACAACTTGCCCAATAGGCTACTTGATCCAGCTAGTTCGTTAGTAATATTTTCATTATCAATTTTGCTAAGGATCTCTCTTTCTATGTTCATAATTATAAACGATTCCAAGTGTTCATCAGTTAAAGAATTTCGAAGTCTGTGTTTGATATATTTTAAAAATGAAAAACTTTATTAGAAAGATACTTGCGTAACAGGTAATGTTAAAATAAATTGGTAGGCTAAGGATAAGTACGGGTATGCATTTTGAAACCTGTTGTATTTAACTATGGCGAAATAGCAACAATGTACCCAGTTTTTACAAAGTGTTTCTTCCACTCCACGTTGACATTTATGTCCTAAATTGATTTTATCTAAACTATCCTCATCAGTTAAAATTCCCGAATCGGAAACTGTTATCAGTCAGTGACATCTTTTGAAAAGATTCCTGTAAACTCATTTTATAAATAGGGCAATTCCTTATAAAATTATTTAATTCTTCTTTTATTTTTGATGGTTGTCTGTGTCGAATTGTCTAAGTTTACTTCAAATATTGTTTAAGCTATTTTCGGGTACACCATAGTTTTTAGGCCAGGAAAATTAATTTGATTAAATATTGCCATATCTGAGCATAGAGAGATATTTTTTTTCATACCGTTTTTCAATTGAAGTAATAGCATTGTCCAATATAACATAAAATACATCGATTTTGATTGTATGATTTTCTTTTGTATTACGAACAGCCTCATCCAAACACTTTCATTGCTTTTTTACTCTTCTGATTCTATTAACAGTGAAATCATCTTCAATCTCAAAACCGATACCTCGTTTTTCCATTACATCATATGCCCAAGATAAAAAATGTTTCGAAGAGTGTTCGAATGTTTCAAAGTTACGTTAAATCTTTTTTAAGTCAATAATTGAAGTATGATCATAGAATTTGATTTTAATAAATCTAAGCCTTTAGTTTGTAAGTACCTTGAGAGCGGGCCAGAAATTGAAAATATTTTCAAAAATACTCGAGAAAGGAATTCGTTTCACTTTCCTGTCTTAATTTTCTAAGAGATATTCTCTGATATAAATTGTAGATACTGTCATTTGTCGTCACCTTTTTAAAAAAATTTGACACGAATGAAATATTCGATAGATTTTAACTTGTTAAGATAGGAAAGTGAAAACCATTTTCCTTTATCTTAAACCATTTACATTTTATAGAACGTCAAAGATGCAAAAAGTTCGATTTTCTAATGTCAATATCTCCGAAACCATTGAAGTTAGAAAAAATAGACAGACAGTGATTCCTAGATATACACACACGGCACATAAAATCAATAAAATGCTAGGTTGCTGATGCAAAGGGACTATTGAGGCGCGACGCGGCGGCCGATTAAAAAATAAAATAAAAATAAAAAGAAATAACCGATCGAATGAATTGTTTAAGATATACTGGACAAAATGACCGGTCCACCGGTCATTTGCCCAGTTGCCCTGTGGTCCCATCCGCCTCTGGTTTTTAAGATATTGAGGATTTCGAAGTGTTTATTCTCTTCACAATATATTTTGTAGATCTTCTGTCGTCAGTGATTAAACATTTGTGTTTAATTGTATCTCTTTGATTTTGCTCGTTCGCTAAAAACTGGAAATTTCTTTATCTAGAATGTTGTACTATTTCAGAATTCTTAAGTTCTCTTGCATCTCCAATATTTAAACCGTTTATTTTAAATATAAAAAGGTCTATTTTTTGTTTTTTTGTCGTTAATTTCGTTTTTACTACGAACGTCTTCTGACACACACTAGTGTGTAAACCCTTACCGCTAATAAAATGCCATTTGTAGATATACCTCTTTTTTGCCTATAGATAAATAGTGAGAAATATGTAAACAAATTGCGAATCCAGCAACTAAATAAACAACGATTTATTGTTAGAGCCAAAAACAAACTGTAACAGTTTGGGGTATACTATGATACATTTTTATCTAATATTACCGTTTTTATAATTTTTATAAGAGTTGCAAAAAGGAGTTAATGACATTCTCTATACGTTTTCATTAAAAACAACTTAAAGGCACAATTCTATTATTAACCTGGAACATTTTACAACATATAAGTAGACAACTTAGTTTTTGATAAGAAGTTATAAATGTATATTGATACGTTAATGCTTAAAACATTATCGAAATTGTCCTTGTTAATGAGGGCTTTAAATCCACAAACTTAAAAAGGTTTCAAGTCTTAGCTTTATTCCTTTCATTATGTCTCATATTAAAAATAAACCGGCACAAAGTTGAAATTTATTCATCTCCACTGGAATTGATGGCGTCGTCTCTATATCATCTCCCAAAGTTTTCGGTTGTTTTTTCTCTAACCGACCATAGAGTTTTATCCAAAACAACGGCCGATGAATTATACACTTTCTGATAACGAAAACTTCTTTTATGGTCCGTTATAAATAACTGAGGACTTAACTTGTGATGTTTTGTTTAATATCTGCCATTTTTCTGTATCTCTAATAAATCGGGGTTAACTTGGAACTCATATTATGAATTGGTTTGCGTGATCATTATTTTCGAGGAAAACGTGACTCAGGAATTGAAATACTAGCATGCATGAATATTGAATCCATCTCTTGTGTCCGACATGAATACACAAATTTCATCCTTAAGTTATATGGTAATAAATTTTCTTGAAAATGTCTAAATGCCTGTTACAATTAATTTTATTGATTTTAATCCAAAGTTAACATAATTTAGAAATATTTTTTAAAGTAAAACTCATTACCCAAAGACGTCTTATCACTGTCGTAATATCACATTTTTTGCCGAAATCAAGTAAATTCTACAAGTAAAATTAGGCCAAAATAAAGAAAAATGAAATCCCTATGTATTTACATGCATTAGACATTGGAAACAGGCCTAGAAATCATCTTCTAGAGCTTCGAACCAAATCGAATATCAAACGTAACCACACCTAATCTCGAAAATTCGATGGAAACATTCCACCCAATCATTTTAAAGCATTCAAGTCTTCCAGCCAATCAGATTCAACCACGCTGCAATCGGATTGGTCTGATCGATTCTAGAATTTCTATAAGTATAAAAATTAATTAAAAATATTTCTAATCAAAATATTTTAATGAAACTTCGTACGAATGATCGCTATTATATGCGCAACACGTTCATATAAAAATCTTTACGAAAACACCTTTATTTCTACCTAAAATTAAACGATTAAAATTTTTCAAAATCTAAAAACTAAATATTCTACAAAACTTTTAACATCCCCAAAAAGGCCTTATCAAAACATACATTTTAGTAAAAGAATGATTAAAATCCGTCCAGTAACAAAAGAGAAAATTAACTTTAAAGGAAAAAATTCAAAAGTACGAGTTCGTTAAATTTTAATTTTTCAATTTCAATCTTGAATAAAATTTTTTCTAAGCCAGACAGACAAGTGCCGTACTGTAGGACTAGTCGAAAGAGACCCCTTAGGGCCACCTTGTGTCCAAATTTGAAGAGGATATATCAAGAAACAACAAAATTATGAACAAAAGAAGATAGGCGTCGAGAATGCCACTCCCGGAAAAGGACGCTACGACCGTAGCGCCTAAACGCGACGTCGGACGTAAAAAAGTCACTAGAGTAAAAATGTTCCCATTAATTTAATCTACAACATATCAAATTTTCAAGGAAATAGGAAAATTTTTGCGAACAAAATTTTTCAATTTTTTGGACTTAGCCAAAATTTCGAATAAACAAAAAATCAAAATAAAGATATCAACTTGGGACCTTCACAGGATGAAAGCCCTTACAAAAAGAGACGTTTTATATAATAAAACCTTTTTCGGAAAAACCACTAGGAAACCAGGAAATCGACGTTGGAAGTACAGCACCAGGACCTGGTGAACACTTCCAATATCTAGAAAACGACTGATAGAAAAAATCTGATTTTTCATAGGAGTAAATAATTAATAAAGAACTATCGTTTAACAAAGTTTTAAGGCTATACGAATTTTTTAATTTCAAAAAGAAAAAAGTTGGAATAAAAATCTGAAACTTGACTAGAATACGTATAAAGTGATACTATTCTAGGGAAAAATCCCAAACTGAGAAAATTCTCAAAAACAAAGATCCCACGGGACTTTAAAGTTTCCCGGGAGATGTTTCTACTAGAAAATCTTGTTCGAAAATGAACAGAAAATGCACCAGTTTCGTTCACGGGACTCCGCTCACAATCAACAGGATTGGTCCAGAGCGTGCAAAAGGGAGTCGCCGTGACGTCAAACTTCGATTAATATAAATATGGACAGAAATTTGTTTCGAGAGCATTCGATCTTCTCCTAACGACCAGTAATACGTGTCAATCTCGTGAGTAAAATAGCCTATATTCATATACCCTCCTAAGCGTCGGAAGCAGTGTTAATTGTGCGTTTCTTTTTTGTCATTCTGAGTGATACAGCCGAAGCCTACGAGAGAAACCTTGCACTTTGTTCCCAACGTTGGATTGCGCCGGATCTTTGCTTCGAAAAGTTCCATTACTAAGGTTCTTAGTAGAGCTCTGATTGTGAAGATCGTCCTCGGGTCTTAAATCTGGTTCTCTTGATTTATGGCCTAGTAGGAGGCATCTGGAAGAAATAATAACTGGCTGTCTAAATTGCGTGAGGAAAAAACTAGTAAGTAGCTGTGCCTCTGGTCTCCTTCTCCTCTAAGCGTTCTCGAAGCTCAGTTTTTCTCCAGATCAAGTTTCCATTCTAAGCTCAAAACGTTAGTCTAACTAGTGTTCAAGTGTTAAAGTTAAAACTCTGTAACTTCTGGCATAAAATTATCACTCAATTTTCAAAACGTAGACCTGTTTACCTTTGCTTATTTTGGGAAATTTTGAATTTGCTTTTTCACTCTAATTTTTAACGAATTGCTCACTGATAAAAATTTTGATAACTTATAATTTTTGACTTACCGATTTTTGACTGCAAAAACATTTACTATCTTGTAACATTGTATATTTTATTTGATTTGTATTTTATGATCTACCCTTAATTGGGCGAATCATATCTTTGCAAAATTACTGATTGTGACAAACCTGATTTTTGATATTCTCTTGTAACTAAACTTAATTGTTTAAACAAATTGTAAATAATAATTTACTTGATCTTGTATTAGGTAAGATGGGATCCTAGCATTAAGTACGCTTGGTGAATCCGATCTTTTTAAAAAAAACTTAACGATCCCTCCAGAGACATAGCACGTCATTTCCTGAAGTTCTCAATCTCTCTTAAGTGTAGAGGATTGTTTATTCTAAGGAACACTTAGCAAAAACCGTGCATTTGATTTTGACATATTTTTGATTTGATTTGATATATATATATATATATATATATATATATATATATATATATTCGTGATTTTTGTATATATTATATAAACTATCATAAACTTTAACTTTAACAAAATATTAATTTTAATTTTTTATTTTTAATAATTAAATATAACAAACATTTTCGCGTCTAATATCCCAAGCGGCGTGACCCGAGTGGACTATTAGATAGGGACTTTTGGCAAGCTTGAAAAGAATATCTTTTTGAGTTTTTGATTTTCAATTTTTAATTTTGATAATATCATTTTTGATTTTTATTTTTTAAATAGCTTTGCCAGCATTTAATTAAGACTAAACTTTTACCTGATTTTAACTTTATTAATAATAATAAATAAACTTAAATTTTAATGTAAATAAAAAAGATATTCACTTAGTTAGTTCATCTAGGCTAAGATAGATTGTAATTTGATTCCAAAGTTGTTACAAAAAGACTTTACTTAGCAGTCACAGTGTTGATTCTTGATTTTTATAAACAAAAATAACAGATACGAGAGATTTGTTATTCTCTTTTGATTTTGTCTTGATTACCGAAAGTTAGCAAAAAGACAGTTCTAGTAATTGTGGTCAATTACTAGTTGTTTGGCAAAAGACTGTTGAGCGAACTTTGTGTAAATCTCAACATTGATAAAACAATAAACAATAAACTATAAACAATTAACTTATAAGTCAAAGTACCTACATGACTAATAGTGACAGTGCGTAGTGCTTTCTTTGAACGTTTCGACTTAAAATCGAAAGGTGGAATATTTAGTGGTGTAAGGACTTAGCAAAGCCTACAGACGGCCAAGGCCATATTTGTTAGGATTTTTATAAGTAAATAAATCCATAAGATTTTTGTAACTAGACTTAGACTTAGGGATAGGACTCCGCTCGGGTTACGTTACTTTAGTTTTAAGTGACCTTCCCCCGACTGACTCCCGTTGCTCCCTAATTTGTTTGTTCGGCAAGTCCGAACTTTGAAATCTTTAACCAAACTTTTTATTACTGACTACCAATGGCTACTCCTGCTTCTGGTGTAGTTCCCAAGGGTGGTAGATCAGTTGTCCATTCGCCCAGCAACACCGTCCCCCTTCTTGAGCATTCGCTCAATCTCTTTCCTGGCGAGGGGAACGAACATTAAAAAATTCCCCAGGTGAGTGGTGGGTGCCTGACAAGCTTGTCAATTCAAGCCCCTGTTTACTTAGACAACCATGACAATTCATATCGTACATACCTAGTAGACACTTTCGCCGGAGCTACTTGCATGGAGAACGTCTCCATGGAGGTACCCCGTGGAAGAGAGTTTCAATACGATTCATCTTTTATAAATAATAAATTCAAATCTGATAATGAATTAAATAAATTAACAACAACGAACGAAACTATGTTGCTCGATAGTAGCCGCAAGCGCGAATCTCTGCAAACTCTTTACGCAGATAGTTCGCTAGAAATTAGAAAACCTAATCACAAAAAATCATATTCATTGTTTGAATTGGATTTCTCTCCTGAACGTCAGAGTCAGGGTGGGGAATCTGCTGTCGACCTCCTTTCCATTTGTGAAGGCGGCGACATGACCGACAATAAAAAACATCAGGACCGCAGGTCCTTACAAACAAGAAAAACAAAACCTACAGGACACAGGGAAGGAAGTTTGTATTCCTTATTCTCAAAAGAGGAAATGGAGCACAGCGTCCCCGCAGGGGAAAGGCGACGTGAGAAGGCTGTGACTCCGCCCCTTTTCGAACAGAAATCGAACAAATTCGAACTCCCAGTAGAACATGGCATCTTGTGTGGGGAAACTCATACAGGATCAGCTATGTTCAAGAAAAAAATAAAAAAATTTGCAATACAAACTCCGCACACAGTAGAACATGGCATAGGCCGAGAACTGCTGTGTTCGACGGGAACCAAAATAATTTTTTGAATACGACTCCTCCCATACGAGAACATCACCACTTATTGCTTATTTTTGTAACAATTTTCACATTAAAAACAATTTTTGCCTAAATTCTCTAAATCGCGCTGGCGAAATGCACTGTTTGTCACCTATGTGTAGGATAATTTTTCATATTTATTTAAAAAGTTTCTTCAAAAAAATATGGTTTTTTTAAAAATTATGTAGTTATTTATTTTTATTTTATTAAATACACATTCTTCTACTACTAACCTCAACATTAAGATGGCAACGCTGCGCTATACTGTCTTTGCTATTCCAAATACTCAAAGAATTTTATGGAAATCCGTCGGGTTTTATACATATCATATATCATTCGTTGTTTGGATTTGGGTTAAACCGTTCATATTGATTTTGTTTGATTGGTCGTCGGGGAACATTAACGAGATGTAAAATTAACCTGTTTGGAGAGAACTATTAGGAGTTACATCGATTTAAATATTGTTTATATTTTATTAGTATTTTCGAGTTTTAGTGTTACAATGTAAAGTTAGTAACTATTGGATTAATATGATTTGATTTTGTGTCTTTCTGTCTAGGATTTACACATTAACATTGTATCCCTATATAAATGCTACTAACAATATTTATAAAGAAGCTCGCAAAAAGCGATTTATTATTATCCATACCGTCAAGGTTTCATGGGTCGCCAGTATATATTAAATAATTTTCGAGTGCAATTTTAAAATTAGAGTTTTACAAAAAGCTTATCATTTATTTTTACCCGTAGGATGTTTCCTTTAAATTAGCTAATATTTAGAGTTACACTCTGGGGAGATAAGATATTGAAAATGATAGCACTTCTTGGTAAATCTACAGAAAAAGAACACCGCACTACACACACGCGAAAATCGCTGGAGCGGTTTTTGAGGTATAGGGCGTCAAAGTAGTAGCATAGTTTATATTATTAACCGTCGTTAACAAAGGAGGAGGATATCAGCTTGACCCTATGTATTTTTAGTATTATTAATTACAAATATACCAATACGGGATATTAAATCGTTAAAATATATAAAAAGTACCAATTCTAGTCAGTGTTCTGAAATGTTTAATTGACTATATATTCTCTGCTATGCTTGTAATGAGCTTTTGAGATTTGAACACTGAATGAGCTCAGAGCGATTCAGGTGGGCTTTTATATCCGACATGTTCTCGCTGAACCGTGGTCGTGTGTTAAGATCGGTTTCCACGTGTGATGTAGACCGTAACCCGTGTCTCTACTGAAGTTTTTTGTGTGTTTGAAAATTTCAATTGATTCTTTAATTTTTCGTTTATAAAAGCTCGCCTGAATCGTTCAGATCTCGTGGTGTAAAGATCTCTGAAGATGCCCCGTGCAATCGAAGACGAAATATCGGATAGTAATTCCAACTTGACACGGTCTAATCCCAAGAATCATGATGTCTTAACTGACTAAAGCCGTGAAAGCTTCCGTTCTAAATGTTTAAAATGTACTGCAATTTCAAGTTATGATCGAACTAGTTACCTTCAATGCTTTTAAATAATTTTAATATTAATTTTTTTAAATAAATACCTCATATATTTATGGAAATTTTTGTGATTCCATTGTATTACGGTAATTAATACGCAGTAGTTTTTACTAGAAAACTTTTAACAGGAATAAATTGGGAGTTTTTATTTCATCACATTTTAATTACACCCCGAAGGTATATTGCGAAAACATATTCTGTAATATCCAGATAAATTAAATATTATTTTCAGGTTTACTCTATAATTACTGTATTTCAAAAATAATAGCCTATTTATTTCATTTTCTCTGTTTTAATACTGAAACGTATTGTTTAATTAAAGGGTTTCTTCTAATTTTGACATCTTCTAGTACATAATTTGAAGCGGTATGACCGGGACCACTTTTCCATAAGCCCACTGCGGGGTTCTATACTTTTTAGGTTCTGTAGTATTCTAGGCGTTATATAAAGGCAGAAAGTAATTATTTGATGTAGTTGTTGTAAATTACCGAATTTTGTACGAAACACATTTGCTCTATTAAGTATCCCAAAATAAAAAGAAATCAAGTGCAGGAAGATTTGGAGACCTTGCAGGTTACTTGCTAATTACCTTATTTGCCATAATAGAAGTCCGTAAGTTGAGTTTATAATATGTATGATCTGTTTTTAAATAGTGGCGATTTTAATCAGTGCAATAATGTTATGTCTCCTGACTCTGCTACTCAAAAAAAGCTGCATCATCGGGACGAACTTTTTTAAGTTCAATATAAATGCGAACCTTGTGTTTTACGTTTTCCTTAATTTCATATAATGTTGATTTACACACTTACATTAGCAGCTATTATTTGAAAATATTGTTTTGATTAAAAAGCGAATGCGCCTTTGAAAATTGAAAATTCTGGATTTTTAAGAGCATCAGATAGGGAAGTATCTCTAAAGCTAAAATTTGCTATGAAATTAGAAGCATAGTTTGGAGAAAGTGGTGGCATTAAGAAAATTGAAGGGGTTATCAAAACACACATTTTTCAAAGTTTTAAAGATATTTTTGTATTTAAACTGACAGCAGAGAACTGTTAGTGCACGGTAAATATGACCGATGGACTTTAACTTTCACTTGTTCTGATTTATATATTTATCTTAACATAATTTTACAAGCATTAAGATGATAGGACAGGAATTTTTTCTTTTAAACTACCTAGATTTGTTCCACAGTGTTTGTGTTGAGGACCCCTTAATAATTAAGTTCTCGAAGCATTTTTTTTACTATACCTTATGTGATAATCGTTTTTACAAAATTTTCATTAAAAAACCAGTATTGAGTAACAAGTGAAACACTTTTTTACGATTAACTGTAATAAAATGTCTAGCAAGATTCTTTATTTTATAATATTTTAAGCTAGTATAGTGGGTATATGCAAGCACCTGACTTTAGCCACTTGGCAAAGGTGATTATACTCCTATACTCTTAAATGGAAGAGTAAATTAAAGTGGGTACAGAGTTTAAAAAGCCTTTCCAGACCCTTTTTGCCTGTAAACATGACATTTAAATTTTTATATTCTAATATTTTGTATTTCAATTGTTTGTATGTCTTACAAAGCAAATAAAAAGTTTTGAATTTGAAATTGAATATATTTTAACAATAATAAGTAGTTTAATTCACTTTGGCCCGGGAGTATTCAGTAACCTTAATGAAAGTGTCAAAAATATATTCAACATTTACTGCCGTTCCGCATCTTACCAATTCAACCCCCGCGGGCCAAACCAACATTTTTTAGCTTTATATAGCATGAACTGGGAGGAAAAAGATTATTCAAAGGCGCTTACAATCGACAGATTTAATGTCGTTGGATTTTTTCTATCGAGATACTTGAAAAGTAAATTCCACAAAACTCAACTGGCTGACAAGATGAGAAGAGGCAAAAAAGAAGTATACATACATGTAATAAAATAACTTTATAACAATAACTCGATTATTTGATCATAATCTTTATTATTGTACAAAAGATCATTTTAAAAATTTGATCTTAAAATAAGTAATTTGTCATTTCTTTCTGATTTGATTAGTGAATATTTTTAAGATTATTAAAGAAAATTTAAACATAGATAAAGCCGTGTAAGAAGGATACAATCAAGTTTTCGAATGTTTCTTTAGTTCATTTAGAATTCTATGGTGGAGTTTGATTCCCGTAGGTAGTTGAAGTGGCAAGAATACAAGTATTTACAAAAGTGTATGCCGTCATATTACTTTTTTACCTTTAGGCATTGTTAGTTTCATTTGAGTTAATTTTCATTAACTCATATGTTAGCAAGTGTCTGAAAGCAGTTTTGATTGTAGATTGTAATATCTCAAAAATTACTCTAAAGTTAGTCAAACTGGTGCCGTTAACCAGGAACTCTATAAAATACAAAAAATAGAATCTCAAATTAGGGATTGTTTCTCTTTTGTCAGTTTCTCTAAATCGATAGAGATTTAGAGATAGATTCTGGAAATCTAGAATGTAGTATCTCAAAAACTACTCTAAAGTTAGTAAAACTGGTAACCAGGAACTCTATAAAATATAAAAAAATGGAATCTCAAATTAGGGAGTGTTTGTCTTTGCTCCTCTTTTGTCAGTTTCTCTAAATCGATAGAGGTAGCGAATTTCAAAAAAAAATATTTACATTGTCGAGCCTCTAATTTAAGTTTTTGGGGATATGATCTACGTCAATTGGCCGATAGTCAGTTGATTGACAAATAAATTAGCTAAAAAACAAATTTGTATAATTTATCTCAATATCAAAAAATGTTTGTGTGATTGGCACTGGAATAAACCAATTGGCCAGCATTCTATCGAAAAATGAAATTTTAGATTTTACCCTAAATTAATGAATGGATCTTTTGCAGAAGTAAAGAAAAATTATATCATAAGTTGAGACCTCATGGTATATATATATATATATATATATATATATATATATATATATATATATATATATATATATATATATATATATATATATATATATATATATATATATATATATATATATATATATATATATATATATATATATATATATATATATATATATATATATATATATATATATATATATAAAACGTTCGAAAACGTATTTTTTAATTTATTTTTTTACATATTTTAGGATTTTTTAAAAATTCATAGAACATGTTCAAAGGGGTGAAACCACCACTTAAATAATACAATATTTTTTTATTTAAAAACCGGTTAGTTTTTTAAAAAAACGCTTGAACACGTGTTTTTTAGCTTATTTTTTACATAATTTAGGATTTTTAAAAAATTCATACCATATGTCCAAAGAGGTAAAATCATCCCTTAAATATTATAATATATTTTATTTAAAAAATTGTAAGTTATTCGGAAAACGCTTGAACATAATATGCTTTATATTTTATTTTTTATATATTTAAAATTTTTTTAAGAAACGGGACAGGGTGTTCAAGGGGCTGAAACCACCACTTTAATATTATATTTTTTATTTAAAAGACAATTAGTAACTCGGAAAAACACTAGAACACGTGCGTTTTAATTTATTTGAATACATATTTTAATATTTATTATAGATTCATACAGAGTTTTTGAAAAAATCGGGTTATTGATTAACTTTTGCGATCTTTCTCAAACCGTTTGCCGTAGGAAGCTGAGCTTGTGCAAACAGCTTGATTTTAAAGTGCAGAGGTTCGATAAGAAGGGATTCCTCGAAACTCAGTTTCCAAGGGGGTGAAACTACCCTTTAAATGTTTATAGTGGACTCAAAAGTTGTCAAAATAAAACTGCATCTAGGTTTCAAGAACGAGCTATATTAACTCCAAAAAGAGCAATTATATATATATATATATATATATATATATATATATATATATATATGTATATGTATATATATATATATATATATATATATATATATATATATATATATATATATATATATATATATATATATATATATATATATATATATATACAGTGTGTCCGAAATTGGTTATGACAGTATTGGGATCTCGGAAACCGTGATAGTTACAAAAACGTTTAAATGGAGAAAGTTTTAGACAATTATGTTTGTAATTTAACGCCGTTTTGCTCGCGATTCTATCTTTTTTAGTTTTTGAGATATTTTGAAAAAACCAAAAAACTGCATTTTCGAAAAAGTCCTATAATTTATTTATTTATGAAAATTTTCAAAATCTGTAAGAACATTATTGAGGCAACTTTTTACGTAGAGTGCACCTATTAGGTCAGATTTTACATACAACGTTTCGATTTTCTAGAACCATCATCAATTTTGTTTTTCTTATGGCCGCTGTGTTCGATTTTAACAGTTTTGAAAAGAGTGTTTCTTTAGCTTTTCAACGGTGTATCACACTTTGTAATTAGGTTATTACTAAAGGTGCAAAAAGTGCGTAGAGGAAATATTTAAACGTTTTTTGGAATTATCAAAGTAAAAAGTTAAAAATTAGTAGTGTTAAAAGGCAATATGTAATTCAACATCCAGTTCTACAAAAATTTAGTAAAAACTACTCAATAACATTGCACAATGTTCACAAGTGTTCAAATGACCAGCCGCAGATAACACTAACATCTTTGCTCAAGTAGGCTTTGGTTTTGAAATAATAGAATGCTTTTAATATGTCAAAAACGCAACGTTTAAGTTTTATTTAACATTCATCGCTGTTTTAATAAGGATTACAATGGCGTTAAACTTTTCTAATGAAGAAATATTTGATATGTTAGTGTGTTATATTAAAAATGAAAGAAATGCAAACAGGGCCATGGATGTGTATTTTGACACGTACCCCGAAGACGGCAGCCTGGCAGAACTTATTTTCAAACGCTGGTTAGAAACTTGCTTGAGTTTGGCAGTTTTAATAAGATTCGCACAAAGAAGTATGCAAAAGACAACGAGCAACGCAATAGGCAAATCCTAGAATATTTTAATGAAAATCCGACTTCATCTACAAGAAGAAGCGAAACAGAACTTCAAATTCCAAAATCTACCGTTCATGGCGTCTTAAAAGTAACTAAATATCGTCCTTACAAGCCAACAATTGTGCAAGGACTTCAAGCAGGTGATTTCGAAAGAAGAATTATTTTTTGTAATTGGTATATCAATAGATGTCGAGAAAATCCCGATTTTTGCAATAAAGTCATTTGGTCAGATGAGACTCATTTTACAAACTGTGGCATTTTTAATAAAAAAAATCACCATTATTGGGCTATTGAAAATCCGCAACTACGCGATCCACGCAGGCTGCAAGAGCGATTTGGTTTTAATGTGTGGTGCGGGATGCTTGGTAAGATAAACATAGTCTAATTGAATTGCTTATAATTCAATATTTTCCATTACTTTTTAGGAAATCGTCTCATTGGTCCCTTTATTTTTAATCAGACACTGACAGGCCCAAGATACCTTGCCATGTTACAGAATCAAATAGTTCCTGCCATTTCAGCAAGATGGTTGTCCTGCACATAACAGCAGGGATGTACAAACCTTTTTAACAACAACTTTTGGTGAAAACGTAATATCCAACAGTGGTCCTGTCCGCTGGCCAGCTAGATCCCCGGATATCACGCCGTTGGATTTTTATTTATGGGGATGTGCGAAAAATGAAATATACGAATTTGACCCCCCAGAAAATAGGCAAGTTCTTGAGCAGCGAACCCGAAATATTCTAGAAAATATAAATAGAAATACCATTGAACGGGTAATCAGAACAGTTGAAAGGAAATGCGGACACTGCATAGAAAAAAACGGTCAACATTTTTAATCCTAGTATTATGTAGCATTTTTTTATTAATTTTATTGAGTAGGTAGTTCATACTGATTTTCTGTTAATTCTTGTAAGGTTAGTACTTTTAAATCGCCATGAACGGTTGACTTCAGAATGTGAAGTTCTCTTTCAATTCTTCTTATGGAAAAAACCAGATTTTCATTAAAATATTCTAATATTTGCCTATTCCATTCCTTGTCATACTTGCATACTTTCTGTTGCGATTTTTAAAATTGGCTAACCCTAGCAAGCTTCTAATCAGTGCAACGCTTGAAAAGAAGTTCTGTCGACAGTCGTTCTTCGGGGTACATTATGTGCAGTGCACATAGTATTAATGTTACTGAGTAGAACTTACTGATTTTATGCAGAATTTAATGTCCAATTTAAAAATATTGCTATTTGAAACTATTAAATTTTAATTTATATCGATAATTCGAAAAAATGTTTAAACAGTCTTATTTCAAACGCAAAGCCTACTTGGGCAAAGATGTTAGTGTTATATGCGGGTGGTAGTTTGAACATGTGTGAACATTGTGCACGAATCAATTATGTTATTAAGTAGTTTTTACTGATTTTTTGTAGAACTGCATGTTAAATTACAATATATTGCTATTTAACACTACTAATTTTTAACTTTTTACTTTGATAATTCCAAAAAACGTTTAAATATTTCCTCTACGCACTTTTTGCACCTTTAGTAATAACCTAATTACAAAGTGTGATACACCGTTGAAAAGCTAAAGAAACACTCTTTTCAAAACTGTTAAAATCGAACACAGCGGCCATAAGAAAAAACAAAATTGATGATGGTTCTAGAAAATCGAAACGTTGTATGTAAAATCTGACCTAATAGATGCACTCTACGTAAAAAGTTGCCTTAATAATGTTTTTACAGATTTTGAAAATTTTCATAAATAAATAAATTATAGGACTTTTTCGAAAATGCAGTTTTTTGGTTTTTTCAAAATATCTCAAAAACTAAAAAAGATAGAATCGCGAGCAAAACGGCGTTAAATTACAAACATAATTGTCTAAAACTTTCTCCATTTAAACGTTTTTGTTACTATCACGGTTTCCGAGATCCCAATACTGTCATAACCAATTTCGGACACACTATATATATATATATATATATATATATATATATATACATATACATATATATATATATATATATATATATATATATATATATTATATTATATATATATATATATATATATATATATATATATATATATATATATATATATATATATATATATATATATATATATATATATATATATATATATATATATATATATATATATATATATATATATATAATTGCTCTTTTTGGAGTTAATATAGCTCGTTCTTAAAACCTAGATGCAGTTTTATTTTGACAACTTTTGAGTCCACTATAAACATTTAAAGGGTAGTTTCACCCCCTTGGAAACTGAGTTTGGAGGAATCCCTTCTTATCGAACCTCTGCACTTTAAAATCAAGCTGTTTGCACAAGCTCAGCTTCCTACGGCAAACGGTTTGAGAAAGATCGCAAAAGTTAATCAATAACCCGATTTTTTCAAAAACTCTGTATGAATCTATAATAAATATTAAAATATGTAATAAAATAAATTAAAACTACTACTAATTACTAATTGTCTTTTAAATAAAAAATATAATATTAAAGTGGTGGATTCAGCGCCTTGAACACCCTGTCCTGTTTCTTAAAAAAATTTTAAATATATAAAAAATAAAATATAAAGCATATTATGTTCAAGCGTTTTCCGAATAACTTACAATTTTCTAAATAAAATATATTATAATATTTAAGGGATGATTTTACCTCTTTGGACATATATGAATTTTTTAAAAATTTAAAAACATGCAGTTTTTTGGTTTTTTCAAAATATCTCAAAAACTAAAAAAGATAGAATCGCGAGCAAAACGGCGTTAAATTACAAACATAATTGTCTAAAACTCCATTTAAACGTTTTTGTAACTCTCACGGTTTCCGAGATCCCAATACTGTCATAACCAATTTCGGACACACTGTATATATATATATATATATATATATATATATATATATATATATATATATATATATATATATATATATATATACATATATTATACTAGCGGGTAACCGCGACTTCGTTCGTGTATATGACTATAATGAAAGGGATGTAAGGAGGTACTTAAATCGCCTGTTTATAAACCACATTTGTTGTTGCATTCTCTGGCTGTAAAATAGCCAAGCTACTACGCGAACTTACTCTAGAGCATGCGACATAGAGTTGACCGTGGGAAAAATAATCGTAGCGCAAGTCTACTCCAGCTCTACTTAAGGATTGCACTTAAGCTTTGTTAATTGTCATGGTGAAATAAAGCTTTAAAGAAAACTGTACACGTTTAAACTGAAAAGGATAGTCTGACGGAATTAAAGAAATACGTGGTATAAAAACTGTTTCTCCCAGACCAGGGCCAGAAATAATAGTAGACTCTATTACATTATTTTCTAATGTCTTAACCAGGAGCCGAGTTCCATTACACAATTCTGGTGGTTTTAAATTTCGAATAAGCATCACTGGTGCCCCCACTTTTAAAGTTAACTCATGAGGAGGTATACCTGAAGAGTTTAGAGAGTGCAGGAGCTCGACGGATAATTAACCGCATTTTCTTGGCCTATAACTACATGTATGAGTAGTATGTTGTGGAGAATTAATTTTTTCCAATAAAGCTAGGTTTATTTTATCTGCTGTGGTATTTTTTGGAGTTAATATAGCTCGTTCTTTAAACCAAGAAGCAGTTTTATTTTGACAACTTTTGAGTCCACTATAAACGTTTAAGGGGTAGTTTCACCCCCTTGGAAACTGAGTTTCGAGGAATCCCTTCTTATCGAACCTCTGCACTTTAAAATCAATCTGTTTGCACAAGCTCAGCTTCCTACGGCCAAGAGTTTGAGAAAGATCGCAAAAGTTAATCAATGACCCGATTTTTTCAAAAACTGTATGAATTTATAGTAAATATTAAAATATGTAATAAAATAAATTAAAACGCACGTGTTCAAGTGTTTTTCCGAATAACTAATTCTTTTTTAAATAAAAAATATGATATTAAAGGGGTGGTTTCAGCCCCTTGAGCACCCTGTCCCGTTTCTTAAAAAAATTTAAAATATGTAAAAAAATAAAATATAAAGCATATTATGTTCAAGCGTTTTCCGAATAACTAACGGTTTTTTAAATAAAATATATTATAATATTTAAGTGATGGTTTTACCCCTTTGTACATATATGAATTTTTTAAAAATCCTAAAATATGTAAAAAATAAACTAAAAAACACGTGTTCAAGCGTTTTTTCAAAAAACTTTTTTTAAATATAAAAATATTGTATTATTTAAGTGGTGGTTTCACCCCTTTGAACACTTTCTATGAAAGAGAATATGTATATATATATATATATATATATATATATTCTCGATAACGCTTATGTTTCTTGGGTATAGGGAGCAGGCGTTTTCAAAAGTTTTTTTAATAACTTTTTGTGGCAACCTACAAGTATTTAAAAAATGTAATATTTAAAATACACAGATCTTCAAAATATTTGGTGGAACATGTACATTATATGTTCTTAATCAGAGATTAAAATTTAGCTATATACAAGTAACACACAAAAAAAAAACAAGACAAACATAATATACATAAACATATATATGTTTATGTTTATACTTGTGTGCTCTCTCTCTCTCTCTCTCTCTATATATATATATATATATATATATATATATATATATATATATATATATATATATATATTTATATATATATATATATATATATATACATTTATATATTTAGATATATATATATATATATATATATATATATATATTTAGATATATATATATATATATATATATATATATATATATATATATATATATATATATATATATATATATATATATATATATATATATATATATATATATATATATATATATATATATATATATATATATATATATATATATATATATATATATATATATATAAAAACAAACGAATCATCAGACAATAAATATTCACTCATTCTGTCGGAATAAGAACATATTTTTTTTCATTTTGAAAATGGCAATGCAAAATAATTGAACTTTTGTGCATCGCTTCTAGTGCGTGACGTGTGACACGTGCCAATAAAATTATTGGCGGTGTTTGGGTTTAATGAGTCTAGTTATTGCGAGATCACCTATAGCATTTGCAATTTTGCCTTGTTAGTATAGTTTTCAATCTGGTTTCCTTTTCTGTATAAAATTATCGATATGAAAGTGGTTACGTCTCAAAATTGAAAAAAAGAAATGACGCTCATGGTCACTTTGGCATGCTTATTGTTAAGATAAGAATGTTGAGCAGTACATATTTTTTTAAAGATATAGTTTTTTGTAAATTTAGTCACTATAATAGAAAAAATAGGATAAAATAATCCTTTCATAAGCCATTTAATCTCACTCTCTAAAGAGCTCGTATTATAAAAACATGTCTTATAAAACTAGTGTTTTGTTGTATCATTATGTAACGTCGCAAAATATAAGGAATACATTAAAAAATTTTTAAACAAAGAAAAGTTATTACTATTCAAAGTCTACATCTATACAGTGTTACTAAAAATCAAGATATTTTGATGAGGTCTTTATCAACTAATATCTAATAATATTTCTAGTTTATCAACTTTTTTGTAATAATAAGCTATACATGCGCAGGTAAAATAAATTTGGACCTACTCAGTTTATCATCAGAAGTAAGTAACTAGGTACTCTATAAGACTTTTAATAAAACCTAGGAAATTGCTACTAGTTTTGGGTTTTAGATAGTTTTTTGTCTACACCAAATTCTTTTCCCAAGTCGTGATTCCGTTTATCGCACATTAATTTAAAAACAGCCAATTTTATTTGAAAAAAGGTTGCATTGTAATAAATTAAAAAAAAATAATAAAAATTAAAAGATTAGTTAATCATTGAAGTTACGTGTTTTAAGTTTAGTAGATTATTTTAGTTAAATGTTGTTATATTAGAAAATTAATTATTAATTTGTTACACTGGTTGCCACGGCTACTCAGTTAAGTTAATCGGAGACGATTCGTAGGCTCTTATTTATTTACAAAATAACTTTAGCAGTTATTTTATTATTAAGTACTATGAACCAAAGATAAATTAGGCTTTAATTATAACGCCTAATTAACATAACCTGAAGTCAAAAGATAAACAATTTTATAAACACTGACACCTATTATCAGGAAATCTACTGTATGTAATATCAACAATGACTAACTAAATGACAACAAGAGATTCTAGCTATACCAATTTTAAATTTACAAAATCAAATAATGTAAGAGTTCAATCTCAAATTTCAAGGTTAGATATTATAAAAAAATATGAATTTAATTCAATTAACCAAAATACTAAATTATTATGTAACATAAGATAGTGAATACTACAATTTTTATAACCAAAAGTGAAATAAACCAGTATTTGGTTATTTATTTTCTAAATATACATATAAATTTCTGGCTGTAGTTTATGCACTTTAATCAGATTTTAACCCAAAATTAGGATAGATGTAAAGGACTAGGTCTTATCTAGCTACTTAATCAGAAAGTTAAGCAGAATGACATTAGTAAAATAAACAAAATTTGAAAGCGTTAAGCTAATAGATATACCCAATAACATTAAAGTTAATCATGTAACTATTTAAAGCAGCATGACGATACTGGAAATAACAAAAATTTGTAAGTACTCAGCTATTTACAAAAGTAACCAGTCACATATATGTTAATTATGTAGCTATTTGAATAAAATCACCGATATGTAAAATTGCAGTATGTATTCCAAGAAGCTAATATAAAAAAATCAATAAATGTTTGGTTGTTGAGAAATAAAAATTAGTAAAGGGTTTAAGCTGAAAGAAATCTATGTTTTTATTTGAATTGAAAATGCTAATATTACCTAAAAACACAATATATATGTTGGGTTGTTTTTGAATTAAAAATTAATAAAACATTTAAGCTCTATGAAGTTCTATATTTAATTTAGTTGAATGCCAAAAGCTTATATTATAACTAAAAGCACAGTATATTTGTTCCGTTGTTTTTGAATTAAAAGTTAATAAAACGTTTAAGCAGAGTTCCATAATTGTATAAATTCAAAAATGAATGGATAAGGCTCGGGATAAGTTTAATAAAAAATGAAAACTCGAGTATCGATCCCTGGTTATATGTAGAATAATGAAAGTATTATCGATGCTAACAATTTTGTCTAGCTGTGCTAAGGGTTGCTCTATTCCTAGAAGTAGAAAACTAGAGCATTTATCAATATACAATGATCTCAATGCCCCAAGAAATATCTCAATATGTATTTTTTTTTCATAAAAATCTAAGAAATATATACAATCATTAAATAAAAGTCGAAAATAGTCAAAATAATAAATTATCAAGAAAAAATACTTATATTTTAAGTTGCAACTTTCCGCCGCATAAATCAAAAGCTTCTGGACCTCCCAAATGTGTCTTAAACAGCAGCGGCATCCAGCCAGTAAAAAATTCCCAACACAAAATGTTTAGGAGAACAGAAAATCACCACTCGACAAAAGAAAAACTATCCCAGTTTCTGCTAAACATCCAAAAATCTTCTCCAGAGTATCCTGCAACTCTGGGAGATGGAGTAAAGAACTCCTGCGCCGTAGAGTCGTCAGCCTATATCAGATACCGTTACTATCCAAGATGATTTAAGTAAAATTATCATGATATTTTCGGTCATTTTTAAGCTTTGAGTTTGTATAAACTAAAAAATCTTGATGGTATCTAAATAAAATCTTGCATAATCTTAAATAAAAAAAAACTACTGATCTAAAATTGAAAATTGTTAATTGATCCAAAGTTAAAAAAAAAGTTGATGGTCCCAAAATTGAGGGCCTGAAATATAGATAAATCACGTGTCTGCTACACATGCACAAAATGGCATTCTGTGAAGAATCTTTTACTTGTTCTTCGAGCTTATATTTCAGCTAGTTGAATTTCCGACTGCCTTTTTTCTATATACAGAAGAGTAGAGCTAGACCATTATTATTTGTGAATCTAATCTGATAATGTCGCTTGTTACCTATACGGCATAAAATCACAAAAAATATGCCTAGTTAAACATGAAAGTCAACTTGCTCCTGTTCTAATTCAAGGAAAAGAGAGCCATCGATCCTGGCCGGCGAAAATAAATAAATTTCCTAGAGCAACAAAAAACGAAGTGAGACATGATCTCTTGAGACATGATCTCTCCCACTCTATAAAATTAATACTTTTCTAAGGTACCAAACCAAAATTATATACATAAGAGCGTCGATTAATCAAATATAGTGTCGTACTCAATAAGTTGAATTTCTAAAAATATGTAACTATTAAACATAGTGGTAGTTAAGCTTTGAGAAAATTAAAAACTATTAATAGTAAAATTGTTGTTACAGCATCTTCTAGGTATATCTGAATTATTATATTGCCTCACATAAAAAATAAGTAATATTTATGGCAAAACAGCTAAACATAAGATTTATTTAATTTGCAAGTATCTTGGCAGCGTCACTTGAAAATTTGACTTTAATTCGTATTCCATAAATTTGAGTTGTTTACTACGCGATATTTTCTATTTATAAGAATAAGGGGATTTATAGTAATATACATTATTTGCATTTATTTGGCAGTTAAATTTAATCTAGCTAAAATAATAGTTATAAAAATTCTACAAAAGTACCCGATAGTCTACAAGAAAATAAAGAAGTGTGCCTATTTAAAAGTGCACAAATGTATCATTGGTACTTACATTATATATCATATCGAGGGTTTCCTGCCGGAAGGGGGTATCAACTGAAATATGATTTTACAGGAACCTTAAAAAACGTTTAATAAATCAGTGGGTTCCGTTTTATTACTCTTATTCATTGCAAATATTTCTTAATAACTATATCTAAGTTTTTTAACAATTTAAAAGCACAGCTTGTAGAGATAATTATAAAATATATAAGTAATTAGTTACAAACAGATCGTCATATACAACTTCACCAATTTCATTCAACCTTGGGCATCACAAAGGTATAAGCAAAAGCAATCAATTTAACTAATAAAGCGAAACTGCTCACTCGATACTATATTTCGAATTTGTGTAGTATAGGTGTAAAATTCTTTCTTTGACAATTCAATCGAAAGTTTGACCAAACTTATAGAATTGATAACATTAAAAATTCATTGATAGTTGGGTGGGAAGGGAAACGTCCAGCAACAATAAACCGAAGAGCATGAAAAAGTTCCTCATTTGCAGAGCAAAGTAAAGAAATAGCAAAAATAGGTCCTCACTTTCTGAGCAAAGTAAATCCTCTGCCTGTGTGGTGATCCGCCACTGATTAAGGGCTCCTAAATCGAAATAAGCCCTAGGCCAGTGCCTAATGGGTAATCTGGTACTGTGATTCACAAAAAGTTAGGAGGTGCGCATTTGGTATTGCTTATCAAAACTTATGTGTATTGCTTTAAAATAATGAAAAACCCTCAGAAAAATGTCTGTTCTATCATCCCATTAACATAAAAAGAACCCATGTGGGAAGGAGCTCAAACAAAGACCTATGGAAGCGGGAAAACATACTCTACATTTTGTTAAACGTATTAAATTAATAACAAAGAAGAGGGTGAACGTGTTAACCATAATTCATCTCAGTGAAATGGACACAATAAAGAAACGAGATTAAAATATTTCATTGTAAACAAAAACGTTTTATATCATTAAAGGATACCAATATCTTATTAATTAAAACTAATAATGTTTTTAAAACACGTGGTCTTAAATCGTATCACTTTATAGTAGATGATATGTAAATATACAAAAATTCGATTAACTCCACAGAATAGTGAAAGTCAGAATCTGTGAGAATCACTAACTTTATATAAAGAGACATATTTTGTAATTGCCACAATGTTACAATAAACTAAATAATTATACGTAAATTGGTAAATGCTTTAATATTTTATAACTCTTCGGACTAAGAATGCTTGTCAAGTAACTATGCAGATTTCGATAATTTTGCCTATTGTGCTTATACTGGCAATCTTTTTTAAAGCCAAAGTTTTGCAACTAGCTCTGCTTGAACTGGTACAGATATATTTATGTCTTTGTCACTCACAATTAAATTTGCAAAATTCGGGAATAATCGTCACAATTTGCCGTAAACATGATCTGCTCCTTTTAAATCACCAACTGTATGAATTTTGAAGCTTGAATTTTGACCTGAAAAAGAATAAACTTGAGGGAAATTCTGTGAACACCTATTTCTGGGAGAGACATTTCACAAACTCTCATTTTATAGACGAGGCCGAGTTCTTCCACATCTAACGTTTGTCTCTATACCAAGGGATTGAAAGTATTATAGATGCCTCGACCACCCCACTTAAATAAGTATTTACTAGAATAAAGCATAGCCTGACTTCAAATTCAGGATGATATCATTTTTTGAAACTGCCTAAACTTAAGCCTGGCTGCGGTTTATTGATTAGTTTTTGAGTCTGAAATATTGAGATATATAAACACAGATCAAAGTAACAGTTTGTCTTCTGAAGTTAATAAAAGTCAGTATAAAGCTCTTATTAAGTATAATGAGATTTTAATTAGTAATATAATCATACACAGACAAATCCCCCAAATTTTAGCATCACAAACCTTCATATGTCTTTTTTATGTCTAGTTTATCAGTCACCAAGTCCAAATTTATACTTGTGGCTGCACTTTTTCGGAAGTACCTCGACATTCATATAAGACTAAAGAATGATTGAAGTGTGCACGAGCAGAATGTTACCTTATAACTGGCTATTTATTGATTTATTTTTCCACAAAATAATTTATACCCAAATTTAAAAGCAGGCGATGATTGTCGTAATAAAAAATATTGTTGGGCAAATTTTGTTGTAAACAGAATGATCTGGAAATTGTCATGTTACAAAAGACAAATTTAAATCTGTTGGAAGGTCTAAATGTTTTATTAGATTCAGAAAGTGCTTTGCTGTCGACATGTTGAAATACCTCAAACACAAAATTTACGCCAAAATAAAATTTGAAGTGAAATATGAAAGACGTGATGGCATGTCGCTGCAAAAAGCTAAAAGGTTGTTCAACAGACTATTAATATGGATATGTTTTTAGTCGTGTTAGTGTAAGGTAGACATTTTTACAATAGCAGCGAGATCATAATAGTTTTAGATTTATCTTTATATAAATAGTGAAATAAACAGCGACATTTTCGTTGAGTTGAACGAACAAATGCAATTAATTATTGTCCTTATAGCAAATTCAAAAACTACTTTTTTGGATCTTGGATATCTTTCATGATAGTAAAGTCATTTGATCAGCAACTTGTTTCCACATCATATTCTTATTTTCGTATTCTCGATAAAATGCTTGGATTGACCGTAAAAATTTATACAATGGCTCATTTGATCCCGCGGGACAAGCACCAAATATTTTTTTTATGTTTGTGGTATCTTCGTGAAGTTTATTTCACGTATATAAAACAACGCTACAAACTTTGTGAAATAATTTAAAAAAATACAGTTAGATAATAAAGATAATTAGAGTCAGTTCCAATATATAATCCCTATACGCCAACGAATCTGTTAACCATATAATTTCTGTTATAATGGACTTGGTAGAGCTAATTCAAATTTGTCTTAGTTCAACTCAATTTCAAGGAACTTTTTATGAGCAAAATTCAAGAGCGTCCACTTTGATCTCATGTTGTGGCACCACTACCCTAATTATTAGTTTTATTATATTTACGTTCATTTTGTACAAAAAATTCGGCATGAAATATATGTTAGATCTTGATAAAATTTGGATGTACTACTTCTGCCATTTTTATTAACGTTTTAGACAAACCTAACTGAGAATCAGGCGGATTTTTTGGTACCTACATAACTACGTATGTATTCAGGGTGTTTAGTTTTTTGAGACAGGTATCAACTTTTTTATTTTAAATGGAATAGCCTGTATATTATTTGATATGTTGCTAGAGCACTTGCAGGCAATTTCAGGAGGTAAAAAATAATTTTTACTTCCCTCGTAAAAGTGAAGTATTATAATCGTGAAAAAATCACTCTCTGAGATTTTTTCAGATCTTTACGTTTCAGGGTCCCTAGTTGACGAAAAACATGTTTTCTCAATTTCGTCGGTATGTCTGTTCGTGGCGTAGCTAAAAAACTAGGTACCCGATTGACTTGAAATTTTGGTCAAAAATTAAGGGTCATATGGGGATGACCTGGTAACATTTCCAAATATGGCGAAACAAAATAGCGGCTTAGTGAAATGTTAAATAAATTATTTTTAAAAAACTACTCATCCAATTTATCTCAAATTTTGCAAAAACATCAAGTATTATGTTGGAATCAACTGATAACATTTTGGCACAAATCCAAGATAAAATATTTAAAAATTCAGCCTGAATAACTAATTAATGAATTGATTTCAAATTGTGTGCCATAGCTAATTGTGGTATAGGGGTCAACTAGTAAAACTGTGTTACTAATTAAAGAACAAAACCAAATAACATGTTTGAAATCGTGAAAAAAATCACCCTCCCAGGTTTTACATATCTTCACGTTTTAGCGTCCCTAGATGCTATAAAATATGTTTCATCAATTCCATCGGCCCGTCTCTTGGTCTGTCTGTCTGTTAGTTTGCGGCCTAGAACTAACCCGATTGACTTCAAATTTTGATAAAAACTTAAGAGTCGATTTGTAATATTTTGGTAAAAATCGAGTATGGCAAAAACTAAATGGCGGCCTAGTGAAATGTTAAGAAAAAATATTATGAAAAAGCTACTTGTCGAATTTATTTCAAATTTTGCATAAACATCAAGTATTATGTTGGAATCAACTGGTAAAATTTTGGTACGAATTCAAGATGGCGGAACAATACAAAAAACAAGAAAATACTTAATCATTTCAAATGGTGTACCATAACTAATTGTGATATAATGCTCAAAAAGGAAGACTAGTTACTAATTCAAGATGGCGGAACAAAATTGCAGCCAAATAAAAAATTCTAAATCGTGAAAAAATCACCCTCTAGATTTTACATATATTCACGTTTTAATATCCCTAGATGCCAAAAAACATGTTTTATCAATTCTGTCGGTCCGTCTTTCGGTCTGTCTGTCAGTTCGCGACAAAGCTTAAATAGTACTTACCCGATTGACTTTAAATTTTGACCAAACATTGAGGGTCATATTTTGGTAAAAATCCAACTTTGCTGAACAATGTTAAAACATTTTGTTAGGGTGGTGTATTATTTGGACTTAATATATGGTAAAGAAAAAAAAGGTTTTTTTTAAATTGTCGACGTTTCGGAACTTAATTTGTGCATCCTTGGGACACATATAGACCCTATATCCTGCAGGAAGCCTCTATTAACAGTCTTTACCTACTCCGTTGGTCCGCAGATATTTCCTAGATATTAAGTTTCTAAATAGTTTTCGTTAACAAACCTGTCGTTGTTATGTTACAGTGGTGTATTATTTGGGGTTAGGGTCCAGTAAAAAGCCAAAAGTCTATTTTTAAATAGTCGACGTTTCGCAACTTTATTGATGGATTCTCAAGACACATATATAATTTTCTATATCCTGCATGAACCTCATAATATCAGTCTTTACCTAATCCGTTGGTCCGCAGATATTTCCCAGATATTATGTTTTTATGGTTTTTGTTAACGATGCTCTTGTGGTTATGTTAGAGTGGTGTATTATTTGGGGTTAGGGTCCAGTAAAGAAACAAAAAACTTTTTTAAATTATTGTCCATGTTTCACAACTTTATTGTTGCATTCTCAGGACACATATAGATTCTATATCCTGCATGACACCCATATTATCAGTCTTTACCTAGTCCGTTGGTTCGCAGATATTTCTCGCTTATTAGGTTTTTAAATGGTTTTCGTTAACTATCTTCTTGTTGTTAGAGTGGTGTATTATTTGAAATTAGGAAATATCTGCAGACCCACAGAGTAAGTAAAGACTGATAATAATGAGTTTCATGTAGGGTATAAAATCTGTGTCCTAAGGATACAACAATAAAGTTGCAAAACGTCGACATTTTAATAAATGGGTTTCAATTTAAGATGACGAAAGAAAATGGCCAAATTTGTCTTGTTCAATTGATTTTGAAGAAAAATTAGATGTGAAAATGGCATAAACTGGTACGAATTTAATATGACGTAACAAAATGGCGGTATGTGTCAATGTAAAAACTACTTATTAAATTGGTAAATATTGGTAGGAGTCCAATATGATGGAACAAATAAAAATGAAATGACAGTATATGTAACACATATACTGTGATTATATACTGAATTAAATTGGGTCACACTTCACTATTTCTAACAAATGGAAAAAATCATAACGAGGGAAGTTCCGGGTAGAGAAATTTACCGATTTTTTTTAATAAACAGAAAAAAAAATGAACTTACCATAGGTCATATAATGATACAATGTTTTTGGAAACTCTTTGTTATTGCTCTTTAGATGAGAACCAAAAAATGTGTTTTTATGTGTTTAAATGTTTCCTAATATGTACAGAGTATTTTTTCAGACCCTACAAACTAAGGCATAAAAAAGTAAAAAAGCCTCGAATTTTTAAATAGAACGCCCAGTATATTTTGCTTGTTTTAAAAAGTTTGCTTAATTTAATACGTACTTCAATAAGCATTAGATATATCTATCTCCTATATTTTAGCCGGCATAAAAGAAAAATGTAATTTTCAATATTTTTGCATTTTTTTTTTAATAAAATGCAACTTTAATAAGTGATATAAGAAGAAATTTCTTAAAAACAAAATGAATTTGCAATTACCAAATTCACTTAGAAAAATCCCGTAAAAAATAGAAACAAAAAATTATTTTAATAAATGTCCAATGAATCTACAGTTTTCAGCAATACAAGTTGTAAGTATTATTTCTAAATTATTAGTCGCCTTTTGAACTCCTCCACTTCCGTTTAAAGATGCAATTTCAACTATAATTTTGTTTCTCAAAACTTCAATATTTTCGTTCCCCATAAATATTCTAGGGTCCAAGGGGACCATATGATATTCCCATTAGGATAGGTGGTTGATGGATAGGTCCATTATATTAAATTGTTGGAAAGGTAGTTCTACACATTTAGCGTGTTGTAGCATGGAGTGCAGTCCATTTGGTATATCATTGCGTTGAAGTTTTCTTGGGTATCTAACAAGGGTTTAATCGTGTTTCTAAGTAAAATGCTGATCAATGAATACGGGACCTATAATTGTACCTCTGAAGATGCCGCACCACACGTTAATACTTCGTCATCCTAGACGATTTATAGGTTTAAATTTTCTTGGAATCGGTTGTGCGCTTAAAACAGATCTTGGCTTATTCCTTTTGTCGTGTTTTTGCCACGCTCTTCGAGATCTCTTTCAATTTTAATTTTATATTTAACATTTAATTAAGAATTAGACCAGCACTGTGATTATTTTCAAGATAGCATTGGTAAACAACAACATTTTCTTGTTTTTTAATAAAAAAAAAAAATAATAAAAAAAATCAGTAGTGAGAAATTTATGTTGACGTCTCGTCTGACGTTTACGTTAGCGTCCTTTCAAAGTATTTTCCATCGCATTTGATGTGTTTCATAACAATATATGGAATTATAAACATTAATTAAACAATGTATTAAATAAAGCGTAAAATCTGTAAATTAATTTAAACTGTTTTTAAATTATATTGCATTTTTTAATAAACTACTTCTTGTTTCACTTATTAAAGTTGTTTTTTATTTGAAAAACATATAGAAAATTATAAAATAACGAAAAATATCCACATTTTTCTTTTATACCGGCTAAAATATAGGAGATAGGTATATGTAATGCTTACTGAAGTATGTAGAGAATTAAGTGAACTTTTTCAAACAACCAAAATATACAAGGTGTTCTATTTAAAAACTGAAAGATTTTTATATGCCCTAGTTGGTAAGGTAATGGTAATACCCTACACGTCTTGGGAAAACATTTGAACATAAAAAACACGTTTTTGGTTCTCGTCTAAAGAGCGATAACAAAAAGTTTTCAAAAACATCCAATCAATATATGAACTATGGAAGGTTGACGTTTTTTCTGATTTTATTAAAAAAATGATTCTACCTCCTAGACTGTCAGAGCTAGACCCTATAAACTATATATCACTGAATTTGCCTGCAAGAGCTCTAGCAAGAAATCAAATAATATAGAGGGTATGCCATTTAGAATAAAAAAGTTAACACCGGTTAAAAAGGGGACAAATTGTACAATTTCGATGCAATCAGAAAAACTCGTAGCCCCACACAACAATTATTATTATGCTATATGAAATTGGTGTCTAGCAGTCCAAAAGTATAGCAGCGCGTCTCTATATTTCTTACTTTAGTTCATGTCAAGTGTAGGTGCTCTTTCCGTTACAGAATACCGAAAACAAGAATTGTTTATTTATTTGCTAATCTCGCTTTTATAACACGGAATGGAAAGTAGTTAGATTTTTGTCTTCTTTGTTTTTTTTTTTCTGTTGCGCTGTTACATCTAAAAACTACTTTCAATAGACCTATTTATGAAGAAAAAAGTGTAGAACGAAAAATATTGCTTGAAAACAGAATAACACAAAAAACTAAATAGTTCTCTAAGATTGGTTAGCAAACAGTGGTCGCTTAGCTATCGTATTGAGAGTAATATTTCTTGCATGACTTTTGCTAGCATTTTTCCCTATCGTTTTGTTAATTTACAAAACCGATATATTTTACAGTAATTTCACTTTAATTACTGGCATATATTCGAAAAATAATTTAACTTTTTTAAAAAGATTAAAAAGATTGCGTTGTGTTTAATGTTTCATTAAGAATCTTCTAAATATTTTATATTTATAACAGTAGGAAAAATATTAGGTATTAACAAAAAAAGTCCACTACGATGATTTTTTTATATTACTGTATAGGGTTTAACAATTTTCATAAATTAATAATTGTTTATAAAATTTACCATATTTTCACAATACTAGTTTTTTCTAAATTTCTTAAACTTAAGACCTTGTATTCGAGCGGATAATAACAGCTATTTCTAAGCAAGATGTTCCATTTAAAACCACATCATTCTAATTTACTACCGTGTAAAAATAAAACCATTTTTAACCGACGAAAAGAAAGAGCCTTTAAATTCGAACTTTCGATTTTTTAAGTACATCGATTACCAGGACGGATTGACCAATTTGGATGAATTTTTCAGGAAGTATTTTTAAGAATAGTAACTAACTAGCATGTTTCAAAAATATACAAAACGACGGAAGGGCTTAATTATCAATTTTGCGTGTGAACTGTATTGAACCAAAAATTTAATTGGGCCTGCTTGAAGATAAAACCTCCTACCTAAGGGTGGAGGAAATAAAATTTTTTTGTCACGTTATTTCTGCTGTTGTAAGTTTCATATCGTATTTTGTATGGGTTTCGAGATTTTTAGAAACACGAAGTTGAATTTTATTAATCATTTTCATTTTTGAGAATTTCTATTCTTGATTTTTTATAATTATGTATAGATAGCGCTTACAATACAAGTTACTGTGATTCCCGAAAAACTGCATAATCAATATACAGTTCTTGTTGATTATGTTATAATTTTGTGTAAATAAAAGTAAAAAACGGTGAAATAGACTTTTTTACAAAAAAAACAGTGATAAATATAAAATAACATTTTGTCCCAACTTAAATACTTTGCTTTTTGAAATTGGCGTCAATGCTATAAAAACTCTAAATATGCAATACTCAAAGTATTATGCATTAAACGACTCAATATATAAATGTTTTTGTGTGATATGCTCAGTAACTAAGTTTTGATTGATCTCGGCTTCAAAGAGTAAAATTTTAAAGATGGAATAGTATGTTTCAGTGGTGTCTAGAGGCGGGTACATTTTTTTGTAAAATTTTTATGAAAGTCGTTTGTCTTAAACAATACAATATTTAAACTCGCCAAAAGATTATGTTAAATATTTATTTTGGAATACACTCTCCTTGATAAAAGAACGGTTCTTAGTTTGATCGAGGCTTACCAAGAAAATATAAGTTAAATATAACCCAATATATATTGCAGTTGTTTTTTTATGCTTGGCAAGACCATAGAGGCGTGAGGCCTAAATAATAAAATGGATCGTTATATTATGCTTTTTCATATACAAATTGTGTTATCTTTTTATACATAAAAGTCTACTTTTAGATTCACAAAACAAAATATTATAAAATAAAATTTGTACGAGAAAATTGCAAAGATCCTAACTTGAATGAAAATGTAAAAACAAAATCTCATAAAATTGCAGCACATACGTCAAAAAAAATGGAATTACACTTGAATATTTTTTAGCCTATTACAAGTTTTAGAGCTAACTTTTTTTTTGTTAAAGATAACCGGTATTAATATTTTTCATTTTTTAGCAGCATTGCGAACAATTGATGAACCTCAAGGCAGTAAATTTAAGGTAAACTAAAAACAAAGTGCTATAATGCAACCATTTAAATAAAAAACTATCTTTTAGCTATCTCTAGTCCAATAAACAGATAATGAGTAAACTAAAAACACACAATCAATTCAACCAATCAACTAACATTTTTAAACATATGAGACACCCTAACATAATTATTTCTTCTAAAAGTTCCAAATGCATATATAGAATGCTAAAATAAATTGGCACGAATAAGGAAGAACATAAAATATATATCCCAAGACTATATCAAAAGTTCTTGGAATAAAACATTTCAGTTTATATACTATGTCATGTTTCACATCACTAACCTATCTATTATTTTTATTATAATTACGTTCATTTGGGTAAACAAAATTCAGCAAGAAATGTATGTTTGAACTTAAAATATTGGACAGTGAAATGTGTTCTAATTTTCGATCTCTATCCAGTTTTACTTCTCTTAAACCTATATCGGATTAAATAGTGCGTCTTGTGACAACATTTTTATCCAGACGTCACGTCAGCAAAGAAGCACCTTGACAAAGTGATACGTTTCTTTAAACAAGAAAATTTTGTCCATAATTGCTTATATTTGAAGCACCTTGTATACCAAAACAGCACACACATTCATACATCAACTATGAAAATCAGTCTAGGTGTTTAGTCTGTAGGTCGTAACAAACAATATATGCATACTTACATTTACACATGACTGTTAAACGCAACGTAATTTGTCTTTTTTCAATCCTGTAGTATTTTTGTAAAGCTTTATATACAATACAAGATCTATTTCTGAATTTATGTTTCATATTTTCGGGCTACTGGAGATTTTATTTCCTTATAATAAAATTAATATAATCTGACATTGTAATATATATCAGCTTGTTTAACGCATTTTTATTCTGCCCGCTAAACATCTGCTAAAACTTTTCAGCGAAAAAGGGGAAGTTAAATTTAATCAGTTTCCTTGTAAAAAAATGGAGGTCTGACAGACTTTCAGAATGAAAAACATGTCTGCCTAACGAGATTTTTACATTGTGTTACGCGGAGGGCAACCGGCAAACGGGCTAACTTGAACAAAATTGAGACTGATTGGAAGCGATACTTTTCAATATTCATACATTTCGCGTTATGTTCTTTTTTTTTGCTGATCATTAGTTGTCAGTCGCATCATCAAATCCTGGTGTGAAATTGCTTTTTCGTACAGGACATATAGGGAAAAACATATTAATTTAATGATGAATGTATAAGAGAACAAAATCATCATTAATTTTAGAACCTATGGATTTTTAGACAGAAAAATATTACGTTACAATTTTTTCTCGCAAAATTCTTAAATCGGACAATACAATACATACAACTTTCTTACCGGCTAATTGTCCAGAATAAAAACGTTAAAAATATTGGGATATGTGCGTAATCTTGTCGTGTGCAGTATTGAATGGGTGTCTGTAATGTTTAAAATTCGTATATCTGATCATGAATTCCTATAAGCACAACTGGTGGTATAGTTATAAATATTATTATTTTCTCACATCCTTATACAACTAATCTAAGAAAATTTGGTTTTATCTTTTTACTAATATAAACAAAGTAGGCGCGGAATGGCTAGGCCCTATGCCGGATTTAGCTTCTCGCCACTTGTAGAGTAACATTTTTTGTCCTCCCTCTTTTTATGCTCAAAGTTCCCGAGTACTGCATATATGAAGCCGTACTCTTACCGTTTATATATAATATACATTGTTTCAGACTTGTCTTTTTACCATTTTAATATACGAAAAGTAACAACGCAAAATAGCCTAATACAAAGAAAACATCGAAACTGAATTTAAAAATGAAATGAGGGACTCCGATTTTTTTTGAGCATGTTGTTTTGCAGTCATAAATACATAATATCGCCATAGTCTAAAGACATAGCTGGGACTCAAAGATTTGTGACAACACTTAAATCTAAAAAAAAATTTTTAGGCATTTTAAATAGATACACAGAATTAGAGATTGGTGTTTTCTCTGCTAAATGCAGCATTAATGAATTATTTCGAATGATTGATTCATTAATGATTGATAAAGATCAATTAATTATTAGAAATATTTCCAAAAGTTAGGAAATGAAAGGGAAACTATTTATTTCTCATTGCCAACTGTTTCCCTGGGTACCTATTGGAAAATCTCCAAACGATCAATACGATTTGTTTACAACCCCAAAATATTTACTCTAGATCTAAGGTATAGGATTTACTACTCCTAAAATTTAATAAATACCGAAAAGTGTATGTAAAAATATATGTTTATTATTAATTTAATAAACAAATATAGAAAAATATGTTGTAGCTATTAAAATACAGTTACAATTTAGAAATTATTTAATTAAAAATAAAGCAATATTTTAGTTAATAGATCTAAATTTAATCGGGTGAAATAAATATATCTGAGTATAGATACACTTGTTACTATTACACATTAAATTTGAAGACAATAAAGAAGAAAACTTAAATTCTATCAAGAAATATGGTTAAGTGCCTTGTTTATTAAAAAAGTTGTTACCTTGAAATATCTCGAAATACTTACCAGAACTTTTAAAAAATATCATATTTTCTAATGTCTTTAAAACTTCTGGAAATATTTCCTTCAAGTGCATAAACAATATATTTTGAATTTATAACAGGTTTAATTAAGAATTCTAGATCTAAGTTTGTAATTTAGGATTCTTGAAATCCCTAATTATTTGTCTAATCTTCTGGTATTAGTTTCAATATTTATTCAATCACCGAGTCTTGCAATCAATGATATAACACGAGTATGACGTTTCTTCAGACAGACCTTAAAAGTTTTAACTTCTTCATCGCCTTTCTATCATTTCCAGTATATTAAATTGTAATAAATTGAAACCCAGACACTTAGTGCTTTGTAGTACTGGGACGTCAAAAAAATAATTTTAACGTTAAGGGTAATTTTCAAATGGGAGTTAACCCGGCCTACTTGATGTTAAAAAATACATGCATTTAGGAAATTAATGCTACGTCTAAACCTCTATATCTTGTTTAACAAAGTCACGTGAGCATCAAACATAAAATACGCAAACATCTACATGGAAAACCCAGACTCAAGAATATGAAGCAATCCGTAGTTTTTTAGATATTTTAAACATTTTTCTTAACACCAATAAAAAACAATGCGTCTTTTTTATTAAATATTCTACTATAGGTATGCAGGTAGAGAAACATATATATGCTGTGGTTGGTAAGCGCTCCTTCCAAGCTATATGAATTTATCTCCAACTATCAATAAAAAATTTAACAAAACATTAATTTGTTGGATTATTTTTAAACTTTTAGAATTATTTCCTAGAATATTTCTTGATATAAGTTCGAATATTCACTGTTTTTTTCTAAAATTAAATAAAAATCTCCCCATAAACGTAATTTGGTAAACAAGAGTAATAAAATTATTTGTCCTCGCCTCATCCGGGCCTGTTTACTGCATATAACTGAAAGTTTTTGAAAAAACTTTTTAGATTTCAGCCACCTCCAGACATACATTCTTTATAAGAGAATCAAATGTAAAATTGGCTTGAGCTCCTTTTTATTGTAGTGTTACTACTTTTGGAATCTCACGCATAAGCAATAATTTATAGGCGTTTTCAAGAACGTATAAATCTATAGTTCACAAAATTAATTAGGGTAGGTTTTAGTCTGAGAAAGTTGTATATTTATTTACAATATTAGGTTTTACGCCAACATCAATTAGTTGTTTGACAAAAAATGATCTACTGAATAATTTCGAAAATTTTGATACCTGTTAAAAATGTTTACATTTTAAATTTTTGATGTGTCATTCTACCCAACAACATGCAAAGCTATAAAACAAAATATTTTTTGTGAAGTATGTTTTTGGCTCACTCTAGAATTGTTTCTTTAAGGGTTTTTTTTGTATAGTGGCAAATCAAGTAGTCATCTTCAGGCTTTTTTCTTCACTACTGGATGCTGTCAAATTTGGTTCTCTGGAGTTAGAACAGTACAAAAGCCAAAAGAAATAAATACACAAATATTATAAATTTCAATTAGTAAGGCTAATGTTTAATAATCTGTCTCAATTTCCGAAAAGTAGGTCAAATAAGAGGCTATAAGTTAATATAAAGGATACGATCGTTCGACATAAAATTTATCGCCTGAAAAATGGTTAGTTTAGCATCTTGTTATAGCTTTTTGATGTCGGGCCCTATAAAAAAATTGATATGAGTTACGATATTACTGAACACAGAGAGTGAAGGAACAAGTATAAAGGAAAATTGCTACTGACTGTATGAAGTTTGATAGGGGCCTACAGAAATATTTTTTGGAATAACCAGGAGAATATTGAGATCGCCAAAATCATTACTTATCGGAGGATCTTCTAGTTTCTGGCTTAATAATTTTTTATTTACTATATAAAAGAGCATTTTATGACTCAGACACTGATAAAATGTCAGATCAAGTAGCCAGGGGAAATAGAATAGATAACATAATAAAGGCGAATAACAAAATTAATAAGTCTATTATTATTAGGTTTTTATTGTTATGAAAGTTGAGATGTTTTAAAAATTAAAATGAAAATTCAAAAACAAGTATTATTAGTGGTTGAAACAAAATAAATTGGTTGTTCTAGCAATAAAAACTAGGCAAATTTTATGTTATTTACTATTTTATAATATTTCCAAAAATACACAAAGAAGGCACCCCCATTAAGACCGATTGTTTCTTGCACTCAATCACCCTTTGAGAATTTATCAAAATTTCTGAAAAATATTTTACAACATATTATTAACAAAAACAAATATTATATTAAAGATTAAGTAGGTTTAAAAAATTAAATAAAGATCACAAACATACCAGATATCTATATATTATTATTTTTGGAAGTAATATTTCTTTAAACTAATATACCTATAAATTTAGCAAAAGAAATTATTAGTAAAAAATGGAACCAGACAAAAAATTATACTGATATTCCACTTCACGAATTCTTAAATGGAGTTGAGCTCACACTGAATCCCACATATTTTTTATACAATGATAAATTCTACAAACAAGTTGATGGTTGTGCTATGGGATGATCAATTTCCAGCGTGATTGCCCAATTAGTCCTGAAGGAAACAATTCTTAAAAATATCAACTTTCATGTACCTTTTTTCTTCAGGTACGTTGACGATTGTTTAACAACGATCCCAAAAACAAATGTCAAGTTTTTTAAATAATAATTTTATAGTTACCACCCAAAACTTCAATTTACATTAGAAGAAGAAACACAAAACAAAATTCATTTCTTAGACCTTTCATGAAATCATATTAAAAATGCTATGAAAATGGAATGGTACACTAAAGACATCTGATCTTCTAGATATTTACATTGCGATTCTCAACACCTCTCTCAAAAAAAATCTATCTTAATATGGTTAGCGCATAGAGCTATACAATTTTCGGATACCGAATATAGAAAAAAATCTATAGATAAAGCAAAACAAGCTTTAAAAATTAATAACTATCCAGACAAAATTGTTAACAAAATTTTTTTAGAAGAGAATTGATAAATTTTACAACACAAACCATCCATCAAGCAAAAATTTACATCTTAATAAAGGAAATACAAAATACATGTCACTTTCATATATACCCAAAATATCGGAAAATTTACAAAATATGTTTAAAAAACATAATATCATAGTTAGCCACAAAGGCTATAACCTATTAAAAAATAACTTTAGTAAACTATAATCAAAAATTCCTAAAGAAAAAAGAACTCATATAGTTTACCAAATTCCCTGTAAGGATTGCAACGGTATATACCTTGGACAAACTAGCCAGTATTTAAAAAACAGACTACAAGGACACAAGTATGACAAAAAGAATAAAACGGCACTAACAAAACATATCAGTGAAAATCAACATTCATTCGATTTTCATAATGTAAAAATTTTAAAGACCGAAAACCACCAAAAAAGAGAGAATTCTATGAAATGATAGAAATACAAAGGAATAAAAACTCAATTAATGCAAAAACTGATACAAAAGAATTTACCATGACCTTATTAAATAACATGTCAATTAAAAGAAAAGAAAAATTTATAAAACTGAGTTGGGCCCCTTAATAATATACTTTTCAACTGTTCCTTTATTTCCACAGATAAATTCATTTTTAATATTAATTTCTTGATTGTCTCCGTATAAGTCCTGTAATGTGAACGTGACACTGTTTTACTTAATTTTCGAAATGTGTTACATGTTCCATCTACTTTTAAAATTTTTGTTATAAATGGTATGGCATTTTATTGAACTTTAAATTGTAAATGTTATTGTCTGAAAATTTCCTTTATACCATTTATGTATTCTGATGAAGATCACGAGATGGTCGAAACGTCAATTGGTAACATGACTTAACAAGAAATATGTTGTTCGTTTTATAAGGACCCTAACCCAAGAAAATACAAGTATACCTATATATATATACATATATATATATATATATATATATATATATATATATATATATATATATATATATATATATATATATATATATATACAATATGTTAATTAAGTACTTGTACAAACTTTAAGGAGTGATTTTTTGACTAATTTTAGGATGAAAAGTCAGGGACAGGGCGTCCAAAAAACAATTTTATTTGGTTTTTTGCCTATATTTTTGTTAAGGAACATGACAATTGGACAAAATTTGGGATTCTGGGTATATTGATGACGAGAAATTCAAATATTAACTTAGTTTTTTATTTAATGTTAGAGGGCGCTACATACAGTGTTGTTTCTAAATCTAGTTAACCCTAACTTTTTTGTGAAGCCTTTTATGTCATTTTCGACTAGGCAGACCTATTCTCCATTTAATTCTACATAAAAAAGGTGCTCTTAGAATTTGTCGCTAAAAGCAGCAATTTGGATAAAAAAGGGTTTGAAGTTAAATCTGCGTCGAAATTTTTTAAATTGGATCATTTTCGAGATTTCAAAAAATAAGCAACAAAAAATATATCTTACTGATTGTATTATCAGGTAAAAAACTTAAATCATTTACAAGACTAAAACTAAACTAGTTAATAACATTACTTTACAATAATTGTTGAAAATGACCACCGCCTACTGCAACGCATGCAATAAGTCGCCTTAACATTGATTACTGAACTCTTTCAAATATACCTGGCGTCTGATTAATAATGGCACAAGATTGAAATATAAATTAAAATGTCCTATTTCTTAGATCTTGTTCATTTTGGACCGGACTTTTAATAAATAATAAACCAAAGACTTCAAGTGACCCCACAGAAAATAATCCAAAGGATTCAAATTTGGTGATCTGGGAGGCCAGGCTTGTAATCCAGCTCTTCCTATCTAACGGGTATGGTAATTCTCGTCCAGAAATTGACGCGCAACGACACTAAAGTGTGGCGGAGCTCCGTCGTGCATTAACCACATCCTGTTTCTGGTTTCTAAATCAACTTCTTCTAAATGGTTAGGAAGTTCGTGCTCAAAATACCTTCGTTATTCTTCGCCATTAAGTCTTTGCGGAAGAATGCAAGGTCCAATAAAGTGATCACCGATAATTCCTACACAAATATTGAGAGAAAATAGCACCTGAAAATGATTTTCTCTGATAGCATTCGGATTATATTCAGCCCAGATATGGTTGTTATGAAAGTTAATTATAGAATTTCGGGAAAACGAGGCTTCATCTGTGAAAAACACATGGCTGAAGAAATCTGAGGTTCGTACTAATCTATTACGCAGCCAAACACAAAAATCGAGTCTGAGAAGAAAATCTCTAGGTAATACAGCCTGCACACGTTGCACATGATAAGGATAAAGTTGTTGGGACCTTAAAATTTGCCAAACAAATGTGTGTGCAATATTCAATTTAAGAGCGATTTTCCGTGTACTAGTTTGCGGGTCTTCTTCAATTCTGTTTAACACAGCTTCTTCAATCTCAACTGTTCGAACTGTTGCAGGCCTTCCTCGAACATCTGTTGTCCTTTAAAAGCTGCCAGTTTCACAAAGTCTTGCGTGAATATTACTAAAAGTTTGGACGTGTGGCACCACTCGTTGAGGAAATCGCGTCTTGCAGCTTGTGCATTACTGCGCGAAATGGCACCACTCGTTGAGGAAATTGCGTCTTGCAGCTTGTGCATTCTGAGAGCCATTCCATAAGTAAAATGAATGTCTGCCATTGCTGCGTTGGTATATTGGTATATTTTGGACAAAACACACGATAAATCATTACTTATAATGCCAAACGATAAAAAACTTCTTGTTTTATTCTAAATCAACTGCCAAGACTGATTCTGCTACCATGGAAACCTCTCAATTGTTTTCCAAGGCCTGCTATAGATTCACCTATACTATTTTCTTGTGTACTGCGGCTGCAAAGGAAAGATGCAGCACATTTTCACGATTTTATTATTTTTATCCAATTTTCACTAATTTGGTAATTGTGATATGTTAATGTAATAGAGTAACATAGCACATGATTTTGAAAAAGTATTTTTTCGCTTATTTTTCAAAATCTCGGAAATGATTCAATTTAAAACATTTCAACTCAGATTTAACTTCAAACTCTTTTTTATCCAAAACGGCTACTTTTAGCGAAAAATACTAAGAGTAACACAAAAAAGTTATGGTTAATTAAATTCAGGAACAACACTGTATGTGGCGCCCTCTAGCATTAAATAAAAATCTAAGCTAATATTTGAATTTCTCGTCATCAATATACCCAGAATCCCAAATTTTGTCTAATTGTCATGTTCCTTAACAAAAATATAAGCAAAAAACCAAACAAAATTGTTTTTTTTGGACGCCCTGTATCTCAGAAACAAAGCCGTTTCACCCATGTTCATATGATCTTTTAATCTTAAATTAGTCAAAGAATCACCCCTTAAAGTTTGTACAAGTACTTATATATATATATATATATATATATATATATATATATATATATATATATATATATATATATATATATATATATATATATATATATATATATATATATATATATATATATATATGTATATATATATATATATATATATATATATATATATATATATATATATATATATATATATATATATATATATATATATATATATATATATATATATATATATATATATATATATATATATATATATATATATATATATATATATATATATATATATATATATATATATATATATATATATATATATATATATATATATATATATATATATATATATATATATATATATATATATATATATATATATATATATATATATATATATATATATATATATATATATATATATATATATATATATATATATATATATATATATATATATATATATATATATATATATATATATATATATATATATATATATATATATATATATATATATATATATATATATATATATATATATATATATATATATATATATATATATATATATATATATATATATATATATATATATATATATATATATATATATATATATATATATATATATATATATATATATATATATATATATATATATATATATATATATATATATATATATATATATATATATATATATATATATATATATATATATATATATATATATATATATATATATATATATATATATATATATATATATATATATATATATATATACAGTTCTGTCGTTCTGAAAAGAACAGTTTTCTATTCGGACGCGAGAAAGAAAGCTTCGAAAATGCCAAATGTGGTTTTGGCGAAACGTCAGCAAAACTGTTCTTTTCAGAATGACAGTAGTGAACGGATGTACACCCGGAATGAAAACACATTGTATTTTTCATCCGTGAAGGACTAAAAATCAATATATATATATATATATATATATATATATATATATATATATATATATATATATATATATATATAGCTATATATATATATATATATTTTTTTCCATCCGTGAAGGACTAAAAATCAACATATAGATATATAACAAAGAATATTTTCGCCATTAAAATTAAATGTAATAAATCCATTTTTTAAAAAGCTTGTATGTTTGACTGATGTGAGAAATGTGGTTAGGCAATTGAATTTAATTCAGTCTTAAAGAAAATAACATATTTTAAAATAAAATTGTCTAATGAAAATATAATAAACGGTATTGTTTATTAAACTGAACGTTTATTAGGCCCTTTTTCGTTAATGAATAACCTTACTAGATCTCAAATAACTAACCCCTAATGGAAACCAATATAAAAGAAACCTTGTTTATAAATTAAATATGTCTTGAACTTTGATACTGTTCGCTATTAGGAATAATATTATAAAATATTACTAAAGGAAAGTATTCAAGCCTTTATTAGGCACCTTTTGTTTAATTTAGGTAGTTCTCACCTCTTCAGTTGACTCTTTACTACTTATACATTAAACAAAGCAATTTACAAAGTTATATAAAGGCCTTAGCATATTCTTATGTCTCGCGCAAGACTTGCTTCTTTTGTTCAATGCTGTGTCACCAGATAAATCTCCGGTCAGACTGTTTAATTAGATTGTTAGCTTCTTCATATCAATACAGAGGTAAAACTCAGCCAAGACGTCAATTACTGATCAGAGCACACGTGCAGCGTTTGGTAATGCCCATAAACAAAAAAAAAGGGCAGCTGAAGAAAATAAATAGGAATTAGGATCTGGACTTTATTTAATTATTATTTTAAAATTGTCTTACCCCAAAATGTAGATGCATATTGCAATCTTTCCCTAACGGGCTATGTGTTCGAATCCGCTAAGGTGAAAGAGCTTCACAATAAAGACTAGCAACAAAAAATATTTGGCTAGTTAAAAAAAAAACAACCTAAACGAGTTAAAATAACAACGTCGAACTATATGTCAATTCTGTCAGATCGCTTTAAGTATGCTTAATTTACAAATTTTATCCTGTTACACCTACTGACGTCAGATGCTCGGGCAGAACGGATGATTGCCCAACACAAAGGTTTAAAAAAAACAAATAAATAAAACCAAAAACAGTAGCATAAAAATTAAGGAGATTTTTAAATATGCTACACTACTAAAGAAACATTCGAATTCGAATAATTCAATTTCTTCGGAGAAATTGAATTATTTTCTGTATCCGGGGGTTCCCTATGGGAGGCATATGTATTTAAATCAGCATTTCTATCATGGGACTGCTTGAGAAATCGATTTGGTCGTCATAGATTTCAAGTTGATCTATCTGACCGGTTGCCTCATATCTTTCCAATTTTTCTGGATCCAGGTAATCTATAGGATACTTGGCTCACTTACAAGGAAACATTCCGGTGCTGGAAAAAGCCGAAATTATTGTTTGATTCGAGCCAAACTTTACGGAGTAAGTCCAAAAACTCATTTTATTGATTTTCAAATTGTCAGGAGATTAATTGCCCATTACAACGGAATTTAAGTGGTCGAAAGCCACAGTTCAGAAATTGCAACAGGTCCGTGATATGTGCTGGAAGTTTTAACAGGATTACATTTACTGCAGATAGCTCGTTCAATTGTACTTTTGTCCAAATGGGGTCATCGACGATTATTAACCATGATCTTTGAGGAACTATCTCACAAAATTTTATAAAACATTTACAGAAAAGACATTGGAGATATATATACACAAAAAGACATTGCAGATATTTTTAACACACCGTATAATATGTAAATGCCATATAAATAAATAAAGAAAATTTATTGTATTTTATTATCTACTTTTTAACATATTTAAAGTTATACGAAAAAATAATGGGCAATGATTTGGTGAGTTCGTCCAACTCACCGACTTCACGGCATTTGAAATAATTTAAAAATGCATATTTTTATCCGTAACTATCTATAAACAAATGTTCACCAAAGAGGGAGTATTGCAAACCTTTTAGCAAAGACCAGACTTAGCAAGTCTTAAATTAAAAAACCTAAAAAACGTTTACTGCATAATGATATTTGATTGTATCAGAATAAAATAAACGTTGGTCATTAAACTTATGAATGACAAAGTTAAGAAATATTTATTATTAACTATCTGAAGGGTGATGCAAAGGAGAATAAAAATGCTTTATATCTCTGTTGTTATAAAAAAGCAAACAAAGCCATGTTCTTTGTCTTTTATATTATCTCTAAAATATGTAATTAAAAAACTAACAAATATTATAGTGCAAATTTAATTTGGATACGTACTTAAAAGATAAGCCTTAAATTAGTTATTCTAAGGTTAATATATATATATATATATATATATATATATATATATATATATATATATATATATATATATATATATATATATATATATATATATATATATATATATATATATATATATATATATATATATATATATATTTATATATCTATATATATAGGTATATATATATATATATATATATATATATATATATATATATATTTTTCATATATATATATGCATATATATATATACAAAAATATATATATATATATATATATATATATATTTATTTAAAATATACAGTACATACCTTGAGAAAGATGTTCTTTTATTGCTTGGCAGTGTGGAGGTAAGTGATATGGTTAAAGAATTCTATTGTTTTTTTTTTTTTTTTATATATATCCTTTAGTTTTTTTGATTATATTAACAATGTAGAACTATTTGTGGATACGGGTTGTTTTAAAAGTATTTGTGTGAGTCTGACAGTATACAGTATGTATTTATGATTGATGGAAAATAGTTTATAACAATTGAATTAAATTAGATTGTGATATATTTGGCTGAGATTGTCAATGTCTTTCCGATCGTTTACTGTATTTTTTTCTTTTTTTATCTCGACCATTTCTTTGAATGTCAGTTTATGGTAATGTTGTTCTTTTGATAAGACCGTTGTACTCGAAAAATCAAATTCATGTTTATGTCTCTTTCATGTTTATGTAGTGCTGTGGAAGCATTTTTTGTATATTTATGCCCATTTAGTCTATTTGATAGGTATTGTGTGGTCATGCCTATATATTTTTTGGGGCAGTTTAGGCAGGGAATGCTGTAAACTACGTTTGATTGTTTTTTAATTGGTGTCTGACTTTTTAGTGGTGTATATAAAGATTTAAGGGTATTGTTAGATTTGTGGCATACGGTTATGTCGTGTTTACCGAGAATGTGTTTAATCTTTTCAGAAAGACCTTCAGTGTATGGTAAAGATATGTATGTAGTTGTTTTATTGTTGTCATGATTATTTACAATATGTTTTGTGGCATTGTATAATTTTTGGGTTCTTCGCTTTATAATTCGTTCGATGGCTTTTAATGGGAAATGATTTTTTAAGAGAGTATTTTTAACTTTATTTAGAATGTCAACTCGGTATATAGGTGATGTTAGTGTTAGTGCACGGTCAACTAATCCTATCATCACGGAGTTTTTTTGACATTTTGGGTGACTGGAATTATAATTAAGGTAGCGGGAGGACCAGGTTTTTTTGGTGTACCACTTAGTTTTAATGTCATTTGTTTTGTGGTCTCTTATTAATGTTAAATCCAAAAAGTTTATAGCACCATCATTTTCTATTTCGGAAGTAAACTGCAATTTTAGATGAAAATTGTTAAAGAGGGAAATAATTTCCGTTGTTTTATTTTTTGGTATGGCTAATAAACAATCATCCACGTACCTTTTAAAAAATAATATTGGTACATTGGCTTTTTGTAACACTGTTTCTTCTAGATATTCCATTACTATTTGGGCTGCGGTGGAAGAGATGGGTGAACCCATTGCACATCCGTCAAGTTGTTGGTAGTAATCATCTTTGTATTGGAACCCAAAATGTCAAAAAAACTCCGTGATGATAGGATTAGTTGACCGTGCACTAACACTAACATCACCTATATACCGAGTTGACATTCTAAATAAAGTTAAAAATACTCTCTTAAAAAATCATTTCCCATTAAAAGCCATCGAACGAATTATAAAGCGAAGAACCCAAAAATTATACAATGCCACAAAACATATTGTAAATAATCATGACAACAATAAAACAACTACATACTAGCATAGTTTTATAACATATATATATATATATATATATATATATATATATATATATATATATATATATATATATATATATATATATATATATATATATATATATATATATATATATATATATATATATATATATATATATATATATATATATATATATATATATATATATATATATATATATATATATATATATATATATATATATATATATATATATATATATATATATATATATATATATATATATATATATATATATATATATATATATATATATATATATATATATATATATATATATATATATATATATATATATATATATATATATATATATATATATATATATATATATATATATATATATATATATATATATATATATATATTAACCTTAGAATAACTAATTTAAGGCTTATCCTTTAAGTACGTATCCAAATTAAATTTGCACTATAATATTTGTTAGTTCTATTTAATTACATATTTTAGAGATAATATAAAAGACAAAGAACATGGCTTTGTTTGCTTTTTTATAACAACAGAGATATAAAGCATTTTTACTCTCCTTTGCATCACCCTTCAGATAGTTAATAATAAATATTTCTTAACTTTGTCATTCATAAGTTTAATGACCAACGTTTATTTTATTCTGATACAATCAAATATCATTATGCAGTAAACGTTTTTTAGGTTTTTTAATTTAAGACTTGCTAAGTCTGGTCTTTGCTAAAAGGTTTGCAATACTCCCTCTTTGGTGAACATTTGTTTATAGATAGTTACGGATAAAAATATGCATTTTTAAATTATTTCAAATGCCGTGAAGTCGGTGAGTTGGACGAACTCACCAAATCATTGCCCATTATTTTTTCGTATAACTTTAAATATGTTAAAAAGTAGATAATAAAATACAATAAATTTTCTTTATTTATTTATATGGCATTTACATATTATACGGTGTGTTAAAAATATCTGCAATGTCTTTTTGTGTATATATATCTCCAATGTCTTTTCTGTAAATGTTTTATAAAATTTTGTGAGATAGTTCCTCAAAGATCATGGTTAATAATCGTCGATGACCCCATTTGGACAAAAGTACAATTGAACGAGCTATCTGCAGTAAATGTAATCCTGTTAAAACTTCCAGCACATATCACGGACCTGTTGCAATTTCTGAACTGTGGCTTTCGACCACTTAAATTCCGTTGTAATGGGCAATTAATCTCCTGACAATTTGAAAATCAATAAAATGAGTTTTTGGACTTACTCCGTAAAGTTTGGCTCGAATCAAACAATAATTTCGGCTTTTTCCAGCACCGGAATGTTTCCTTGTAAGTGAGCCAAGTATCCTATAGATTACCTGGATCCAGAAAAATTGGAAAGATATGAGGCAACCGGTCAGATAGATCAACTTGAAATCTATGACGACCAAATCGATTTCTCAAACAGGCCCATGATAGAAATGCTGATTTAAATACATATGCCTCCCATAGGGAACCCCCGGATACAGAAAATAATTCAATTTCTCCGAATTCTTCGAATGTTTCTTTAGTAGTGTAGCATATTTAAAAATCTCCTTAATTTTTATGCTACTGTTTTTGGTTTTATTTATTTGTTTTTTTTAAACCTTTGTGTTGGGCAATCATCCGTTCTGCCCGAGCATCTGACGTCAGTAGGTGTAACAGGATAAAATTTGTAAATTAAGCATACTTAAAGCGATCTGACAGAATTGACATATAGTTCGACGTTGTTATTTTAACTCGTTTAGGTTGTTTTTTTTTTAACTAGCCAAATATTTTTTGTTGCTAGTCTTTTTTGTGAAGCTCTTTCACCTTAGCGGATTCGAACACATAGCCCGTTAGGGAAAGATTGCAATATGCATCTACATTTTGGGGTAAGACAATTTTAAAATAATAATTAAATAAAGTCCAGATCCTAATTCCTATTTATTTTCTTCAGCTGCCCTTTTTTTTTGTTTATGGGCATTACCAAACGCTACACGTGTGCTCTGATCAGTAATTGACGTCTTGGCTGAATTTTACCTCTGTATTGATATGAAGAAGCTAACAATCTAATTAAACAGTCTGACCGGAGATTTATCTGGTGACACAGCATTGAACAAAAGAAGCAAGTCTTGCGCGAGACATAAGAATATGCTAAGGCCTTTATATAACTTTGTAAATAGCTTTGTTTAATGTATAAGTAGTAAAGAGTCAACTGAAGAGGTGAGAACTACCTAAGTTAAACAAAAGGTGCCTAATAAAGGCTTGAATACTTTCCTTTAGTAATATTTTATAATATTATTCCTAATAGCGAACAGTATCAAAGTTCAAGACATATTTAATTTATAAACAAGGTTTCTTTTATATTGGTTTCCATTAGGGGTTAGTTATTTGAGATCTAGTAAGGTTATTCATTAACGAAAAAGGGCCTAATAAACGTTCAGTTTAATAAACAATACCGTTTATTATATTTTCATTAGACAATTTTATTTTAAAATATGTTATTTTCTTTAAGACTGAATTAAATTCAATTGCCTAACCACATTTCTCACATCAGTCAAACATACAAGCTTTTTAAAAAATGGATTTATTACATTTAATTTTAATGGCGAAAATATTCTTTGTATATATATATATATATATATATATATGTTGATTTTTAGTCCTTCACGGATGGAAAATATATATATATATATATATATATATATATATATATATATATATATATATATATATATATATATATATATATATATATATATATATATATATATAGCTATATATATATATATATATATATATATATATATATATATATATATATAAATATCAAGTACTTTCTTGGGATGAGGTTCGTGGATTGAACAAAGAAACTTTAATTGACGTTTCGCCTGTCCATTTCAGGCTTTTTCAAAATATTTAATTCTGCACATCTAAAAATTAAATACAAAAAGTGTATATATGTAAGTTAATAAATAAAAACAATTAGGTATAACGGCACGCACTAAAATTATTAAAACATTTATTTAAAATAGTACAGTACATACCTTGAGAAAGATGTTCTTTTACCTTGCTTGGCAGTGTGGAGGTAAGTGATACACTGGTTAAAGAATTCTATTGTTTTTTTTTTTTTATATATATCCTTTAGTTTTTTTGATTATATTAACAATGTAGAACTATTTGTGGATACGGGTTGTTTTAAAAGTATTTGTGTGAGTCTGACAGTATACAGTATGTATTTATGATTGATGGAAAATAGTTTATAACAATTGAATTAAATTAGATTGTGATATATTTGGCTGAGATTTTCAATGTCTTTCCGATCGTTTACTGTATTTTTTTCTTTTTTTATCTCGACCATTTCTTTGAATGTCAGTTTATGGTAATGTTGTTCTTTTGATAAGACCGTTGTACTCGAAAAATCAAATTCATGTTTCATGTCTCTTTCATGTTTATGTAGTGCTGTGGAAGCATTTTTTGTATATTTATGCCCATTTAGTCTATTTGATAGGTATTGTGTGGTCATGCCTATATATTTTTTGGGGCAGTTTAGGCAGGGAATGCTGTAAACTACGTTTGATTGTTTTTTAATTGGTGTCTGACTTTTTAGTGGTGTATATAAAGATTTAAGGGTATTGTTAGATTTGTGGCATACGGTTATGTCGTGTTTACCGAGAATGTGTTTAATCTTTTCAGAAAGACCTTCAGTGTATGGTAAAGATATGTATGTAGTTGTTTTATTGTCATGATTATTTACAATATGTTTTGTGGCATTGTATAATTTTTGGGTTCTTCGCTTTATAATTCGTTCGATGGCTTTTAATGGGAAATGATTTTTTAAGAGAGTATTTTTAACTTTATTTAGAATGTCAACTCGGTATATAGGTGATGTTAGTGTTAGTGCACGGTCAACTAATCCTATCATCACGGAGTTTTTTTGACATTTTGGGTGACTGGAATTATAATTAAGATAGCGGGAGGACCAGGTTTTTTTGGTGTACCACTTAGTTTTAATGCCATTTGTTTTGTGGTCTCTTATTAATGTTAAATCCAAAAAGTTTATAGCACCATCATTTTCTATTTCGGAAGTAAACTGCAATTTTGGATGAAAATTGTTAAAGAGGGAGATAATTTCCGTTGTTTTATTTTTTGGTATGGCTAATAAACAATCATCCACGTACCTTTTAAAAAATAATATTGGTACATTGGCTTTTTGTAACACTGTTTCTTCTAGATATTCCATTACTATTTGGGCTGCGGTGGAAGAGTTGGGTGAACCCATTGCACATCCGTCAATTGTTGTATATATATATATATATATATATATATATATATATATATATAATCATCTTTGTATTGGAACCCCCGGATACAGAAAATAATTCAATTTCTCCGAAGAAATTGAATTATTCGAATTCGAATGTTTCTTTAGTAGTGTAGCATATTTAAAAATCTCCTTAATTTTTATGCTACTGTTTTTGGTTTTATTTATTTGTTTTTTTTAAACCTTTGTGTTGGGCAATCATCCGTTCTGCCCGAGCATCTGACGTCAGTAGGTGTAACAGGATAAAGTTTGTAAATTAAGCATACTTAAAGCGATCTGACAGAATTGACATATAGTTCGACGTTGTTATTTTAACTCGTTTAGGTTGTTTTTTTTTTAACTAGCCAAATATTTTTTGTTGCTAGTCTTTTTTGTGAAGCTCTTTCACCTTAGCGGATTCGAACACATAGCCCGTTAGGGAAAGATTGCAATATGCATCTACATTTTGGGGTAAGACAATTTTAAAATAATAATTAAATAAAGTCCAGATCCTAATTCCTATTTATTTTCTTCAGCTGCCCTTTTTTTTTGTTTATGGGAATTACCAAACGCTGCACGTGTGCTCTGATCAGTAATTGACGTCTTGGCTGAGTTTTACCTCTGTATTGATATGAAGAAGCTAACAATCTAATTAAACAGTCTGACCGGAGATTTATCTGGTGACACAGCATTGAACAAAACAAGCAAGTCTTGCGCGAGACATAAGAATATGCTAAGGCCTTTATATAACTTTGTAAATTGCTTTGTTTAATGTATAAGTAGTAAAGAGTCAACTGAAGAGGTGAGAACTACCTAAATTAAACAAAAGGTGCCTAATAAAGGCTTGAATACTTTCCTTTAGTAATATTTTATAATATTATTCCTAATAGCGAACAGTATCAAAGTTCAAGACATATTTAATTTATAAACAAGGTTTCTTATATATTGGTTTCCATTAGGGGTTAGTTATTTGAGATCTAGTAAGGTTATTCATTAACGAAAAAGGGCCTAATAAACGTTCAGTTTAATAAACAATACCGTTTATTATATTTTCATTAGACAATTTTATTTTAAAATATGTTATTTTCTTTAAGACTGAATTAAATTCAATTGCCTAACCACATTTCTCACATCAGTCAAACATACAAGCTTTTTAAAAAATGGATTTATTACATTTAATTTTAATGGCGAAAATATTCTTTGTTGATTTACTCAGATTTATGATTTTTGAGACTCTCTCTAGTGGGCTCTAAGCCCACGAGGGGTATTTTTGACATGTTATATTTATTTTGCAAAACGATGTAGGCAATAAAAGAAGAATGAACATTTCCTGTAAAATACTATGCGTTTGATTCAGATCGTGCTCAGTTTACTAAATACGTTTGACAAAATATTTTTTTTTAGATTTAGCCTGGAACTGATACGGTATCAGTCGGTTTCATTAATTCATTAGTCTTATCTAAACCTTCTCTAAAACTTTATGGATTGAGCAGTTTTTCGTCCGCTATCTTGATTACACTGCCTTACTTTAGCTATTTTTAATAATTAATGTTGGTTGTTGATAGGCGGAGTTCGCCTAACTATCTGGTTCTGGCAAGTTGCAGCAAAGATTGATTACACTTCGAATAGACAGTCGGTCAGGCAGTTTTATAAATTCGCCACATCAATTGTTTGTGTTGCCCTCTTATCATAATCGAAAACTATGAAATTTATATATATATATATATATATATATATATATATATATAAATATATAAATATATAATATATATATATATATATATATATATATATATATATATATATATATATATATATATATATATATATATATATATATATATATATATATATATATATATATATATATATATATATATATATATATATATATATATATATATATATATATATATATATATATATATATATATATATATATATATATATATATATATATATATAAATATAAATATAAATATATATAATATATATATATATATATATATATATATATATATATATATATATATATATATATATATATATATATATATATATATATATATATATATATATATATATATGTTACACTATTAATTCAAAAATTCACTTTTTAAAACAATTTACAATATCGGAACTTAAACTGGCATAAAAACGGTATATAATATGAACTAACTAATATTTACAATTCAGAGCGTTTTATATGTTTTAAAATGCTGATGCGGCACCTTCCAGCTGTGGGAATTGCAACTCGAAGGTACTGCTTACAATGCATTCCTTGAAATGTTGAAATTGCTACATCCGATACCGTGTGACCGAAGGTCATTGCCTACACGTAACTATAAACGGATATAACAACTCCCCCTTTTGGTCAAAAGTTAACACCCTGTGTAAACTTTTGTAAGATCATTATATTTCGTCTTCGTCTTCTTGGGTTTGAGGGTGGATGGCTGGCCGTCTTCTCGCAAGGATGCTGCTGAGCCTGAGTTTGACTGTCTTTCGCTGTTGTGGTCTAGGCGGAGGTAGTGAACCATCATCCAATGGAGCCATGGTGATGCTGGGTAGTCTTTTACGGCGACACTTACACATTATGTACAAGACGAGCAGACTGACTAGAAGAACTATCGTGACGATCGTGAACCATGACAGATGTTTATAGACAAAAGGTTGGTTGATTAATTTGTCTAGTTCTTCGGAGTATTGGTCCAATTTGTGCTGGGCAATATTGAGATCTTCTACGTCTATCTTGTTCAGTTTTAGGGGTTTAAGGTCTGGAATGTGAAGCTTCGATGAAATATGTTGGCAGCACTTGTATGGGATTATCACTGTCTGGCTTTTATAAGTAACATTTTGATACTTATCAATGAGTGCTTTGGCGTAAACTCTTGTGCTTCCTATAAAAGCATTACAATATGGCTGAAGTCTAAGAAGGGAATTGACATTGATGATACTTGTCCTGACCTCTTTTCCTTCACACTTTATTGTAACTGGTAGTGGATCTGACACTGTAATCAACCAGAAGTTTTGATCGATGTCTTTAACGTTGTATCCTTTTGCAAGAAGAAGAGATACCTGGCACGTCTTTGGTAAATGATTTGGTGCTCTAAGTAGCTGAGCTTCGCAAATCGCTTCACTGTCTATCGGGTAGGGTAGAACATCTGAGCAGGTCTTTTGGCCTCGTCCTAGTGATTTGCAGCTTCCCAGGTTTTGAAATGAAATATATAACATTGAATCATCGTCCCGCGAAATATATATTTTTGTGTTGTTGGGATTATATGATGAAATTCTGTTCGATTATCTAATACGGGTATTGTATAGAGATGATACAAAGTATAGCTTTCAGGGTTTACTAAGGGTATTTTTAGAATAAACACTACTTTAGTATCAGATTGATATGCTTCAAGCTCGATAATCTCAACAAACTGGGCAAGCGTTGAAGAGTATACAGGTAGAGGAAGATTATTTTTTCTGAGAGATTGTGAAATTTCTTAAAGGGAACTAATCAGATCTCCCGGGGTTATTATTGAACTGTGCAAGATATTTAGCCTAGCGAATGATATCGCGTTCAGAGCGTCGTTAAGAAAATTTTCTATAAAAGAATAACTCTCCATTAATGATTCACATAAATCTAGAGTTCTTATCTGGGCATGGTAAAATGCGAGGTCGTCGGAAATGTCCATTATCGATTTGTGGATTTCGTTTATGTCCCGGTTAAATGTTTCTTCGTCTATTTGAAGTTTTTGTATTGACGCGTTAAATATTTTTATTACTGAGGTAGTAACCGATATCTGATTTTTGAGGAGATTTTCGATATGTCTTTCGTCTTGAGAGACTTTATCAATGCATTCATTGAAGTACTCACCGTCGGAAGCATCGAGGTTTCCAGTTATGGATTTCCAGACAGTGCCTATACCGTTGAATATTCCGCGCTTCTCCCTGTATTTCTTTGTATTTTAAATTGACAGTGTCGGATATTTGATTGAGCAGGCTGACATGAGTTTGTATTTCGGATTTGAAAGATAACATTCTGGGCGAGTCAACGTCTACAAAGCCATATAATAATTCTTCTAGGATCTTATCATTATTCGCGATAGCTTCCTTTATGTAAGAAAGATCTTTATACGCGAGGAGTGTCCATTTGTCGTTTGACACTTTTACAGAACCTTCTTCGTGGAAGAATATTCCGAGTGTGTTGTTGATAGGTGTAATCGAAAAT